>CM067169.1:58880251-59030237 GCA_034093135.1 Erigeron breviscapus
AGTACTATAGATAGTGAAACAATTAATTAAAAGACCATAAGGATGGTTTAGTACTTCTTTTATTGTGTAAATAAAGTTCTTTCTAGACAGTTTTAGTGTGTATCAAAAGAACCCGAAAACATCTTTGTAAATTTATAAATATAAGAGATAATTTGGATATATAGTGTAGAAAAAGTCTTTGTGATAAATAGTTTAAGTTACAACTAAAAAGATGATATGTATAAACTTTTAACATTTTTAAGTTTTGATAAATTGTTTTTTTATTCAAAAGAAAGAAATAACTTTGATAATTTACAAACATTAGTTATTGTGGATGAATATTCACGATATACTTGGACAATCTTTCTTCATTCTAAGAGTGATGATGCTGAGGAAATAATTAATTTCATTAAAAGGATGGAAAACCTCAACAGCATACGTGTTAAAGAACTCAGAAGCAATCATGGAACTGAGTTCATAAACCACACTCTTGAGACTTTTTGTGCTGATCAAGGGATTAGACAAAAAATTTCTTCTGTTCGCACTCCTGAGCAAAATGGGGTAGCTGAAAGGAGAAATAGAACTCTCATTGAAGCTGCAAGAACCATGCTCAGTGAGTCCTCTCTTCCTAGTAAATTCTGGGCTGAAGCAGTCAGTACTGCTTTCCACACTCAAAATAGGTGTCTTATTGTCAAGTGACATGATAAGACTGCCTATGAAGTTCTCAAGGGCAACAAAACCTCAAATTGGATATTTCCATGTTTTTGGTTGCCCAGTTTTCATCCTAAATGATAAGGATCATTTAGGAAAGTTTGATCCCAAAGCTGATGATGGCTACTTTTTGGGATATTCTTCTATAATCAAAGCTTTCAGAGTTTTCAATACTCGCACTCAAAAAGTAGATGAATCAATTCATGTTACTTTTGATGAAAGCTGTTCAGCTTTAGGCGATCTCTCAAATGAGTCATCTGCTGAAGTAATTCTCAGCGATCTATCTGACTCGTCTGAAGTATCAGCGACACATCATGATGTTGCTGAACAACCTATCGCTGAGTCTCCAAGTCCTTCACCAAATGATGAGTACATTGCTGCTCACATTTATTCTATAGATCCAGTTGAGCCTCTTCTTCGAACAGTTAATGCCACTTCCATTAATGTTCCTCTCTCAACTGAACCTCAAGATGCTGACGGTGTCGCTGAGGAAATATTTCATGATGCCTCAGCGAATCCTCTTTCAGGAGACACTGAGGAGGACACTCCTCGGCAAGAGGTACCCACTGTTCTCTGTGACCCCCCTGCTAGCAACCCTGAACCCTTGCTAATCGTTGATCTCTCCTCCTATACTCCCACTCCTAGTGATACTAACACCAAAATCCGCTGTGAATCATTCTTCTATTCACACACCAGCACTCAAATGGACTGCTGATCACCCTCTTGACCATGTGATTGGTAATCCACACAATGGTGTCCAAAATCGCTCAGCGACAAGTAATACTTGTCTCTATGTTAATTTTCTATCTCAAATTGTGCCTGCCAATATTGGTGAAGCCATGGCTGATCCCTCATGGGTGGAAGCCATGCAAGAAGAACTAACACAATTTGAAAGACAACATGTTTGGTTCCTTGTTCCTCCTCCCTATAAAGAACCCATTGGCACTCGATGGGTTTATAGGAATAAGATGGATGAAGCTGGTGTGGTCATCAGAAACAAGGCAAGACTGCTTGCTCAAGGTTATACTCAAGCTGAAGGCATTGATTATGATGAGACCTTTGCTCCAGTCGCTCGTCTTGAAGCCATTCGTCTCTTTCTCGCTCATGCTGCTTACAAAGGATTCATTGTCTATCAAATGGACGTCAAGAGCGCCTTCTTAAATGGTGCTCTTGATGAAGAAGTCTATGTTAAGCAGCCTCCTGGCTTTGAGGATCCAAAGCATCCTCACTATGTCTACAAGCTAAATAAAGCATTATATGGTCTTAAACAAGCTCCTAGAGCTTGGTATGACACATTGTCTACCTTCCTTCTTGACCATGGCTTTCGTAGGGGAACCATTGACAGCACCCTCTTTATCTACAAGCATAAGGGTGATGTTCTGTATGTGCAGATTTATGTCGATGACATTATCTTTGGTTCCTTATCCACCAAACTCTGTCGAAAGTTCAGTTCTCTTATGTCTAGCACTTTCGAAATGAGTATGATGGGTGAATTAACCTTCTTTTTGGGGTTACAAATCAAGCAGCTTCCCACTGGAATATTTATCAATCAAGAAAAATATATTCGGGATATGTTGCATAAATTTGACTTCACCCATGTCACTCCAAAGGGAACTCCAATGTCCCCTCCTAATAATCTTCACGCTGACCTTGATGGTAAGTATGTGAATCCTACTTACTATCGTGGCATGATTGGGTCACTCATGTATCTCACAGCGAGTCGCCCAGACATCATGTTTGCAACATGTCTCTGTGCTCGCTATCAAGCTTCTCCTAGAGAATCTCATCTCCTCGCTGTGAAACGTATCTTCAAATATCTCAAGGGTACACCCACGCTGGGTCTTTGGTACCCAAAAGACTCCAACTTTGAGTTAGTTGGATATTCTGACTCCGACTATGCTGGTTGCATGCTTGATCGCAAAAGCACCAGTGGAGGATGTCAACTGTTGGGGGGGAAGCTGACTAGTTGGACTAGTAAAAAGCAACACACAGTTTCCATCTCCACAGCTGAGGCAGAATATGTCTCTGCAGCGAGCTGTTGTGCCCAAATGCTATGGATGAAACATCAGCTTGCTGACTATGATTTGGAATACTCTAAAATTCCAATTATGTGTGATAATACAAGTGCTATTGCTATTACACACAACCCAGTTCAACATTCCAAAACTAAGCATATTGATATTCGATATCACTTTATTCGTGATCATGTCATGAAAGGTGACATTGAGATCTACTTCATTCCCACTGATGATCAACTAGCTGACATCTTTACTAAACCATTGGATGAAACTAGATTCAAACTGTTTGTTAGCAAGTTAGGAATGTTGAATGGGGAATCAGCGACATGACTTGTCATGTATGCTAATTCAGCGAGCTTAAGTCAGTCTTACTCGCTAATCTCAAAGCAATGAAGAGCTTAAAGTCTTCATCTAGTCCAATAGCAAACGGTTATTGGTAAAGACTTATAAAATCCGTTGATCCCTGTTGCTTTGGGAAAAAGCAAATAATAGCAATGAAGAGCTAAAAGTCTTCATCTAGTCCAATAGCAAACGGTTATTGGTAAAGACTTATAAAATCCGTTGATCCCTGTTGCTTTGGGAAAAAGCAAATAATAGCAATGAAGAGCTAAAAGTCTTCATCTAGTCCAATAGCAAACGGTTATTGGTAAAGACTTATAAAATTCGTTGATCCCTGTTGCTTTGGGAAAAAGCAAAATAAAAGCAATGGAGAGCTAAAAGTCTTCATCTAGTCCACTAGCAAACGGCTAGTGGTAAAGACTTATCAAATCCGTTGATGGCTGACAGTTTGCCAAAAACTGTAGTCAGCGACCAACGTTAGTTGTGAAGTCGCTGACAAAAACTTTAAACATGCTGAGCATCTTCCAGCATGTGGCCTTTCAAAATAAAACATAGGATATTTTCTAAACTAAGTGTTTTCAAAGTAACTATGTGGATGACGTGGCAAAATTTGAACCACATGTTTTATAAATTCAAACTGAAAGGTTACCTCGATTTTTGCCCTGATCACGTCATTTGTCTGTATGTGACAGTCTGATTGACAGGTTACGACTGCTCAATACGGCGCACACTCAAGTATTTTGGGTTAAAATTTCTTTTCTTTTATTTAAACGTTACTCTCAAAATATTTTTATATTATATTTATGTACGAAACAGTTGTTGATTACAACTGTTTCACAGCTTGAAAAAGAGGAGAGAGAAATTATGTTATAAAATCGTGGCCCACCACCATACCCTATATATACATCCTCTCCCTCTCAACCTTATTTTCACGCTTCCTATAACTATTCACTTTCTCTCAAATCAAGTATCTCTCTCCATCTGTTCATCTTCTTTCATAAAATTCTTTCATCTTCTTCTCAAGCAAATCAATGGCTTCTTCATCTCAAATCCCTCAACAACAAGAAAATGTTGAGATCCCTTCTTCTTCTTCCCCCGCTGCACAAAATCCACCTGTTCCTGAACCACAAGTTCAGGAACAAACTCCTATTACCTATTTAAATTCTCCAATCTATACTCCGGTTAATGTAACTAAATCTTCAAAAGTTTCTTTTTCTCCCTCGAAGATGATTGTTAAACCTAACAATCATCTTGGCTCGCTTGACGTACCAAAAGGTACAAAAGGGTATAAGCCAATGCTGGATTTTATCCATGCATCTCCTGCAAATCGTTGCATCTTGGCGGACCCAGAAAAGATTTTTGTCCATCTCCTTAGAGAATTCTGGTGGACTTGTGATTATGATGATTCAAACAAGTCCATCACTGGGACTATCCGCCAGGGGGAGAAGACAATCACCATCACTCCTGCTTCTCTTCGTCTCACTCTTGGGTTTCCACAAGAAACCAATGATAATAAGTTTGTGGATCCAACAACTGAAAGTGAATGGAAGGCATGGTTGCCCTCCATTGGATATAATTATAACTTGAGGAACCCTCCAGCGATCCCAAGCAATCCCTTAAAGCACAATCTTCCTGGGATCTGGAGAGTTCTGTTCACTCATGTGATTCAATGCATGGGTGGAAATTCTGGATCTTACAACCAGGCGTCATCTACATCGATGCCCATAATCCACGCTCTTGTTGAAGGACGATTTGTGGATTATGCTCAGTTGATCTTCAATGATATGAAGAACAAGATCAACATGAATAATAGGTCTCACACAGTGCCTTTTACAAGATTCTTCTCCCTTATTTTCAAGGAGGCGCTGGGTGATGAATATGTGTTGCCAACTGCGTCAACAATTCCAACAGCGAGGGTGGAAACAATATTTACAAGCCACCAGCTGAAAATTTGGTGGCTCGCCTCACTTCGCACATGAAAGAGGTACTCTTCTCCTTAAATTCTTCTTTATACCCGAAAGACAGCGACTGGGAGGCAGCACTTCTTTCTGATGAAGTGGCTGATACAGTCGCTGTGGATGCTCAAATGCCTTCTGAGGCTGGTTCGCTGGTAAACCCCCCAGCGACCTCCCAAGCCTCTAAAAAGACCAAAAGTAAATCCAAGGCAGCATCCTCAACTCAAAATATACAATCTTCACCCTCCGCTGACGTCCCAAAACGTAAGCGGAGTGTATCAAAGGGCAACCCAAGGTTAGGAAGTCCTCACTGCCCAAGGACGATAGTACCCAGGCCACCCCATCAGCAGCCTCCCAACAGGCTGCTGACGAGACAAATGGGAACAGCAGGCAGCCACCTCAAACTTCTGTAGGCGAGGTTGGTGAAGATATTGGGTCACCCCAGCCCACTAGAGGTCAAAGTCAAACTCCTCCCCCAAATAATCCCCCTTCTTCTCAATTACCCTCTGAGTCGTTGACAGCAGCCAGATCACAGGTGATGCTAGAGTCAACACATTCTACGGCCGATGATGTCTTGGTGGAACAACACACTGAGACTGAGGCACAAGGTTCCCTTACCCCAAATATTGTTGCACAAGTCTCGGAAACTGTTAGTGCAGGGACCGAGACAAATATTTTGTTAACAGAAATGGAAACTGATGAAGATCTGGGCAGCGAGTTTGACCTCCAAGATAATGATGCTGAAATCACACTCGCTGCCGCAAAAGAAAGTGAAGATGAGGCTTATATAAGTGGTTTCTTAGATGAAGACTTGCGATATATGTTGATTTCCTCTCCTCCTACTGAATTTGAGGATATCCCAGAGTCATTGGGTGATATGCCTCCTCCACCAAGTTACTCTCAAAGACCCACAGCTTCTCATGAACAAGTTGGTTTTTATGGAGATTATGTGCCTGAAGTAAATGATGCTGAGCTTCAGCGAAGGGTGGAATTATGTCACCTTCAAAGAATAAGGACAGGTGTTTATGTTGAGGTGGAAGAAATTGATGATGAAATCATCATGGAGGTGCCCCCATTGCACCATCCAGACTTTTTAGGGTTCCTTGCTCTAAGTATCCTGTTTCTCTAAAAGATCTCAAGGTTCCTTCTGCTGATGAAGAACTCATCACTGCTTGTACTGCTGTAAATGTGCCAGGCCTCGAGTATGTTGAAACTCGTCAGCTGTAAGAGTTGTTGAAAAGGGTACAAATTTGCCAGAGCCAAGGCAATAGACATGGGTATTTGTATGCTTGGCTGGTAGACCAAGTAGCTAAGGTTCACATTGAGGCTCATGAAAACTTTCTAAAGTTGATAGCTGGAAATGTTGACTTGACTGATGAGCTGGCTGAGCTCAAAGGTATGGTGTTTGGGATCACCAAGAATCAAGTCACCCACACAAAGTCCAATGAGCAGTTGTTTAAAAGAAATCAAACCTTGCTGAATGCAAGCATGAAGAAGGTCAGCACCTCTAATTCTGCCATATCTGCCTCATTGGACAAGCTGAAGAATGAAGTTTCTGAGTCAGCTCTTAAAGAAGTTGTGCCAGCACTTCTTAAACTCTCCCAAACAAACATTCTCTTCACCGCCCATCTTCGCCAACTCTACAATAAAATTTCTGTCTCTTCTACATCTCAAAATGATTTCCACACTTCCATCACTCAAGAACTCAATTCTCTCAAAAATAAACTTTTTTCTCAAACTCCTTTTCAAGTTGCTGTTGACCAGAAGCTACTTGATGAATCTGTCACCAGGACAAAGAAACTTGAAGAGGATGTTGCTGGTCTTAAAGGAATGATGGGTGAAATATTGGGTCTCCTCAAAAAGGGTAATGTGGAAGTAGCTAGTACCTCAGCTGCTTCCAAGGGGGAGAAAAATGCAAATGCTGAGGACCCAACACAAAAATCTAAGCCAGCTGAGAAGGTTGTAGAACCGGCAGCTGTGAATGTAAATGTTGAAAATGCTCCCCAAGTTCCCCCCACTGAAACTGGCAATGCTGAGAAGGTTAGTGAACCGGCAGCTAATGTTGAGGGGGAGCAAACCTTGAATGTCACTAAAGAAGCTGAGAAGGTTGTTGAACCGGCAGCAAATGTTGAGGGGGAGCAAGTTAAAGAAAAAGTGGTCGCTGCTGAGAGTGCACCAGCGAGGCCCATAAATGTTTCTATCTTCAAGCCAACTGCTGAGTTCCACGCTGCCCTTGAAAAGAGATATGCTGATAAAGGTAAAGCAGCAGTGGTTACTCAAAGCAAGCCACCAAAGGTTCCTACTTCAGCAAGGGAACAACAAGAAAAGTTAATGTCTGGAGCCTTTCCCAAATCCAAAACTTCTATTGCTGAACTGTCTCCTGAGAAAGTTGTTCGTCAACATGAACGGTTAAGTAAGAAGAAAGAAGAGGAGCTGTCTCAGAAGTTTATAAGTGAGCAAATTGTTGGTGATGAACTCAAAGATGCTGATGATGAGACTAAGAGGTTGGCTTAGCAATCAGGTGGATTGGCAGTCTTGAAAAAGAATGAAGAAAAGTTCTTTGCCAAAAGAATGAAAACTTTTGAAGAAGGTCAAGCGACCTATCTTGAATCAAGAGAGGTAAGGCAAAGGAAAGAGGAGATCTTGTCAGTCAAGCAGGTCACTCTTACTCAGTAAGGAATGAATCTGAGCCTACAAAGGAAAGGTGTGCCCAAGCTATATACTTTGAAAAATGTCAAATCAAATACACTTGGGCCAACTGAATGGATTGAAGTCTACAAACTGGTCAAGGATAAGAAGGCTGTGGCGTTTGAACCCTTGATCAAAATGGCAGGTGAGCAAATAAAGCATATACATGAAATGGAAAAGAAATACAAAATCAAAGACTCCTTGCTCAGCTCTGCCAGACATCCATATCCTCCTCCTCCTCCTCAGCAACCAAGAAGTGGTGTGAAGAGAACAGCTTCTGGTCAAGTGATTTCTCAGCGTCCCTTCATTCTCAGAGCTGTTCCAAAGACTGATATAGATGAGGAGCCTCTGCTGAATCTAAAAATGCCTTCCAGGACCCTCTTTATGGATGGAGCTTATGATGACAAGCTGGGAGGTTTCTGCTTTTGCAATGTCCATGGTCATGAACTCTTCTTCAGGACCAATGAAATTGGAATTGCTCCTTCTGCCTTTCTTTTGAAAATAAGAAAGTACTGTGCTCAGTCGTCCAACAATCCCGAGTTTATAAAGCTAATTGATCAAGAGCTGCTGAAGCCTGAAAGACAACAAGACAGAGCTTTCATCGAGGCCAAGCAAGAGTCGCAATGGGATTAAGGAGACTTGTAATCGTTGTAATGTTGTTTTTATTGTAAAGTTGTTTGTCAAATAAATAAGATCAGCATTCCCTCATGTCTATCTATTGTACTTCTAAAAAGTCACTTATACTCAGCTAAGTCTCCTCAACGAATAGGGGGAGATTGTTGAGTCATGGATTCGCTGAAGATTACTTGCTGAGTCAAGTAGTCGCTGACAGCCTCAGCGAGAAGTTTCATCAGCGAGCCTTCAGCGATCATCATTATCTTCGAGTTAAAGGATAAGTTCAATGACTCACCGCCATGTCTTGTAAGTCAAATATGGGCGGGAAAATGAAGATAAGAAGACTGGTCCCAAGGACACGTGTTGCAAGATCAAGATAGAGCCATGTGACCTTGTACCGTTTTGGTACTAAGGTGTTTCTCTTTCATGCCGTTTTGGGAAACAAACAAGATGAAGAAAAGAGAACTCTGCAGACCAGTCTTACACACCAATAGATAGTTGACAACCTTCATGTGTCAACATCTATTGGGCTGTCATGTGATGTCTCTTCTCTCCTATATAAGACATCACTTGACCTAG
Organism: Erigeron breviscapus; assembly: GCA_034093135.1. Lineage (NCBI taxonomy): Eukaryota > Viridiplantae > Streptophyta > Magnoliopsida > Asterales > Asteraceae > Erigeron > Erigeron breviscapus. The sequence continues at coordinate 58,889,136 of CM067169.1, forward strand.
CCGCAAAGTTGTTGGTTCATTCTACAATAGTCACTTAGTGTGCTTTTCTTCTCATTGTAGAATTGTATAATTGTTAAGTTTTCGTGTGTGCAAAAACTTAACAATATTTCCTTTTTTCTTTCTTTGTAAACCAACCATGTATTCACCGTTTAATTAATACTACTTATGATTAAACGTGTTTACTTTCTTGTCTTACTTTCTTAGTGTAATTTACATTAGTTGTTTAATTACATAATCGTTGCAAACTTGGGACTTTCAACAGTTCTTGATCCTTGAGCAGTAGCAGAATGGTCCTCAGATGACCTTCATATTCGTCTTTAGTTCTTGAGTAAATCAGTATGTCATCAATGAACACGATGACAAACTTGTCTAGATATAGTCGACATACTCTATTCATTAAGTCCATGAACACAGCAGGTGCATTGGTTAAGCCAAATGGCATAACCAAAAACTCATAATGTCCATAACGAGTTCTGAAGGCTGTTTTAGAAATGTCTGTCTCTCAGACTCTGAGTTGATGATACCCATATCTGAGGTCGATCTTGGAAAAGTGTGATGCACCTTCCAGTTGGTCGAACAAGTCGTCAATACGAGGTAAAGGGTACCTGTTCTTGACGGTCAACTTGTTCAATTCTCTATAATCAATACACATGTGCATAGAGCCGTCTTTCTTCTTAACAAATAAGATCGGAGCTCCCCAGGGTGATGAACTTGGACGAATTAGTCCTTTTGCTAACAACTCTTGAAGTTGTTCGGACAATTCTTGCATTTCTGATGGCGTAAGGCGATAGGGTGCCTTGGCCATAGGTGCAGCTCCAGGGACTAAGTCTATTCCAAACTCGACTGGTCTGTGAGGTGGAAGTCCCGTCAAATCTTCGGGAAATACCTCCGGAAAATCTTTAACTACTGGAATATCTTGAATGCCTTTATTCTCTGGTTTCCTTTCAACCACTAGTGCCAAGAAAGCAGGGTATTCTTTTTGTAAGTATCTATTCGCTTTTATCGCCGACACCAAAATCAATTCCTTCCCTGACTTGTCTCCTTGCACTATCAACGTTTCGTCATTTGGTAGAGGTTTTCTCACAACTTTCTCGTAACAACCAATATCAGCGCGAACTCTAGACAACCAGTCCATACCAACTATCACATCGAAACTTCCTAGTTCTATGGGAATCAGATCTATCTTAAAGGTTTTACCAGACAACGTTAAATTGCAATCTACCAAATGATCTCTAGCAACATACTTTTGACCGTTTGCATATTCGACGATATAAGTTTCTTTCATGGGGATAGCTACTATATTAAATCGAGACTTAAATTCTAAGGATATAAAGCTTTTATCGGCGCCAGAGTCGAATAATACAAAGACATAATGATTATTGAGTATGAATGTACCTATCACAACGTTGGGATCACGTCGTGCATCAGCAGCATCCAAAGCGAAAACTCGACCTCTGCCTTGTCCCCCTTGATTCCTAGCTTGATTATTCCCCGCATTGTTCCTCCCGGGAACTATGGCATTGTTGTTCGGGTTTAGATTAAGTCGTGGACAAGCGGGTCGCATATGGGTTTCGCTCCCACATTCGTAACATTGACCTAGTGTCTTGTCCCTACAAAACTTTGCCAGATGTCCCGTCCTTTTACAACGGTGACAAGTAGGACAATTTCCCCTGTGATGAAGATTACACCTATTACACTTAGGATCTGGGCCAGTATACCTCGTGATATCCTGAGTGACTATTGCAAAGTTTCTAGCAGTCTTAAACCTCTTTCCATTTCCACCATCGCCAAAACCACTGCTAGAGGCATGATCATTCCTTCTTTTGAAAATCTCAGTTCCAACAGAAGAAATAGTGGTTCTTTTCAAGTCTATCACCATCCGGTTGGTTGCACTTACTGCCGCTTGAAGAGTCAAAGGATTAAAAGCGGCTACCAACCTTCGGACATCAGGTGACAAGCCATAACAGTATCTTTCGATCAATTTCTCCTCCGTATCTACCATACGAGGAACTAACCTTGCCAATTCATGAAAACGAGTTGTGTATTTCTCGTTGTCCAGTCCAATCATACTATGATTCCAGAATTCACCTTCCATTTCCTGTACTTCCTCACGAGGACAGTACTTTTCCATCAGCATCCTTCTAAAGTTTAACCAAGGGATGCTATTAGCCGGCTCTCGGCCACGAGTCCTTATCTGTTCATTCCACCATGATAGAGCGTGCTTTTGAAATTGAGAGGCTGCATACTTCACTTTGTGCTCTTCGGCACAACGGCTGATATGAAGCACCGCCTCTATGCTTTCCAGCCAATTGATTAGACCAACAGGACCTTCGGTGCCATGAAACTCCTTTGTCTTACAATATGTGAAGGTCTTAAAGTCACTCCCGTGTAGATGAACTAGAGGAATAACTTGTTCAGCCGTAGGTTCGACATTGTTACTATTGTCAGCATGATGATTATTATTGGCGTTCATGCTTGCAGTGATCTGAGCGACTAAAGTAGGCATAGCGGCTAACAGTTGTTGTGTCACAAATGCCGCCATATTATTTTCCCCGCCAGCATTTGGGGTAGGTCTAGGGCCAGTGTTCACATGGACATCAGCAGCTTCCGGTCTTTGCTGAATCACCGGTTCTTCCTGTTCAGCTTCATTGGGTTTAGGAGTTGATCGAGTAACTCTCTTTTGAGCAGTTTTCTTACTTGGAGCCTTTTTCTGGTTTTTGCTTCGCGCCTTGGGAGCCATAAGTCTATGACATGAACAAAAATGTAATTTAGAGATTTCCTTGAAAGGTTAATCAGAAAGTAGCTTTGTAAGACAGATGACAGTACAATGCAATTCACAAATGGTTGACTTGTATGAATTCATGTACTAGACAAGATAAGAAAAATATGGAACATATTTCTAGAGTTAAGAATGGGCAATTGACATAGTTTTGAACAAGTATGTAAGCCAAAAAGACGATCGTATTTCATTGAGGTCCAAAATTTACATCGTCTAACAGGTACGATTCAAAACATGTGGGAACTACATCCACAACGATAGACTACGTAGTCAGAGTAATACGACTTAAAGACATGTGGGAACTACATCCACAACAGATAGACTACAACTCAAAGTACAAAAGTACGAGTTGTTATAAGTTCTAGGCTTACAATACATAACTACTACAAGATTACATCATGAAAAGAACAACAATATGCAAAGCCACAACCAAGGTCACCACAACTAACAGCATGCAGATCAACGTTCTAACAGTCTCCTTCCCCTCCTTAGCAACCGTCATAGCATCAGAAGCATGAAGATAAGCTCCAGTCAACGCTTGAGCTTGATTCTCTATAGCCTCTCTAGTACGGATGAGAGAGTTGTTCATCCTTGACATTTGTCGGAGATAATATTCCGACCTATCAGTTGTATCAGCAACTGGCATCACTTCAGCAGCATTGGGATTGTAAACAGGCACTCTGGAGGGACCCGCAACATACGGATCGCCCAGAAGAAATGAAGGACCAAACACATGGTTGTCCTGAACCGGTGTAGAAGGACCAGGAGCATTAGGGTCTCGAGGAGCATAAGGCAGACGAGCTCCCTCGGTAGTCCTCCTCTGATATGGAGCTACCGGTGACAGAGATGGTTGAACATGAATAGATACATGTTCATTTCCAGATTCACTGGATGTTGACACCAGATTGATGGGGCGAGACTCATTGCCCGAAGCCTCAAATTGTTCCTCTTCAGAAGAGTGGGGAACACGAGGAATGGAGTTTGCTACAACTGGAACTTGAGGAGTACCAGGAACAACAGCATAAGAGCTAGCTCCGTCCGACATGACAAGTCTGAAAGGATAGTCAAAGAATCCATATAAGTCTAATGGATGATACAATACAAGTCAAATGGATGTGACAGTACGCAACGTACGAATTTTTAAAGAAATCTTTGTCTAGACTATACACATACGATTTGGGTTTCTATTAACAATACACCTTCAATGCTTATATATAGGGTCACCCACAGCCTTCCCACCACATTTACAGTATATTGTTAATATAATCCAAACTATCACGTATATAAGTCCCATGTATACACATACGATTTGGGTTTCTACTCCTAACATACCTTCAATGCTTATATATAGGGTCACCCACAGCCTTCCCACCACATCTACAGTATGTTGTGAGTATAATCCAAACTATAACGTATATACAAAGTCTAAGATATTTATTTCGAGCCTTATATTATTTTACATAATCGGGACGTAGTTGATCAGGCTAGGTCTAAGTATAGACAAATAATATAACTCTTGAAATAAGTATCCTAAACCTTAGTAGACTTAGATTTCCTTTTGAACGAAAGTGGCTATAGATTGAGTTTTTTTCCAGCGGAAAAACTCTGTATTAACTATAACCTTGGCTCTGATACCAATCTTTGTCACACCCCGTTGTAGCGGAAATACAGGGTTAACAAATAATTGCGTACTAATCAGAAGGTAAATAGAGATTACATCCATTAATCCAAATACGAGTTTATTACAAGTATAATCGTTCAGATGTGGACCCCAATACACGGATACAAACTATCCTCAATTGAAAATGGGCCCACTTAATACAATAATAACATTTGGACAGTCTAGTACAATTAGAACTAATAATATGATAGTCCTCAGATGTCTGACGCTAATTGTACGTCCAAAGTTCAAAAGATGGCTTCTAAAATGCCATATACGCTTCCAATACTTACTGTTGGTTCCCTGAAAAGCATGAAATTTGAGAGGATCAACTATCGAAATAGTTGGTGAGTTTACAGTGTGTTTGACTAAAAGATCAGTCGTCATTGGGAGCACCCAATGACATGTAGTTGTTTAAGACAAGACAGTCCAGACCGAAGTCCGACCATAATATATATTTAAGACAAGACAGTCCAGACCGGAGTCCGACCATAATATAACTGACAAGACAGTCCAGACCGAAGTCCGACCATAATATAATGACAAGACAGTCCAGACCGAAGTCCGACCATAATATAATGCCAGTCAGATACGAAAAACTGACAAGACTACCATTAAAATCTCATAATGGTAAAACTACATAAGGGGGATCATTTTAGTTCGTCAAACACAAAGAACAGTTTAGTCAGCCGACAACATGGCAAGTCAAGACATATAGATCAATTTTCATAAGACATGTATACACATTTTCAGACAGCCGTCAACATGGCAAGACATAAGACAAATGATTTCATTTACCAAATCTCATGGCATAGACAAAGACAAATCATTTATAAAGTAGTCGTGTATAAAGTACATGCTTTTCAGGCCCAAAGTAAAAGGTAAAAGGGCGCCATAAACTCACCTTAGCGATCAAAGAGCTAAAAGGGCGAGCAAACTTGAGAATGAGCAAGTCTAGTCTCCACGTCTATCCAAAACCTAGGATATGAGTACCAATGGTGAGGATCAAATCTCACGACGACAAGTATCATATGTAGAACTACTTAGCTATAGACCCTAGAATGCCATAACCGAGAATGTGATTTAAACTTTCATTTTATTTAACTTTAGTTGGTAATATCAATGACATTGTCATTATAAGGTAGCCTAAAGTACCATTCGATATTCACCAAGTTCAAACGTTCGAGTTATCGAAAACTGAAAATGTTAAACAGAACAAAAACTCGCGGCGCGATCCTGGACCATCGCGGCGCGATTCAAGATTTACACTATATCGCGGCGCGACCCTGAAGGCTCGCGGCGCGATATTTGACCTGAACGAGCAAAATGCAGTTTTTCGACCATTTTCGCCAAACCAAATCATTTTCTACTCAACTCTTTTCATTTCAACAAGTGATAATAGGTTCTATAACCTGGAAACAATCCATTTCGCTTACCATTTCACAACTCCAACATTTTGATTTCAAAGACCTAATCAAATTCAAGTTTCTTTAATTAACAAATCTAAAACCCATTTCATATTCACAGTCCAATAATCTAATTAACCAAACTAAAACAAACCCCTTTCATTGAATCAATTCATAATCAAAGTTTAATTTAAAAGGAGGTTACTTACCAAATCAAAGTTCTTGGTGAATTTGAAGAAAAAGGAGATGAAGATGATGATGATGATCCTCAAATTATTATAGAAATAAATTATTTCCTTTGATAAATCCTTGCCCAAAACTGATTCTTGATGATGACTTGCTAGAGAGATTGAGAGATTTGAGTGATTTGTGTGTGTTGTGTGTTTGTGTGGGTGTTGGGTCGACACAAAGGAAGAAGAGGGGGGGTCTGGGTGTTTGATTTCCCTCCTTTCCTTTCTAAACCGGCCCAGGTGGCTTATTTGGGTATAATTTGGTACCCCTAATTTGGTAAAATGCTTAAGATTAAATACCGTTTGACTAAAAGATAAATATGTAAAGTAAAGGTATTTTCCCTCGTGTTATTTAAATCAAGACAAGTCAATAAAGTTTCGTCAAAGTGAACTTTATAATATTAAGTCTAGACAGTCTATTTATTTTGTACAAGACATAACCTTTAAACATTTATTTAAAGTTATTTTTAAGACTCGGCATTCGTCTAAATAGCTAATAGTCTACGTCATCAAGATACGTCTAATTTGACTAAGTCAAAAGTCCAAAAGTCTAATAATTTCCACGTCTAATGACTGTCTAATTGAGATTAAGACTAACCCGATGTTAATTAATTACGAGTTGTCACAGATTGTATGCACTGGGTGAAGGAACAGACCCGTAGCATGGCAAGGACGGTACACACGAGGCCACAAAGACATCCAAGTATACTTATATCATTCTACACAACATGATCACGCAATTTCCATCCTTAGAAAACAATTATTTGGACAATTCAATAAATGACCCGTCAGGCCGTCACATTCATGGATTGAAAGGGTTGCAACACAACTTCGGATGTACGAGGAGTTATACGATAGAAGGACGTACCTTCAACTACGCAATGCTATGGTGAAATACATTTGAAACTTACCAAAAAACTACCGTCAACGTTGAGAACGTATTATTTTTCCTTATTTAATTTCTTTTTTATACTGTAATGTTTCTTAATTTATGTAATGTCTTAATTTAATATAGATGTAATGTTTTTATTATTAATTTAATAGGAATAATTAAATATTTGATGATGAGATGAAAAAACGATTTACAAGCAGAGTTATTTTTAAAAATGTCATAAATAAGGTAACGTTAATGTGACATAACAAAGATTGGAATATTAGTCTGCTTATACAATTCACTCAACGATTACTTAAAGGTTTATAGATATTGAAAAGAGAAAGAACATGGTGTGGTATGAGAAATCGACATAGGTGGTTTGTTTACATTATTAGTTACGGAGTATTAGTTAAAAATGGTCAAATGATGATAGGAAAGTTTCTTGGTATTCATCAAAATGTCAAATTGACTTAGAGCTAGTACCAAACAATACACACACTTATTATTATTATTATTATTGGTGTTATTATTGTTATGATTCTTATTATTATATGTATGTATATATAATATATATATATATATATAATATAAGATCAAGTACATAACCAAGTGTGAAGTGTCTATTGTCTCTCTCTTTTTATCTCTTTTTTCTTTATAATTAAATAAGGTTACAAGTTGAATTACGATTACAGGATTATTTGCAAAGAAATACCATGGACCTTAGACCAAAAGTCTTATCATTCACACTTCCTAGAAATTACTAATGTTTCCTTCCAGATTTAGTTAGCTCGCCTTGTCTCGTGAAAAATCAAAGATGTTCTAACATGGAAAATTTACTAAATCATTACATCAAACTTCTGGATTCCTTAAAGTTGAATTCTCCTTTTCACAAATTCCATCTTTCTCTCTCTCTCTCTCTCTATATATATATATATATATATATATATATATATATATATAGATGGACGAGCATAAACTTTTTGGTTGTGAGTGGGGCGGAGCGGCAACGGGTTGGTGCTAGTGGCGGTGGTGGTAACGATGTGGTTATTAATCTAAAAGTAATTGACGTAAATGGTAGTGTAGTTATTTTATGGTTAAGAGATGTATCTTTTGTAAATAAAAATATTAAGAATATTATAGAGATATTATGTATAAATATTTAAATTAATTAATAAAGGAGATAGATAGTTTGGATAAATATGGGTGTAAAATATTTTAGGGATATATTGGGTAGATTTAGTGTGTGAGTTAGGAATGTGTTGAAAATTAAGGGTATTTTGGGTATTTTAAAGGTAGAGATCGAGTTGAAAATAAGGGAGAATAGTTTGTTTATTAATATAGTATATATATATATATATATATAATAGGGTAGCTTTCCGGTGAGAACAGATTAAAAATAAGAACAGTGAGAATAGTTTGTAACCGTTAGATCAAAAATTTGAAGGGCTAAGATTGATCTGGGTAGTTTGGAGATATTAAATATAATTAATGGTATATATGTCTTTTTAAGTAGAAATTTAAGGACATGAATGTAAAAAAAAAAAACCATGCACGTACATGGCAGTTTCAAAAAAAAAAGCAAAAGAAGTTACACTTTGAATGAACTTGTATATCCACCTTTAATATATATCTTAAAACCTAAAAGCATCATCATAAAAAACACGATAGTAAACCTACACAACTATTGCTAATAAATTTAATCAAGCATTAATATTGTATATCAACAGAGAAGTTTTGTGCATCCTCATTGGAAGAATGTCGTTTGGAAAAGCCTTGGTAAATGCTGGAAAAATGCATCCAACATGTGAGAATAAAAAAGAGAACAACCCATCCATCCAAAATTCAGGTATTGAAGTTTAACTTTGGTTTGATGGGATATGCATCCACTTTCTGAAATTCAAAGTGAAGCCCCATTAATTTAGTTATTGATACAACCTTGTTAATATGCATAACGAAGTGGGAAAAAAAAGCATCCAGGATGTTTTTATATATATATTGTTGAGTTCCATCTTTCTATATATTTTTTTTATTTTAAAGTGTAATCACAAGTATCAAGATATCTAACATATGCTATCTTAACTTGGTTTATATTAAAGAATTCTCTTGATAAATAGATCTCGGTTAATTAAGCCCTTTAAACAAAAACCCTTATTAAAATTTAAACTAAGACTTTAGATTTAAGGTAAAATACACTATGATCAACACAAATAAATGACTTAACTCTGTTATATCTCTTAATATATATATCATATAACTAAAAGAAGAGGTTGGAGTACACTTGACACCCTTTAAACCCTTGAAATTATATTTTCTCTCCTCTCTCTCCTATTTCTTTTTTTTTTCCTATTTCCGTCTTTATCTTTTTAAAAATAAACTGTACTAACAAATTATCTAAAGTCTAATCTATTACATTTTATTATCACTAAAACTATTTTTTCTATGGCTTAGTTCTTTTTTTTTTCTGTTTAATGTCCGTAAAATCACTATAAATATTTTTTTTGTATAAATCTACTAAAATAATAAATTATGAAAAAATATAAATTATGAAAAGTAAAATCGGCTCAACAACGATTATGGTTTTAATTCGGGTAAAGGTTATTCTTATATATATTTTGATTGTGTTTTAAATTTTTGATATTCATTTTAGTATATTTGTTTAAAAGTGACATTTTTTCATGTATATAATTGTATATGATTTTTTTCTTTTCATAAAAATGCTTCTATATGATTTTGTGTTTGACTTTATGAATCTGCTTAAACCTAATACTCCGTACTATAAAGATGGTGTAAATTGATGAAAAGGTTTGACTATCATTGTATTTTTACGATGTACATTAGATGGTTTTTATATAACCTTTGTTACATACCGATAAAACATATATATGTAATTTATAGTAGGACGACAAAATCAAAGCATAAAGGACCATGTTGATCAGTTTTTATCTATTTTGGAAGAAGGTTTGACGGGCATGTTGTGATAATAGTTCAATTTGGCTAATAAAAAAGAAAATACTATAGTAAGTTGTTGCTCAATCTTATTTAAAGTTTTGAAGTAAACTTTGAAATGTATCGTGTTTCAAATTTTGGTATTATCCTTCTAGAAGGACAGAAGGTTGCTCTATTTGCTTCCAAGCTCTTCGTTAACTCAAACATTGTAGAAACTAATGAGTTTAAAAATAGGTTGTTTTCGGAAATTCTGATAATGATTTGCTATATACAACTATTTGTTGTGTATTGCATTAATCAATTGTGGCAACCTTAATGGGGGTGATTCTGTTACACTAGACATGATACCACGTATTACTAAGGTATATGATAGAAACCATACGTTGCCTGCCTCATACTTCACGTTCAAATTCATTTATAATAGTTGTTGATGGTTCTGTTGGCAATCCTATAAGGTATAGTCTGGGCATATCTATCATATATATGATTCAAATATCCATTAAAATCATCAAATGTGACGCTTTCGATCGATAATTATACAAATATTCACATCAAACCTTTTGGTTTTGTAGGATGCTCTTTCTCATTCCGGTACCTTAATGTCACACGCACTGCTCATAGTCCTCCAGGCAAACATCCCTTTATTGAAATTGAATCCGAGAAACATATATGCACATGTTGTAAATCATTCTCGTCATTCCTATGAAGATATTAACCATTGCCCACATTAACACATGTTGTAGCTTTCACTATTATTCGAATTCTATTTAAATGCTTTAATTTCACTATTATCTTCTGCATACCTTCTGTTTCGGCATCTGCTTCTGTTCTAACCCAATTTTTTTAATCTACAACTGTTGTTGAACGGTTGAGTTTGCTGATTAGCAATTTGCTGTTGTGTGATTTGGGGAGGATGCTATGGTGCCATACCGTAAGGCAATTTAGAGTCAAGATCATGAAAGGTAACAAACTTATTGGTCTACAAGATCATGGAGGGTCCGAGGTACTCAAAGAGGCTAAATTAGCTTTGACACTACAACCGGTAATGCAATTTACAGCCAAGATGTATTTTGTATGTAAGTTTCTAAATATTGTTAATGTATTTTGTAGTTTCGTTGTCAGCTGAATTAATGTTTGTTATTGACCTTATCATGTTTGTATCCAAACCTTTGTGTAAAAATATGTCTCGCTGCATCCGCGAGCATATAACTCGTAGTATAAATAAGGGAGGACATTTTAGACATTTTCCACATGTAACTTTCAACAAGGGATGTGTTTTTTAATAAGTAGTATAGATAACACTCAAACGCTACTTAGTCACCTAATTTTCTAGTTTTATTTATTAACTATTAATTGCATTAAGTAATTATTAGATAATGTCTGTATGTATTAACTAATAAATAGGTATTTGACAAGTTATATTAGTATATATATTCAGTGTTGTGAAACTCGGCCGATACAGCCGAGTCGGATCGTGTATCGGCCGACTGACGATACGAGTTTGTCATACTCGGTCTGAAAATCGGCCAGGGTTCCAGACTCGCGTTAACTTGGTCAAGACTCGGGTCAACCAAAGTCAAACTTTTTTTAAAGCTTTTATTAATTATGTTATTTTCTAGAAAATTATGTTTAAGTTGAAAAATTATGTTATGTTTAAGTTTGAGGTTTTATATATTTTTATTTTTTTCTTACATATAATTTCAAAAACTATTATTTTATACATAAAAAACCCACTATTCACCGATCCGATTTTTAAAAAATCTTGTCTCCCCCCTCGCCGATCCGATCCCGATTCCCGAGTTCCGCAACGTTGTATGTATTAAAAACAAAGGTCTTGATTTGAGTGTAATGAATGGTAACAGGCCATCTTATTTCTGAGCTTGTGTTTTCGGCCCTTTTTCACTTTTTTTAATTTCGAGCTTGATAATTCTAATTTGTTTTAGGCATGATGTTTTGATTTAATTTGCTTCCAATTATGTTAATAAAGATGACTTATTTTAATTGGATATTATTCCCACCGTCCCAAACAAAGATCTTGATTTGCGTGCAAAGAATAGTAACGAGCCATCTTATTTTTGGCTTGTGTTTTAGGCCCATTTTCTTGATTTTGGGTTTTACATAATCTAATTTATTTTACGCCTGATATTTTGATTTAATCTGTTTCCAATTATGTTTACAAAGATGACTTATTTTAATTAGATATTACACCTTTCGTCTCATTAAAAGTGTCATGTTTTGACAGTCTGACTTTTTCAACTTTGGCCTTAAATAAAATTTTTTTTATTGAATTAAACTTGATGGAAATTATATGAATCAATTGTGTTTTAGATGTGTTTTCATTGGTATGATTTTTATCAAGTTAATAATATTTAAGTTTAAACGTTTTAAATAAAGCCTTTGAATATATTCAAAATAGGATACTTTTAATGTAACGGAGAGGGTACCATTTTTTTTGGGACCATTTTTACTAATTTATAACTAAAACGGCGTAAGTCAAAATTGAAAACCAAAATCATTTTTAGAAAATCGAGAGTTCTGAATGGTCGATTACTCATTTGAATTTTGAACAACTGTTTTTTAGTATATTGGAAGAGGTGTATATATATATAGGGATTAGGTATTGTAAAACAAATATTAAAGTAAAACAAATAAGACAAGATCTTGACCTTTAGATCATGGTTAAATTGATGCACGAAGATTCACGAAACAATTGATGCACGATGATTTTCATGATGCACGGTGATCTTCGGTGAAGAGAAACCTATTGTTTTATTTGTTTTACTTTAATACTTGTTTTATACTTATATACACATGTGTAAGATAACTTACACATGTGTAAGTCTCGCCGGAGATGGTCGTCGTCGCCGGAAAATCATGGTGGTGGTCGGAGATGATGGTGGTGGTGGTAGGAGGTGGTTGGAATTTGAGGACATGGAAGAAAATCAATGGACTCAAATTGGACTCAAAATAAGCTGGACTCATTTTATCTTTTCCCTATATATATATAATATTATGTTTTTAGTTTTTCATTCTTGGTTATTTTAATTGCTCATTATATAATTTTTAATGTTTTTTAGTTTTTCATTCTTGGTTATTTTAACTGCTCATTATATCTCTATACTACCGATGTCAAATATGAAGTGCATATATATTTACTAGTTTAACTATTATAAAAATTTGTATAAAATTCCGATCCAACGGGTTAATAGCTCATTAGTAAGGGAGTCTTTATATGAGGGCTTGTATTTGGGCAGACCTAAGTTCAAGTCTAAGCGGACAAGTTTTTTCCCTAATATGTTGTTGTGTTTTTCGACGGATTATTAAAGGGTTTTTCCCCTTACTAGTTATTGGATGAGGAAACTCTCTAATGTGAACTCCGTTAAGACAACATACTATAGACCTTTCGTTGTGATATTCGATTCGCACATCGAAAAAAATAAAAAAAATAAAATAAAACTCCAGTCCGGTATAAAGCTCGGGTCAGGGTCTAGAGTTCGGATATGGGCCGAAGTTGGGTGAGCGCGTGTACAAATCAGTTTTGACGAGATTTATCAAGGCTAAAACCCTAGCTTAGCAAACTAGCCATTCCTGCCTCCCTCCCTCCCTCCATTCCAGCGGCATCATCCAAAATCCAATCATGCAACAACAACAGCAGCAATTTGCAGCAGCAGATGAAATGGAAAATGAAAATGAGAATGGAGGAGACTTGTGCAAGTCAATAATGTCAAGATTTAGCAACTCGGAAGACCCGCAGCACCATCAGTTATGCTCAATGATTGGCGATATCTCGCAAGGCCTCAAGGAGCTCAACCACCCGCTCACCCCACTCGCTTATTTCGGTGCAGCCTGCACTTGTCTTGACAAGCTTCTTTTGTTATCCAACTCGCCGCCGCCTCCTCATCACAACATTCATACCCTCCTTACCATTATATCTATGCTTTTGCCCAGCATATCGCCCCCCGTCCTTCGCAAACAATCCGAGTATGTTTCGGCTTTGATGACGCGTGTTATTCACGTGTCCCAATCCCAAACTGACGGCGTTGCTTCCGGGTTGAAGTGTATTTCGCATCTGTTGATTGCCGGCCATCGGGCTAATTGGTCTTCTGATGTTTCTCATTTGTTTGGCATTCTTTTGGGATTTATCACCGATTCTCGCCCCAAGGTCGTTTCTTATACCTTACTTTTGCAATAGATAGTTGGTAAATGCTCCATTTTTTATGTTGTTCAAATCTATTCATTATATATAATTATTGCCAACGGTAACTGGACTTCCAAATTGATTATAGACCATCCGATTCACAAATCAATTAATCTCAGCCACATAAACTCTTCCTTTTTAGGTGGAAAGTTAGTTACTATCTAAAACAACATGTGGTCATATCCAAATGCTTATCTTTTAGTTTGTATAATTTACTTTTTGCTACACACGTAAATCTGAACAACATAAAAACCATCCTTTTTAGATGGACAGTTAGTTATTAATATATAAAACATGTGTTCATTTATTAATCCTTATCTTTTTAATTTATAAATAAATGTAAAACAACACAAGTTTCATATCCTGGAAACAAACTAATCGATTCTTTAGGACTTTTGAATTTCATATACTAAATTTCCCTCCCTTTTTTTCATAAACATTCACTATATAAACACATGAATACCACATTTAGTTTGCATAATTCTACTCAGTATTTATAAGCTTTGAAATATATACACGTCCAAACACAATGGCTCCAAACAACAAAACAAATGTTACCTTGTCATCCAACGATTTCAAAAAACAAAAACGCGAGGATAACTTGAAAAATGGGAAGTAGGAAGAAGTGATCTTGCTTAGCGATTCGGAAGATGAAGAAATTGACGATTTGCATTACGATGGTGATGATGATCATGATGACCACATTTCCGAATTGAATTACGATGGTGATGATGATGATTTTCCTTTGTTGGATAACTTCGTGGTCTTGCATGATGTTCCTCCTATCGAAAATAATCTTAACCATGTAAGTAACATATCTACAATATTAACTCCCAACTTTTATTCAATGTATATTTTAACAAAATAATTGACGTTATATATAGGAGAATTTGCAAGGTGATGATGAATTTGATATGTTCAATGACTTTGTTCTATTGGATGAAATTCAACCCAACAAAGGTCATGATAATCTGGTAATAACATGTCCACATTGTATACTCGTGCTTTTCTATTATCGGTTTTTGATTCTCTTTTTACATCCACTCACCCTAAAATCCACTAAAAATAATATTAAGAAAAAAATATGATCTCAACTTGATCTGGGCCATTTGGAAATTTCACATGTTTCATGAATGATGATTGCAGTTCAATTCTCTACAACTATAACGCCTACCCGTGAGAGTCGCATAACCAAAATTTGAAGTAAATGCCACAATATGTATTTACCATTTAAGCATTTCTTAAACCATAAACTTCTCTTATAATTTCTTTTAGTTACAATACAGTTTAACTCTATAACAATTAATGTCAACTTATCTAAAAAAAAAGATAAGATGGAAGCTTACCATAAGAGCATTACGAATGGTGCCACCAATATTGTCATTAGGAACTGTATATAACAAAAAACAAAACTAGAGAGTCAACAAACTTAAACTGTTGCAAAGCATTGTATCTTCCCAACTACAAAAAGGTTAATTGTACATTGCTTACAAAAAACATGTAACAATCATATCCTACATTAGTTATATGGTCATGCCGTTGACCGGGTCGTGTAATTCGGTACGGTCCATGCTCGGTATACAGACGGTTTTCAGTTTTGATGGGTTGGACTGCGACCGAAAATTTCACATGGAAATCACGTCCTGGATGACAGGACCCGGAACAATATTAAGTCGGTTTCTTTCATTTACATATTTGCTATGACTGTACGAGTAGACACACTTATCTTCATATATATATATATATATATATATATATATATATATATATATATGTATATGTGTGTGTGTGTGTGTGGTGACATTCTTCACAACTGATACATTGTTGTACTACCTCCTATGATGCTATCATTTGTTTTTTTCTTTTTTAATACAAAATGCATTAGACAATGAACACTAATATGCAATCTCCTATTATCCAATTCTTTACTGTACGAGCATTACATACTAAACTATTGTTTTCACATATTTTTGCTTATAAATCTTAGAATACATATCTAACATACAAAAAAAAAAATATTTAAATTTTTAATACTCGAAACTTGAGTCAAACATTTATACAAACAGTTACCCTACATGATTTTATACATAAAAAAAAGAAACTTTCTCTTTTACATGAAGATCATCCATTTTATTGACAAATATTACATAATCATTAACATTACATTTTCTATATTCAAAAGTAAAAAAATTAACCATACTATCATAAAAACTCATCAAATCAAGTTTGGGGATTTTACGATACAACATATTGAAAAATTAAAAAAATATGTACCTGAATCGTAATTGTAGATTTGAGATTACAAGGATTTGTTGATTTGAACCTTGAAGGATTATTTGTGTTCTTGGAGGAATTGGAGCGCACCTAGGGCGTATCGAACCAATTAATCTTTTCTCCAGCCCATTAACACCTAAATTTTATTGTGTATTTTTTTTCTATATTTATATATGCCAAAAAATGCCCGTGAGTAAAAAATGAGGAGTCTATATATACCACATAACTTAGGCCTCTCTTACTAAGGCTCTTCCTAAATCTCTTCCTCACCTCTTCCTAAATGCCACATCAGCATGTTCCAATTTAAGAACTACCCCTAGCATTAAGACCTCTTCCTCACCTCTTCCTAAAATTTTAAACATCTTTGCACGCTCCCCCGGTCCCACACGAGCTCGTCCAACCCGTTCTTATTTCCGAACAAACCTCATTTCGACGAGCTTGGAACGGTCGCTGGCATTAGCTTCCAAAAATGACGAGGGTGGAAGGCTTTTGGACGAGCTCGTCGCTTGTCTACTACGACCGGCCTTACAATAATATCCCACACATAATAAATGTCTTTAATAACTTACATTTAAATTAAAAATAATAAAAATATAGAACAATACCCTACGGGTATTGAGCACGTGAACAATATAGAACAATACCCGTACGTTGTCCGGGTTACGCTTTGGATTCGTACTGAAACACATGACAAACGTAGCTTATATAGCAGCATGGTTATATACGAATTAAAGAGCTCAAGGGACATAAACAAGACCATAGAAAGTTAATGTAAGTTAATCACCTCTGCTCAAGGGACATAAACGTAGCTTTTATGAGAATGTTTAACCCGGGCTACGCACGGGTATTGTTCAGGGTTATAATGTAAGTTAATCACCTCTGCTATATAAGCTACGTTTGTCATGTGTTTCAGGGTTATAATGTAAGTTAATACGCCCGTGAGTAAAAAATGAGGTGTATTTTTTTTCTATATTTTTTGCTTTTTAGTGTGACATATAGATTTACTTTAATAATCGTTACCCGAGCTAAGCACGGGTATTGTACTAGTTAGCATTTGTTACAGAATATGATTATATGAAGACTTAGTTAGACTTTCCCTTTTTGCTCTTCTAAGTAGCTTTACTTTTGTTTTTTTTTTTAAGTTTGCGCGTGATTTTTCAAAATTACTACTAGGTTAGGTTAGCTCATCAAGGTTGCTCCTTTTCTTAGTAGTTCATCATGATATATACAACACACATTGGAGGATCATAGGTCATGTTTTGATATAAATCGCCAAGATTCAGCTCTCCTTGATAACTACCTATTGGAAAAGAATATTAGTTTACTTATTTGCGAGGCAGGGCTGCATGACCTTGTTGTGGATATGTGATGTACAATGGAATATACAATGGGAAGTGGGTACCAAAAAATTAAAAAAGATGCTTACTTTTTGTGTTTACCCTTTAGAGGGTAAGGGTGGCACAAATACCTGGTTTTATATTTCTGTTAATTAGTCAATTTTGTAAACAATCAAAGTTACCTTCTTTCATGCTGCTGACCGATTGCTGCATATTGAATAGGTAAGAAGACAAGCGCATGTTTGTCTACGTGATGTCATGCAAGGCTTCCAGGGAACATCAGTGCTGTCGCCTGCTAGCGAAGCAATTGCAAGCACTTTTGAGAGGTTTCTTTTGCTTGCTGGAGGGTCAAATACAAACTCGAAAGAAGGTTCTAGAGCTCTGGAGGTCCTATATGTTCTGGATTTTTTAAAGGACAGTCTCCCACTTATGTCTCTCAAGTTCTCAACAAAGATTTTGAATTACTTTAAATCTCTTGTGGAACTGCGCCAAGCTGCACCTACCCGGCGGATTACAGATGCCTTGTATTTACTTTGCCTTCAACCAGCTGTAGAGGTCTCTCCTGAAACACTGGTTGACTTGTTATGCTTGTTAGCGGACTCTGTTGCTTCAAGTGAGATGTCTGGCGACAACTTGACGTTCATCGCTCGACTGTTGGATGTCGGGATGAAGAAAATTTTCTCTATTAAGCGGCAAACTTGTGTTGTTAAGCTTCCTTATGTTTTCAGTATTTTCACAGGTTTGTAATTTTTCTAAATTTGTGTCATAGCGGATAAATATTATATCATGGCTAAGCATACAGGGGTAATTCTGTTTTTAACTTTCGGATGACAGAAATATTAGCTTCTGAACATGAGGAGCCTTTATCTGTTGCTATGGAGGCATTGAAGAGCTTAATACATACATGCGTTGATGAGAGCATGATCAAACAGGGCGTTGATCAGATTATGGCAAGTGGAAGTGTCAGAACATCCGCACCAACCATTATCGAGAGGCTGTGTGCAACGGTAGAAAGTTTACTTGATTATAGATATGCTGCTGTCTGGGACATGTCATTTCAAGTTGTGGCAGCAATGTTCGATAAACTAGGTAATCCTGTTGCTTTTCTCAAGTTCCGTGCAACTATTACTTAGAAACCTCGAGTGAGAAACCTCAAGCCTTGACCCTTCTTTTTCAGGTGAGTTCAGTTCTTACTTCTTGAAAAGCACCCTTAAGAGCTTGGAAGAAATACAAAAGTTGCCGGATGATGATTTTCCTTATAGGAAACAGGTAAATGTTTGGTGTCTGGAAGATTCTCTCCCTTACGTGATTCTTCAGCTTCCTCTTTGATTGAACTTCTTAAGTTGCTCCATTTCAACACATTAATTTCTGTTATGTCTTTGCAGTTACATGATTGCATGGGCGTAGCTATAGTTGCATTAGGACCTGAAACATTCTTGAAGTATCTACCTCTCAATTTAGAAGCTCAAGATCTCTCTGATGCGAATGAGTGGCTGTTTCTTATCCTGAAACAGAATATCGTGGGTGCTCGCTTGAGTTTTTTCAATGAATCTATACTGGATACAATTAAATTCTTGAAGCTTAAATCTGCAAAGGTACTAGTGTTATTGTACTTCTGGGCCTTTTTCTCTTTCAACTTCATGTTTCATCCAGTGCATTTACACCTTCTGTATGTACCAGCATAAGGAAGAGGGGCGAGATCATACTGCGGGGAGTATTGATGGACGTGTTTATTCTTTATGGTCTTTGTTTCCTTCATTTTGCAACTATCCTTTGGATACTGCTGAGAGTTTCAATGATCTAGAAAAAACATTATGTCGTGCACTTCGAGAAGAACCTGATTATCGTGGAGTAATATGCTCCGGTCTGCAGATTCTTATCAGACAAAATAAAAGAATAATGGACGGTGAAAATGAACCTTCTGTTAAAGAACTCGGCATTTGTGAACAGCGAGCAGTTGCCCGCTACACTTCAGAAGTTGCAGCGTGTAATTTGGATGCATTAAGGTCTTCTGCACGTGAGATATTATCTACCTTATCAGGAGTTTTCATCAAGTCATCCAAAGATGATGGTGGATCTTTGCAGGTAGCTCTTATCATCAAGTGGTCTGCTTTTTATCTCATTAATCTGGATGGTTAATTTGTTGTTTTGTTTGGGTTCGTATATTTCAACAATATTGCCAATTTTAACAGCTGCTCTTTGGAGGGTGGAGATGTTTTAGATCTTCCCTAGGTTAAGAGGGTGATAGCTGTTGTTGATTCTAAACTAATTGTATTTGTAGCTCCTTCTTTTGCATGTTTTTTGTTTTTGTTTTCAGCCCGGTTTTGTTGGTTGGTAGTCAAGGACTTCCTGTATATGCAATTTAGGGTACTCTTATAAAATTTTTATGGCATATGATACCCACTTTCTTCCCAAGTGAAGTAGAAATCTTCGCTTTTTTCTAACTCATAGCAAGGTCCAAGGGTATTCAACAAGCGGATTATGATGTATTAGCTCTGTTGACATGTGCAAAAAAGTATCCTTGTACAAATGGAAATAGAAATTTTTATCTTTTCCTGGTCTGTCTATTGGTAAAAGTTAGAAGTTCAGGTTTATATTGCACATCATATATGCTGTGATGCAATTATGCATATATGTTGTGCTTTTGCTTTCTTCTGTATCTCCAACTTGATTCAAGAGTTTGCTAGAATTCACGGGTGCTTGGTCTTGATTTATCTTGTGCACTTGACTATTCAAATGCTATAATTTATGACATCTCAAGTGTGCGTGTTTATGTTCTAATTGGTGTGCATAAATTGGTTCGGCTTGACATATCCATGGTTCAGCTAAAGCTAGACTACACAGTTAAATTTCTTTTTTGTAGAAAACAATTGGTGAGTTGGCATCTATAGCTGACGGAGATGTAGTGTCGATGTTTTTTAAGAGAACGATGCAGAAGCTACTGAAAGTGACAGAGGAGGCTGGCAAACTACAAATTACCAAAGGTTCCAGTTGTATGGAAGTAGACAATTCATCTAATGAAACTTCGCTGTCACAAAAAAGGTAACATTCTTCATATGAATATTCGCTTTTATCAGTTTGTTTTAAAAAAAATTGTAATATATATCACATATTTACATTTTAATTTTGATTTACAGGGCGCTGCTATATGACTTGGCAGTCTCACTTCTACCAGGCTTAGGTCCCGAGGAGGTTGATCTTTTATTTGTTGCAGTAGAACCTGCATTGAAGGTTTGTTGATCCCCATATGTTGATAAGAACTTGGCTCTTATGGCCGAAACTTATGCTGTGCAGTTTGTGATGAGAGTAAGGTTAACATAATTGATGTACTTTTGCTTGTAGGGTACTGAAAGTTCGATTCAAAAGAAGGCTTACAAAGTTCTTTCAACAATCCTTGAGGTATTATATTTTGCACATCAAGTAATAGATGGAAGAGTTAATTTCAAAAATCGTCCTTGTGGTTTTACCAAAAAATCACGTTTCATCCTTTAAACTTCAAAATGACACTGGTAGTCCTTTATACGCGGATAATGGTCACGTTTCGTCCTTTAGTCGACCGTATAAAGGACGAAACGTGTCCATCATCCGTTAGATTAAAGGACGAAACGTGACCATCACCCGTTAGATTAAAGGACGAAACATGACCATTATCCGTGTATAAAGGACTACCAGTGTCATTTTGAAATTTAAAGGATGAAACGTGATTTTTTGGTAAAACCACAAGGACGATTTGTGAAATTAACTCTAGATGGAAAACATGCCAGTTGTGTATATTGCGATATCTTCTGCTAGTTCATTTAATGTCACCTCATAGCCTATTCCTTTTATAAACATAGTTCTGAATATATATTTTTGTCATTGGAAGTGATACAAACTAAATATCTGCATAATCTTGAAATTTTGATTTTCCCTTTTTTTCCCCCTCTTGGGCAGCATAGTGATGGTTTCATAGTAAGAAAGCTTGAAGTGCTGCTCTCGTTGATGTTTGAAGTGATGCATTCATGTCATTTTTCAGCCAAGAAAAGATGTATGATCAAGAAGTGCCCTTAAAGTGTGAAAGTAAATGGTTGAATGTTTTGAATCGAGACGACCGTTATGTGAAAATTTTTAAAGATGTTTGTCAAAGTATGAGAAAATGGTGAACTCAAGTGATGCCTATCACTCTTAGATTGATGGGAAAGAGAATGAAAGAGTTAGAAACTTGGTAAAACCATATGATGGTGTGATGGTGCCTCGAGATTTATTGTTGTGTTCATAGGCAACAATGATTATGCCATAGGTGTCGGATGTCATTTCATGATACGACAAGTTATTGAAGGGGAAAGTGCAGAGCCAAAGATCATAAAGACAATAGTTCATAAAGTTGGAATTGTTAAAGAAGTGTTTTGATTAGCTCAAAATTGTCTAAAGGTTTTGTGGTGAACAAAAGAAGCTTATTATGAGCAAAGTGGGTAATATGGTCTAACCATAAGCCTCTATGGAGGGATATGTTATGCATCGAAAGTATGGCGAGTCGACCCTTTGTTCAAATGAAATATGTGAGTTGTGATAGCAAGTTAGTAAGGATACGTGCTTGGAAGGCTTAACCGCGCCAAATGAATAGTCTTCGCTGAATGCATTATGGGAATATATGTATGTCGAAATGACTTATGTTGATATGATGATGTTTAAAGTAGAAGTATATATGTGCATATGAAGTATGATTCTTATAATGACGGTGGAATGATATGTGTAAGATATGTGTTGTTGATAATGTCGATGTTATGGCTTAATGTTGTTATGTGATGACTTATATGTGGCACTTAAGTATGGTATGTCTAGTTTACTAGATACACGTATGAATCACTATGAGTTGTGCACGTTAGTGGGATTAAACGTTAAAGTAGATGTGGGATTAATTAGGTAATGAATGTACCTAATGTTAAAGTAATATGTGAAATGAGGGAAATCGTGCTAGATGTAATGCTAGTGCGTAAGATGTGGGAAATCGTGCTAGATGTAATGCTAGTGCGTAAGATGTGGGAAATCGTGCTTGTTGTAAAGCTAATGCTTAATATGTAAGTTGATTAAAGATGTAAGAATATGTGAGAATGATGTACATGTAATTTAAGATGTGGGATTACGATGTGACTTGAGATCTAAGTAAGATATGTAGATATGTGTGATATAATCGTTGATAGGCACAATAGGAGTAAATACTCTACATGTGCTAATATGAATACGTGTGACAAGTTTATGTGTGATATGCAAGATATGTTATGAAGTTACGTTTAAGTGGTAAGTCTATGTTGATGTGATATAAGACATGGATTAAGATGTGAGTATACGATGATATGATGTATATGTTGATATGAAACCAATGGGAATCCGTGGAGAGATATGAGTATTGATGTCAAGGAGTGTTTGTAGTTGGCCTGGTTGAGATCCTTGGCCAAAAGTAAAAGAAGCTTCATAGGAAGTTAATTGAGCTTGTGCAAGTGGGATGGAATCATATTTATGGTGGAAGTAGATTCGGAAATTATCCTCACCTATTTTTATGCTGAAGTGATTCCGAGGACGGAATCCTCTTAAGGGGGAGGTAATTGTAACATCCCAAACTTTTTAATTAGCGGTTGACTTGAGTCGTTAAGTCAACACTTCGTGTCTGTTAAGTCTCTAGGAGATTTAATGATTATATGTTATTAATGTGCTTGATGTGAGAGGCTTGAATGTCTTAATGATGGATGTATTAAGGTGTAAGGTGTATTTATATGCCTTAGAGGTGCTTGAAGTGTTTAATGAGTTGTAAGTATACCCTAAAGGTGTTTTGAGCTAAATATGAGTCATAAGGAAGTCAAGGGACCAGTTTTGACATATGGCCAATCTTAAAAACGGGATTAGGGGTTTATTAGACCCTAATTAACATCACAAATCAGTTTCTTCTTCCTTTTTATCAAGCCCTAGCCGATCCTTAGCCCCCATAGCATCCTTTCGATCAATTTCATCATTATTTGGTGGAGTTGAGGGCGTTTTGATCAAGTTTTAGCAGTCCTTTTGCAATCTACAGGTATTATTACTTTGATTTCATGTCATTCCAATCCCTTGATTCATTCAATATCAGATCTAAGTCATTGGAGGGTTGTTTGATGTCAAAAACATGTGTTTTGATCGATTTGGTAATCAAAAACAATTGTTTTTATGATGCAAATCATGTATGGATTAATCAAAGATTTTATTGCATCATTATGGTCTTAACATGGTGGATTTTAAGGTTCAAAGGTTGTTCATAAGGTTTGGGGTCGTTTGGGTTGAGTTTGGTTAAGTTTTGGAGGTTAAAAGATGATTGCTGTGCTGATTCGTAGCTAGTTGCGGCGCAACTACATAGTTGCGGCGCAATTGGATTTCAGGGAGATAAGTTGCAGGCGCAATAGCCATGTTGCGGCGCAACTACATAGTTGCGGCGCAATTGGATTTCAGGGAGATAAGTTGCAGCTCAATGAGTCATTGCGGCGCAACAGCGACTGAATTTTCAAATGGCCATAACTTTTGAACCGTAACTCCGTTTTTGACGGGTTTCTATTTAAACTTGTTTTGATGGTTTTGATGGTACGAATAAGTAACACCAATGAATAAGGAAACCAAACAGATTTTAATTGGTTTGGAATTTTAAAGTTTCTTCCGCTCTATTTTAACGCTGTTAGGCGAAATTTTTTGGAAACCCGTATTTTTAAACGAAGGGTGTTACATTTATAGTGTAATGCATCAGTGACATATAACATATATGTTAATTTGTGTATTTAGATACAAATTATGTGTCTTTTGAGCTTGCTGTGACAATTAGGATTGTGATTGAGTTTGAGTGAGAAAAGATGAAGATATCGGGATCAAAAAACACTTTCAAATAGTTATAATCCAATCCAAAAACACTTTCAAATAGTTATAATCCAATCCAAACTTAGTTACTATGTTGCTATTAAATTGATAGAAATAATAAGAAATTTACAAATTTTAGTTTCTAAGCATAAAGAAAGTTACAAAATTTATTGTTGAAGAATTTAGTGTTAACCTGACTCAATCTGCATAAAACCTTATTTGTTTAATAAAAAGTATCAAAATTTTTATAAAAATGTATCGAATGCAGAGGGCGGTTAGTTGGGTAGGTTTTCTTTATACTCTTCTAGTCTTGAGCATTACACATGGCTGATTAAAGTTGGTTCCTATTTTTTGGTATTCAAACTTTGGTTTAATGTGTTAGTGTGATACAATCATCCTCGTTCAAAACTCAGATTAGGTTCCAGAAAAATGATATGATTAGAATAACAAATGCCAACGTTTGTGGATGCAAGATTTCCCCTGGATAAAATAAGATAATTTAAACAAAGGAAGTGCCTTTGAAACCGACCTGATCGATTATCTTAGTGCACTGAAGGTCATTTACTTTCACAATTAAAAAGTTTCTCATTTTGTGGTGTACATAAGTATTACTATCATTTTAGTACTTACATTTTCAATATTTGCAGTGGCCTGAGTTTTCTGTTAAACTTCCGGAAGTAGGCAATATCAGCTTCAACTTGTCTTTCTTTTGAAAATTTGATTACCACAGTGCAACGGTAATTTTCTGACAAAAGAAGTAGAGGATTTGGGATGGCTGGTTGGGTAAGAGGTCAAGGCTGGTACTTTTTTTACAATCGTCTAAACACAAAACTGGTTTTTGAATGATGGTGAAGACATGGACAACTTATTTTAAATAATTGCAGCTTCATTATCCATTATAAGTTTACACGTGTATCCAAACATCCCCAATTGTTTGTTAATTCTATGATTTGGATTTATTAGATAATCATCAATCATGATTCAGGAGTTCCATTGTTTGGATGCAAATCATTTTGGTATGTGATTTAAGTTTTTGCGTATGTTCACCTTCCCAATAGTGATATACATTCATTTATAGTTCCCTATCCTAGTTTAGTTTTGATAACAAAGGAGTGTTATAAAATGAAGGGGTTAATAAAATTGGTAATGAAGAATTGTTATCCAGAGTTAGATAAGGAAACATTCGTTATTTGAAGTTTTTTAGTAGATGTAAATGTGAGGCTCAAGATGATATTGGTTGTAGTACTACTAGTTATCTGCTGTTGGACAAGGTTTCCATTCCAGATTCAGGTAATAGGGGAAGGCGTTGATAAAATTGATGCATTTAGAATCTGGCTGCTTGACAACCCACCCACTTTCTAGACATATTGTGATTCTTAAGTAAGTAGATAAATGTGTGTAACGTCCCATGATTTCCTATATAGTTTTAATCAAGAGTGATGATGAAAATGATTTTAAAGGTTGTGCATATAATGAAAAGCCTTGGTGGAAATATTCAACAAGCATAAAGGACCATACCGTCAAGATGTGATAGTAAGTATGAAAAGGATTATCTTCTTGTAAGTTTTCAAGCTTTTATGTACTATGCATTTTACTTATTGCCCTGCTTCTTGGTCCATCTTTTGTGTGTGTTACGTTTCCCCTGTACCGTTCTATCTATCATGTTTTTAATTTGATTATGCTTTCTTAATCTTTCTCGAGTACACATTTTTTCATTCAAATTTTATTGTGTTAACAACTGGTGGGGAAGCTGATGATATTTCACACATATGCATTTTATCAGGTTCAAGAAAAGCCGTAGATGTTAAAATGGTAAACACTACTTAGGCGGAATCATTGTGTGTTTACAAGTGTTTTATTTGAGAGAAGATAGTTACATTGAAATTCCAGAAGTTAAATGATACATAAATAGGATTGAATTCTGAACCTGAACAGAATATGCTATTACTAAACTGCATTATGCTGAAGCTTTACTTATATGCAATGCATGGTTTGGTGTGGCAATATTTCTTGCTGTAAATGGCGGTCTGGTTTTATATAGTTCAAGTTTCTCATACTCAAAAATAACAAGTTGGTTTATTGTAGTTGTTCGATCAGTTTTGCCCTGAATGGATTTTAATCATCTTTTTAGCATTCTTGACTCAGCTACATCCTTATCACATTTATTGCTTCAATTTGCTCTTAGTAAACATGTAAATGGAGAGGGATGTTATTCGGCATTACAGCCAGCCCGGGGAAAGTCGAGCTTTTGGCTTTTATCTATGCAGCCTAACAGGTATTTATGTGGCCATTTCTTATACTTTCCCTGGCCGTTCCAAGGTTTGAACCTGGATCTTTTTCTGAGAACTTAGAGATGTTTACCCGAGTGCCCATAAATTTTCATTTCGTTAAGAAATGTATTGAATGTTTGATACTAATCTTTAATTAATTGATTAATTAAAACATACTATACTCCTTTGTTATATCACTTTCCTTGTGGTTTTGTTTTAAATATGTAAAGTTTTAAGTTGGATCAAGATTAGATTGGGTTTGGTTTGCATGACCTGCCGAAACTTTTTTCTAAATTTTGCATTTCAATTAGCTGATCTTAGTGCAGGGTCTCAGGTACACTATATGTAACGGTTGCTGTAACATCCGCGAATTTTGACCCGTTGACTTTTGTGTAATTTGACTAACAAACTTATTGAATGAAGTAATTTGGGCCCATTTATGATTTATGACTATGTGGTATGTTAGTCGAGTCGCTAATTTGTTGTTTGACGTTAGTAGTGTAATCAATTGTTTTATGGCTTGTGGGAGAAACGGGTCGGCCCGTGGGTAGTCCATGACCCACCAGCCATATGACCCATACTTTCCCCCTTATCCTTCTCATTCACCACACACTCCTTTTCTTCCATCTTTCTCTCAAGTAAAGGCAAAACACCCAAACCATCTCATATCTCTAGTTCTTTATCTTACTTGCATCTAATTTGTGTGTTGGAATTGCTTTAATACAAGAATCATCATCATTATCATAACTTAATTCCATTGAATCATAACCTTGGAGTTCATAGTTCAAGCATTATCCTTTTGACCTAAATTCGGATTTGAGCACTAGGAAGAGTTTTGGTAAGTCTAAATCATCCCATTTACTTCCATTTATGCTTGTTTATATGTTTCTAGTTGATTTGGTGCTATTGCAAGTCTTGAATCGGGTAAAAAGGCGATTTAGTGTAATTAGGGTTTTGTTTAGGGTTGGGGCGATTCGGTATGATTTTGATGTTAATGGGCGGATTTATGGTATGGGTTAAGTGTGGTTATGTGTAACAATGCTTAAAGATGCTTCAAATTATGTTACAAACGCTTACAAATCGTTTTGGGTTGTTTTTGGGGGTTTTTGGGTTCGTGTTGCTGTTGAAGCTGCTGGTGCTGGCTGCAGAAGGTGGTCACTGCGGCGCAGTGAGCTCACCTTTGCTCACTGCGGCGCAGTGCTTTTGTACTGGTTCTGGGCCAGTTTTGCCACTGCGGCGCAGTGGGCATAGTTCTTGCCCACTGCGGCGCAGTGCATTGTTTCTGGTCCTGGTCCAGTTTAGCCACTGCGGCGCAGTGGGCATAGTTCTGCTCCACTGCGGCGCAGTGGATAGTCACTGTGATTTTATGTGTGTCGAATTTCAAATTGTTGAGGTTGTATAATTGACATTCCAGTATATTGATGTATAATTATAGGTTGTGGACGTGTGGACCCTATTACCCGTTTGTAATCTTTTACTAACTTCTTTGCCGATCAAGGTGAGTTTCGTATCTCCCTACCCGCTTGGGATTCGGGCTGAAAAGTGTAAACCTGGCGTGTTTACTTGTATTTATTGATGTATTGTTTGTTTGACTTGATTGTTGGATTGATGTGACGCATCTTTTCGTTTGATTGACTTGGGTTGTGTTTTCGTTAAGTATTACTTATACATTAGGATAGACGTACATACATGGAAGTCGGTTATGCCTTCATTGGGTTTTAGATGTGGTGGGAAGGCTGCGGGTGACCCTATACATAAGCATCTGAGACTTGAAGAAAGTAGAATCCTCTGAAGTATATGTACGTATAGTTGGTTTATATTGTGATTAGTGGCTCATGTTTTGTTGATTATTGATCGTTGGCTTTTGGTTGTCATACGTTGATTGACTTGGGTTATGTTTTGACAAAGTATTAATGGCTGTTGTCGATGAGTGGTGATTATCGGTTTATGATTGACGATTATTGTTGGATGACTCAGGTTTGGCGAATATTGATTATTGAATCATATTCATCGTATATCGATTGTTGGTTTACGATTATGCATTTACATTTGATTGTAAGCATTGCATACATTATTGTTGGACCCTCGGCAGGGGATTTGCCGGCATCCTGGTGCATAGATGTATGCACCCATTTTGGATGTAGTCATGACCCCGAGTATATAGACATATATAACTCGATGATTTTGAGATACAGCCTTGTTCATTGCGATGACAGAAGGGTATCGTTGCATTGGTGACCGGCGTTCACGCATAGGATAGGCATGTTGACTTATTCATGCATGTGGCTTTTACATTGATTCATATATCATTTGTGCATTCTCATTACACATTGCTGTCTTGTGTAATCTTGTTATTGGACGATATTGTGTTACTTAGAGGCTCGCTGTAAGTCATGCCTAGCCTCTACTCGTTTATTGTGATTATTGACGTTGGTTCTTTATGGACCATTGCTACGAACTCACCAACCTTGTGTTGACTATGCTTAGTACACTTTTCAGGTAATCAGGTTCTCCCCGGGCGTGGAGTTTAGTTGCTTGCTTGCTTGCTTGCTGTCTAACCCGGACTTGGACCTCATGGATCAAGGATTCATTGACCCTCCTTTCGCATTATACTTAGGATCGTTTGCCATCTTGGATGTATTATGTTAACTTTGATGGCTATTTGCTCCTGTTGTATTTTGTTACTTGTTTTGCTATGTTTTGGATTCACCGAATCGTTAATTGCATTTAGTTTGTTCTATTGTAATTCCACCGGGTGCTGTATGATTTCCGTGACATTTTCGAGCTCCGGCTTGGGGTGTTACAGTTGCTGTTTGTTTACCTAGTAACATTGTAATCTTAGAAAAAAGTCTCCTAATAATTATTATAAGGGGCTTTCTTTGTCTGACGTGATGAAATATGTTTATTGCTGCAGAGGAACTATCTCCGTCTTCTATTATGAGATCATGAACTCTCCGGAAAGGTAATGTGGAACCCTTAACAATCTTAATGTACATTGGATATGAAATATCTTACTAAATCGTTTGGTTTATCATAGCCTGCCACCTGGCAAAACAAGCGTTTGATGAAGCTATCTCAGAGCTCGAGTCTTTGAGTGAGAAATCATACAAAGATAGCACTTTGATTATACAGATTCTTAGGGACAACCTCACTTTGTGGACTTACTGACATTCCAGAGGATGGAGGTATAACACATCTGTTGAGTCAAGGATTCGCTGACCAGACTTGGTCGCTGACGTGAGTCGTCAGCGAGTCCTCAGAGAGTCAATGACTCTCGTCAGCGGGTGGTTTGCTTTCCAAGTTGTGTGTCAAGGCGGGAAGTTTTCAAACCACAAGAAGACAAGAAGTCACATGGTGGTTCTTCCAACTGAATATTACCTTATATGGCAAAGGTACAGTTGGGACCAAAACAAGGGTTCTCTCTCTCATACCCGTTTTGGTAAAGAAGACAAAGGCTCCTGGATCCAACTACAATGAGCCTATGAGAAGTCGACAACCACCATCTTGTCACGATCATTGTAAGGCTGTGTTGCCCTAATTCCTCCCCTATATAAAGCAACGCAGCCGCACCATTTATACTTTGTGTTTGTCACCACTAAGTGTGTGTCACTTATTTCTTTCTTTGTAATTGCTTAAGCTTTTCTTACTTTCTAGACTTAGCAATTATATTAGTTCATTTGTTTTTTTGTAAGTCAAGTTGTAATATCGACCATGTATTCATCGTTTAATTCAATGATACATATGATTAGACTTGCCTAGATATTTGCATTTGAACTTTGTTCTTGTTCATGTTCTTTACTTTCTGTTCTTTCATTCTCGTCTAGATTAATCATATTATAAGTGTGCAAATCCTGGACTGTCAACATCTGTAACTTTTAATCTCTAATTAATTATCTCTGGTTTAAATTGTTGTCTTACTTGTTCTCGTGTTTTCAGAAGACCAAGTTAGTTTCTTATACTTTTTACATATTAGTCACTCAACCCTTTTCTATCCTGATTCAGATTTTCATTCGGTATTAACTTGAGTCATTACAACTAGTTAGGATTTTTAATGTGGCATCCTAGATGTATAAACATGGCTCTAAAATCCAAGGTATTTTGCTATTTCCACATATGTCCGTTTAA
Organism: Erigeron breviscapus; assembly: GCA_034093135.1. Lineage (NCBI taxonomy): Eukaryota > Viridiplantae > Streptophyta > Magnoliopsida > Asterales > Asteraceae > Erigeron > Erigeron breviscapus. The sequence goes on from CM067169.1 coordinate 58,920,087, forward strand.
GCCTTCGAACTTTAGTTTGTCCTGGTTTAGTCCCTGTATCTATAGTGGTGATACAATTTAGACAGCTGATCATTGTTGATGACGTGGAATCCATTTTGCGGTTCCATGGCATTCTTAATTATATTTCCTTTATTTCACAATATTAGAACACTAAATGACAATATAGGTACTGAATCAGGGCAAAATAAGTGGAGTGGCTTGAACGGATATAAGGGAGTAATCTTTGGTACTAATGGCATGGTTGTGGATCCAAGGCTCCATTTTAGCAGAAAACCGATATCGTCACAAACTCGCAGCTAGTAATCCGTTGATTCTGATGTTTACCCAATTGGAACAGATGTACATGTATGCACTGAATTAGGACAAAAAAGTTGACCGAATTAAGATGACATATATGAAGGGGTGTAAGGTTTCAATAAAACAAACCGATATATCATTCTAAACCAGTGCATCATCTAAATTAATTTTTCTGGTATATGTGATGCGACAACCTTGGTTTTAAGTGTTGCATATGTGTATAGGGTAATGTGGCTCTTGATGTTGCACGGATTCTTTTAAGACCTCCTACAGAGTTGGCAATAATTGATATTGCTAGCCATGCTTTGGCTGCTCTACAGAAAAGCTCCATAAGGTTATCATTTGTTCGCTAGACTGGAAACTAGCTTATGCAGTTCAATTTGATGCCTAATATATTATCATCTCGATTTCAGGAAGGTTTACCTTGTTGGCAGACGTTGACCAGTACAAGCAGCTTGTACAGCGAAAGAGCTACTAGAAATTCTTGGTAATTGTTGTTTGCAAATGCTCTAAAACCAACTGCAGGAGATTTTATTCTCAGAACACTTGATACAATCATCAGATACGTTACCGGCGATGAGTCATGGACTGTGGGAAGGCTACCTGCGTGCAGATGTATACACCACTGAAATATTAACTTTAACAGAAAGACTCCAACCTGATTTTTTTCCACCTACGGGAGAATCTCTCCTCCAGGTGGTATTACCTACATTTTCAACTATCTGCATTGTGGTTCACTTGCACATTCTATTGTTAAATTTCAAGTCTGCAGTTGGTAAATCTTGCACATGTTAAAGTTAGTTGCTAATTATGATATAATGTAAACTTTATACAATTTTAAGGATTTGTTTTTCTTTTGAATGATTTTAAAAAATGTATCAATATTTTTCAAAATTGTATCATTCGGTTTGTATACCTATGTAAAATTATATATATAAAAAACACATAGTTGTCGTATCAATATCTTAACATTAATAACAAAATAAATAATTAATGTCTACGGTTACATAATATATAAAAAAAAAAGTTAAAGCTTACATATGTATAAGTTGTTATTAATGTTATAAATAAGATGTAGTTCATGATTACTATTCATTACACATGTGGAAATTGGGTAATAAAATCAAATTATTACGATTTGTATACCTTACACATGTGTAAGTTGTATAGCTTACATATGCGTAAGGTTTAACTTATCATTTCTGAATAATCATTTGATTTTGATATCTAACTTACACATGTGTAACTTGGGTAATAAAATCAAATTATTACGAGTTGTATACCTTACACATGTGTAAGTCGTATAACTTACACATGAATAAGGTTTACAACCTATCAGTTCTGAATAATCATTTGATTTTGATATCTAACTTACACATGTGTAAGTTATACGACTTACACATGTGTAAGTTAGGTAATAAAATCAAATGGTTATTCAGAACTGATAAGTTGTAAACCTTACGCAAGGTATACAACTCGTAATAAGTTGATCTTATTACCCAACTTACACATGTGTAAGTTAGATATTTGATTTTGATATTTAACTTACACATGTGTAAGTTATACGACTTACACATGTGTAAGTTGGGTAATAAAATGAAATGGTTTTGTTTAGTAAATAAGACTCAATGATTGCAAAAAAAACTAAATATCAATCACTAAAAATATAAAATGAAATCCACACACACTAACAACATTTTCAAAGTAGCTCCTTATCCACAAAAACCACATTAAACGAGAACAATTCTATGTCAACATGTAGAACTAGTAAAAAAACAATAACATGACAAAAAACATTAAGTCTACTAGTAGCAAAATTCATACAAGATCGTGATCCATTTTTTTTACGAAAGTTTGATACATTTTTATGACACTCGAATATGGTTGCTTTATTTTTCTTATTTTCATTCAACAAGTCAACATACAAACAATAAGACACATAAAAGATAATCTTTTCTGTGCAGATTATCCCCTTAAAGGTTAAACGTTTTCACACCGCTTCCCCCTGCTACTAGTTGGACAGCCAACCTTCCAAGTTTTTGAGAAAATGTAACATATGACTTGAGTTCTTTAAGTACCTGCAGCAGAAAATCAGATTTATATGTCACAACCATTTTTTAGAAAAGATCACCAATCAGATATAGTAAAAAAAAAAGATATCAAATTGGGTAAACCGGGCAGGTTGGTTAAAGAGTCAAAACGTGTAATGTTTGTGCGGATTAAAACTAGTCAACTGGGGTTTACCTGAAACATTTCAAAATCTTATACCAAAAAAAAGTATTTACAAACTTCACAAATTAGTTAGTCAAATATGAGGACAAGACTATATAGTTTCGACAGTAGTCTAATGTTTTTCAAAAATGAACTAGGATGTTTTACACATTAAAAGATAGGCTTCGGATAACTTTCTACTCCTTTGAACCATTTGTTTTAGCAAACTGTTTTATTTGACCAACTAGATTAAAACCATAACATGAATGACCCATTTACGGGTCAAAGTTATCTCTCCCAAGAGCTATAAATTAGATAGGTAGCTATGAGTCGTACCTCAGCAGGAACCATGGGAGCATTTACTGCAGTAGCAGCAAGCTCATCTCTTAAGGCTCCAACAACAGCTTCAACGATTTCAATTGCCACTCCTTCCTGCAAAAAGCTTAAATAAGACCCTGTGACAATATGCTAAATTGAGAAAAAAATAAAAATGCTTTCAATTATCACAAACCTGAGCCTCCATGGTACAAGCACCAAGATGAGGAGTGGCAGTGACTTTTTCATGATTAACCAACTTGTTATTCTTTGGATCTACAAGCCTTTATTTTTTTTTCCAACGAAATTATTTGAGAAGTTTCATAAATAAGAAACCCTTCTTCATTAATATTGTTATGGGTCATAATTTCATTTTCCATGGGACATAGAGAGTACAATCAGCCATCTAATGATCATGAAATCGGCAACAACAACCATGCAGGTACTTAAGGCACTTGCCTTTGCTAGAGGTGCGGGACTCGCATTTTGTAAAATTTTCAACTCCACATGCAACCTGAGAAAGAACGTCTGGACTATCCTAATGCCTACCAGCTTTGGTTCCACCTTCAAATCGCAACCGCCTTTGTAGTTTATCTGGCAAGTAGATGACACAAATGAACAATGAAGATTACTATAAATGTCATGGAAATAATAGATAGAAATAAAAAAACTGAAACCTTTTTTCCCCAAGGTCCATAATGAAAATGTCTATCAAAACTGATTAATACACATATCTGCATTTAGACTGGAGGTGGAAATTTGAGTATGAATGGCCTATCCAAGGTGGTATGGTATATGTTATCTCTAGCGGGTCAAGCAACGAAGACAAAAAAAGTATATGTAAATTAACGAAGACGGGCCAAATGGTTGAATTGAAAGTCGCCCCAAGATATACACAACTTATAAAACATCCTAAACCATTTTATCCTAGTAAACCAATTATTGTATGTAAACAATGGCTAAATCGTGAATAGAGTTTATGTGTGTGAGAGAGAGAGTTAGAGAGAGAAAGGGAGAAAGGGAATTGTATATCAAAAGGTTAATTACAAATGAGAGGTGAGGGGGTTTATATAGGCTTGGCATTTGCATTAAACCCCCTCCCTAATTACAAACTAGTCCTTGTCTAATTACATTAACAACCTTACACATAAACAAGATTAGACACAAGGACAATTCTATTTACATTGATACAAACAAGCACTAACTATAATTTAAAGCTAACAATCTCCCCCTTTAGTGCTGTTTGTGAATGGTCACTTTCTTGATCTCTTTCTCTTTCTCTGTCTCCGATTCCTTTTCTTTGTGGATGAATCAGGTTTATCAGGTTGAACTGATTGAGATTTGAATGCTCGCTTTCTGTACTTGTCATAATTCTCCTTCCAGAACTTCTTTGGAACAAAATGGTATTTTGGATCTTCAGGGCGGTTAGGTGGTTCAATGATGTTATCGGCAAAATCAACTGGAGGCATGTTATGGGGACCTTGTTCATTGTTAGGAGATTATCTGACCCAAGTACCTTCTGGTACATGAATTACTCCTTTTCTTTCTTTTGGAAGCCTAGCCTCAATAATCTGTCTTGATCTATCTCTGTGATCCAATCTTGCCTTGATCCTTTTAATCACTTTCATCAACCTCTTCTTTTCCTTTACTGACTCTTCGAACTCAGCAAGACTTTCAAAAACAGCCAAACATTGCATCAGTGTGCCATCAGAATACTTGGAGAGTTCGTCTAGTCTTATAAAAATCTTATGCCCTTGATCACTTTCAAATACAAACCCTCGAGGATTATCAAATACAGCTCCAGTGTTAAAGTTCTCGAGGTTGATTCCTTGAACTCTTTGATTAGGCAAGGTGAGGTTCACTTTCTTTCTTTTCTTTTCCACCGCCAATTGGAAGTCTTTTTGAGTTTGACTCAAAACAAGACTATCCAAATATCTCTTAACAGCATAGTAGGCTTCATGATTCTCTGGATCAGGTTGAATAAGTCTGCTAGCAAAGTGACGGAGGAGGAAAATGAGATCATCAGTAGACAACAGATTGAACCTGGCTTCTCCAAACATATACCGACGGTTATCATCACGTCTTACTATTAACCAGATCAAGCCAGGGGGTCTTGCAAACCCGGGATTACGCCATTCTTTGAAGTGAATGCTGACAACCTCTACAATCTTCAATTTGAACTGATTCTTCCACACTTTGTTAGCTTTATGGCTTTTGGCTTCTACGAGATCCTTTAAGTATTTTGCCCTTTGGTGATCAACATCATAAGCTCTCCTTGCCCGTAATTCATCTACATCAATTTTTACCAACTCCTGTTCCTTTGAGAAGATCTCATAAGCTTTTTCTTCAAGGAATTTAGTGGATTTGAAGAGTCTGGTTGGTATTCTGAGATAATCAATCTTTCTTTCAACATTCTTTCTGAAACCACCACCATTTATTCGAACAATAGGAGCTCTGGTGATATTTTGGAGATGAGGGTTGTTAAGGTGGTGGATTAGGTTATGAAGGTTCATTTGGTTGAGGGCAGGGTTTGGTTGAGGAATAGATTGGTAGGTATCAAAGCCTGGGGGAACATCATCATCATCAGAGGAGTCATTATCGTCTCTTCGATCATTATCTCTAGGATCATACTCAGGGAACTCTGTTTCACCAAAATCTTCGCCAATAATCAAGGGATCACGAAGTAATCCTTGAAAGTGCGCATCATCACGAAAATCTGAGCCAATAATAACATCAGTAACAGCACTGGCTCGAACCAAAGATTCATCAATACGAACTACTTCGGTGTGCCCAATATCATCAATACCATCATTATCAACCACGTGCTCTACAATATCAACATCTTAAGGAGGATCTTTTGATTGTGCATCATCACCAACATCTGTGTCCTCTATAACCTCAGTAGCAGCACTGGCTCTTACATTAGCAACATCTTCATCCATATTCTCCCCCTCGTGTTGATCTTGATCATCAGGATCATCACGTCTTTGTAGAACAACGGCCTGCCTGCCAGTTGCCTCAAGTTCAACAATTCTTTTCTGAGCCGCTTCAAGTGCTTCGGCAACAAACTTATCTTGTTCGGCTTGCTGCTTTAATAGATTTATCCTATTTTGGTGATCATAGCGAGCTTGGAGGGTTGCAAGAATAACCTTGTCAAATGAATCGGTTTGATCATCGAGAGAGATGAGATGGGCATATAAATCATTATAAATTTCCGCCAGGCGAGTATGTCTAGGAGAAGGAGCATGTGCGGATCCAGACTTAGAATTTTTATCAGAAGATGATGATGACGAAGATGAGTGAGAAGGTGACGGTGAGTTATGAGGGATGATTTGTGGAGGTTGAGGTTGGGTTCTTTTAGTGTGGAGAAGACCTGCAGCGTCAAGGGCGATGATGTTGGCACGCTCTTCTAGATCATATGGAATGTTTAAGCGTTCAGCGGCTGCAGGAGGACTATCAGACTTATCACTGTCAGATGGTTCAGGAGCGGCAATGGCTTTTCCTTTATCTTTTTGGAGCGCTTCGGTTGGCGGCGGTTCAGTGGAAGAAGAAGGAATGACCGACGTAGATGTCGTTGTCGCAACTGTAGACTCCGAAAGGTTTACAGTGCGGCCTGAAGGTTGTCAACCAACAGGGCTTCCCAGTGATTTATGTAGCAAAAGCTCTACATTGGTTGTTGCAGAACGAATTGGCTTTGCGCGAACGCACAGCACAATGTTCCGGTAGGTGGGACTTCCGGGATCCTCTGGATTGCCCGTTGAACTGGAAGATGGGCTAGGAGGAAGCCAGGCGAGCCTAACCTCCTCAAAGCTTCTCTCCTCAGCTCCTGTATACAGTGCTTGTTTGATGATGGCACCGACAGGTATTCCATACGGTCCTGGAAAAGGTTCACGAACCAATTCTCTGTATGTTCTGGCAACGTCCAAAGGACGTGCGTGCTCTTGATCCAGTGACCTAATTGGCGATCTAGACTCAATTGTGTTATCAAGAAAAGTCGGGAGAGAGGCAAGAGTCTCCGCAGTTTCAATATCGGCTTCCTCCGAGTGAGGAATCGATAGTGGATGTGGCTGGTGCCTGTGCAATGATGCGTCTGAATCCTGTGGAGAGGATCCAGAGCGGCGAGGAGGTGAAAAATGCGAGGGTGGGTAGTCCTCGGCTTCAATCCTAATGTCGTCATCCCAGCGAATAAGTGGTTCAACTATCGGAGGGCCAACGTTTTCTTTATGCCCTTTACCTAGCCCGGACCGCTCATTCTCTCCAATTTGTTTTTCAACCCCTCCCTCCAATCCACCTTGTCTCTCCGGAGATTCTAAGGTAACCTCTTCCTCAATCGGTGGAAGAGTTTTTGAATATTTGAATCTGACTTTGCGAATTTTCTTGGATTTATGCTGAGATGAAGAAGATGTATGAGATTCGGATGAAGATGAGGTGAAAGGAGAAGGAATGTTAAAGGATTGACCATGAGGAGGTGAGGGTTCATCACGAAGAAGTGTTTTTGATTTTGTTTTGGGTTTGGATTTTGATTTGTGATAAGTTTTTTGTTTCTTTTTCGGTGGAGCGGAAGTTGATGAGGATTGAGCAGATGAGCTTGGTGCCTCTTCTCCTACTAACTCCTCTTTTCTTTTCCTAGACAAGGCGACCTATGCGGGGGAGCGGTAGGCGGCTCTCGGCGTTGAGCAGCCATACCCCCTCCTAAAAACACTCTGTAATTCATGAGGTCACTATCCTCATGGGGCACCAAGCGAATAAGTGAAGCAGGAATAGGCATGAAAGGAATATTTTCAACCCCAGAATTTCCATAAACAGTTTGATAGAGAGGAAAGCGAATTCGGTGGGAGGTAGGAAATCGTTGGATGTTGTCATGAGAGTTAAGTGTCCCGTGAAGAATGACTGTTAGGAAACGGATGAAAGGGATATACTTCTTTGTTGCATTATACTTCCCTTTGACATTCTGTATAAGATGATCCCAAGCAACTGCAGCAAAGTCGATATGAACATCGTATGCGAAAGCAAACAAGAATGTCAATGTTTGGGATGTGATCGCCTCTTGTCCTTTTCTTGAAGGCGATAAACAGTAATTGATGATCGAGCAAAGCGGATACCACAATCGATGAAGATTTTTCTTCTTGAATGCACCTATTGAGTTAAGAGGACCATTATATCCCAGTTCTCTTACTCGTTCAAGCATCTCACGGATTGGAGGTGGATCAACAAATTCTGTGGCTCCCGCGCGAGAGTTTGCTGTGGGAAAACCAATTACTCTTCGGAAGTCTTCAAGCGAAAATGTGAACGCTTGAGTTGATCCATCAGTTGTTAGGAGCTCAAATTGAAGTAAGGAGTGCTCGATCTTCCTCTTGGTGAAATATACTCGATGGTTCGCCACAGTTGAAATAGCAGTTCTTCTTCTATACCCGGAGCAGTTACAGTCAAGACATGATATAGAGGGTGGTATGTGAGCATAACCGGTATTATCCCATGATGACATGAAAAGGGTATAATTAACTGGTAGTTGTTAGGCATATTTTCTGTAGCACCATCTTCGAGGAAATTCATTCTGCGGTTAAGAAGAAGACGAATGGGAAACATTGTTTCCAAGGTTAATTTACTCAAAAAGATTTAATCGTACACTGTTTTTCATAGAAGATGCGAAGGCAGTACAACAAGGCGTTCGATACCTTGCTTCTTGGGGAAAACCAATGTAAGATTGAAAAGAATTTTAAGAAATTAATGATACATGAAACAGGTTCTATTACTCAGTTTCCAAAGGACAAACAAAGGTAGTACATCAAGGCGTTCGAAACCTTGCATCCTAAGTAAACTGAGAGATAGATTTTGGAAAAGCTAAGCACAATTTTACAGAAATATAGGGACAAATGTTTGTGGAGTCTGACAGATCAATGAACATGGAATTTTGTTCAAGAAAGGGTATTTGACTCACAGAGTTGGTATAAGAAAAGTTTCATGAAAGATCAACCTTGAAAGAAAATGAGATTTTGATGGTTGATTAAATATGAAAAATTTCTTAAAAATATTGAAAAACCGGTTTTAGAAAAGACATTTAGGAAAATGTGAAGTAAAACCGGTTTTCAGAAAAAGGTATGTGAAAACCGGTTTTCAGAAAATGTTATGAAAAACCGGGTTTTAGAAAAAGTTATGTAAAAACCGGTTTTCATATATTTAAAATGAATTTTAGTTGGAAAACCGGTAATCAAGTGGAAAACCGGAATTTGTGAAGAAATTACCTTTATAACAAAGATGATTAACAAGATAACTGAAACCGGTTTTCGAAAACCGGAATTAACAAAGCATCAAGATACTTGGATTGATTCCAAGTATCGATGCACTTGTTTGGAACAGGCAATCACAATATCAAACAATCACAGACAAAAAATTCATGCATTCACATTTATTCAAGCAAGTAAGGTAATTTAAAGCACGTACGAATATTATCAAATCAAAGCATATACATATAAATGAAGTATTATGAAATGACAATATCGAAAAAGAGATTATACCTGCTATAATGAATGACAAGTAATGACAAACAAATCAGAAAGACACAAATAGATCACCCCTGGAAAGATAAGCACAAAGTATACTATTAAGGAATGAAAACCGGTTTTAGTAAAGAAAATACTAAAAGCCGGTTTTTGACAAGAAACATGAAAACCGGAAATATTGAATAAATAAATGAAAACCGGAAATAGAGAGTAATATACCTGAAATCCGGTAATGAAGAATTGAAGAACTAAATCCGGTATTCAAAATATGGAATGAAGAAATTATTATGTAAAACCGGTTTTCGTTTTGGAAAAAGTTTTTGAAAAAGGAAAGCCGGTAGGAAAGCCGGATTTGATTGAGAGAAAACCGGTAATAGAGAAGATTTAAAATTACTTAGAAAAATTTCGAAGGAAGTCAAAGGAAGGTCAGAGCCGGCTATAAATAGTGGTCAGACCCGGGTATGACTTTCGGTTTTCGGGTCAAACCGGGTCAAACCCGGTTTTTTTTTTTTTTTTTTTGGAGAAAGGTTTAAGGATTTTAGAAAAGTGTAAGGAAAAAGGGTTTTAAGGACATAAAAAAAATGAAGCAAGGAATGAGAATTTCACAAAGGACATACAATGAGTAAAGATATATACAAACTCCCCCTAGGAACATGCAGACTCAGATAAATTCTACAAACTCCCCCTAAAATTATGCATTCTACCCTTGTTCTCCCCCTCAAACATTGCATGTAAGAGCACACAAGCACACATCAATGGTTTGACCAGGAAAATAAACACAGAATACATGGCAAGGAAGCATTTACGTTTGTAGATCAAGCATACCCAACTTGGTTTTCAAGAAATTGAACCTTTGTTCATCCAAAGGTTTTGTGAAGAGGTCTGCAAGTTGGTAGTCAGTTGGGACAAAGTAAAGTTCAATATTACCTTTCTCAACATGATCTTTGATGAAGTGATACCTTACATCAATATGCTTTGTTTTAGAGTGCTGAACAGGATTGCAAGAGATTGCAATGGCACTTTTGGAGTCACAATAGATGGGTATTCTGTCATACTTGAACCCATAGTCAGAGAGTTGTGTCTTCATCCACAGAACTTGAGAGCAACAACTAGCAGCTGCTATATACTCAGCTTCAGCAATGGATGTGGAAACACAATTTTGTTTCTTTGAAGACCAATTAACCAACTTGTCTCCAAGAAACTGCACACTACCTGAGTACTTTTGCGATCCAACTTACACCCTGCATGGTCAGCATCTGAGTAGGCAGTTAGTTCGAAACCGGTATCTTTCGGATACCATAAACCAAGGTTCATAGTTCCCTTAAGATACCGAAAAATACGCTTAACCGATTGAGCATGACTCTCCATAGGGTTTGCCTGAAATCTAGCGCACATGAATGTAGCAAACATAATGTCCGGTCGACTGGCAGTTAAGTACATGAGGGATCCTATCATACTGCGATAAAGTTTTTGATTGTAAGGTTTGCCATTAAGGTCAGCATTAATTTTAGTTCGAGATTCCATGGGAGTACCAATTGGTTGACAATTAAACATATCAAACTTTTTCAACATGTCAGAGATGTATTTATTTTGGCAGATAAAAATACCATTTGACATTTGTTTGACTTGAAGACCAAGGAAAAAGTTTAATTCTCCCATCATACTCATTTCAAAATGTTTGACCATTAATGCAGAAAAGTTTTTGCAGTACTTAGGATTTGTGGACCCGAAAATTATGTCATCTACATAAATTTGGATTAAAAGAATGTCACTACCTTGACGTTTGATGAACAAAGTAGTGTCGATTGTACCTTTACTGAATCCAGATTGTAATAGATAGGCAGACAGAGCATCATACCAAGCTCGAGGAGCTTGTTTGAGGCCATACAAAGCCTTGTCTAACCTGTAAACATGATTTGGACGCTTAGGATCCACAAAGCCCTCGGGTTGACCAACATAGACTTCTTCTTTCAGTACTCCATTCAGAAAAGCAGACTTGACATCCATTTGATACACCGTAAAGTTTTTGAATGCTGCATAAGCCAGGAAGATTCGAATGGCTTCAATGCGGGCAACATGAGCAAAAGTCTCATCATAATCAACACCATCTTGCTGAGAAAAACCTTTGGCAACCAATCTAGCCTTGTTTCGAACAACAACACCATTCTCATCTTTCTTGTTTTTGAATATCCACTTTGTCTTGATTGGTTCTTTATGAGTGTAGGGATTAGGAACAAGTTTCCATACTTCAAGGCGCTCAAACTGAGATAGCTCTTCTTGCATGGCTTTTACCCAATCCGGATCATGAAGAGCCTCATTGACATTACTGGGTTCAACCATGCTCAAGAAGTTGACGAATAAACATTCATTTGCAGAGGCAGCACGTGTGGTTGGGCCAGCGTTTGGATCCCCAATGATCTGAGTGGGAGGATGAGGAAGCATGGAGCGAGACCATTTCCTTGAGTGAGGAAGTGGATCAGCAGGTTCATTATTTTCATCAGGATTGATAAAGCCTGGAGAATGTTGTTCAGCTACTTGCTCAAATCTTGGTTCATCTGGTAGGACAAATTCTGCTTCATCAGAGTCAGCATCAGTTGATTGAATGGATCCTGGAGAGTATTGCTGAGCAGGCAATAATGTAGAATCCTGTGGTGCTGAAGACAAGTTAGAAGAGTCAGGGGAAGATACATTTGTAGACGAAGAATTGACCGAAGGTGGAGAAGATGATTCATTAGATGAGGTGGCAGGAGATGAACTTTGTTGATCAGCTGATGAGCTCTCAAGTTGAGATGGATTGGAAAACGATTGTTCAGGTGAATCCAAGGGTTGGACCAAAGTAGGAGGACGATCATGATAAAATTCTTCAAACAAAATGTCTAACTCCTTAGCGGTTGGTTTGGAGAAATTCTGTTTATCAGAAGTTCTGTTCTGTGTAGCGGAAGCTTGTGGACATTGAAGATCGGGTCTTGAACCGTGTTGTTCAAGAACCATCCCAGAGAGTTCATCAAATTTAACATTCATACTCTCTACAATTTGTTTGGTTCTACGGTTATAGACACGATAAGCAATGGATTCTCTTAAATAACCTACAAAATAACCCTCGTCACCTTTTGGTTCAAATTTTCCAAGATTGTCTCTATCATTCAAGACATAGCAGACGCACCCAAAAATGTGGAAATAGTTCACATTTGGTCTTCTCTTGTTGATGACTTCATAAGGAGTAATGTCAAACCTCTTGTTGATTATAGATCTGTTTTGAGTAAAGCAGGCAGTTGCAATGGCTTCAGCCCATAGATTTGGTGGTAATCTAGAATGGGCAAGCATAGTACGAGCAGCTTCAACAAGAGTTCGATTTCTTCTTTCAACGACTCCATTTTGTTGAGGTGTTCGTGCAGCTGAAAATTGATGAGAGATACCGATAGAAGAGAAGTATGATCCAAGAGTAGCGTTCTTGAATTCGGTACCATTATTAGAACATACAATCCGAACAGAGGTTTGAAGATTTACTTGTGTCCTTTTGATGAAGTCAATGTGTTGGAGCACATTAAGTGCACAAATTGTTGTCCGATGCAATAATTCTAAAAGGCTGAGAAATTCGTACATATATGCCTTACGAACTTTAAGTTCGTAAGAACTAATAAATTCGTATATATTTGCCTTACGAACTTTAAGTTCGTAAGAACTAATAAGTTCGTAAGGACTATAAATTCGTATATATTGCCTTACGAACTTTAAGTTCGTAAGAACTAATAAGTTCGTAAGAACTAATAAATTCGCATATATGCCTTACGAACTTTAAGTTCGTAAGAACTAATAACGTAAGAACTAATAAATTCGTATATATTTGCCTTACGAACTTTAAGTTCGTAAGAACTAATAAGTTCGTAAGGCCCAGCCCATTTGTACCTATAAATATAGGACTTAGGTTTCAGATTTCGGTGATGATTTAATAGCTATGTAATTCGTCCATGGCCGGCTGAAGGATCGCGCAAACCTTCAGTCGTAAGTCCACCATATTCATTATTGTTAGTCGTCTTGTTGATTGTGATTCGTAGTCTTCAAGATGTAATCATACGAATTCGTTTTGTATTGTAATCATATGACTAATGATAATGTTTATTATTTCTCCCATTGTAATTGTTTTCTTATCTTTGTATTGTACAAGAACCCTAATAACTAATCTAGATGGATTTCGCACAACTAGTTTAGGATAGATCACGATTTACGATCAACACACGTTCATAACGTGTTTTCACACAATGATTACTTGGGGAGCCTCACTCTTTTCACGAAGAAAATAGACCCAAGTATAGCGAGAGTAATCATCAACAATGACAAGAATGTATCGTTTAGCATGAATGCTTTGGACACGCATAGGGCCACACAAATCCATGTGAAGAAGGTGAAGTGGAGCATTAGTGCTTAAATGCTTCTTTGGTCTATGAGATGCTCTCTTGAGTTTTCCAATTGAACATGCAGAACAAACATGGTTTGTGTCATACTTGAAATCAGGTAGACCATCGACCAGTTGTTTGTCAACAAGGGTATTAATTGTATGGAAATTAAGATGAGAGAGACGATGATGTCATAGCCAAGATTGTTGGGCTGAAGCTTTAGACAGAAGACAAATATTTGAAGATGGAGTTGGAATATTGTTGAGATCAATGGTGAACAAGTTGTTATCTCGTGAGCCAGTAAGAATATCGACACCATCTTCGGTTTGAACTTTACACTCATATCTTCTAAAGAGGACTTGCAGATCATTGTCACAAAATTGTCCAACACTGAAAAGATTATGGCCCAAACCTTCAACATATGACACACGTTTTATGGTGATGCCATTTTGAACAATATCTCCATAGCCAAGAATGGGAGCAAGATGATCATTTCCAAATCTAACCGTTCCCATGAAACGTTCAACAAAGTTCTTAAGCAAGGATTTATCACCAGTCATGTGTCTAGAGCATCCAGAATCGACATACCAGACACAGATGAGAAATTCCTGTAAAATCAGGGAGTAAGATTTTAGGTACCCACTTAGACTGGGTCCATGAGAGGTTAGGGATGCAATCACATGACAAGTAAATAAAAGGAGAAAGACGAACAAAGACATAAGATAAACATCAACATTAAACAGACAACTGAACAAACATACAATTCAACATGGAATTTTATTGAAAGCAAGTAAAGACACAAACATAGTTCAAAAGTAATGGTACGAATTACAGAATAAAGCAGTTATTACAAAGTTTGAGAACAAGATGGACTAGTCCTAGAAGCATTTGATCTATCTAGAGCATTGGGTCTACGAACTATCCACTCTTGTTTTACAAAAGTTGATTTCCCATCAAGCTTGACTTTACTAAAAGCATGCAAGTATCTATCCTTAGGAAGCCATTTACTTTGACAATTTAAGCACAAGTGACCTGAAACATGAACATTTTTAAGGTTAGTGGAAGACTGTGTGTTCTTGACAGGTTTCTTCTTGATGGTCTTTTTGGCAGGTGGTGTTTGCTTTTTGTAAGTGGGAGAAAACCAACCATACTGATCTTGATATCTAACTATTCCAACAGCATCATCTCTAAATACCTTTAGGACGTTCTTAGGTGTAGCTGTAGATTGCTTAGGAGAGCTAGAATACCTGTGATATCTAGGTTGTGCAGAAGCATGATTACCACCAGTATGATGTTTCATCTTATTGAGTTTGGGTTTTGGGGTAGGAGTCTTCGGTGCTGTAGAAGTTTTGGGTACTTGATTGGTCTTTGGTCTCTGAAACTTCTCATGGACTGTGGTGTGATTCGTAGAGTGTGATTTTGGAATCCTTTTTAATGAAAATTCAACCTTTTCTTCCTTTGGGACAAACTGTTTTTCAAAATCAGGATCATACGAATGATCTTCTTCTAAAAAGTTATTTAGATTAGGAAGATTTGAAAACTTCATTTTGGCATATTTGACTTTAGATTTGGATTCCAAATTCACACTTGGGACATTTGGGTCTTTGGGACAAGGACTTTCATTGGATGGGATTGACACATTGGTTTCATTTGACAACCTTGAGTGACTTAATTCACTGAATTTGACCGGACAATGACTTCCCTTGAGTAAATTTGACGCTTTTTCAATCTTATTATCTGCGAAAGCTTGAAGAACAATATTTTTGTACGCCACTTCCATCTTAATTTTATTAAGTTCATCGAGTACTTTCAATCTTTGTTCTCTTTCGTTTTCAAACTTTTTAGACAAAGTATCAAAATCATTCAAGTAAGTTTGGGTTTCCTCAGAAAACTTAAAAGGTTCAGTATCAAAAAATGTTTGGAAAGAAATGTTCTTTTTCAATTTCGTGTTCACAATCTGTTTGAGCAGAAACATGAACATTTTCAAAAATTTCCTTATTGAGACACTGTTCCTTTTCTAAATCAAGTTTTAATGCAGTAATCTCATCCAAGTAAATCTGGGGGTCAATTGGGTTCACATCGGTGGGAATGTCAAGGTCTGTTTGGATCGAAACATTATATGTCTTAACAGAATCCCAGTCAGTTTGTACAGCAGCATCAACAAATTCACATGCAGAAATATAGGAAAGAGAAGACGAAGACATGATATCTTCACATGCAGAGCAATTAGGTTCAGCACAATCATAAACAACACCAAATGGTGTGGTAGGGACGACTGGAACAACTTTGGGACAGTGATTTTGAGGCATTAGATTATCTAGCAAAATTTGTTGTTCATCAAGTGTTCTTTTTAAATCCTCAATTTGTTTTTCCAAAACACTTTGTGGAATGTATGGTCTACCAGAAGCAGGTTTTGGAACAGAACTTTCTTCTACTTGTTTAGACTCATCAGAAAGAACCACAAGTTGTTGGTCACTCGAGAATTCATCAAGTTCAACAATAGTAACAGAGTGAGTTTTTCTTTTAGGAACAAGTGGTAGATTAAAAAGATCATTTGACTCATTAATTTGATCATAATTGCATTGAATAGCACATTTTGCTAGATAATAATCTGTCTCAATATCTCCATAACTTGGTCTCACAAATTGGGTGGTCATGCCATACCTCATTAAATTGGCGTCATACAGAGATGGGACTTCCTGTTGTGCTTTGAGCAAATTCTTTGGATTCTCAAAACCTAACCCTTGAGTCAACCCATATTCAAAATCTTTAGGCTTGTTTAAAAAGATTTGTTTATTAGATCGATCGATCCTGTAAACCTTTTCTTGATAAAATTTGATTTCTTCCTTGAGTTGATCAATTTTCTTATCAAGTTGTTGATTATTTGAATCTTTTATGTAGCAAGCATAGTTTAAATCAGAAATTTTGTTTTCTAATTCTTTCAAAGCCGGGTTGGACTCTTTTAACTTAAGTTTCAAGGACTCAATATCTTAAGCCAAAGCATTTGCTCGAAGCGTTTCATTGGACTTTGCAATTTGTACTTCTTTTATGGTCTTGGTTAATTCAAAAACTTTGGTTTCAAGTTCTTGATTTGCAAGTTGCAGCACAGAAGAAGGGGTAAATGAAACAGAAGTCTGATTAGCTGTCAATTCATCAAAATCTTTTTGAAGTTTTTCATGTAAGGTTTGAAAATCAAACAAAAGTTTTTCTTTCTCTTGTAAAGATTCAGTTAAGTTAGAAACCTCAGTTTTCAAAGATTTATTTGTTTCGACAGCTTTATTCATGTATTCATCGAGTTCACGTTTAGGAATAGTACAAACCTCATCATCTTCAGATTCAGAACTGATACCACCTTCATCAAGTTCCTTGGACCGCTTAATCTTCGTCATGAAACAAACATTTGCAGCAAGCTCTTCAGTCTCTTCATCAGAAAGGTGCAACCATTCGTCGTTTTCAGCAAGAAGAGCAATACCACTTTCTTGTTGTTTCACAAGCAAGAGCTTGTTCTGGTAGTAGGTGGAATTCTTCTGACGAGGTTTGGTGCAATGGATAGCAAAGTGACCAGTAAGACCACAATTGTAACATTTCTTTTCTTCGGTCTTCTTCTCAAGAACCCTCTTCTCAAACTTCTTTGGAGCTTCATACTTCCTTTCACCACCAGTATTGTTGTAGTGATTGTCAAATTTTGGAGCTTGTGAGTTTTTGACATAGGAAGACACTGATGAAGTGCGAAGTTGATTGTTGGTTGGTTTCTTTGTGAAGAATTTTTTCTTGAAGGCTCTTGTGAAATAGGCTAAGTCTTTGTACATTTCTTTTTCCTTGTCATCCATGTCTGGGTCACTGGTGTCACTTGATTCATCATCATCAGCAGTTTCAACAACATTTTTCCTTGACGATCTGGATGGCTTTCTATCAGCAACTAGAGCAAGTGGATCTGATGAGGAACTTCCTTCAGTCTTCATTTGTTGCTTTTGAACAGCACGCAGATTGATCTTCAACTTCTCATACAAGGTATGAATAGAGAGTTTGCCAAATTCATCTTGCTGGTTGAGTTGAGCACCAAAGACTTGCCATTCTTCATGAAGATTTCTCAGAAATTTGATGTTTAGTTCCAAGTCAGTCTTTTTAATGGCATTCTTTCTGAGTTCATTGATCACGTTACAGAAACGCGTATACGCTTCTTCTAACATTTCACTTTTCTCTTGTTTGAATGATTCATACATATCAAGAACATTGGATAATCTTATCGTTGAAGACACCTCTGAACCTGGCAGTTGCTTTTCAATTTCGTCCCAAATCTCTTTCCCAGTCTCATATGAGTCAACATTGGAATAAATATCGTTGGGAAGAGCCATGTAGAGATGAGATCTTGCAAGATTATCAGCCTGAGTGCGGTTCTTTTGAGCTGTGCTCCAACTTTCTTTTGGAATAAGTTCTTTGGTGACAGGATTTGTATGAACAGTCGGGCCTTTTTCATAAGAAGCTTTGATGTCGTCCCCAAGAGGTTGTCTTTCAATCCAATCCAAAAACCGTTTTTTCCATTGTGGATATGACCCACGATATAAAACAGGAGGTCTTGAATCGGAACCGAGAATCAAGGAGTCAGAAATCGACATTCTGAGAAAATGTGAAGAAAAACCGGTTTTCAGTAAATGTGTACTAAATCCGGTTTTCAGCAAATGTATACAAGAACCGGGTTTCACAAAATGTGTTCTAAATCCGGGTTTCTTGAAAATATGATCTAAATCCGGTATTCGTCTCGAAACTTGGACAGAGTGACTTTTCACAAAGTTGAAGAAATTAAGAACTAAAACCGGTTTTGGTGTAAACCAGGTATTAAACAATAATATTTAAAGTCACAAAACTGTACTAAATCCGGTTTTCAGAAATGTATACAAGAACCGGGTTTCACAAAATGTGTTCTAAATCCGGGTTTCTTGAAAATATGATCTAAATCCGGTATTCGTCTCGAAACTTGGACAGAGTGACTTTTCACAAAGTTGAAGAAATTAAGAACTAAAACCGGTTTTGGTGTAAACCAGGTATTAAACAATAATATTTAAAGACACAAAACTTCACTAAATCCGGTTTTCAGAAATGTATACAAGAACCGGGTTTCACAAAATGTGTTCTAAATCCGGGTTTCTTGAAAATATGATCTAAATCCGGTATTCGTCTCGAAACTTGGACAGAGTGACTTTTCACAAAATTGAAGAAATTAAGAACTAAAACGGTTTTCAGTAAATGTGTACTAAATCCGGTTTTCAGCAAATGTATACAAGAACCGGGTTTCACAAAATGTGTTCTAAATCCGGGTTTCTTGAAAATATGATCTAAATCCGGTATTCGTCTCGAAACTTGGACAGAGTGACTTTTCACAAAGTTGAAGAAATTAAGAACTAAAACCGGTTTTTGTGTAAACCAGGTATTTTCACACACAATATTACTTAAAGTCACAAAACTTCACTAAATTCGGTTTTCAGAAAAATCTTCACTAAAACCGGGATTCATGAAATACTATACTAAATCCGGTTTTCGTGGAGAAAGTTGAGTATTATGACGAGATGGAAAATGAAGAAATGTAGTACAAATATCGGTTTTGGTGTAAACCAGATATGTTTGAATATAACAACGAAAATTAAAAATTTATCAAAATGAAAACCGGAAGGAAAACCGGTAGGAAAACCGGAAGGAAAACCGGAAGGAAAGCCGGTTTTACAACAGAAATTCAAAGGAAAATGAAAACCGGAAGGAAAACCGGAAGGAAAGCCGGTTTTACAACAGAAATTCAAAGGAAAATGAAAACCGGATTTCAGATCAGAAAGCTAAAATTTCAATTTCAAGCCATTTGGTTTTGAATTGGGATTTGAAACTTCTTGAGGATGATTATAGGAAGGTAACGAGTGGAATAAAACTAAAAAGGAAGAGACTTTAATATGTTAAGAGGGTAAAGATTGGATCTTTCGGTAAAGTGGGAAAAACACAATTTAGCCCAAAATTGAACAAAATCAAGCCATGGATCTAACACAAGTTGTGATTTTGCTCTGATACCAAATGTAAACAATGGCTAAATCGTGAATAGAGTTTATGTGTGTGAGAGAGAGAGTTAGAGAGAGAAAGGGAGAAAGGGAATTGTATATCAAAAGGTTAATTACAAATGAGAGGTGAGGGGGTTTATATAGGCTTGGCATTTGCATTAAACCCTCTCCCTAATTACAAACTAGTCCTTGTCTAATTACATTAACAACCTTACACATAAACAAGATTAGACACAAGGACAATTCTATTTACATTGATACAAACAAGCACTAACTATAATTTAAAGCTAACATTGTAGAAATTCCATACCTTTTGTTTTATATTCAACATATCAGTATTTATATATAACTGGGTGTGGGCAATGATTATTGGATCCCGCCTAAGGCTCTTCGCCTTAAGGATGACGTGAGAGATCTGGATGTAGCAAGGAGATATGCAGATTCTTTTGTTCCCCCACTCTTTGCAGCGGAAACAAGCTTCTTTTCTCCATCACAGTTGGCTAGGGTACGTGGTATATATACATATATATATTATTGTTATTATCATCATTTATTTATTTAACACTTGTGTGTTTATGCAGATGTATGATGTTGGTGCAGCTCTTTCCTTTGCAGCTGGATCCGTCATGAGGGGCAGCTTTGAGAGAGAGCTTGACACAATGACTAAGAAAGTTAAGGCCCTGGAGTCGGACATGGAAGTTGTAAAAGGGAAGCTCTCTAAGTCTTTGACAGAGGTTGAAAAGGAGAAAGAGGAGAAAAGGTGCTTGGAGGATGAGGTTAGTATGCTTAAGAAGAAATTGGAGGTAAGTGATGCTCGGGCCCAGGAGGTTGAGAGGGCTCTTGAGGAGGAAAGAGCTCGGGGAAAGGCCTTGGAGGTGGATATTGAGAAGAGCGCTGAACTTAGAAGGGATGTCCTTCTAGCTTTCCCCCGCTTGTTTAAGCTTGCTATTAGTCATTCAGATGTTATGGGGATAATTGGTGAATTTAACAAGGCTACATATGCTCTTGGTAGACATTCTGTTGCCTTGGAACTTTCTAATGAGGATTCTTCTCTTGATCCTACTACTCTTCCCTTCTATGATGTCTCATCGGTTGCCAAGATGGAAGCTGCTCATATTGCTTTTCAGAAGAAGCTTTTCCAGTAGTTAATGCCATTGCTGAGCATCCTGATGCCTCCTTGGAGGACATAGTGTCTCTTCTTTCACCACCTGCTCCCTCGGAGACTATCCCATCAGAGGCTTCACCTGCTCCAGAGACTTGGTTTTATTTCTTTGCCTTTTTCTCTTGCATTCTTATTACATTTGTAATGCAGTATGGACTTTATCATATTGTTAGTTTATCTTTGATGTATGGCTTGTAGCCTATGAACATTTTAATGTTGCCATGTGAGCTTAGTTGTAGTTAACTTTGCTTTTTATGATTTATTACTCGCGAGTTTCATTTCCCGATGAGAAATGCTTATCTATTTCACCCAATGAGTGAAATGATGAATATTTTGTAAGTCTTTGATGAGGGCATGTATTAATCCATATAACCCTTTCATCATGTATGCCACCCTATGAGTGGAAATATTTTTGTAAATTTAAATTTGGTAGGGGTAAAGGCATTAAGACCTTTTATTTTCCCCCATCACTTCCCCATGAGAAGTGTCTTATCTTTTCATCCTATGAATGAGAAAGATGAAGTTTCTTTTGTCATAATAATGTAACATAATCTCAATGCATTGAGGGTAATAATTTTAAGAAAAATGCTACTTTATTCATAATCTTAAATATGATGAGATGACCAATTACATGGTAGCTTGATACATCACAATTGCAAATAGGACCTTTTAGTAGCATTTTCGGGTATTGAAGACCCGTCAAGTTCTTACAAATAGCATCTTTTGAGGTTAATAGCATTCCAGGTTCTGGGTACTGGATATCCATCAAGCTCTGTTAGGATGTATGATCCATCCCCATTTGCCTCCTTAACTTTGTATGGGCCTTCCCATTTTGGGCCCAGCTTGCCAAGATTTTCCTTTCTGCTTGCTTCATTTTTTCTCCAGACATGGTCTCCTACCTTGAAGGCTATAGGGCGTACTCTTTTGTTGTAGTACTTTGCCATTTGTCTTTTGTTTTCTGCTTGGCGAATGTGGGCTATTTCTCTTTCTTTCTTCGATTAGATTCAAGTTTTCTCTGAGGGATTCCTCATTTTGAGCAGGATCAAAATTAATGATTCTTTGTGTAGAAACAGTGAGCTCAGCCGGGATTACTGCTTCCGTTCCATATACTAAGCTGAAGGGGGTTTCCTGAGTGCTTCCCCTCGGAGTGGTTCGATGAGCCCATAAAACACCTGCAACTTCATCTACCCATCCTTTTCTGCACTTGCCCAACCTGGCCTTAATTCCTCCCAAGATGGCCTTGTTTATGACCTCCACCTGGCCATTGCCTTGGGGATGACCTACTGAGGTAAATCTTTGTTGTATATCCATATCCTGGCACCATGTCTTGAAGGGATTTTCAGCAAATTGTTTCCCATTGTCACTAACCATCACATGGGGAACTCCGAATCTGCATACTATGTGTTCCCACACAAAATTGATTACCCGTTGTCCTATGATGGTTGCCAACGGCTTTGCCTCTACCCACTTTGTGAAATAGTCCACAGCCACTATCAGAAATTTCATGTTACCGATGCCTCTAGGGAATGGACCTACTATGTCAATCCCCCACTTGTAAAATGGCCATGCTGTTGTAACCGGGATGAGGTCTCGCCTGGGCCTGTTAGACACAGGTGCATGCATCTGACAGGATTGACACTTTTCAATTGCTTCCTTGGCATCTTGATATAAGGATGGCCAGAAGTATCCAAGTCTCATGATCTTGGTTGTAACTGATCTTGGTCCAGCATGGATACCACATGTTCCACCATACTCCTAAATATATCCCGGTTAAAAAGATTAATGGAACCCGCTTAAGGGGCGGGTCTTATGCGGGGGAGTCTTATTTAAATGATAATAAGACCCGCTTAACAACCGAGTCCTTTTGATAATAAGACCCGCTTAAGAACCGAGTCCTTTACAAAAACAACCGGATCTTATTAGCATACAATAGAACCCGCCTCTATGTTTAGAACCCCCTTTCCTACTGCCGCCAAATTAGTAACAATATTAAACACATTAGAGCTCGCTTTTTATTAGATCGTCAAATATGTTATAGAACTCGTTTTTTCAAGTTAAAACAACCAGATTCTATATTAGCTTTGCAGCTTGTGCTTCAACAATACAACACCAAAATTATCGATAAAACTTCAATAACAGTAACAAGTTTACAGCAACAGCAACATTCGAAGATAAAGGGGGAAATCGACAAATGAAGCATCCCTACTACATGAAAGTAAAATACCCTTAATTATATTAGTCTAATAAACCAAGGCATCACTGTGGTGTTTCACTAAACATCATACATCACTTCTTTCATTTTCTTGGGTTTTCCTTCAAGTTTGGCTGTTTTCTTTACATTGTGAGCCACAACATCAAATGAGAAAATTTCTGTTATATGAGGCTTCAATGATACCCTTCCTTCCTGTAAACAATGAAAGAATCAGAAAAAGTATCAAGCCAACTGATATTATCGTTTAATAAGAAAATTTTACAAAAGGTAATGACTAATGAAATTTGGTCTGATTTGTGTTTTGCGTAAACACACTTAACTTCACACTAACAAAAAAAGTCCAAAACATAACACGTTCAAAGGTATGAACAAGATGGTTTCCATGTGATTATCTGAATAGGAAACTGGGTCAGACTACACAGGTCGACGAATCTTTCTTCCTCCATCTCTTATTGACATTAATTTCTTAGTCCATTTAAATGAAGCACTATGAACCATAGGACCTTTTTATTTGGCACTTTGAGCCATCCAATTTATAAATTGACTCTCATTATCAAATATTATTAGCAGCTTCTTGTTAGTATTAAAAGGATAAGATTCGGCTAAAATCTTAAAGCCGAGCCTCTGCCAACAGTAAACGCAAGTCCATATTCATTTTCAGACACATTAAAATAATCATATATCTTACTCTTTATATCATACTCTACACTCCTTTTTTCACCGCCACCATGGCATCATGTAAAGCATGATTTTCCAAATGTGCAATTATTTATTAACTAATAGTACAGCTTACCCAATAACTAACACTTTGCACAAATGAAAAAAAAGCCCAAATCCTCAATAATCAAAACATATCTTAAAAACAGTTTCAGCCAAATACAAACACTCACTGGCTCCCAACTGTTCAATTATTTCAGATGATTTATCCTTGGGATACATAATCAAGAACTTGGAGAAACTATCATCAAACTCAGGTATAGAATCTTGATCTTCAATGATTCTATCTGCAGCTAATAGTGACATTTGAATACATATACGGCGAAACCATCAAGGCAACAACAATAAAAGAGACATAAAAATAATGATGTGTGTTAAAAAAATATATGATGAGGGAACTCATTTGGAGCTTACTTTACGACCTTCTTTTCTAGAGCTTAAAGGTTCTACAAGAAATAAGTACCGCAAAGCATCCTGCAATAGCATAGCAATAAACACACAATATGAGATAGTGAAAGTAACATACCTATCTCAATAACCTTATTCCTAACAGATTTTTGATCATTCATCTTGTGCAACAGATTTTTTATAATTAAGATTGACCAGGGATTCATACAGCCATTCTCAAGAGTGGATCCTTCATCCGTCTGTGAAACATATGCATTCAATATCAGTAGTCTGACTAGTGTCACATGTACAAATAACAAATATATATAAAAACCAGTTGACTAGTGACGTAGAAATGGAATTGAGTATGGAACAAAACCAGCAGATTTGGTTGGAGATGATTAATCAACGGAACACTATGTCGACACCATCGGTATACCTTGATATAGTCCTCGAAAGTAAACAAAAATGATGTATTAATAGAAGCAAAATCCAGCGGTGTATATATACTTAATATACTTTATACTGTAAGATGTAAATTCTTAAACCACCATTTACTACCTTTCCTTTTACATAGAATTGGCAACCAAAGCAATCCACCTACATTGAGTTTATACGTTTACTTATACTTGGACGCAAAATAAACTACACATTATATTCCTAACTAATCAGGTCAGGCGCTTAGTGTAGCTACTGTGTATTCTTTATGTATGTATTATAGCAAAAAACATTACTCCTTAGTCCTACGACACAAACAAGTAATTAAAATATATGTATCTATGTATAACAGTTTCAGCCCAATCCATTATCTGACCCAAACGGTTGATCGATACGTTTACTCAATATAAGTGTTGGCTTCTTTTCGTCATAAACCTGAATGAATGCGCATCACCAATGGTTTCAACCAATATACATGTGACCAGTTTCATAATCTACTTGAAATGTTCTGCAAGATGTAAACAATATTTGTTTGGTTAACATAATCGAACAACAACAATATTATTTTGTAAAAACCAATAAAATTATACATTCAACATAACCTAATGCAGAGAAGCCTATTGTTACAACACGCATCAGTCAGTATAACCCAATTCGTAACAAATGAAAGACGAAATAACAGGCTAACCACTTACAGACACCATTTTTCGCTATATATAACGTGCGAACCGACAGAGCACTTAACCCACAATTCAATCTAAAAGGAGAACGCACACATATGCTTTTTGAATTATCATACCTACATTACTCATCAAAGACATAGCAGAGCATGAAAATGGGAGTTCAAATAAATCCTAGCCCATAAAACTGCATTCTATTTGCACTGTAACTAACTATAGCATAAAATAACAGTCCAACATCGGGTGAAGCCAACAAAACATCCGAGGGTTACCAATGTGAAAACCCATTCAACGACCGTATCTTAACTCAATATAAGTGTTGGCTTCTTTTCGTCATAAACCTGAATGAATGCGCATCACCAATGGTTTCAACCAATATACATGTGACCAGTTTCATAATCTACTTGAAATGTTCTGCAAGATGTAAACAATATTTGTTTGGTTAACATAATCGAACAACAACAATATTATTTTGTAAAAACCAATAAAATTATACATTCAACATAACCTAATGCAAGAGAAGCCTATTGTTACAACACGCATCAGTCAGTATAACCCAATTCGTAACAAATGAAAGACGAAATAACAGGCTAACCACTTACAGACACCATTTTTCGCTATATATAACGTGCGAACCGACAGAGCACTTAACCCACAATTCAGTCTAAAAGGAGAACGCACACATATGCTTTTTGAATTATCATACCTACATTACTCATCAAAGACATAGCAGAGCATGAAAAAGGGAGTTCAAATAAATCCTAGCCCATAAAACTGCATTCTATTTGCACTGTAACTAACTATAGCATAAAATAACAGTCCAACATCGGGTGAAGCCAACAAAACATCCGAGGGTTACCAATGTGAAAACCCATTCAACGACCGTATCTTAACTCAAATATAGATAGATACAAATATATAGATAAAACTCCAACTCATATTGTAAATCAAAGTCTATGGGTCTTTAAAAGGGGCGGTTTTGAAACCTGAAACAAAAGGGATTTGTAATCCTGATAAATAAATAAAAAAATATAAACGAATCACACTTACTAATTAATAATGTAAATATTAGTAGAGACTTGCTGTTTAAAAGCCCTAAAAATTAGTGAAAACTAATTTGAAAGAGATACATACATGATTGTGAGAGAGAGATCAACAAAGGATGTGAATTCAAGTAGATCGATCAAAGGGGGTCAGAGAACATAGAGATGGATATAATATAGATAGATGAAATGAAAGCATAGATAGTTTGTATGACTTTGAATTTTAGGGAAATTTAACGAGGGAAATACCAAATGTTAAAAAAAGTTTGAAGGAAATTTTAGGCGGGTCGGCGGGATAATAAAGCCCGGTTGGCTAAGGGATGAGGCGGGTTCTATTTAGAGGTATTTGATGAGACGGGTTATATTTAGGGGATTTATGAGGATAGCCTTAATATGACCCGGTGTTTAAAATCAAAAGCGGGTTTTATTTGGAGTTTTATTTAAGCGGTCTTAATATAACTCGGTTAGTAATAAAAGCGGGTTCTATTTAGGGGGTCTTATTTGGATTTGTGTAGTAGTGACATGTTCCACCATGTACTTCTTGAATGAGTTCCTTTGCTTGTAAGGGACCTACACAACGAAGATGGGGGCCGAGGAAAGATTTTCTGAACAAGGATCCTTCCATGATCAGATACATAGGTGCTTTCATCCTTATTTTCTTTGCACTTTGCTTATCTTCAGGCAGGGTTCCATCTTTGATGAAGTTGTACAGTGGGGTCATCCAACATTCATCTTCTTCAACTTGAGAAACTTCCTTTTTTGGCACTATGGATTTTTCTTCCAGCACCTCCACTAACACTTCTTTTGTGAGATGGGCAAAGGTTAAAGATGCAAGCTTACTTAAGGCATCAGCCTTCTTGTTCTGGCTTCTGGGAACCTGCTCTATGTTGAATTTCTTGAATTCAGAGATAATCTTTCTGGCTTCCTCCAGATAAAGCTGCATAGCCTTTTGACTTGCTTCAAATGCCCCTTTTATTTGGTTGGCCACTAATTGAGAGTCAACATAGGCATGGATATCTTCTACCCCCATTTTCCTAGCTATTCTTAGCCCGGCTAAGAGAGCTTCATATTCAGCTTCATTGTTGAAGGCTAGGAAGTCAAAACGGAGGGCATAAGTGTATTCCTTCTTATATGGATCAATGAGGATGAGGCCTGCTCCTGATCCTCCAGCACTAGAGGCTCCATCAGTAAAAAGAGTCCATGGTTGACTTTCTTCTACCTTGCTTGCATCTTCTTCCTCACCATTAACTTCTGCCAAAAAAATCTGCCAAAACTTGGCCCTTCTTCGCGTTTCTTGGCTGAAATGTTATTTCATGCTCTCCGAGCTCAATTGCCCACTTGGCTAGCCTACCAGACACTTCAGGCTTTGAGAGGACTTGTCTGATGGGCTTATCGGTGAGGACTTGGATAGGATGGCCTTGAAAGTATCTTCTGAGGCGTCTAGCTGAATGGACTAAAGCTAGAGCTAACTTCTCCAAGGCTGGATAGTTTATCTCAGGCCCTTTTAATGCCCGACTAACAAAGTATATGGGTATCTAAGAACTTCCCATGTCTGCTAATAACACAGCACTTACACATTCTTTGGAAGCACCTAAGTAAAGAGTAAGTGTCTCCCCGGGTATTGGGGTCGTGAGTGTTGGTATGTCTGCTAAAAACTTCTTCATATCTTGGAATGCCCTTTCAGCTTCCTCTGTCCAAGAGAAATCCTATTTTCTTAAGCATCATTTCAAGGTTTTAAAGAATGGGAGGGATCTATCAGCTGCTTTAGAAAGGAATCTGGCTAAAGAAGCCAGTTTTCCATTTAAGCTTTGCACTTGTTTCTTTGTTTTCGGAGAAGGCATTTCTACCACTGCTTGAATCTTCTTTGGGTTAGCCTTTATTCCTCTTGCAGTCACTATGTGACCCAAGAATTTCCCTTCCTCCATTCCAAAGCTGCACTTGGAAGGATTTAGCTTCATATTTATCCCCCTCAGTGTATCAAAAGTTTCTTGGATATCAGCTATCATGGAATTCTCCTCATGGCTTTTGATGACTATGTCATCGACATAGGCTTCAATGTTTCTCCCGATCTAATGCTGGAAGGTTTTGTCTATCAGTCTCTGGTAAGTTGCCCCTGCATTCTTCAAGCCAAACGGCATTTTTTGGAAACAATAGATGCCCTGGTCCGTGTGGAAGGCAGTCTTGTCTTCATCACTTTTCTTCATTGAGATCTGGTGGTACACCTTGTAAGCATCAAGGAAGCACTTTAACCTGAACCCATCTAGAGATTCCACCTTCCAACCTATTTCCCGAGAGGGGATAATTGTCTTTAGGACAAGCTTTGTTGATGTCTTTAAAATCGACGCAAAGCCTCCATGAGCCATCCCCCTTCTTGACCATAATTGGGTTAGCCACCCATGTCTGGTATTTAACCTCTCTGCATATGCCTGCTTCAACCATCTTGTCAACTTGCTCGCAAGCAGATTTGCTTCTGTCCTGAGCCATGCGTCTTTTCTTTTGCCTTATAGGGATTATGTTTGGATTGGCGTTTAAAGCATGCTCTGCAAACTTTCTTGGGACACCCGTCATATCTGACGTTTCCCATGCAAAGATATCTAGATTTTCTTTCAAGAGGTTGATCAACTTGCATTTTGTCTCTTTGGGGAGCTGAGACCCAATGATAACTGGCTGCTCTGGGAATTTTCTATTTATAATTATCTTCTGCTCAGGGCCTTCACTTGCTACTTCAATTGACAAGTCATGCTTCATTTCCTTTGGACTTTCTTTATTAACCTGTTTGCACTCCCTTGGCCATACCATGCGTCCCTTTATGGTGGCTACCCCGGCTGGGGTGGGAAACTTAACCATTCCATGGATGGTTGATGGCACGGCTCCAAATTTCAGCATGGATGGCCTACCAAGCAACACATTGTATGTTGAGGGTGCTCTGACAATTGTGAAATCAACAACTTCAATTCTATGGAGAGGGTATTCACCCATCATTACCTCCATACTTACTTCTCCAATGGGCCAACTAGATTCTCCAGAGAAACCAACTAGAGGCGCCAAAGGCGGGTGCTTGAGGTTTTTAACTCTTTGAGGGAGTTTGTTAAAGCAATGCTCATAAAAAATGTCTGTAGAGCTCCCATTATCCAAGTATATTTTTCCAACCTCGAAGTTTGCCAAGCGAGCTTGTATGATCACAGGATCTGAGGATACCGTTTCAACTGGTGGAAAAGAAATTGGAACCACTGCCCAATCCTTCAATACATTTGCTTTATGCTTTCCTGGATCTCTTCTTTGGTGGACCATACAAACATGTCCTTCTGCTGGGCCCGGATCATCATTGTTTTCTTTTTTGGCTGGTGCCTTCTGCCATGCAAAGGTTTTCTTTGCAGGAGTTTTTCTTTCCTGCTTGGCTCCAGGGACAAGATGCTCCAACTTTCCTTCTTCTAAGGCCCTCTTGATTTTTCCTTGGAGTTCTCTGCAATCATTAGTATCATGACCATGATCTTCATGAAAGTCACAGTACTTATTCATGTTTTTCTTTGCAGATCTGAGAGGGGGAGGGGGCTTGAAAGTTGTGCCCACCCTCTCAGTTTTTAAAATCTCTTTTGGAGATTTTGTTAAGTCCACAAGATGGACACTTTTGCCGTATTGAATGGGCCTCTTATCTCTTCTGTCATCCGGACGTTCATCTCTTCTTGTATCTCTTCTGTAATCCTCCCTGCGGCCATCTCGTCTAGTATCAAAACGAGGCCTTTTCCCTCCAGAGGGTCCTGCCCATGACTTATCCTTTCTTATCATTCCCCTTACTAACGTGGAGGTTTCTCTAGAACGGAGATAATCATAGGCTCGATCAATTGCTTCTTTGAAAGTCTTGGGAACTTTTGTAGTTAACTTTTCTTGGAGGCCTCCGGGGTGCAAGGCAAGAGTAAAGCCAGAGATCTGTTGACTCTCTGGGAGACCAGGTATCCTTTGACACTCTTGAGTGAATCTTAAGATGAAGTCTATGAGTAGCTCATTCTCCCTTTGTCTTATTAAGTGAGCTTCCAAATGATTACGTTGGTGCTTCTTTTGTTGAAAGAAATGGGCAACAAATTTTTCTTTCAAATCTTGAAAATCTTTTACACTTCTTTCAGGTAAGCCAGTAAACCAATCTCTAGCATGTCCCTGTAATGTTCCAGGGAACAAGTGACAAGCCACAGGATCTACCCACTTTTCCGTGAGTATTGCTTGGTCGTACAATGCTAAGTGGTCTTCTGGATCCCTAGTGCCATCATAAGTCCCCACGACTGGAGGAACTTTTTGGCCATTGGGAATGGGTATTCTGCAATCCAGTCACAGAATCTAGATTTTACAGCTGATCTTGGAATACTTACAGCTCGTGTTTTCTCCCCTGCTTCTTCACCGGATAATACTTTTAACATTTTCAACAGTTCCCTTGCCGGGTTTGGTGGTGGTGTTGGTTCTGGACGAGGCTGTTGCTTCTTAAGCTGCTCCACCATTAAAGACATCAAAGATTCCACAGCCCCCTGAGGGATTGTTGGAGGAGGTGGAGGTGGAGTTGGTTTGAGTATATTGGTGAGTTGTGATAACCAATCTTGGTTGGGTTGCGTTGTAGCTGGAGGGGTATGTGTTGGGGGAGGTGGCTGGGAGGACTCCCCCATAAGCTTTAGCAATTCTACCAAGTGGCTTTCCTGGACAGTAATGGTTCCGGATGAGCTAGGGACAGATTGCTCAACTGGGATTACTTGGTCACCTCCAAGTGGAGAGGATGTGACAGGCAAGGGTGTAGGAATTGTTGGAATGACATTTAGAGCCTCAGGACCCTTGTTTTTTAACAACCCTTGGGTGTTGGTGGGAGAGTCTATGCCCACAAATGAGGTGGTGGGTGAGGATGATGTTCCTCTTATGGAGAACATTGACCCTATGGTACCCGAGTTTAGGGTGGGTCTGGTAGTAACTAAGTCCTCAGACGAGTATTGGAGTCTCGATCTAACATCCAATAAACTTTTATCGGAGATTCACTTTTCACCCTGAGTATGCTCATTACTAGTTTGCATGATTATGAGAGGTGGAGGAGTAATGGTGGTGTCCTTTTGAGACTTTTCACCACCACTTGTCTCAACCTCCATAGACCTATGTGAGGTTACTTTTGAGAGTGGAGTTTCTTCCCTGGCCATGCAAGACCAAGAAAAAGAGAAATGAAATGGTGATTTTGGTCTTCACAGCAATGGAATCCGTTCTATAAACGGGTCCCACGGATGGCGCCAATGTTTGAACCTAAATTGATCGGCTCAGTGACGGACTAAGATTAGGGCACAATCACTACAACTCCTGATTAATCAGTGCGAACCTACCAAACTCTTAGCGAGTCTAAGGTGGCAGTGATTGTGTAATGAATATGATATGAATCTTGATTGCTATGATTGAATCGTGATTGATTGTAAGTATTAAATGTGAATTGCATTGAATGTGTTCTGAAGAATTCTTGACAGGGTATTTATACAAGAATATTAGGAAACTCTCAAGAGTCTTTTCTAATATTCTTGTACAGTTGAATTCCCTTTGTAGTAATAACCTACATATATAAATATGTTTAAGCGTACAGGTTATAAGATTCATATTCATATGCACACTTTCAAATGTTTACTTAGAATATTGTAGTTTGGGCCGAGCCCATGGTTGTGATGGATCTTCCATACCACATCATAAATATATGTCTCTAGCCGCCCCCTTTATTTCACATATCTATATCTATACATAAAGGAGCGGCAAAGCTAAGAGGGGGAAAGAAGGAATGCTCAGAATCCGACCCTAAGTCTCACCCGGTCATAAATCCGCCCCTAAATCCTACCCGGTCATATATATCTATATATATACGGGCGGCAGTGGAAAAGGGACCAAGGAGGAAAGCGACCAAGGAGGAAACCGATAAGGAACAAGAAAAGCGGCCGGAAATATTGTGCCGACCCGAAAGAGATCCATTCCACCTGCTTGGTTCTCATCTCCCCCGGTTTGTTACTTAGCCGACCCGGCTGCTTTGTTATCTTTTATGTTTGTTATCCTTCTCCGAATTGAACCAAGAACCACTCCCTAGTCGGTTAAGGGATCATGTTCCTTTACTTGGTTTGATTGCTCGACCGGTTGTGCCTTTACTTCATATATCAATTTGATTGATGACCCGCTTTTTTGGCCGACCCGAAAACACATTTGAGCCGACCCGGATATTTATTACAGCCGACCCTGAATCTTGTTCCATTATTTGTACTTCTTTGCTTTTGTATATTGGTTTAAGCGTTTATCTTATTAACCCGGATATCTATACGGGATCATCTAACATGGCTGACAATTTCTTTGGATTTTATGAATTACAGGCTAACAAGAAAACAAGAAATAGAGCATATGAGATAATTGTTCAAATTGGTCATGCCTGTGGAGATGAAGACAAGGGTGGAAACAAGGAGAACTTGCACAACTTTTTAACATGGTAGAGAACTTTCCTGAAAGGACACTTGTGTTACCTTGTATGTGGAGCGGTGATTTTCATTTTGGTTGCTAATCTTGGTGTAGGTTGCTGGCGGCCTTGCTGGCGAGACCCCTCACATGATCAGTGCAGCAGTCAAAGAAACCGTTTCCTCGGGAGAATCTAAGCGTTCCGAGGCTTCTAATCAGAGTTCCGAACAGGGGAAATCTGTTCGAGGCGGGGTAATATCGTCTTTCTTTATATACGTGTTAGTGTGTTACTATTTAAATACTCAATGAATGAATGAATGAAGGCTTTCTAGGTGTATGTGTGTTTTTGTACGAAATGTATTAATTAGCGTTACAATTCTGAATTACAAATGAGTAAGTTTGATGAGGCCGGATAAGTGTTTACTTAGGATAGCAACATTGTCTCCAAGATGGTAGCCTAGTGGTAGGGGACATGCAACATAAAAATGGAGGTCAACGATTCAAATCCCTTCCCCGTGTCCCTCTTTAACTACAATATTACACGATATACCTTTCCCACATTGGTCTTGACCGGCTAAGTAGCTATAATTGGACGTCGCGCCCCTGCGAAGCTACTTGCAGATTATAGGGTGTTTTCAAGAAGTCTTTCTGTAGAAACTCGAAAAACACAGAACATTTTCAAGTTGGATTTTTGTCACAAAAGGTATGATTGAAAACATAAAACTCACTTTTCGCTTTTCGTTTTTCGTATATATAGCTACACTTTGGAAATTTCATTTTTATAGTTTTAAAGTAGGTTATTTTGGAAATGGAAAACTCGCTATGTTTTCCAAACTTGAAAATGAAAACAACCAAAAAAAATATGATTCTTTCACAATCATCCCAAATCAATAATTTCGAATGAAAATTCCGTTCTCTTCATTATCCCCTTAACATAAGTTTAGTGCTATTACTAAAAATAACAGGTAAGGTTGCCTTCTATTGTAAGAAATACACTTTATATTGGTAATCTGGACAGTTTATGGTTAGGGCGAGTATTTTGTTAAAGAGGAATTCTTTGTTTTTTTAGGCTTTAATGGAAACTACTATGTGGTCATTGAAAAGGTGGTGAATTATCCTAATGCAAGTAGACTGAGGGCCTTGCCACTTTTTAAGTTGAAAATGCTCATCTTTAAGTTTTTGGGTTATGAATATGTATAATGAACTGGTAAATTTAATTACCGTGTTTTCATGAGCAAATTCATTCTGATTATATATTTTACAACCAAATAGGAAGTTCTTCTTTCATATTCGAGGGTTTCATGCATTTTAGTTCATTGAGCTT
This sequence comes from Erigeron breviscapus, assembly GCA_034093135.1. Lineage (NCBI taxonomy): Eukaryota > Viridiplantae > Streptophyta > Magnoliopsida > Asterales > Asteraceae > Erigeron > Erigeron breviscapus. The sequence goes on from CM067169.1 coordinate 58,954,243, forward strand.
AAATTTTAATTGATAATACCAAACTGATTTACAGCCTATTTCTTGGTTGAGCTTTCTTCTGCTGGTTGCCACTGGAGCAGGGGTTGTCTACTACTATGACCAGGAAAAGAAACGGCATATCGAAGGTAGATAACTATGGTGAGTAGGATATTTGTGTAGGTGTAGCCGTGTAAGTTGATTAGATAGAGTATCAGACTTTGTTTTATTTTACTAAACTTCTTTTTCTGTATTAAATGTACGGCTAATAAAAACTAACATGGTTTACCGCATCTTGTAAGAAGAGTTTTCATAAGATGAGATTATGCACAACTCCTATTGATATGGTCATGCACCAATAATTAGCTCGCCTTGGACTGCAGCCAACTTATGCTTCCTATATGGCTATATGTTTTTTAAAGCTTCTATCTTTTTGATTACATATACATTAGAGTCTAATTATTGACAAACAGAAGAATACCAACTAATATCACATGTATTTACAACTTCTTCACATATTATATTCTCGCTAATTCTCTTAGAACCTTAGGTGGGCCGTACGGGTATGACTGCCTACATCTTAGTATCATAGAGTATCGTACCTCTGGACTTGGCACACCAGCGGAATGGGTATTGATGTTTTTTCTTAGTACCTGATAAATTGGAACAATTATTTGACTTCCAACCATTGGTTCGTTTTATGTCATGAGCTTTACTATATCTTTAAATTGGAAGTTAACTCTTTTTTAAATGGTTTCCTATGAGATCATTGATAATGGACCTTTTCGTCCAAACCATTAGAGTAGTTCTATGTTTTGTAACCATGAATGTCTCCAAATGTTATATATGTCAACTTATAAGCTCAGCTATATATTACTTCTTCCCTTTCCTTACCACACTGCTGACCAAACCTTGTATCCCAAACTAGTAGGGTTAGCTATCTTTGTAAAAATGTTAATAATTAGAAGTTTATAAAAATAAACCAGTCATGTTAAAATCTTTAAATAATTGAAGCAATTCACATGAGTGTCAAAATGGTTGTATCACCCAGCTGGGTAGTTCTCACTCATTGCTATCCATAGTTTTACCCCTTACACCCATGTACTTTTGTTATCATATTGAGGGCTCATTTTGACCAACCAGTAGCCGGATATATGGTCAAAAGTCAATATCCATTACAAGCAATAAACTAATGGGCACACCAGCGGAATGGGTATTGATGTTTTTTCTTAGTACCTGATAAATTGGAACAATTATTTGACTTCCAACCATTGGTTCGTTTTATGTCATGAGCTTTACTATATCTTTAAATTGGAAGTTAACTCTTTTTTAAATGGTTTCCTATGAGATCATTGATAATGGACCTTTTCGTCCAAACCATTAGAGTAGTTCTATGTTTTGTAACCATGAATGTCTCCAAATGTTATATATGTCAACTTATAAGCTCAGCTATATATTACTTCTTCCCTTTCCTTACCACACTGCTGACCAAACCTTGTATCCCAAACTAGTAGGGTTAGCTATCTTTGTAAAAATGTTAATAATTAGAAGTTTATAAAAATAAACCAGTCATGTTAAAATCTTTAAATAATTGAAGCAATTCACATGAGTGTCAAAATGGTTGTATCACCCAGCTGGGTAGTTCTCACTCATTGCTATCCATAGTTTTACCCCTTACACCCATGTACTTTTGTTATCATATTGAGGGCTCATTTTGACCAACCAGTAGCCGGATATATGGTCAAAAGTCAATATCCATTACAAGCAATAAACTAATGGCACACCAGCGGAATGGGTATTGATGTTTTTTCTTAGTACCTGATAAATTGGAACAATTATTTGACTTCCAACCATTGGTTCGTTTTATGTCATGAGCTTTACTATATCTTTAAATTGGAAGTTAACTCTTTTTTAAATGGTTTCCTATGAGATCATTGATAATGGACCTTTTCGTCCAAACCATTAGAGTAGTTCTATGTTTTGTAACCATGAATGTCTCCAAATGTTATATATGTCAACTTATAAGCTCAGCTATATATTACTTCTTCCCTTTCCTTACCACACTGCTGACCAAACCTTGTATCCCAAACTAGTAGGGTTAGCTATCTTTGTAAAAATGTTAATAATTAGAAGTTTATAAAAATAAACCAGTCATGTTAAAATCTTTAAATAATTGAAGCAATTCACATGAGTGTCAAAATGGTTGTATCACCCAGCTGGGTAGTTCTCACTCATTGCTATCCATAGTTTTACCCCTTACACCCATGTACTTTTGTTATCATATTGAGGGCTCATTTTGACCAACCAGTAGCCGGATATATGGTCAAAAGTCAATATCCATTACAAGCAATAAACTAATGGGCACACCAGCGGAATGGGTATTGATGTTTTTTCTTAGTACCTGATAAATTGGAACAATTATTTGACTTCCAACCATTGGTTCGTTTTATGTCATGAGCTTTACTATATCTTTAAATTGGAAGTTAACTCTTTTTTAAATGGTTTCCTATGAGATCATTGATAATGGACCTTTTCGTCCAAACCATTAGAGTAGTTCTATGTTTTGTAACCATGAATGTCTCCAAATGTTATATATGTCAACTTATAAGCTCAGCTATATATTACTTCTTCCCTTTCCTTACCACACTGCTGACCAAACCTTGTATCCCAAACTAGTAGGGTTAGCTATCTTTGTAAAAATGTTAATAATTAGAAGTTTATAAAAATAAACCAGTCATGTTAAAATCTTTAAATAATTGAAGCAATTCACATGAGTGTCAAAATGGTTGTATCACCCAGCTGGGTAGTTCTCACTCATTGCTATCCATAGTTTTACCCCTTACACCCATGTACTTTTGTTATCATATTGAGGGCTCATTTTGACCAACCAGTAGCCGGATATATGGTCAAAAGTCAATATCCATTACAAGCAATAAACTAATGGGACAGACGCCAGAGTACCAATTCCACCCAACTGATTTGTGTTTGTTACTTTTTAAAAATATCATTGTAGGTCAAAGGAAATGTTCAAGTTAACTTATAGACTTGTGCAGAAGCGGAAAATAGTAGGAGAATTCTATTCTGGAGTTACCAGTTATTCTGACTCTCGATTTCACTTTTGAAAATTGTGCATCTCTTGAGTATCCTTCTAAGCGTAGTTTCATTACGTTCTTTTCTTAGATTATCTACCTGTTGCATAATTAGCCTTTTAATCATTTGCCATGATTAGATGCGATTGTAACACGTATTATGTTATTGCTGCAGAAATAAATACTTCTTCAAGTGCGGTAAAGCAAGGACCTTCTGCTGGTAAAGCAGCCATTGGGGGTCCATTCAACCTTGTTGACCATAATGGGAAATCTGTTACTGAGAATGACTTCAAGGGGAAATGGACCTTGATATACTTTGGTTTTACTCATTGTCCAGATATCTGTCCAGATGAGCTTCAAAAAGGCTGCTCAGGCTTACAGAGTTTACTATATGAAAACAGAGGAAGAAGGCTCAGATTTCGGGTCATTTGGGTTCGGGTCAAAACGGGCTCTTTTAAAAACGGGTCATTTTGGGTTCGGGTCAAAACGGGTCTTAAAACGGGTCAATTTGGGTTCGGGTCAAAACGGGCTCTTTTAAAAACGGGTCAATTTTGGGTTCGGGTCAAAACGGGTCTTAAAACGGGTCAATTTGGGTTCGGGTCAAAACGGGTCTTTTAAAAACGGGTCAATTTTGGGTTCGGGTCAAAACGGGTCTTTTAAAAACGGGTCATTTTGGGTTCGGGTCAAAACGGGTCTTTAAAACGGGTCAATTTGGGTTCGGGTCAAAACGGGTCTTTTAAACGGGTCAATTTGGGTTCGGGTCAAAACGGGCTCTTTTAAAAACGGGTCATTTTGGGTTCGGGTCAAAACGGGTCTTTTAAAAACGGGTCATTTGGGTTCGGGTCAAAACGGGCTCTTTTAAAAACGGGTCATTTTGGGTTCGGGTCAAAACGGGTCTTAAAACGGGTCAATTTGGGTTCGGGTCAAAACGGGCTCTTTTAAAAACGGGTCAATTTTGGGTTCGGGTCAAAACGGGTCTTAAAACGGGTCAATTTGGGTTCGGGTCAAAACGGGTCTTTTAAAAACGGGTCAATTTTGGGTTCGGGTCAAAACGGGTCTTTTAAAAACGGGTCATTTTGGGTTCGGGTCAAAACGGGTCTTTAAAACGGGTCAATTTGGGTTCGGGTCAAAACGGGTCTTTTAAACGGGTCAATTTGGGTTCGGGTCAAAACGGGCTCTTTTAAAAACGGGTCATTTTGGGTTCGGGTCAAAACGGGTCTTTTAAAAACGGGTCATTTGGGTTCGGGTCAAAACGGGCTCTTTTAAAAACGGGTCATTTTGGGTTCGGGTCAAAACGGGTCTTAAAACGGGTCAATTTGGGTTCGGGTCAAAACGGGTCTTCGGGTCAATTTGGGTTCGGGTCAAAACGGGCTCTTTTAAAAACGGGTCATTTTGGGTTCGGGTCAAAACGGGTCTTTTAAAAACGGGTCAATTTTGGGTTCGGGTCAAAACGGGTCTTTTAAAAACGGGTCATTTTGGGTTCGGGTCAAAACGGGTCTTTAAAACGGGTCAATTTGGGTTCGGGTCAAAACGGGTCTTTTAAACGGGTCAATTTGGGTTCGGGTCAAAACGGGCTCTTTTAAAAACGGGTCATTTTGGGTTCGGGTCAAAACGGGTCTTTTAAAAACGGGTCATTTGGGTTCGGGTCAAAACGGGCTCTTTTAAAAACGGGTCATTTTGGGTTCGGGTCAAAACGGGTCTTAAAACGGGTCAATTTGGGTTCGGGTCAAAACGGGCTCTTTTAAAAACGGGTCAATTTTGGGTTCGGGTCAAAACGGGTCTTAAAACGGGTCAATTTGGGTTCGGGTCAAAACGGGTCTTTTAAAAACGGGTCAATTTTGGGTTCGGGTCAAAACGGGTCTTTTAAAAACGGGTCATTTTGGGTTCGGGTCAAAACGGGTCTTTAAAACGGGTCAATTTGGGTTCGGGTCAAAACGGGTCTTTTAAACGGGTCAATTTGGGTTCGGGTCAAAACGGGCTCTTTTAAAAACGGGTCATTTTGGGTTCGGGTCAAAACGGGTCTTTTAAAAACGGGTCATTTGGGTTCGGGTCAAAACGGGCTCTTTTAAAAACGGGTCATTTTGGGTTCGGGTCAAAACGGGTCTTAAAACGGGTCAATTTGGGTTCGGGTCAAAACGGGCTCTTTTAAAAACGGGTCAATTTTGGGTTCGGGTCAAAACGGGTCTTAAAACGGGTCAATTTGGGTTCGGGTCAAAACGGGTCTTTTAAAAACGGGTCAATTTGGGTTCGGGTCAAAACGGGTCTTTTAAAAACGGGTCATTTTGGGTTCGGGTCAAAACGGGTCTTTAAAACGGGTCAATTTTGGGTTCGGGTCAAAACGGGCTCTTTTAAAACGGGTCATTTGGGTTCGGGTCAAAACGGGTCTTTTAAAAACGGGTCATTTTGGGTTCGGGTCAAAACGGGTCTTTTAAAAACGGGTCATTTGGGTTCGGGTCAAAACGGGCTCTTTTAAAAACGGGTCATTTTGGGTTCGGGTCAAAACGGGTCTTAAAACGGGTCAATTTGGGTTCGGGTCAAAACGGGTCTTCGGGTCAATTTGGGTTCGGGTCAAAACGGGCTCTTTTAAAAACGGGTCATTTTGGGTTCGGGTCAAAACGGGTCTTTTAAAAACGGGTCAATTTGGGTTCGGGTCAAAACGGGTCTTTTAAAAACGGGTCATTTTGGGTTCGGGTCAAAACGGGTCTTTAAAACGGGTCAATTTGGGTTCGGGTCAAAACGGGCTCTTTTAAAAACGGGTCATTTTGGGTTCGGGTCAAAACGGGTCGGGTTTTAATTTAATCTTTGAATAAAGTTATATTGAGCTCTTATGTCTTGTGCATTAAAAATACACGTTCGTCATTATTTGGCTTGTTGATCTATTGTTTTTCAAGCTTTTCTTTTTTGAGAGACAAAGATTTACACTTACAACCACGTTATATTTACACCAAATGTGTCCAATGAGACTTGAACCTATAGAGCCGGCAAAACTGACGGGTCGGATCGGGTTGGGTAGCGGGTCAATACGGGTTCGGGTCAATTTGGGTTCGGGTCAAAACGGGCTCTTTTAAAAACGGGTCATTTTGGGTTCGGGTCAAAACGGGTCCGGGTCAATATGGGTCGACTTTAAAATTTTACGCATAATTTATAAACAACTTAAGATTGTCATGTAATAGTAACATATAATTATAATTATACTCGTAACTCATATTATAAATTCGGTTATATACTGTATACAACACTTATGAATATATTAGACACCCTACAAAATCCAGCTATAAGCCTAGAACCTACATATATTATTTTATTATTCCTAATTTTAATAATAAATGTCTTAAACCTCATCAACATTTAATACGACAAAATGACATATCATCTCTCTCCCATTTCTTTTTTCCTTTACACACTTTAGTCATCTTTTTCCCTAAACAATCATTCCCCCTTATCCGCCGTCAAAGTCGCCGGAAAACGCAATTCCATTTTTCGCGGCCACACCACCACCATCTTCGCCAATACCGTCAATCCTTATGCAATAAAATATTACCTGACACCCAACCTTTTGTTAGTAAATGTTTCAAAATTCTTCCCTCTACTTATAATATTGCCAACTTGGAAATTACTCTTGTAACATATATTTTTGGTGGTTATTACTTGATTTTTTGATTTCATGACGACTTTGGATGGGAGTGTGACTGGATGATTTGAAAACAGTCTCTCTTCATTTGTGTACTTATCCTTCTATTAACTGTATACTTATAACTGTGGCACTTCCTACTCTTGAGAAGTGATTTTGCAAATTTGAAGTTATAAAGAAAAATTTTACTAGAGTTTGGGCAATTGGCAATCTGCTACCCAAATCTTACAAGGTTCATATGTTACTCAGGTACTTGATGGATCCGAACATGGAATTTGTAAAGTTTTTTGGGAAGAATAACGACGTTAATGCTCTTTCAGAAGAAATTATAAATGAAATCAAGCAATACAAAAAAGCCAGAGCGTAATGCTCTTAGCGGCATGTTTGCCGCAGGTGCTCAATTGACGCCCAATGGACGGGTTTATTTTTTCCATACAAGGATCAAGACATGTTAGTATTTTTGAAACAAATCGTAGTACTAATTGGAATGAATCAAGTAGTTTGTGTTTTTATTAACTTTACTTTTACTTTATTAAGAATTTGTGTAGGTTTCATCAGGAAGAGAGAGAGAGGTTTGCGAACAACGGATCATCTCTGTTATTATTTATGGGTAAAATAATGAGTTTTGGAGTAGCTTCTGATTATCTAATTATTTTACAGCCATTTTATCTTTTAAATTCTTCACCCATCTGATTTTGCAAAATGCTTGATATGTAACTAATAATGACAATTACACGAATGTTTGAGTCCGAATTTAGAACTTTTTAAAACCCCTCAAATAATCGCAAATGTGAGAAGAGTGACTCGACCTAGATGGATTCAGCCAAGGTCAAAAAAACTTTACACTAGGCTACCAAATTCGTTGGTAGATGAACCAGCTCGGTTGTTAAATATGATATAATGGGATTGACTAGTCAAACTTGTATATCTTATAAAAAAAACTATTAAAATATAAAACATATAACAATGTTTACTAAAACCATTACAATTCAATAAAAATACACTTACTATACATTCAATATTAAAACATAATGGTTACAACTTATTACTATCTTTATTATTATTGGAATATCAAATGAATAGTGTTAAATCCATTAGGATTTGGACACTTGGTTTTTCAATTTTTTATTTCTTTATATATTTTGATTGTTTTTGTTTATGTATTTTTTTTACTTTTTTTTATATTTTGTAAATTTCTTTTATATTTATTATTTACATATTTTTATTGTTTTTGCTTATGTTAAAATTATACCCCGTAAGTCTTGGCTTTAAGAGCGACCCAAATATATTACAAGCAATCTAAATCATTACATGATTATCAACAAAAATAATATCTAATTCATACATATAATTGTCATATTGTGCAAGTAAACAATAATGAGATCTATTTTAACAGTACATGTTGGAATTTTATGTTATAATTATTATTTCATAAGTTGAAATAATCTAACATAAAATATACAAAGTGAATAGATATGTTTGAATGGAATTGAAAGTGTATTTAACTAATGTGAGTTTGTCCCACATTGGTAGAAGTATAAACATTAAGTGTGTTTATAAGGAGGAGTGTTGGAGGAATAATAATTCCTTATAAGGGGCTACACCCCAAGTGAGCAAGGAGGGTGCAAAGCACCCGACGCGCCCGAGACCGGGGTCGGGGTCGTGGGCGATGAGGCGTTTTAGTGGCGCACTTAGCACGCTCGCATCGCCGCGAGCCGCTTTAGAGCCGCCTTTGTTTTTGGCTAGCTCGATTATGGCTTCCATGGCTCAGTATGTCAAGTGGGTTTAGTTGTTATGGTTTAAGTGGGTGCAGTTGTTCCTGGTTTAACACCTGGAACTAGGGATGAGCATTTGGACCGAAACCCGTGACCCGACCCGGAACCGGCCTGGACCGACCCGCCCGAAGGGCTAACGGGCCGGGTCACGCTTTTGTTGCATTTTCGGGTCACGGGTTGCGCGGGTCGGGCCGGGTCAAGCCAAAAACCGAAAAAAGGTGAAGGAAACCAGTAAACCGCCCGCGACCCGCCCGAACCCGACCCGAACCATCACGGGCCGGGTCACGGTTCCGATTTTCATGCACTTACGGGTCGCGGGTCGGACCGGGTTTTCGCGGGTCGGGCCGGGTCGGGCCATTTGCACATCCATACCTGGAACAACACTTGCATTATTTAGCAAGTGACACATGTTGATTAACCTTCTAAGGTTAACAAGTGTTTTCCACTTAAAAATCTGATATACATATATCTCATTTTGGAATATCAGATTAACAACAACAACAACACTTCATCCTGGATCATCAACCAAACTCTTTCTCTTTCACTTCTCTTCTTGCTGTTCTTGAAGGTAATTTCTGGGTTGTGGTTAACTCCGACAGTACAATCTGCTTTGGCTGTTGTACCGTGGGAAACTGACGGGTTCACTTGGGTGCCCCGAAATCAGTTTTAAGGGACCTTGGTTTAACCATATCCTCAGCCCGTTTTGCCTTCTTATTTTCTTTCTTTTCTGTATTTTGATTCTTGTATTAGTTATTTAGTTGTTAATTTCTTTGTATTATAATGTTGTAATTCGAATGTATATCAATAAAATGTTATTTTCTTGAATGGTGTTTCTACAATCTTAAAACTGATTTTGCTTCTTCACCATTTTGTAACTTCGAATTACAAAACTTGTTTCAATTTTGTATTATTATGTTGTAATTCGAATGTATATCAATAAAATGTTATTTTCTTGAATGGTGTTTCTACAATCTTAAAACTGATTTTGCTTCTTCACCATTTTGTAACTTCGAATTACAAAACTTGTTTCCCAAAATTTTGTTAAATTTTTACTTTTCTGTAAAGTAGTTTCTTTTAGTTTTAATTTACTTTCTGCAAGTTTTTGAGTAAAACTTTGTTGTTAATTTCAGAAATGGCAACTGATATGAACTTCTCTACTAATGGAACTTCTGCTTCCACTACTCATGCCACTGTTGGCACTTCTGTTTCTCAATCTATAGGACATACTGTCTCTACAAACATGGGACCTTTGGTGGGTACCCAAGCTGCCCAAATTGTGGCCAACCATGCTGAAAAACCAGAGAAATTTTCTGGTTCACACTTTAAAAGATGGCAACAAAAGATGTTGTTCTATCTCACTACTGTGAATCTTGCGAGATTCTTGTATGAAACAGCCCCTGAAATTCCTGAAGGGTGTACTGATGTTCAAGTAGTGAGTGTTGTTGATGCTTGGAAGCATTTGAATATCTCTGCCGAAACTATGTGTTAAATGGCCTTGTTGATTCACTGTATAATGTGTATTGTAAGATAACCACAGCCAAAGAACTCTGGGAATCTTTGGATAAAAAATACAAAACCGAAGATGCCGGAACTAAAAAGTTCATTGTGGCAAGATTCTTAGAGTTCAAAATGGTTGATTCAAAAACTGTTGTGTCTCAAGTTGAAGAATTACAAATCATTATCAGTGATATTCTATCAGAAGGAATGGTTCTTGGTGAAACATTTCAAGTTGCTTCCATAATCGAAAAGTTGCCCCCAAGTTGGTTGGATTTCAAGAATTACCTTAAGCATAAGCGAAAGCAAATGACCGTTGAAGAACTTGTTGTTCGTCTTCGAATTGAGGAAGATAATAGAGTTGCTCAAAATGGTGGTCATGTTGAAGGACTTGCTAAGACCAACTTTGTTGAGCATGGCCAAAGTTCCAAAGGAAAAGGTAATTTCAAGGGTAAAGGGAAACGTCCTGATAAGAGAAACAAGGGAAAAAGGGTGGATTTGAGTCCTAAAAGTAGTGGTGTGAAGAAGAAAGTTGCTATGTTCAAAGGGAAGTGTTATAATTGCGGTGAATCTGGTCACCGAGCTGATCAATGCAAGAATCCAAGGAAGGAAAGGGAAAACATGGTCGATGATTACATGCCTCTTGTTGCTATGATTTCTGATCTCACTGCTAAGTTGGAAGAGGTCAATCTTACCACCGATGGGATCAAAGGATGGTGGGTTGATACGGGTGTTATGGGTGAAATTTAAGGTGTTAATATCCTGAAGGTCCAAGATCTTGACTGCACAGGATCTTGACGTAGGAGAATATTCTGATTACTTGTTAATACTTTGCTAACATTATGTTTCAAATATTATTATCATTTCCATGTGAGATAAGTATGCAGATTTCAGAATAAAGCTAAGGAAAATATCTCCAACGGTAGAAAGAGGATTTCACACGTGGGATTAATCTTCAACACGCAAAGAAGACTTAGTCTGCCAAGATAATCGGACTTCAAGTTAAATTCAGAACGAGGAGAAGAACTACAACGTTCACTTGACTGGTCAAGATACGCATTAACGTTCGACTACTGAAGACCTGGAAGATCCCTACAATCTCGCATAATTAGTTAGATCTTAGGTCTATATAAAGAATGAGGCTGATCGATCATAGGCATCCTATCTATCACTTACATACTGTTCACTATACACTTGTATTCACACACAAAGCTCTCGCTATTTTCATTTACTTTACACTTAGATACATCGATCAACCGAATTCCATCATTTGTAAACATTTAACAATCATTAATAAGATAACAAAGGCAGGGATGATTGCTTCCTCCCGGGGTTTTTATGCCGACAATCCTTAAAGGATTAAGGGCTTTTCCTCGATAACAAATCTCGGTGTTCTTGCTCTTTACTCTTTACTTTTAACGCATTATTTACTTTGATTAGCATTAATTATCGTAATTTCATTTATTTCAATACTTATTATTCTGATTATCATTGCTTTATACCTTTATTTCTTGTTTAGTCGACATAATCGTTCATTAAACCCTTTTACTAAACGCATCTTTGAATCTTAAACATAATTTACAAGCCCTTAACCTCACGAACGAAAGTTTGGTTACATTATTGATCTAAGTCTTCAACGTATATTATCTTAGGTAATTTTTGACCAAAACAATTTGGCGCCCACCGTGGGGCAAAAGGTGCTTTCGATTGATTAAAAGTTCTTTTGATTTTTTATCAAAGCCAATTTTCCGAAATTAATTCCGATAATGTCGACTCAACCAACTAATTCTTCACAAAACACTCCTGCTGTTTCTTCTTCTATGATGCCTCCTCCTCCAGGAAATAATTCGTATCGAAGGAACAAGAATAATGCTGCTCGAATTCTGAATCAAAGCAAAGACAAAGGACCAGCTGATCGAAGTAACGAATTCCACATCGTTGGCGACACACCAGCTGGAAATTCGCCTCAGATAAATGCTGGACAACCGGAACGATCAAGCTTTTACAATGATAAAGGCTACCCAGACCCATTTAATATTGGATCTGAAGAGGCTGCTCGATACCTCGATCATGAAGAAGTTCCTAATTTGTTTGCTATTTTGCAGAAACTTACCGATACTGTCGCAGCCAATGAAGAATTTAATCAGACTCAATTTAGGATTTTGGAATCCAGAATTACAAAAAATGGACCTTCAATAACCCCAAGGAATTTATTTTCAACTCCAGGAGCATCTGCAGCACCTGGATCTGCGCCATTTAATACGTCATTCCCAACTGCAACTCCGAATTTTGGGAGCAACATTTCTCAAAATACTCATGCTACTGGGACATCTGCCACTATGGGCGCAGGTTTACACAATTCTAATAATTATAATGGATCATTTGCTTTTACTAACTCATCGCAGGGACAAGGACCAAACGAATATATCGCAAGAGAGTTTCAGAGGATTAAAGATATGATCTCTAGTGTTCCTGGATTCTGCAATCCAATTCCAGAGGTCAACCCTGCATCCTATCTTATTAATAGATATGGTGACAGGATCGCGAATGTAGAGATCCCAAAGAAGTTCCAGGTTCCAAATATGAAGCCATATGATGGAACTACTGATCCTCAAGAGCATATTGCATTATATTTGGAAAAATGGAAACTGTGCCTGTTCCATCCAATCTGAAGGAAGCCTGCTTATGTAGGAGCTTTGGATCTACACTTTCAGGATCAGTCTTAAAATGGCTGCAGAGTTTGCCTCCTCTATCTATCAATTCTTTTGCTGATTTAACTAATTTGTTTTATAGTCAGTTTTCATGCAGTAGAACCTTTGAAAAATTGACTGATGATCTTTATAAAATAACTCAAAAACCACACGAATCACTTAGGGATTTTATGACTAGATTTACAAAAGAATCTCTTAATATTCCTAAATTAGATATGTTGACTGTTATACAAGCTTTGCAGAGGGGTCTCCATAAAGGATCTAAATTTCAAGAAGATCTTATAATGACACCATGCAGAAACCTCGATGAAGCCAAAGCAAGGCTGCAGAGTTTGCCTCCTCTATCTATCAATTCTTTTGCTGATTTAACTAATTTGTTTTATAGTCAGTTTTCATGCAGTAGAACCTTTGAAAAATTGACTGATGATCTTTATAAAATAACTCAAAAACCACACGAATCACTTAGGGATTTTATGACTAGATTTACAAAAGAATCTCTTAATATTCCTAAATTAGATATGTTGACTGTTATACAAGCTTTGCAGAGGGGTCTCCATAAAGGATCTAAATTTCAAGAAGATCTTATAATGACACCATGCAGAAACCTCGATGAAGCCAAAGCAAGGGCTGCAAGATTTATAAGGCTTGAAGAAAATGAGCTGACATCTTCAAAACTGGAAGCTTTATCATATGATCGCCCAAATAGGAAAGCAGAAACTCCAGTATTTAAGCCGAGAAATAAGCCCTACACAAGACATGTTGACAATCAAGTGAATGCAGTCGAAGAAGATGATGGGGTCGAATATCCTGCCCTTTCAACATACTGCTTCTCAGTATCAACACCTGGCATTATAATGGCACTTAGAGATCTTGGAGACAAAGTGAGATGACCACAAAAGAAGAATGATTCTTATTACAAAAAGAAGGATCCCAGTCAATGGTGTGCATATCATGAAGACTTTGGCCATCTTACTGAAGATTGCAAAATGTTAAGAAGGGAGATTTTCATTCTTCTGGCCAAGGGTTACCTTAAAGAACTCCTTGGAAGGAAGAAGGCTAAGGATGTTGAAGGCATAGAATTTGCAAGGCCTAATTCGACTCAAAAAGCAGACTCTCCACCTCCATATGTTAGAGTAATTAACACTATTTATGGCGGATCAGAAGTATGTGGGACAACATACTCAGCAGCCAAGAGATTTGCAAAATAAAGCAAGGAAGATAAAGGAGAAAAAGGCGTGAAGAAAGCTTCAATTTCAGATTCAGATATTGTCTCTTTTGAAGACGATGACTTTGATGACATAATAGAGCCTCATCATGACGGTTTAGTTGTCACTCTATTTATTGCTAACTATTATGTTCCCAGGATCTTGATAGATAATGGAAGTTCAGTGAATATAATCAAGCTGGAGACTCTGAGAAGAATGGACATTTCTGAAGATAATATTATTGGCAAGGCGTCACCACTAATTGGATTCAGTGGCGAGACCAAATATACTGTGGGTGAAATTAAGCTACCAGTATATGTTGGAGGGGTTAATTCCATGCAAAAATTTTGTGTGGTCGACACTCTTCCAGGCTGCAACATAATTTTGGGAAGGCCTTGGATTCATGAAATAAAGGCAGTACCATCAACATATCACCAATGTGTTAAAATGCCAACACCTTGGGGAGTGATCACTGTTAAAGGAGATCAACAAGAAGCTAAGGAATGTTATACATCCACCATGAAGTCGGCAGCAAAGTCAACTTTACAATAGAAATTACAGAAGAGGATCTTCGATGTCAATGAGCTAGAGGAGCAAGATGTTAAAGAAGTTATTTTGGACCCTGAAGATCCTAACGTCAAAGTTTTATTAGGTGCCAAGATCTCGAAAGATTTAGAGGTCAAACTTACTGATTTTTTGAAGATCAGAATGAAGACTTTTGCTTGGAAGCAGGAAGATATGACTGGAATATCCAAAGATGTGATTACACATAAGCTTGGAATTGATAAAAGTTTCAAGCCGATTCAGCAAAAAAGAAGAAAATTTGCTCCAGAAAGGAACGTAATTATCCAAGAAGATGTGGAGAGATTATTAAAAGCAAAAATGATTAGGGAAGTAAAATTTCCTGAATGGCTAGCAAATGTGGTGGTAGTACAAAAGAAAAATGGAAAATGGAGGGTTTGTGTAGACTTCACTGATCTTAACAAAGCCTGCCCAAAAGATCCATTTCCACTGCCACATATTGATGCAATGGTAGATGCAACTTCTGGACATGAGATGCTCACGTTTATGGACGCTTCTTCTGGATTTCAGCAAATTCAGATGGAACCTGAAGATCAAGAAGCCACCGCTTTCATGACCCCGACAGGTATTTATTGTTATATTGCCATGCCTTTTGGTCTTAAAAATGCAGGTGCGACATATCAAAGGTTAGTCAACATGATGTTCAAAGACCAACTGGGGGATACGATGGAAGTCTATATAGATGACATGGTGGTAAAATCAAAGAGAGCTGAAGATCACTTGAAAGATCTTGAAGTGGCCTTCAATATCCTGGACAAGTATAACATGAAGCTGAACCCTGCAAAATGTAAAAGAGGAATATAAGCAAGCCCAGAACAGATCAAGGCTATCTTGAACTTGAAGTCTCCATCGAATGCTAAAGATGTTCAAAGATTAACTGGGAGATTGGCAGCTTTGAACAGATTCATATCAAGATCTTCTGATAGATGCAAAGAATTTTATGACATCTTGAAGAAAAATAAAAGATTCGAATGGGGAGAAAAACAAGAAGAAGCTTTCTGTTTGAGCATGAATTGTCAAACTCAATCACAAAAGGGATTTAACCATGAAAACCATTATAATCTCCTACTATGTAGTACAAACCTACTAAATTCTTCACGAATCTAAGGTGAATAATGGTTTTCCCAGAGAGATGTATCGATATCTGGAGGATATTAGATGTTGATGATTTTGATGAATGTTTGATTGATTGAGAGAGAATTGAATGAATGTATGTGTTGTAAATGTGATGAAATGAATATTGAAATATCTGACATTCAATAATTGGGTATTTATAGGCACCCAATTAGGTTTTATTGTATTTTGGGCCTGTCAGATATGGGCCTGGCCTAATGTCAGTACGAGGAATGAGGAATAGAACTTTCGAGAATAATAATATATTCATATTACACTCATTCCATGTCTTTGGGAGAATCCTTCCCCATGAGCTTCCTAGGAAACGATCCGTGTGAGTGAGTATGTAATAAACGTGTTACATGAATATAAATACTTCATATCCATCCCATGTATTGCCTTTCCTCTCCTTTACATGAGCAAAGATGTCCTATGCTCATGTCCTTTTCCTTCAGCAAGGGCTAGGTAACGTCTCCAGCATGTATATTATTATAAATATATGTTTATATTTATATGTATATGCCTTGGAAGCTTTGGAAAGAAAAGAATGCCCCTATCTAAGAAGGCTTGGAATTCGGCTGGGAATTGGCTAGGAATTCGGCTGGCATTCGGCTGGGGAGCGGCTCTAACTCGGCTGGGAATTGGCTGAGGAGCGGCTCCAACTCGGCTGGAATATGGCTGGGGAGCGGCTCCAACTCGGCTGGAATATGGCTGGCATTTCGGCTGGCATTTGGCTCGGCACTCGGCTGGTTCTACTTAGGACTTTTGTTTGTGTTTTATCCTTTTAAGAAAAGTATGCTAAACCCTTTCATGCTTCCTTCCATAGCCGCACCTTATCCTTTGCTACTAGGTGGGAATTAGGGTGGGTCATCAAGTCCCCAAGTTCAAAGGCAAAAAATTTTTCTTTAAATAATTTTGGGTTTGAACTTTATTTCTTTATTTCCTTCACCCCATTCTTAGATCTGACCGACCCTCCTCTCATAAAAGCAATTCTTGGTGGCCACATCTTAGGAGGTTTGATAGAGGTGCTTCCTTCTTCCTTCACTTAGCCGAATTCTTTTGGGAATTCCTAAAGTCAATCCACCTTTCTCATTTCTTAATTAAAAATAACTTTCCTCCTTCCTTTCATTCTTGAATCTGCCATCCAAAAGGGGTAATACAAAGGGTTTTTTCATCCTTTTTTGTTGAACTACTCCTTACCTTTATTTCTCTTTTTCTTTTTCTTGGGTTTATAGATAGAGATAGGCAAGAAAAAGGTTAAATTTTTTCTTTATCTTGTTAATTTTTTCTTCTTAGCCACCGTACCCTATACTTATTATATGTATATATGTTTTAGTTTATTTCTTTTTTGATTTTTGAATCGGCAGTAACGGAAGATTTGTAAAGAAAAGCGTAACGCTTTTCTTGAGTTCATAGATTTCGGCCCAAGTAATAAGGAGGGAGGAAAAGGTATTCTCTCTTTCTTGGTATCTGTATATAATCAAAGGAGAAGATGATGGAGCCGATTGGTTTCTCTTCTTCTTGATTTTCTTGGTAACTAATTTCTTTTTCTTTAATGTTTTGACGCAAAGCAGCAACGACAATTGAGTAAGATGCGGCCATATTAACATATGCCTTGGGTGTTCTGCTCTAAGGAGCTCTTGCCAATGAAGTAGCCTCAATTAGTTCATGTCCATATTATAAATATGTATGTAAAACTAAATACATACATACATATAAAATATATATACACATGTTTATGTATATATTTGTAAATATTGATGAGCAATATTATTGAGTCTTCTCTCGCATCTCCATGACTCTCCCTCGGTCCCAAACATATATTTCCAGCCCACCTCTTGACTTAATGGGCTTTGCAACTACTTATATGCTTGAGATTGGGCTTTAGTCCAGCCGCTCCCTTCCTGATTCTTGACGAGAGTTACTCTCACCTCTCGTACAGCTTTGGACCTATTCTTTCCTTTAGGTCAAGAATATATTGCTTAGACTTGTTATTCTTTAGCTCTTGCCTGCCTCTCGGATATATCTCACTCTCGTTTCTCTCTCCTCAAGGTTTACTCTCGGCTGGGTC
This sequence comes from Erigeron breviscapus, assembly GCA_034093135.1. Classification (NCBI taxonomy): domain Eukaryota; kingdom Viridiplantae; phylum Streptophyta; class Magnoliopsida; order Asterales; family Asteraceae; genus Erigeron; species Erigeron breviscapus. Next base: position 58,971,890 of record CM067169.1, read on the forward strand.
CCACCAGAGCACTCTCGGCTGTCTTCACCCTTGAGCCTCTCGTTTCTCTCTCTTCTCTTCCCTTTGGTCTCGTCAAGGAGTATTCTCGGATCCCTCTCTTATTGGCTATATATATATACATCTCGTCCAGATTTACTCCCTTCAGGAGGTACTCTCGCCAGGTGGGCCTAAGCACCTCGATCTCGCTACATATATATATATATTATACATAATGTTTTTGCTAGGCTTCCGCTAGGCTTTTGATAGGAATTGGTCTCGACTAAGCCATAATGGGAGTTACTCTTGTACAGCTCTCGGCATACTCCTGCCAATGATTATGCTCTCGCCACACTCTCGGTTAGAATGTGATATCTTCACTCTTGGCAAGGAGTCACTCTCGTTTTGGCCACCAACTGGGTTAACTTATTCCAAGCGTGAGTCTAGACTTGACCCCACGTCATCAAGTCCCCCAAGTTCATGTATAAATAAATTTCTATAATACATTTGTACTTGAACTTTTCTGTAATGTTTCTTGTTAGACATTTATACATGTTGCTTGGCCTTATTCGACTTGTCATGATTAAACATCGTTAGGCATGTTACAATCTCGTTAGAAGAGGTGCCGGTCTGTTATTCATTTAAGACTTTGTGTCTTATTTTGCTTCGCCACTCTCGACACCTTTGCTTCCTTCAACAAATGAGAAAAGGTGTCATCCCATTATATGTTTTAGTTAATGTCGAGAGGTTCACATGATATTCCAAGCATTTTAGTGGTTAGCAAGAGCTCTGCTACACACATGCATACTTCAGATTTAGTAAGGGATATACTTATGTGGGGCTCACCATATGTCACCAATTTTTGTATAGTTACAAGTATATGCATGTTATGAAATCATGCATCCTTATATATATACATCACCTTTATATATATATATCACGTGATCATGTAGATAGCGAAACTTGTAGATGACCATTGGATTTAGCCTTCTAGCTTATCCTACACGTGTACATCCATTGGAGCGAGTAGATACCCCATTTATAAATATATAAAATTTTAGTATGCTGTATAAAAAATGTTTGTAGAAAGTAAAGAAAAAGTATTTTGCCTTAGAAAAGTTTCTCTCTTATTCATTTTGCTTGAAAGAAATGTTGCTAGAGGAAGTTTTCCCTTAGACCTGTTATTTCTTCCTGTCAAGGAATCACTTTCCTTATACACTTCTAAGACATCCCTTTGTAGCTCCCTTTTCCTTGTACACTTCTAAGACATCCCTTTGTAGCTCCCTGATGTATCCTTTATATATGCCTTTGCCTATATTAAGTCCCCCAAGTTCAAGAGTTAAGTTTGTTTCTTAAATAACTTGGATTTGAACTTTTACTTGTATCATTTTCTTAGTTTCATGTCTAACCTTTTTGCATTTTGCATAGGAAAAACTATTTTTATGTTTATTTTAGGTAGGGATCTTCCGAGGAGGGAGTTTTTGGAAGGGCTTCCTAGTATACATATTTAAAAGGATCATATAGCTTTCACCAAGTAATGGTTTTTCCGCAAAGGGTTTTTCACAAGGACTTTGCATTTTGAATTTTATTTTATTTTATCTTTCGCCCACCTCAGGGTCTTAAAAACTTTATTACTCGTGAGGATGATTACGTGCCCGTAGGAAGTGCTTATCTTTCGATGAATAAATTTTATGCGCACCGTTTCCCTATGAGAAACGCTTATCTTATCATCCGATGAATGAGTAAGACGTAAATTTGATGAGGGTTTTGAGTAATCTCTGTGTTATCCCATCATCAATGTCACTTCCCGATAAGAAGTGCTTACCTTTTTATCCGATGAACAAAAAGTTGGAATAAAAATATCACTTCCCGATGGGAAGGTGCTTACCTTTTTATCCGATGAATAAAAAGATGAATAAATTTTTGTTAATGACTTTCCGGAAGCCCAGGTATCTTCTGGCATTCTTCAGTATACCTTGTGATGAAATCCCTTAGTGGCTCTCTTTCTCTTTGTTTGATTAGGTGAGCTTCCAAGTGACTTCTTTGACGCTTCTTTTGTTGAGCAAAATGAGCTATGAACTTTTCCTTCAAATCTGCATAGTCTTTGATGCTTTTCTCTGGAAGCTTAGTGAACCACTCTAAGGCATAACCTTGTAAGGTGCCCGGGAACAAATGGCAAGCCACGGGATCCACCCACTTTTCTGTTAACACAGCCTGATCATAGATTGCTAGATGATCTTCCGGATCCCTAGTACCATCATAAGTACCAACAATGGTAGGGACCTTCTGACCATCCGGGAAAGCATAATTTGCCACCCAATCACAAAACCTTGACTTCGTAGCTGATTTTGGCACCCTGGCCACTCTCGCTTGCTCGTCAGCTTCCTCCCCTGCTGCTATCTTTAACATTTTTAGTAACTCTTTCGCCGGGTTGACCGGTTCAGGAACAGGCTCGACTGACTTTTGCTTTTTCATCTCGTCCACCAACAACTTCATTATGGATTCCATGCCTGTAAGCTGTGGGGGAGGTTGAGGAACAGGCTGGGATTGAGCTGGCCTTAAAGCAGCAGAAAGTTGGAAGAACTAATCAGTTGGGGCTGGAGTAGGTGGTGGTGCTTGCACCTGTTGAGTGCCTTTGGCAGCTAATTTTATCAACTCCAACAAATGACTTTCTTGGATGGTTACAGATTGAGAGGAATTGGCCTGACCTCCCACCAAGGAAGAATTAGCCATGCTAGCCATGGTGGAAGTCAAGGAAGAACTAGCCATGCTAGCCATGGTGGAAGTCAAGGAAGAACTAGCCATGCTAGCCATGGTGGAAGTCATTATGCCCTTTAGAGAGTCACGTGGGCCAGAAGAGAGTGAAGATAGTGTATTGATAGAAGATGAGTGGGTTGGGGGTGTTGTAAACAAAGACACAGAGGGAGATATATAAGGTGAAGGTGTGGAGAAAAGCGGTCCCACACTAATACTACTAGACCCAATGCTAGATGCAAAGCTTACCTTGGGTGGCAACCTAGATCCACCACCAGAAACAACATTAGTTGCATTTGTCACTACTTCATCAGATCTAGGACCAAATTCTAGAAATTTTTCACTTGAATTTCTTTGAATGCCATCATCAGAAGTTTCCAGATTTATCAATGGAGATTCTCCTCCATGAATGCTTACCCCTAACCCAGAAGGAATCACCTGGGAAACTGGAGTAAATTTTTCAGCCATATGAAGCTAAAGAACAAACAACAAAAATGATGATTTTTGCTTTGAAATAACAAAATACCGTCCAATAATCAGTAAATCATGAATGGCGCCAATGTTTGAGCATGAATTGTCAAACTCAATCACAAAAGGGATTTAACCATGAAAACCATTATAATCTCCTACTATGTAGTACAAACCTACTAAATTCTTCACGAATCTAAGGTGAATAATGGTTTTCCCAGAGAGATGTATCGATCTCTGGAGGATATTAGATGTTGATGATTTCGATGAATGTTTGATTGATTGAGAGAGAATTGAATGAATGTATGTGTTGTAAATGTGATGAAATGAATATTGAAATATCTGACATTCAATAATTGGGTATTTATAGGCACCCAATTAGGTTTTATTGTATTTTGGGCCTGTCAGATATGGGCCTGGCCTAATGTCAGTATGAGGAATGAGGAATAGAACTTTCGAGAATAATAATATATTCATATTACACTCATTCCATGTCTTTGGGAGAATCCTTCCCCATGAGCTTCCTAGGAAACGATCCGTGTGAGTGAGTATGTAATAAACGTGTTACATGAATATAAATACTTCATATCCATCCCATGTATTGCCTTTCCTCTCCTTTACATGAGCAAAGATGTCCTATGCTCATGTCCTTTTCCTTCAGCAAGGGCTAGGTAACGTCTCCAGCATGTATATTATTATAAATATATGTTTATATTTATATGTATATGCCTTGGAAGCTTTGGAAAGAAAAGAATGCCCCTATCTAAGAAGGCTTGGAATTCGGCTGGGAATTGGCTAGGAATTCGGCTGGCATTCGGCTGGGGAGCGGCTCTAACTCGGCTGGGAATTGGCTGAGGAGCGGCTCTAACTCGGCTGGGAATTGGCTGAGGAGCGGCTCCAACTCGGCTGGAATATGGCTGGGGAGCGGCTCCAACTCGGCTGGAATATGGCTGGCATTTCGGCTGGCATTTGGCTCGGCACTCGGCTGGTTCTACTTAGGACTTTTGTTTGTGTTTTATCCTTTTAAGAAAAGTATGCCAAACCCTTTCATGCTTCCTTCCATAGCCGCACCTTATCCTTTGTTACTAGGTAGGTATTAGGGTGGGTCATCACTTTCCAAGAATTAAAGAAATATCTATCTACTCCACCACTGTTGGTAAAACCTGAAGATGGTGAGCCTCTATATCTATACATGGCAGTATCTTCAAACGCAGTCAGTGCTGTCTTGGTAAAAGAAGAAGAAGGTCAACAACATCCTGTATACTATATAAGTAAAAGTTTAATTGATGCTGAAACCAGGTACTCTCATCTTGAAAAACTTATACTTGCATTAGTTATGGCATCTACTAAGCTTAGACATTATTTCGAAACGCATGCTATACATGTTAAAACTAATTATCCTATTAAATGTGTGCTTAGAAAACCTGAAATATCTGGTAGAATGGCTAAGTGGTCTGTAAAACTAAGTGCTTTTAACTTAATTTATGAACCTAGGACTGCTATAAAATCTCAAGTTTTAGCCGACTTTGTGGCTGATTTTAGTACTGACCTGCAACCAGAAGTAGACTTAGAAGTAAAAATGTTAGAAGAAGCTACTGAAAAATGGATTTTATACACTGATGGTGCAGCTAATGTTAAAGGAATAGGACTAGGTATTGTACTAAAATCGCCACAGGGGGATATTATACCCCAAGCAGTGAATTGTCATTTCATAGCCACTAATAATGAAGCAGAGTATGAAGCTTTAATTTCTGGTATGCAATTAGCTAGGGATATGAATATTAGAAACCTTAAGGTATATGTAGATTCATTACTTTTGGCTAATCATTTCAATGGAACATATGCTGCAAAAGGTGAAAAATTGATGCAATATTTGGAAATAGTGAAAAAAATAGCTGAGAACTTTGATTTATTTGATATAGAACCAGTGCCTAGAGAAGAAAACACCGAGGCTGATGCTTTAGCAAATCTAGGGTCAACACTTAAGATGTCACCAGAAACTAGGATTCCTATAATTCATGTGTTACATCCCGCTATAGAAAAAGAATCAACTAATATATTGGCTGTTCAAGATACAGAATCTGAAAAATCCGGGGACAATCAAAATTCCTGGACTACACCAATAATAGAATATTTAAATACTGGGACAATCCCTAAAGATGAAAATCCAAGGAACTTCCGTATGAAAACATCACATTACTCTATGATAAATGGTATTTTGTATAAGAAATCTCTTGCAGGACCATATCTTAGGTGCTTAGAATTTCCTGAGACTAATGAGGTTTTCAAGGATATACACGAAGGAGAATGTGGAAATCACAAAGCTGGAAGATCTTTATATTCAAAGATCTTGAGAACAGGTTATTATTGGCCAACTATGAGACAAGATGCTGAAGAATATGCGAAAAATTATGATGCTTGTCAGCGACATAGCAACATTTATCATCAACCAGCAGAACCCATGTATCCAGTTCTATCTCCATGGCCATTTACGAAATGGGGAATGGATATTGTTGGGCCAATGACAGAATCTTCCGCTGGGAAGAAATATTTTTTGGCTATGACAGATTATTTCTCAAAATGGATTGAAGCTGAAGCATACGCCAAGATTCATGAATCACATGTCATATCCTTCATTAAAAGAAATATATTGACAAGATTTGGAGTTCCAGCAGAGATAATTTGTGATAATGGATCACAATTCATAGGGAAGAAAACTACAAATTTTTGTGAAAGATGGGGTATCAAGATGATTACCTCTACTCCTGTCCATCCACAAGCTAATGGTCAAGCAGAATCAAGTAACAAAATCATAATGAATAATTTGAAGAAAAGAATGGGACAAGCTAAAGGAAAATGGGCTGAAGAATTGCCATTTGTCTTATGGGCTGATCGAACAACTTCAAAGAGTGCTACTGGACAAACGCCGTTCTCACTTGTCTTTGGAGCTGAGGCAGTTCTACCTACTGAAATGGATCTACCTACTGCTAGAATTAGTTTCTTAACTTATGAGAAAAATAAAGAATTGTTACTTGAAGATTTGGAAGCTGTAACTGAGTTACGAGAAAGGACCAAGATAAGAATAGCAGCTTATCAACAACGAATTGCCAAGTCTTATAATAAGAATTTAAGATTAAGACGATTTCAAGTTGGTGATTTGGTTCTCAAGAAGGTTTTAACCAAGCCAGATGGTAAATTGAATCCAAAATGGGAAGGTCCTTATTTGATCGAGGCAGAAGCTGGAAAAGGATCTTATTGGCTTCAAGATTTACAAGGTAATCTAATTCCAAGATCTTGGAATGCTATTCATCTCAAAACCTACCATGTATGATTAATTTTGTCTTTTGACAAAATCAGGTATGATTTCTTACTATTGAATTTTATTTTTTATCTTGTTTTATTTTCAAAATGACGATACTGACTTGAGCGTCGGAGTGGCGTTAGCCAAATGGCTAACGTCAGTTTCTAAGATTTGTGCTTTATAGATCTCCAAGGATGATCAATATCATCAAACACATGCATTACAACGTGGAACAAGGTCTTCACCTTTTGGCTTTTACGCCAACTTTTGGTTTGAGGTTTTCACCTTCTCTTAAATTCGCCCGTGTCGCACGATAATTTATTTCACGGTTGAAGGGTTAAATTCCAAGGTCGTCGAAATTAATTCTGTTGGTTATCGATGTTACCATCGATCTCCCGGATTGGCTAACCACGCCACTCATTACACAAAACATACGAAAAAGGCTAACCACGCCTCCCAAGCAAGTTCAAGATATTGAGACACCCTCTATATCTTGAAAACCAATGTCCCTACGAGAATCTTAAAATTAAGAATTCCCTTCTTAATTTTAATCCCTTCCAAAAATTCAATACAGTCCCATATATATTATTTCAATGCAGGAATAAATAGTGGAGATTGACAATAATTAAAGATACTGCAAGCCAAAGATCATAGCCTACAAGTGGATCTTAATTGCGAAAAAAGGTGCATGTATGTTACTCCTTAATTACTGCGTTGATGTGATTACTTACTGTTGATGTAGTCAAATAAGTCAAGAATAATTATTAACTGACATATGACGTCACATAATTGATTAATTATTTTCCGTTTTTACCCTTAAAAACACTCTTGGTTTTCGAGTTTGAAAGTAAAGTGGATCAAAAGACAGTTTTCATTCAAAAGATATTTACAAAAAACTACTCAGAAGCAGTTTTACAACCATGATTGATCATTCCAGATCAATCTCGCCCCTCCTAAGTACATTGTTATTCTACAAAACACATCCCCTACCGATTCAAGTTTATACTAACAAAAGAGTCTAAAAATGTGGGATCTGGCCTTTGCATTATATCCTTCATCGCCCATGAAACTTCTTATTCAGAGATGTTAGGCTTCAACTTTTTGGCAACCCTTAAGTAGATCAAATCCACTTTCGCCGTTTCAAGTTCTTCTTTAGTTTTAGCCAACTCTGCTTCTAACTCCTTTATCCTTGACGCCTGAGCTTTCCTTGACTCGAGAAGCCATTGAATGTATTGATTCTGGCTCTTCAGTTCTTAATCCTTAATCCTCGCGACTTCCATGTGTGCGTATCGCATCTGGGAGAAGCACTGTAGAAAAAGATGAAAGTCAGTTTTTATAAAATGAAAATAAGCTTAAAATTTTATCATACATGAAGAAGTCTCTTCTCAGATTTGTTGATGTAACATCCCAAACTTTTCTTTAAGATTTGACTAACGCCGTTAAGTCAACTTTGTGTGTGTCGAAAAGTCTAGTGTGAATATATGCATATACGTAGTTAATGTGTGTTATGTGTGAGGCTTGGAAGCCTAAATATTAATGTAGTATAAATGTGTGAAATATGAAGGTTTGTCTATGTAGTGACATCTAATGAAGGACTAATGTGGTATATGGTCAATAATGCAGTTTGTGACCAATAATGAAGGGTTTAGAAGTCCAGGGACTGATTTTGACATAGGTTGAAATCTAAAAACGGGATTAAGACTTTGATGGGTGTAATTAGGGTTGATTAAGCAGCCATTAGCAAATAATAAAGCAATTAATCCTTTCTTGAATCCTAAAGCAGTTAATCAAGCCTTTGATCAAACGATTTGGTGTTGTAAATTGATCGATCATCGAGTCAAGCAGGTAATCATTGATGTATTGATTGTATTTTCAGATTTAGAGGTTGTTTAATTATGAATCAAATCTGATTATAAAGGAATTAGCAAGTAATTAGGGCTTAAAAAGGTGTTTTGGTTAATTAACATTCAAAATGGTGTTAAACGGGTCTATAGTCGATCTTGATGATCAAAATATGTTTAATTGTGTCGAAAACATGTTTTGGAAGAAGCTTGGACGAGTCGTTTATTGGGGAAATCGAAGATCTTGGTCTGTTTATGAAAAACTGTCGAACAGGGATGAAACGAAGATAATCCTCGTTTCTATCTTCGTTTTCACTAAGTTCGTAAGAAGGAGTATTATTAAGTTCGTTGTTTAAATTCGTTTGAAGTCAAATTCGTTGGCTAATTCGTAAACTAGAAAGCAAAACGAAAATGAAGTTTAAATTCGTTTAATGGCCTATCTTCGTAAAGTGTGAATTAAGTTCGTAAGAAGCTATTTTCGTAAAGTAGAACGAACGAAGATAAAGTTCGTACGAAGATTAACTTCGTTAGCTAAGTTCGTACGAAGGCTATCTTCGTAAGGTGAAATTCTGAAATTTTACGTAGTCAGTCTTAAGGTCGTTCGAGAGTCCGTTTAAGATTCCAAATGACTTATACTTTATATGTTAATGAACGATAGGTGTCGGAGGTTACTGATAAGCATTATTAGCTACTTGTTTGTGCGCGTGTACTACAACCAGGTAAGATACACTACTTTGTCACGCTGGGGGATCAACTAAAAGCTGGTTTCAAATCATATACACTTCCATTCGGTACCTTATTATTGCTTGTGGGCTTAAGGGTTACTTGGGAGGTATTATGGGTTATGCAGTTGACCATGAGACCTGAGATGCAGTCCCTATTGTAGTGTAATGCAGTATTGCTTAATGTAGTATGTAGCTATGCAGTTGATGTAGTTTAATGTAGTATTTTGATATGCATGATATATAGAAATGAAGTTGATGTGTGATATGCATGCTTGACTTGTACGCCTAGTTCACTAGACTTGCTAGGTTGCTATGTCACTTGCACGTTTAAGGATCCAAACGTAATGAAGTTAAAGTGTGTGAATGTCTAGGAATGTGTGTTACCTAGACTATATGTGTGTGAATGTTTGGGAATGCAGGGACCCAATCTATATGCGTGAAATTGAGCTCATAAAACAGATGCAGTGAAAAGTGTTAAGCTTAACCCGTACTAGCCTTAGCCGGGCGAGTGCGTAGATGCAGTTGTTGCTTGGGTGGCTCCTCGCAACATGGTCTTTATAACGCAGGGCGAGTAATACGAGAGGTTTGACCAACCTCCACATACGGATTACTCAAGGATTGGCTTGCCATTCCTTAACGACGTAAGATGAGTAGTCTTTTGACTAATCATCCAGTCGGGTGTGATGCAGGGCACACTTATATGCAGTTAACGAAGATACGTGTGACAATGTGTGAACTAATGCAGGATAGGCACATTTAGGATGATTATCCTAATTGAGATGAAGTTGAAATGCAGTATATGTGTGAACGTGTGATGTGTGTTGTGCCTAATAAAACTTGTCTAATAATGAAGATTGTTTTAATTGGACAAATGCTTTTAAATTAAGTGTTATCTTACTTAGCTATTCTCATAGCTAACACTTGCTTCTTAATGTGGTTGTTCCCTCAGGTTTAGCTTGATGGAATCTAGATGCAGGACGTGTGAGCTTGGGGTAGATGCAATGCAGGAGCCTTAGCTACCCTTAGACGATGCTTTCTTTAGACATTCGTTACATTTCGTATTTAATGTCGAATTTATGTAGTGATGTGTGAACGGTTGTTTTATGTTGGGCAACCGTTGGGTTTTCATTTGAACTATTGTTTGATATGGCATGTAACACCAAATAAATGCAGAAACCGAAATGTTTTTATCGGTTTTGACTTTTACAGTCTTTACTTCCGCAAGTTAACACCGTTAGGTGAAAAGTTTTGAAAACCCATATTTTTAAACGACGGGTGTTACAAGTTGGTATCAGAGAAGTGGTTTAAGTGAACCAAGGCCTATTGACCATAGGATTTGGACTTAAACTTAAGGTGTGCATGCTAGGTACTCGTAGGATGCCTTAGCTAGAGATGATATGTGATGTAGGATGGGTTGGGATGAGTGCGAGTATGATAGGGCTTATGAGATGTTTACGTTACGATGATATGTTTTAGCCTTATCTCAACGAGCTTTTTGTTTTATTTTGCGCTTATCGACTCCACCATTTTATTGAAGGAAAATGGTTAACACTCGCAACCGCAACATCCAACGCGACGGAGCTACTGCTAGCGTTACTCCACCTGTCCATCCGGGTGCAGGTGCTTCTAATGCTGCTGCTAATGCTAATGTGAATCGTGTGAACCCCCACCGTGTTAATCAACCAGGCTCATTGGGTCCGATGCCTCCACCACCTGGCAATCCTCCGAGAGTTAACGATGTAGCGGTGGATCAGATCCCCAATCAGACGGAGATGTATAATCTTGTGCTAACTCTTCAGGCCCAGTTGGCCCAAACGCAAGAACAGTTGAATCAGGCGTTGGCAGCTAACGCAGAAGGAACTGGTAACAGTCACTCTGTGCCTTCTCACCACACTGAGCCGCCGGTCGATGATGTTGTTATTCCCTATGCTAATGTTAATGTGGTTCCTCCTAATGATGTTCACGCCCCTCGATTCAAGTTTGAAAGTTTCCAGAAGTGTGGAGCTCAGAAGTTCTATGGAACACTTAATGCAGTAGGTTGCATGGAATGGCTTGACGATACTGAGATGGTTTTTGAAGCTTGTGATTGTCCTGAGGATAAGAAAGTGTTGTGTGCTAGTAGGATGTTGAAAGAAGGTGCTCGGGACTGGTGGAAGAGCATTACTATTTCGATGACTCCGGCTATGGTAACTGCTATTACGTGGGCTGACTTTAAGCAGAAATTCATTGAGGAATATATTGGGGTACATGAGCAGCGTAAAATGGAAAAAGAGTTCCGTGCTTTGACAGCTGAAGTTGGCAAAATTAATGATTATGCTCGTTCCTTTATGGAGAAGATGAAGTTCGTAGGCCATCTGTTCCGTACTGATGCAGATCAGGTTGCTTGCTATGTTGATGGTTTGCCTCCGAGTTATCGAGGTATCTGCAGGCAGCACAAGACTCTGACTGAAGCAATCAAGGAGTCTAAAAAGCTTGATGATGATTTTGCTTCGGACAAGAAAGTAGTTGAGAAAGTCGATGACAAGAAAGTGGGATTTAAAAGAAGGACAAATTGGTCTTCCAATAACAATAATAATAAGAAGTTCCGTGGAAGTGGTAGTTCGAGCGGTGACAAGGATAAAAAGAAGAATGGGTCATGGTGTACATTTTGCAAGACAATTCATGAAGGGCATTGTACCGACAAGACAAGAAGGTGCCATAAGTGTGGGAAGTTGGGACATCTTGCCACTGACTGTAGGGACAAGACTCGTTGCTACAAGTGCCAAGAAACGGGTCATCTCATTGCCGATTGTCCACAGATGAAGAATGCTGGAAAGAAGACCGCCACGACAGCAACAAAGGTGAGAGCTCTTCAAATGACGGTTGATGACGCAAGGAACAACGATGAAGTGGTAAGTGGTACTTTCCTTGTTAACTCAAAGCCTGCCTCTGTTTTATTTGATTCAGGTGCAAATAGGTCGTTTGTGTCCACATTATTTGCTCCTAAGCTAGAAAGAGTCACTACTCCCTTAGATTGTTCATTAGAGGTAGAAATTGCTAATGGTACGGTTAATAATATACGTGTGGGATATGACGATTGTAACATTGAGATTGAAGGTTGTTCTTTCCCAGTTCAACTATTGCCTACTACCTTAGGTGGTTTTGATGTAGTGATTGGTATGGATTGGTTGGCTAGAAATGAAGCTAGTATTTTATGTTCCCAAAAGATAATTCGATTGCCTATATCCGAGGGTAAAGTGATAACGGTGTATGGAGACAAGAAGAGAGGAGGAATAAGGATTATTAGTATGATGAAAGCTATTAAATGTATAAGGAAAAACAAGAGCCATTTCTTGGCTTATGTCATTGATGCAAGAAAAGAGAAGTCTTCAATCGCCAGTGTTGATGTAGTATCAAATTTCCCCGATGTGTTTCCCGATGATCTACCCGGTATTCCTCCCGATCGTGAAGTTACTTTTCAGATAGATCTTATTCCCGGTGCTACACCCGTTGCTAAAGCACCTTACCGATTAGCTCCTACAGAAATGAAGGAATTAATGACGCAACTACAGGAGTTACTTGACAAAGGGTTCATACAACCTAGTTCCTCGCCTTGGGGAGCTCCAGTTCTCTTTGTTAAGAAGAAGGATGGATCAATGCGCATGTGTATTGACTACCGTGAGTTGAACAAACGAACGGTCAAGAATAAGTATCCTCTCCCGAGAATTGATGATCTTTTTGATCAACTACATGGTGCTTCGTATTTTTCAAAGATTGATTTGCGGTCCGGTTACCATCAGCTAAAGGTAAAGAAGGAAGATGTAGCAAAGACGGCTTTCCGGACTAGATATGGTCATTATGAGTTCTTGGTCATGCCATTTGGGTTGACCAATGCCCCAGCCGCGTTTATGGACTTAATGAATCGGGTATGCCGCCCCTTTCTAGATCATTTTGTTATAGTGTTTATTGACGATATTTTGATCTATTCTAAGTCAGAGGATGAACACCGTGAGCATTTGAAAGCAGTTTTGGAGGTGTTGAGGGAGAAGAAGTTGTACGCAAAGTTTTCTAAATGTGAGTTTTGGCTCCGAGAAGTGCAGTTTCTTGGTCATGTTATTACATCGGAAGGTATTAAAGTAGATCCTTCAAAGATTGAAGCTGTTTCAAAGTGGGAGCAGCCAAAGACTCCTACCGAGATTAAGAGTTTTCTTGGTTTGGCTGGGTATTATAGAAGGTTTATTCAGGATTTTTCCCGAATAGCCAAGCCTATGACGGAATTAACAAAGAAGGGTGTGAAGTACGAGTGGACTGAAAAGCAGGAAAATGCATTCCAAACGTTGAAAAAGAAGTTGTGTGAAGCTCCTATCCTTGCCTTGCCTGAAGGTACTGATGATTTAGTGGTATATAGCGATGCTTCTATTACGGGTTTGGGTTGTGTCTTAATGCAGAGAGACAAAGTGATTGCCTATGCTTCACATCAGTTGAAGCCTCATGAGAAGAATTACCCTACCCATGATCTTGAGTTAGCGGCGGTTGTGTTTGCATTGAAATTATGGAGACATTACTTATATGGCACTAAATGCACACTTTACACCGACCATAAGAGTTTACAATATATGTTTACTCAAAAGGAGATGAATGTGAGACAAAGAAGGTGGATGGAATTACTTAAAGACTATGATTGTGAAATCAAATACCATCCGGGTAAAGCCAATGTAGTGGCGGATGCACTAAGTAGGAAAGTGCAAAGCTCTTCCTGTAAGTTGATGAGCATGCAAGTTCAGGCCAAGTCGGGTCTATTAGATCGAATTAAAGAAGCACAAGAGATGGCATTAATGAAGGATAATATTGATAACGAGAGTATTGGGAAGAAGAAACGACTTGTGATGGAGACTAATAGCCGTGGGTTTAAAACATACAAGGGTCGCATTTGGGTGCCACTGCTTGGTGGTAACCGAGAGTTGATCCTTGAAGAGGTCCATAGAAGTAGGTATTCGATGCATCCCGGTGTCACCAAAATGTATGCAGATTTGAAGCCGATTTATTGGTGGCTGGATATTAAAGGTGAAGTAGCTCATTTTGTAGCAAAGTGTTTGACGTGTGCAAGAGTGAAGACGGACCATCAAAAGCCGTATGGTTTGTTGCATCAATTAGACGTTCCCGAGTGGAAATGGGATCATATTACGATGGACTTTGTAACGAAGCTACCGAAAACGCCGAAAGGGAATGATATGATTTGGGTGATTGTAGATAGATTGACGAAGAGTGCTCATTTTCTAGCTACCCGACAAGATGTGCCTTTAACGAAGATGGCGAAGTTGTACATTGATGAAGTAGTTGCAAAACATGGAGTCCCTTTATCTATTGTTTCGGATCGAGACTCGAGGTTTGTGTCAAACTTTTGGAAGGGTCTTCAACGGGAGTTGGGTAGTAGAATAAATTTGAGTACCGCCTATCATCCCCAAACCGATGGGCAAAGTGAGAGAACCATTCAAACCTTGGAGGATATGTTGAGAACGTGTGTACTTGAATACGGTGGAGCATGGGATGAACACTTGAAGTTGATTGAATTTGCTTATAATAATAGTCACCATGCAAGTATTGGAATGCCACCATTTGAAATGTTATATGGAAGGAGGTGTAGAACTCCAAGTTGTTGGATGGAGCCCGGTGAAAAGCAGTTGACCGGTCCCGAAATTATTGAAGTTACCTCTGAAAAGGTTAATGTAGCTAAAGAAGCCTTACGTGTGGCAAGAGAAAGGCAGAAAACATATGCAGATAAGAAAAGGAGACCGATTGAGTTTAATGTTGGTGATTTAGTGATGCTGAAAGTATCACCTTGGAAAGGAGTTATCCGATTTGGAAAGAAGGGAAAGTTGAGTCCAAGATTTATTGGACCTTTTAAAGTGGTGAAGCGCATTAAAGATGTGGCATATCAGTTGGAATTACCTCCAGAATTGGATGGAATTCACAACACCTTCCATGTATCCTACTTAAGGAAATGTTTAGCTGAGGAGTCGAGTGTGATTCCTATTAAAGACGTGAGTATTGACCCAATGAAGAGAATAGTAGACGAACCGGTAGCGATACTTGGAAGAAAGCAAAAGAAGTTACGCTGAAAAGTGATTGAACTTGTCTTGATAAAGTGGAAGCATAATCATGGAGAAAGCTTGACTTGGGAAACTGAAGCAGTAATGAAGGAGAAATATCCCGAGTTGTTCCTATCTGATGAGATTCCGGGGACGGAATCCTCTTAAGGGGGAGGTATTTGTAACATCCCAAACTTTTCTTTAAGATTTGACTAACGCCGTTAAGTCAACTTTGTGTGTCGAAAAGTCTAGTGTGAATATATGCATATACGTAGTTAATGTGTGTTATGTGTGAGGCTTGGAAGCCTAAATATTAATGTAGTATAAATGTGTGAAATATGAAGGTTTATGTCTATGTAGTGACATCTAATGAAGGACTAATGTGGTATATGGTCAATAATGCAGTTTGTGACCAATAATGAAGGGTTTAGAAGTCCAGGGACTGATTTTGACATAGGTTGAAATCTAAAAACGGGATTAAGACTTTGATGGGTGTAATTAGGGTTGATTAAGCAGCCATTAGCAAATAATAAAGCAATTAATCCTTTCTTGAATCCTAAAGCAGTTAATCAAGCCTTTGATCAAACGATTTGGTGTTGTAAATTGATCGATCATCGAGTCAAGCAGGTAATCATTGATGTATTGATTGTATTTTCAGATTTAGAGGTTGTTTAATTATGAATCAAATCTGATTATAAAGGAATTAGCAAGTAATTAGGGCTTAAAAAGGTGTTTTGGTTAATTAACATTCAAAATGGTGTTAAACGGGTCTATAGTCGATCTTGATGATCAAAATATGTTTAATTGTGTCGAAAACATGTTTTGGAAGGAGCTTGGACGAGTCGTTTATTGGGGAAATCGAAGATCTTGGTCTGTTTATGAAAAACTGTCGAACAGGGATGAAACGAAGATAATCCTCGTTTCTATCTTCGTTTTCACTAAGTTCGTAAGAAGGAGTATTATTAAGTTCGTTGTTTAATTCGTTGGCTAAGTTCGTACGAAGATTAACTTCGTTAGCTAAGTTCGTACGAAGGCTATCTTCGTAAGTGTGATTAATTCGTAAGAAGGAGTATTATAATCGAAGTTTAAATTCGTTTAATGGCCTATCTTCGTAAAGTGTGAATTAAGTTCGTAAGAAGCTATTTTCGTAAAGTAGAACGAACGAAGATAAAGTTCGTACGAAGATTAACTTCGTTAGCTAAGTTCGTACGAAGGCTATCTTCGTAAGGTGAAATTCTGAAATTTTACGTAGTCAGTCTTAAGGTCGTTCGGGAGTCCGTTTAAGATTCCAAATGACTTATACTTTATATGTTAATGAACGATATGTAACAACCCTCAATTTCCGACTAGGACAATTTACTTAGACTTATCTAGGTATCAATCCCTAGAAGTTTCTTAAGAGATTTAGCCTCCAGACATTTAGGCGTAGTGATACTTGCCGTCTAGTTCAATGAAATGCCCGTATACGATAGTTATCTTAGAAATGCCATAAATAATAACTATAGACGATCTCAAACTATAAACTAGTTCAAATTGAACTTGATGAAATGTCAATAAACCAAAAACTTCATTTCAAGAACTCAAGTTATATAAATAATAATGTAAGACTCACAACTTGTGACAAAATCAATAAATCTTGCAAAATGTCCAACAATTCAATCACCAAGCCAATTAAAGTATATGTGGTCATGGAAATAAAATTTCTATCTCAAGAATGAATTTATAAATTAATATGTACATAAAAGTGTTAAATTAATAATAAGTATACATATATATGCTTAAAATAAATACAAGATTACAACCAATGAGCCTTGTAACAAATTAAAACACCAAAAATATATACATACATACACATATGTACGGCACACATATATATACATACCAACACAAATTGTTTAAATCACAAATAACTAGTGATAATAAGCATGCATCCATACTTACATACATTTTATACCAATACACATACACTTACAATATACCTTTAAAATTCAAAAATCCCCTCCTTTTTCCCAACCCAAAAACCGGCCCCCCATAACCCCAAACCCTACACCCAATCAAAAATCAACTACACCCTTTATTCTTACACTTCCAACACTCCAACCCTTCTCATACACTCAACCTCACTCTTCTTCTTTTCCCAACACACACACATATTCATTTTACTCTCAAAAACACTCTCTTCTCTCCCTCCCCCTCTCCATTTTCGGTCCAAGAAAACAAGAAAAACAAGAACATAAATCATATTCAATCTATAATAACAATAAGGATTTAAAGAGGGTTAAACAAGGATTAATTCAAGATAGATTTAAGGGTTATTTCAAGCTTGGAATAAGGGTTGTATGGAGCATATAGGCCACGAATTTTCTGCACTTTTTCACCTTCAAAACCAAGTTCTTCAAGGGTATAAATCTTCATCTCTTTACTAGATCTATATTGTTCTTGTTTATATTCAAAGGTTTTATCAAAAGTTTATGTTTTCTTCTTGATTTCTTTGTTATATACACTTGATGAAGGCAAGTTGATAGGATCTTTCTCCTCATGCATATGCATGTCGAAATCTATGAGAAAGATCCAAGGATTCAACAAGTTTAAGACCCAAAAGTGTTGTTATAGATTAGTAGCTTTTAAAGTGATTTTTCCTTTTGATAGATCTATATGTTTTTGTATATTTTGAAGAATATATTTCTGAGATTTTTCATTAAAAAGATGTTTTTATATTGTTGAAAGTTAGATCTATAAAGATTGGTATTGAAAAGTGTTGATTTGAATGAATACATGTTAGATCTAAGAAAGTTGAATCTTGTTGTTGGATTATGAGATGGATGGACTTGTGTTAAGTGAAAAATATGTTAAAAGAGGTATAATAATCTGGAAATTTGATGTTAAGAGGTATAAAAATAAAGTATTAATCTTGTAAATGATGAACTCAAGTGTTAATAAAGCAAGAATGGTCATTGGTGTGTTGTTTGGACCCAAATGCTTCTAACAGAATTATTCTTCTGTCTTTGGACGGATAAACTGAGCATGTGAGGGCCGTTTCAAGCAAAACTTTCAAAATAAAAGTTGTAGATAAAAGAGTTAAGATTAACCTCCAACTGGAATCACTCAAAAATACTAAACCAAACCAAAGATATGATTTTTCTACCAAAAGTGGTCAAAACTGGATTTTTGTCTTAATGTTGAGTCGACTTTGACGATTTTTAATTCCTTAACTAATAGGTTTCAGAAGTTTAAACTTGGTGTGAACTGAGTTCAAAGTGTCCCTAACTTAAAATAAAATTTGGAGATTTTTCTTAAATGTCCATCATAGAAATCTTTTATAAAATATATTGAGTCGCACAGCAGCAAGCTTTCTGACCATCTTTGGTTTTGTAATTTTTAGAGGTAGTAAACAATGTCTGAAAATTTAGCAAAAATTCACATAAATATATGACACATATATGTCTCTGTACAAAAATCACCAACGTCCAAATAATTCAACTTAACCAAAAATGACTACTCAACATTCTATGAAAATAAGGGTTAAAACAGAAAATTCCAAGTAAAAGTTCTTCACAACAAAATAAGCTAAAAGTCACTAGATTGCAACTTTAATCAACTCCAACAATCTCGTAACAAAACGTATTATAAACCTACTGAGAATATGTCAAATGAAAGTTATAAAACTTAACTTGGTTATTAAATGGCAAAGGCAAGCCTACAAATCACAAATTCGGTTCATATAAGCACTAACCGAAAGCTTTAAATTGCACACATCACACCACCACCACGATCACAACTTAAGATACCAAAATATAATGAAAATTCTGTAAATAATGGAATAAGGATGAAAATCCATTTTGAAGCACTTTAATTGCTTGAGAAATGAGGCTAAAATCACCATTTCGGTAAACGATTTTTAATCATAAAACCCTCAAAATAAGCAAGACACAAGAGAGGTTGAATTGATATGATTTTGTATGGATAAAAGTTGCCTAAAAGGCCTGAGATTTTTGACCAAAATGTTTAGTGATGATTTCTAAGAATTTCCATGAATTATTGAATTTAAATAGTAATTAAAAGACATAAAAATCCATAAATAAATTATGCAAATCAAGAATGAAGTTAAATCATCTTAACCATTGATAAAAATAACTAAAACCTACTGGAGAAAAATAGTTAAAAGGCAAGATACATGTGTTACATAATTTAAAGATAAATAATTGAGTAAAAATAATTAATTAAAAATTATCATTAAAATAATGGAATAAGGATGAAAATCCATTTTGAAGCACTTTAATTGCTTGAGAAATGAGGCTAAAATCACCATTTCGGTAAACGATTTTTAATCATAAAACCCTCAAAATAAGCAAGACACAAGAGAGGTTGAATTGATATGATTTTGTATGGATAAAAGTTGCCTAAAAGGCCTGAGATTTTTGACCAAAATGTTTAGTGATGATTTCTAAGAATTTCCATGAATTATTGAATTTAAATAGTAATTAAAAGACATAAAAATCCATAAATAAATTATGCAAATCAAGAATGAAGTTAAATCATCTTAACCATTGATAAAAATAACTAAAACCTACTGGAGAAAAATAGTTAAAAGGCAAGATACATGTGTTACATAATTTAAAGATAAATAATTGAGTAAAAATAATTAATTAAAAATTATCATTAAAATAAATGGAAAATACACAAATAAAAGTATAAATCATGAAATTATAAATTAAGGAGCATATATATCAGAAGATAATTCAAATGAAATTATCCAAAATTTATAAAGGTAATTATGACACTTAAAAGTATTTTTAAGGAATTATTTAATTAATAAATCAATAAAATGAATAAATAATTAATTAAATAATATTAAATTAAATAAATAATTAATTAAATAATATTAAATTAAATAAATAATTATAAATCAGAAAGTATTCATAAATATTAATATTATGAAGTTACTAATGTCAAATATTATAATCAAGCAAAGCACACAAGGAACCATGATAATCAAAGGCAAGTTACCGAAATTCTGACAACTTATAACTACATGTATAATGAAAGTGACCCTTTTACACCAACACTCTCTACAACAAAAAAGATGCAAATATTAACAATATACTTAGATCCCAAAATTTATGACAACATAATGAAAGTGGCATTTCTTAGTGATGGCTTAAGATAGGAACTTACGTATATTAGTCCTATCGTAGGGATAGTCTTGGCTTGAAGTGAGATTGAGGAATATGACGGATATATGATCAAGGAAGTGATAAATGGGAAGTACCCATTTTGGATAAGTGAATATAATATGCGGCATATCAAGGTGAGTCATAGCCCCTTTTCAAACTCTTTTATATGTTTTACTTACGGGGTGAAAAGCATGATTAATTAAAATGGCTTTATCTTATGAAATGATTCTTTGAAACAATGATAATGATATGGGAATTATATTGTATGTTCAACGTGTTATATGTTATATGATGAGCTTGAGTACTGTCAAACGGTGGTCCCCTGTACACTACTATTAACTCATTTGAGGCCTGTAGTTAGAGGGTTGCGCAACTAGGACTTGTCCCCTCATCCACTATTATAGGTAACGGTGGGATGTTTGGTCTGCCTTGGTGGCCACCTTCATCGCCAGTCTGGCCTCGCGGTGCTCTAACTACTATATATTTATGGGCGTCTCCATGGCACGACCCTTGGTTATCTTTATGCACGTGATTGACAGCATGTGCTTATCATTATCTTATCATTTGGGACACAATATATCTGATTATTGGGACATAACCGGTCTTAGTAGTGGCTCAAGAGCAATCTCATCGAATTACGTCATGGTAGTCTTACCATTGACCAAGAGGTATTGATATTATTATGGATGGAAATTGTGGTTTGAACATACGGTTTGGGTATTGGACCTTATATGGAATCTTGAAAGTTGTTGAAATTGGCAATATTGAAGTATTGATGACCAAATGGTTTTGGTATGATGAATGATTAATCGATTGATATATTTTCTCTCACGATAAATGTGACAAATGAGAACTTTATGATTTACCATGGATTTCTCAACTACTTTGAAATGGATATGTAATGAGATTTACTTGCAAACCTATGCACTCACCAACTACGTTTTGTAGTTGACACTTTTTCTTCATGCTTTTCAGGAATTAGCATAAGCTTTGAGGAGTTATATGCATCATGATTGTTTGCATTGCATTTTGGAGTCAAAGATTAAACCTTGTGACGGGCAATGGAATCCGCCCTGAACATTGTAGTATACCATCTCATGTGTTTGTTATTTGTTTTGTGGACTCAATATCCAAGTATAGTAGACGTATTGTACTTGGGAATTGGTTCACATGCTTGTGCATTGTAAATTATTTTTTTTTTTCAATAACGCTATGGTGAATGTTATCTGTTATCCTTTGTTTTGAATACTCGACTTTCTGTACATCTCAACGTTCCGCCTTAGTTGGGGTGTTACACGATAGGTGTCGGAGGTTACTGATAAGCATTATTAGCTACTTGTTTGTGCGCGTGTACTACAACCAGGTAAGATACACTACTTTGTCACGCTGGGGGATCAACTAAAAGCTGGTTTCAAATCATATACACTTCCATTCGGTACCTTATTATTGCTTGTGGGCTTAAGGGTTACTTGGGAGGTATTATGGGTTATGCAGTTGACCATGAGACCTGAGATGCAGTCCCTATTGTAGTGTAATGCAGTATTGCTTAATGTAGTATGTAGCTATGCAGTTGATGTAGTTTAATGTAGTATTTTGATATGCATGATATATAGAAATGAAGTTGATGTGTGATATGCATGCTTGACTTGTACGCCTAGTTCACTAGACTTGCTAGGTTGCTATGTCACTTGCACGTTTAAGGATCCAAACGTAATGAAGTTAAAGTGTGTGAATGTCTAGGAATGTGTGTTACCTAGACTATATGTGTGTGAATGTTTGGGAATGCAGGGACCCAATCTATATGCGTGAAATTGAGCTCATAAAACAGATGCAGTGAAAAGTGTTAAGCTTAACCCGTACTAGCCTTAGCCGGGCGAGTGCGTAGATGCAGTTGTTGCTTGGGTGGCTCCTCGCAACATGGTCTTTATAACGCAGGGCGAGTAATACGAGAGGTTTGACCAACCTCCACATACGGATTACTCAAGGATTGGCTTGCCATTCCTTAACGACGTAAGATGAGTAGTCTTTTGGCTAATCATCCAGTCGGGTGTGATGCAGGGCACACTTATATGCAGTTAACGAAGATACGTGTGACAATGTGTGAACTAATGCAGGATAGGCACATTTAGGATGATTATCCTAATTGAGATGAAGTTGAAATGCAGTATATGTGTGAACGTGTGATGTGTGTTGTGCCTAATAAAACTTGTCTAATAATGAAGATTGTTTTAATTGGACAAATGCTTTTAAATTAAGTGTTATCTTACTTAGCTATTCTCATAGCTAACACTTGCTTCTTAATGTGGTTGTTCCCTCAGGTTTAGCTTGATGGAATCTAGATGCAGGACGTGTGAGCTTGGGTAGATGCAATGCAGGAGCCTTAGCTACCCTTAGACGATGCTTTCTTTAGACATTCGTTACATTTCGTATTTAATGTCGAATTTATGTAGTGATGTGTGAACGGTTGTTTTATGTTGGGCAACCGTTGGGTTTTCATTTGAACTATTGTTTGATATGGCATGTAACACCAAATAAATGCAGAAACCGAAATGTTTTTATCGGTTTTGACTTTTACAGTCTTTACTTCCGCAAGTTAACACCGTTAGGTGAAAAGTTTTTGAAAACCCATATTTTTAAACGACGGGTGTTACAGTTGACCCCAATCAACTCTTGGAGGATCTTGGATTTGAAGATGAGATTCACTACTTTTGACCTCTGACATTGTAATGTTATGAGAATTAATCGAAATCGAAAAGATTATTTATAATTTTCTAAGCATAAGGAAAACGAAAATTATTTGTGATTTTCGAAGAGAGAAATTGTGGCCTTATATATAGGGGTAAAAAGGTGGAAATGAAACCGTAAAGTAGTTACCTATCAAATCAAGACTCTTGGTTATTCTACTTACACGCGTCTTATTTTTAAGATGGTTTCAAAATTTACTAATTGACTCCGGTCAAAGTTTCTCTAGAAGATTCAAAGTTATTTCAACAAAATAGATTTTATTAAAATAACTTTGGGGACAATTGTTATGGGTGAAATTTTAGGTGTCAATATCCTGAAGGTCCAAGATCTTGACAACCCAGGATCTTGACGTAGGAGAATATTCTGATTACTTGTTAATACTTTGCTAACATTATGTTTCAAATATTATTATCATTTCCATGTGAGATAAGTATGCAGATTTCAGAATAAAGCTAAGGAAAATATCTCCAACGGTAGAAAGAGGATTTCACACGTGGGATTAATCTTCAACACGCAAAGAAGACTTAGTCTGCCAAGATAATCGGACTTTAATTTAAATTCAACACGAGGAGAAGAACTACAACGTTCACTTGACTGGTCAAGATACGCATTAACGTTCGACTACTGAAGACCTGGAAGATCCCTACAATCTCGCATAATTAGTTAGATCTTAGGTCTATATAAAGAATGAGGCTGATCGATCATAGGCATCCTATCTATCACTTACATACTGTTCACTATACACTTGTATTCACACACAAAGCTCTCGCTATTTTCATTTACTTTACACTTAGATACATCGATCAACCAAATTCCATCATTTGTAAACATTTAACAATCATTAATAAGAGAACAAAGGCAGGGACAATTGCTTCCTTCCGGGGTTTTTATTCCGGCAATCCTTAAAGGATTAAGGGCTTTTCCTCAATAACAAATCTCGGTGTTCTTGCTCTTTACTCTTTACTTTTAACGAATTATTTACTTTGATTAGCATTAATTATCGTAATTTCATTTATTTCAATACTTATTATTCTGATTATCATTGCTTTACACCTTTATTTCTTGTTTAGTCGACATAATCGTTCTTTAAACCCTTTTTCTAAACGCATCTTTGAATCTTAAACATAATTTACAAGCCCTTAACCTCACGAACGAAAGTTTGGTTACATTATTGATCTAAGTCTTCAATGTAGATTATCTTAGGTAATTTTTGAACAAAACAACGGGTGCAACCCGTCATGTGTGTCCGGATAAGACTATGTTTCATACTTTGAAAGAAACATCCGGTGAAGATAAGTTGTATATGGGAAATGCCGCTACTGCCGAGATCAAGGGTGAAGGCGATGTGATCCTCAAGTGGACTTCGGGGAGAGAGCTCAAGTTGACTAATGTGTTGTATGTTCCCGAATTGCGCAAGAGTCTTGTGTCGGGATGGTTACTCAACAAAAATGGGTTTCGTTTAGTGTTTGAAAGTGATAAGTTTGTGTTAACTAAACGTGGTTTGTATGTTGGTAAGGGTTATGCCCTTAATAATATGTTTAAACTTAATGTAATTGCCATGAAGAAGATGAATGAAAATGCTTCTACTTCCGCTTACTTGATTGAGTCTTCTAATGTTTGGCATGCTCGACTTGGTCATGTGAATTTCAATTCAATGCGTCGTTTAATTAAGTTAAACTATATACCATTTTTTACCATTGAATCTAATTATAAATGTCCAACTTGTGTTGAATCAAAACAAACCACGAAATCTTTCAAATTAATTGAACAAAACATCGAGCCACTTGATTTAATCCATACCGATGTATGTGATTTTAGAACGATTCCCACTCGTGGTGGTAACAAATATTTCATCACCTTTATTGATGATTGTACAAGATATTGCTATGTGTACTTGCTAAAAAGCAAGGATTATGCAATAAACAAGTTTATCTTGTACAAAAATGAGGTTGATAATCAACTCAACAAAAAGATTAAACGAATAAGGAGCGATAGAGGAGGTGAATATGTTTCTCCTTTTGCTGAAATTTGTGTTCAAAATGGTATTATCCATGAGCAAACAGCTCCTTATACCCCACAACAAAATGGCATTGCTGAAAGAAAGAATCGAACTCTTAAAGAGATGATGAATGCCATGCTAATAAGCTCGGGTTTAGGCCAAGACATGTGGGGTGATGCCATTTTGTCGGCAAACTATCTTTTGAACAAAGTTCCTTTCAAGAATAAGGATGTTACACCTTATGAGTTATGGTTTAATAGAAAACCATCCTATAAATTCTTGAAAGTGTGGGGGTGTTTAGCAAAAGTGGTGGTTCCACCACCAAAGGTTCAAAAGATAGGACCAAAAACTGTTGATTGTGTATTCATAGGATATGCTCAGCATGGTAGCGATTGTGAATCCTCATATCTTGTTGAACATAGTAGTGCATATCGGTTTCTAGTACATGAGTCTAAGAATCCAGAAATACACAAAAACAACATACTTGAGTCGAGGAATGCATCATTTTTTGAGGATGTATTTCCTCGTTTGGACAAAGGAAAAGCTACTACATCAACTCCAGTTGATAAAATTGTTCGAGATGAGCATCAAGAACAATCTGAGGATGAAGAAGTAGAACCGCGAAGAAGCAAAAGGCAAAAGATTGAAAAATCCTTCGGGCCTGATTTTGTTTCTTATATGGTTATGAGTGAACCTCAAACATATAATGAAGCGGTTACTTCTCAAGAAGCGCCTCAATGGAAAGAAGCCATCAAGAGTGAAATTGATTCTATTTTACAGAATCGTACTTGAGAATTAGTTCATCTTCCACCTGGTTGTAAACCACTTGAACATCGTTGGATATTCAAGAAAAAGATGAAAGCTGGTGGTTCTATTGATAAGTACAAGGCAAGGCTTGTAGTCAAAGGATATAGACAAAATAAAGATCTTGATTACTTTGATACATATGTGCCTGTAACTCGAGTAACTTCGATCAGATTGGTGCTTGCGATTGCAGCATTGAGAAATTTGGAAATACATCAAATGGATGTAAAAACAGCCTTTCTCAATGGAGAGCTAGATGAAGAAATATACATGGAACAACCTGATGGTTTTTCCGCTCCTGGCCAGGAGGACAAGGTTTGTAAACTTGTCAAGTCATTGTATGGATTGAAACAAGCTCCCAAACAATGGCACCAAAAGTTTGATCAAGTTATGCTCGACAATGGTTTCAAGATCAATGAGTGTGACAAATGTGTTTATGTGAAGGACATATCTAAAGGATATGTGATACTTTGTCTATATGTCGATGACATACTGATTGTGGGTAGTGATGATAGTATGATCAGATCTACCAAAGATATGTTGAAAGCGAGATTTGACATGAAGGATATGGGTTTAGTAGATGTCATTCTTGGAATGAAAATTACTCGAACCCAAGATGGTCTAGTGTTAAGTCAATCTCACTATGTGGACAAGATCCTTGAGAAATTCAGTCCCGAGGACTTAAGAGTAGCTCAATCTCCAATAGATACCACGCAACATCTATCGAAGAATAGAGGTGAAGGTGTTGCTCAATTGGAGTACTCAAGGGTAATTGGCAGCCTAATGTATCTCAAGACAAGTACGAGGCCAGACTTAGCCTATGCTGTGAGTAGGCTAAGTAGATATACTAGTAATCCTAGTTCGGAGCATTGGAAGGCTATGACTAGGTTACTAAGATACTTGAGATATACAAGGAATTATGGGCTGCATTTTGGTCGAGATCCAGCTGTATTGGAAGGATATAGTGATGCTAATTGGATATCCGATATAAAAGATTCCAAATCCACAAGTGGATATGTGTTTACTATTGGAGGAGCAACTATAGCTTGGAAATCATCCAAGCAAACGCTCATTGCTAGATCCACGATGGAATCAGAATTTATAGCATTGGATAAAGCTGGAGAAGAAGCAGAATGGCTACGACATTTCTTGGAATATGTTCCTAGATGGCCAAAGCCTTTGACGGCTATTTGTATACATTGTGATTGTCAATCGGCTATTGGTAGAGCTCAAAATACAATGTATAATGGCAAGTCAAGACATATTCGTCGTAGGCATAATAGTATACGACAACTGCTCACAACAAGGGTTATCACTATTGACTATGTGAGGTCAAAGGATAACATTGCGGATCCGCTAACTAAAGCTTTAAGTAGTGAGGCAGTTTATAAGTAGTCAAGGGGAATGAGGCTAAATCCCATTGAGTAAATTTGTACGAAGGAAAACCTAACCTAGTTGTAAATGGAGATCCCATGATCTAGGTTCAATAGGACAACCTAATTGTACGAATAGAGGAGGTCACTGTGGGGGAGCACCCCAAAACAATCAAGGGAGTTTGCAGTCACTGTCGGGGGAGAACCCACCATAATAAAGTGAGTTGCAAATTTCCTAGTCCATTCCTATAACAAATCAGTGATAATATAGAGGTTAAGCATATGGCTTTTAATGATTGTGAGCAATCACCTATGTTAGAGAGAAGTGTGGTCGCTTCGAATGGAATTGTGGGGGGCGCAATTCCTAGAGCTCTCGCAGAACCAGGATAGTGTTCCATGACCATAACGGACACGAAAGTGAGGGGTTAACCAGACTAGGGAAAGTATTGTGTGATGTGCAATAACGTCTACGTAAAAAGGGGTTAGTTCAAAGACATCAAGTTCTACTAACCACTAGGAGACTAAGTGCACTCACAAAGGAAAGTTCAAAGGGTAAAACCTACTTCTCCTACAATACCCGACTGTCAAAAATTATCTTTGATAACCATATCTATTCATGTGGGGGATTGTTGGAATTTTATGTTATAATTATTATTTCATAAGTTGAAATAATCTAACATAAAATATACAAAGTGAATAGATATGTTTGAATGGAATTGAAAGTGTATTTAACTAATGTGAGTTTGTCCCACATTGGTAGAAGTATAAACATTAAGTGTGTTTATAAGGAGGAGTGTTGGAGGAATAATAATTCCTTATAAGGGGCTACACCCCAAGTGAGCAAGGAGGGTGCGAAGCACCCGACGCGCCCGCGCCCGTGCCAGAGACCGGGACCGGTGTCGGGGTCGTGGACGATGAGGCGTAATGTGGCGTTTTAGTGGCGCACTTTGCACTTAGCACGCTCGCATCGCCGCGAGTCGCTTTAGAGCCGCCTTTGTTTTTGGCTAGCTCGATTATGGCTTCCATGGCTCAGTATGGCTCAAGTGGGTTTAGTTGTTATGGTTTAAGTGGGTGCAGTTGTTCCTGGTTTAACACCTGGAACAACACTTGCATTAGTTTAGCAAGTGACACATGTTGATTAACCTTCTAAGGTTAACAAGTGTTTTCCACTTAAAAATCTGATATACATATATCTCATTTTGGAATATTAGATTAATAACAACAACAACAACACTTCATCCTGGATTATCAACCAAACTCTTTCTCTTTCACTTCTCTTCTTGCTGTTCTTGAAGGTAATTTCTGGGTTGTGGTTAACTCCGGCAGTACAATCTGCTTTGGCTGTTGTACCCTGGGAAACTGACGGGTTCACTTGGGTGGCCCGAAATCAGTTTTAAGGGACCTTGGTTTAACCATATCCTCGGCCCGTTTTGCCTTCTTATTTTCTTTCTTTTCTGTATTTTGATTCTTGTATTAGTTATTTAGTTGTTAATTTCTTTGTATTATAATGTTGTAATTCGAATGTATATCAATAAAATGTTATTTTCTTGAATGGTGTTTCTACACAAACAATATAAAGGACAATATTAAAAACTCAAATTTACCTTTAGAAGATGTTTTTGTCTTTTACGAGTATTTCTTCCATACAATTTTTTTTTTGAAATGCTTATTTTGATAGATTTGCCAATTACTTTAGAATTCCGCAGTTAACCCTGTTGATCGACTTGATACTTAATAACGTGCCTTTGGTTCAATCACCATTTACTTAATATGCCACCCACTAGATTAGTGTCATAGCCTAAAATCCAAGGCTCATGACTACTAGCAAAACTTCAAAAATATCTTAATGTTCATAACAAAATTCAAACTTAAGTGCGGAAGTCTTACAAATTCTTAAAATGTCATAAACTAACCAAAAACATAGTCTAAAATAAATCAACCAAAACTAAAATTATTTGAAGTAAAATAAAGTCTTGGTCATCTGCTAAACTGTCTTTCCCTTAGAGCTTGATGCAATATCTTTCCCTGAGATACATGCTACTGAGTCAGCTAATGCTGGTGAGCTCACAGTTTAAATATAATAACATACTTCATTCAAAAATATCATGCCGTTTTGAAATACTGTAAATAAACTGACTAGCATGCAATAGAATATATATCATCATGAACAAATAATAAACTGCCAAATATTATTTGTTCATGATGATATATTATATGGTACCATGATATATTAACCGCAGAATTCTAAAGTAATTGGCAAATCTATCAAAATAAAGTAATTGTTTGTACTGTTAAAATAGATCTCATTATTGTTTACTTGCACAATATGACAATTATATGTATGAATTAGATATTATTTTTGTTGATAATCATGTAATGATTTAGATTGCTTGTAATATATTTGGGTCGCTCTTAAAGCCAAGACTTACGGGGTATAATTTTAACATAAGCAAAAACAATAAAAATATGTAAATAATAAATATAAAAGAAATTTACAAAATATAAAAAAAAGTAAAAAAAATACATAAACAAAAACAATCAAAATATATAAAGAAATAAAAAATTGAAAAACCAAGTGTCCAAATCCTAATGGATTTAACACTATTCATTTGATATTCCAATAATAATAAAGATAGTAATAAGTTGTAACCATTATGTTTTAATATTGAATGTATAGTAAGTGTATTTTTATTGAATTGTAATGGTTTTAGTAAACATTGTTATATGTTTTATATTTTAATAGTTTTTTTTATAAGATATACAAGTTTGACTAGTCAATCCCATTATATCATATTTAACAACGGAGCTGGTTCATCTACCAACGAAGTTGGTAGCCTAGTGTAAAGTTTTTGACCTTGGCTGAATCCATCTAATCTAGGTCGAGTCACTCTTCTCACATTTGCGATTATTTGAGGGGTTTTAAAAAGTTCTAAATTCGGACTCAAACATTCGTGTAATTGTCATTATTAGTTACATATCAAGCATTTTGCAAAATCAGATGGGTGAAGAATTTAAAAGATAAAATGGCTGTAAAATAATTAGATAATCAGAAGCTACTCCAAAACTCATTATTTTACCCATAAATAATAACAGAGATGATCCGTTGTTCGCAAACCTCTCTCTCTCTTCCTGATGAAACCTACACAAATTCTTAATAAAGTAAAAGTAAAGTTAATAAAAACACAAACTACTTCATTCATTCCAATTAGTACTACGATTTGTTTCAAAAATACTAACATGTCTTGATCCTTGTATGGAAAAAATAAACCCGTCCATTGGGCGTCAATTGAGCACCTGCGGCAAACATGCCGCTAAGAGCATTACGCTCTGGCTTTTTTGTATTGCTTGATTTCATTTATAATTCCTTCTGAAAGAGCATCAACGTCGTTATTCTTCCCAAAAAACTTTACAAATTCCATGTTCGGATCCATCAAGTACCTGAGTAACATATGAACCTTGTAAGATTTGGGTAGCAGATTGCCAATTGCCCAAACTCTAGTAAAATTTTTCTTTATAACTTCAAATTTGCAAAATCACTTCTCAAGAGTAGGAAGTGCCACAGTTATAAGTATACAGTTAATAGAAGGATAAGTACACAAATGAACAGAGACTGTTTTCAAATCATCCAGTCAAACTCCCATCCAAAGTCATCATGAAATCAAAAAATCAAGTAATAACCACCAAAAATATATGTTACAAGAGTAATTTCCAAGTTGGCAATATTATAAGTAGAGGGAACAATTTTGAAACATTTACTAACAAAAGGTTGGGTGTCAGGTAATATTTTATTGCATAAGGATTGACGGTATTGGGGTGATCCATAAACCTAAAGGTTATAGGTACAGCCGGCAAAATCAACCCGTAGGGGAGAAATTGGGCGATTCTTGGTGATACTTTGTGGAGTTTGGGTGTGTCTGGGTAGCCTTAAATTTACAAACGGGTCCAAGTGGGCGGAATTGGAACTTGAAAATTTAATCCCCGGGTCAAATTGGGCGGAGGATACAAACTTGTGGGTGATGGTTTCCAAATGGAGAGGGATTCAAGGATAAACTGGAGGTAGATACACGAGTGGATAATCGTTGCCGTGTATGTTGGTGGCAGAAAGACCACCGAGGAAAAGTGGTGACAGAGGTAGTGGCGAAGATGGTGGTGGTGTGGCCGCGAAAAATGGAATTGCGTTTTCCGGCGACTTTGACGGCGGATAAGGGGGAATGATTGTTTAGGGAAAAAGATGACTAAAGTGTGTAAAGGAAAAAAGAAATGGGAGAGAGATGATATGTCATTTTGTCGTATTAAATGTTGATGAGGTTTAAGACATTTATTATTAAAATTAGGAATAATAAAATAATATATGTAGGTTCTAGGCTTATAGCTGGATTTTGTAGGGTGTCTAATATATTCATAAGTGTTGTATACAGTATATAACCGAATTTATAATATGAGTTACGAGTATAATTATAATTATATGTTACTATTACATGACAATCTTAAGTTGTTTATAAATTATGCGTAAAATTTTAAAGTCGACCCATATTGACCCGGACCCATTTTAACCCGACCCGTTTTGACCCGAACCCAAAATGACCCGTTTTTAAAAGAGCCCGTTTTGACCCGAACCCAAATTGACCCGAACCCGTATTGACCCGCTACCCAACCCGATCCGACCCGTCAGTTTTGCCGGCTCTATAGGTTCAAGTCTCATTGGACACATTTGGTGTAAATATAACGTGGTTGTAAGTGTAAATCTTTGTCTCTCAAAAAAGAAAAGCTTGAAAAACAATAGATCAACAAGCCAAATAATGACGAACGTGTATTTTTAATGCACAAGACATAAGAGTTCAATATAATTTTATTCAAAGATTAAATTAAAACTGAAATACAGAACCTTTTTGATCATCTTTGAAGCATATTATCCATGATATAAAGTACTCGTAATAACTATGTACAGAAAGAGTTCACCTTCAAGAACTTTCGCATGTACCAAATAATTGCCCATTATGATGTGTTGCCCAACCCACCCATTTTGCCACCTCTAGGTAAAGGTATACTTACATGATTATCGAATGATCAACTAGGTAATCTGAGCCTTCTTCCTCTGTTTTCATATAGTAAACTCTGTAAGCCTGAGCAGCCTTTTTGATCTCTTCTGGACTACCGGTAAGTCCAATCAACTTCGGGTGGAACTCTGAAATAGAAAAAGAAAAGTAAAATAAAAATGTATGCAGCTTATGAAATACAAGACTAACTTCACAGACGAGGCTTGAAGCTCTCATACCTTTGACGTACTCGCCAACTTGCTCTACAGTGTCCCTCTCGGGATCAACTGAAATGAAAACCGGCACTATCTCAAAACCAGCTTTTGCTTCTGCAAACATGCAAATACACATTTTCATCATTAACAGTACATGTTTTAGCAATGAAAGAGTGGAAGACTACATAATATTTATAACAGATCAAAAACTACACATAAAGGGGTTGATTGTGGTCTTTAACACCTTTAACATGTAGCATGGGTGCATATTTAATGTTAATACACACAAACAGGTCAATTTGGTGGTTTGTACTTAGGTAAAACTTGTAGAATGTAAAAGAATTTCTAAGAAATAGAAAGGTTAAATTCGTATGATATGTGAAAGGCTATCGTTAGCAATCAATAAATTTATTATTGACCATTACACACAGATTTTTCCCTTTTAAAAGTTTCAATTATGTAAAAGTTTTCCTCCAGATCAGCATCTTTAGAATCATTGCAGCAAAACAATATGCAAATGTTTTTAAGTATCACTTTTTCTTTTACAAACATTCAATCACCTACATGCCAAAAAAATGTTTGAAAAGTCATCGGTATCCAATACTCGTAGTGATATAAAAGGTAGCCTTCGTTTTGTTCTAGACCTAATATAATATTAGTCCCATTATGAAATAATTAAAAGATCGATGTCCAGCTTGGATGCATGAAGAATATAGGAAAAACAACCCGAGTCAATATTCTGTATCAAATAAGTTATGAATAAATATATATATTTCAAAGATGAGGATGATTAGGGTAAAATAGTTAATAAGTTATTAACTGATCAAGAATGACAAGGACCAGGGTAAAATAGTCGATAAATTATTTAGAGATTACATAATGATAAAAACTATCATTTGGGGATTTTCAACTTCTAGGAAGGACATAATTGATAATTTATATTGGACAAGTATGATATTATGGTGCATAATATAGGTATACATGAAATTCTCTCGAATACAAATATCATGAACTTACTTATTTTATCGATTGCAGCAGCAAGTTTTTGAAGCTCATCTGGACAGATATCTGGACAATGAGTAAAACCAAAGTATATCAAGGTCCATTTCCCCTTGAAGTCATTCTCAGTAACAGATTTCCCATTATGGTCAACAAGGTTGAATGGACCCCCAATGGCTGCTTTACCAGCAGAAGGTCCTTGCTTTACCGCACTTGAAGAAGTATTTATTTCTGCAGCAATAACATAATACGTGTTACAATCGCATCTAATCATGGCAAATGATTAAAAGGCTAATTATGCAACAGGTAGATAATCTAAGAAAAGAACGTAATGAAACTACGCTTAGAAGGATACTCAAGAGATGCACAATTTTCAAAAGTGAAATCGAGAGTCAGAATAACTGGTAACTCCAGAATAGAATTCTCCTACTATTTTCCGCTTCTGCACAAGTCTATAAGTTAACTTGAACATTTCCTTTGACCTACAATGATATTTTTAAAAAGTAACAAACACAAATCAGTTGGGTGGAATTGGTACTCTGGCGTCTGTCCCATTAGTTTATTGCTTGTAATGGATATTGACTTTTGACCATATATCCGGCTACTGGTTGGTCAAAATGAGCCCTCAATATGATAACAAAAGTACATGGGTGTAAGGGGTAAAACTATGGATAGCAATGAGTGAGAACTACCCAGCTGGGTGATACAACCATTTTGACACTCATGTGAATTGCTTCAACTATTTAAAGATTTTAACATGACTGGTTTATTTTTATAAACTTCTAATTATTAACATTTTTACAAAGATAGCTAACCCTACTAGTTTGGGATACAAGGTTTGGTCAGCAGTGTGGTAAGGAAAGGGAAGAAGTAATATATAGCTGAGCTTATAAGTTGACATATATAACATTTGGAGACATTCATGGTTACAAAACATAGAACTACTCTAATGGTTTGGACGAAAAGGTCCATTATCAATGATCTCATAGGAAACCATTTAAAAAAGAGTTAACTTCCAATTTAAAGATATAGTAAAGCTCATGACATAAAACGAACCAATGGTTGGAAGTCAAATAATTGTTCCAATTTATCAGGTACTAAGAAAAAACATCAATACCCATTCCGCTGGTGTGCCAAGTCCAGAGGTACGATACTCTATGATACTAAGATGTAGGCAGTCATACCCGTACGGCCCACCTAAGGTTCTAAGAGAATTAGCGAGAATATAATATGTGAAGAAGTTGTAAATACATGTGATATTAGTTGGTATTCTTCTGTTTGTCAGTAATTAGACTCTAATGTATATGTAATCAAAAAGATAGAAGCTTTAAAAAACATATAGCCATATAGGAAGCATAAGTTGGCTGCAGTCCAAGGCGAGCTAATTATTGGTGCATGACCATATCAATAGGAGTTGTGCATAATCTCATCTTATGAAAACTCTTCTTACAAGATGCGGTAAACCATGTTAGTTTTTATTAGCCGTACATTTAATACAGAAAAAGAAGTTTAGTAAAATAAAACAAAGTCTGATACTCTATCTAATCAACTTACACGGCTACACCTACACAAATATCCTACTCACCATAGTTATCTACCTTCGATATGCCGTTTCTTTTCCTGGTCATAGTAGTAGACAACCCCTGCTCCAGTGGCAACCAGCAGAAGAAAGCTCAACCAAGAAATAGGCTGTAAATCAGTTTGGTATTATCAGTTAAAATTTAAGCTCAATGAACTAAAATGCATGAAACCCTAGAATATGAAAGAAGAACTTCCTATTTGGTTGTAAAATATATAATCAGAATGAATTTGCTCATGAAAACACGGTAATTAAATTTACCAGTTCATTATACATATTCATAACCCAAAAACTTAAAGATGAGCATTTTCAACTTAAAAAGTGGCAAGGCCCTCAGTCTACTTGCATTAGGATAATTCACCACCTTTTCAATGACCACATAGTAGTTTCCATTAAAGCCTAAAAAAACAAAGAATTCCTCTTTAACAAAATACTCGCCCTAACCATAAACTGTCCAGATTACCAATATAAAGTGTATTTCTTACAATAGAAGGCAACCTTACCTGTTATTTTTAGTAATAGCACTAAACTTATGTTAAGGGGATAATGAAGAGAACGGAATTTTCATTCGAAATTATTGATTTGGGATGATTGTGAAAGAATCATATTTTTTTTGGTTGTTTTCATTTTCAAGTTTGGAAAACATAGCGAGTTTTCCATTTCCAAAATAACCTACTTTAAAACTATAAAAATGAAATTTCCAAAGTGTAGCTATATATACGAAAAACGAAAAGCGAAAAGTGAGTTTTATGTTTTCAATCATACCTTTTGTGAAAAAAATCCAACTTGAAAATGTTCTGTGTTTTTCGAGTTTCTACAGAAAGACTTCTTGAAAACACCCTATAATCTGCAAGTAGCTTCGCAGGGGCGCGACGTCCAATTATAGCTACTTAGCCGGTCAAGACCAATGTGGGAAAGGTATATCGTGTAATATTGTAGTTAAAGAGGGACACGGGGAAGGGATTTGAATCGTTGACCTCCATTTTTATGTTGCATGTCCCCTACCACTAGGCTACCATCTTGGAGACAATGTTGCTATCCTAAGTAAACACTTATCCGGCCTCATCAAACTTACTCATTTGTAATTCAGAATTGTAACGCTAATTAATACATTTCGTACAAAAACACACATACACCTAGAAAGCCTTCATTCATTCATTCATTGAGTATTTAAATAGTAACACACTAACACGTATATAAAGAAAGACGATATTACCCCGCCTCGAACAGATTTCCCCTGTTCGGAACTCTGATTAGAAGCCTCGGAACGCTTAGATTCTTCCGAGGAAACGGTTTCTTTGGCAGCTTCAGTATTATTGCTAGCATTAGTAGACAAAAACCTAAACCTTGTAAGTGATCCTCCTCTTCCTAATATCGAATCCTGTAATAATTTAAATATGTAATACTATCAAATACAATTTTTATAATCACATTTATACCATAATTATAAAAATAAATAATAACTAAAAAGATAATGTAATAATAACAGAGCAACTACAAAGAGATTGAGAAGTAAAGAACGCACCGATTGGTGGAGATAAGATTTTGGGATTTGATTTGAGAAATGATGCTGACGTATTGTTGTCGTTAGAAGAGATGATGAAAATAGACGGTAACTGCGGCGGAGATTACCGGTTTTTGATAGTATGGCGGCGGCCATCGTTTTACTACGCCTGTCAACCGGAAATGATGTATTTGAAAGGCAAATTAATTTCTTTGTTTCTCAGATCGTTTTTAACCTTTCAGTTATTTCACATATATTTCTTTGGTTACATCATCATTATCTTCTCATCTAATTAGTTTTTTAATTTATTTTCTTTACCATTGACCTTATATTACTCAATTTAATACCCCACAATATAACCAAATAATACGCGAATAAATATATATTTATATTTATATATATCAAAAATACAATTTTCTTAAGTAATTATTAACAAATGCAAATGTTCAATTTCACTTTATTAACATTTGCTCTTTTGACCTTGATAATTCCACAAACATTTATTGTGTTGCTCATTAAGTTTTACTGATTCAACAAATTATCCAATGCAAAAAGTTATTGCTCATCCATGTCATCACAAATATCTCCATGTCATACGAATTTCCATGTCATATCATAAAAAATATCACACATGACACATTCTTTAGGCTGTGCCATGACATACAACCTTTTAAACCGAGTTGCGAGAATGCCACCATCAAGCCAATAATCATTCCATAATCTTGTCTTATTTTCATTCCCAACTGTTCCTTAATAACATATTAACGGGCTAGCACTCGAGTGTGCCTCAGAGAATGAGGAACATATATTTGCGCAAATACTATTAGCATTTGTCTTACATGGGAAATCAGACTCAGAACTATGGATCACATTTTAACCCTAACAGCATCCAGATTTTGAACCACATATCATATCCATTTGTACATCGATGCTAATTAAATTAAGAGCATCCTGAATAAATTGATCTATATATTTTTAAATGAAATGAAACATATCCTAAAATTTCAATTAAAATATGACATTATGATAGGTGTTTTCTATAAATATGACATTTTTACATGCTTTGTTTTTTTATATGTATAATGACAATTAGTAACAAATTTTTAAAAAAGGATAATAATGCAAATATTTTTAAAATCCGCATAATACGCGAGATTCAAATATTATTAGTCTTATTTGTACAAAATCAAATATCAAATAATTAACTTTAAACGATAATACTGTATTTATTATCTAATAAAGTAACATGACATTCATAATAAAGTTCACATTACAATGACCAATGTCATTAAATATTATTCTATCATCTGCATAGAAAAGATGAGACACATCCAAATTGTTAATGTTAGCACATTTAAAAAACTCATCCCTTACTAATTTTTCAATCGCCACGAGAAGGCCTTCCATAGCAATAATAAATAAAAAAGGAGTCATCGGGTCGCCTTGACGAAATCCCCTTTGGATGGGGAATTCGTCAGTAGGACTACCATTAACCAAGATAGAAGATCTAGCCGAGGAGAGGCATGTCTTTAACCACTGAATCCACCTATTGCCAAATCTCATCGCTTTAAGGATGGTGAGAAGATAATCCCATGACAACGAATCATATGCTTTAGCAAAATCAATCTTAAACAGCATCAATTGTTTCCTCTTCTTCTTATACCAATCAAGAACCTCATTCAACAACAAGGGGCCGTCTAAAATTTGCCTACCTTTTATAAAGGCAGTTTGTTCTGGGCTGACAACATAATCTATCACCTTGAGTAGACGGTTAGCCATGAGCTTAGCGATGATTTTATACTGGACTCCAATGAGACTGATGGGACGGAAGTCTGAAACAGTTATTGGATTGCTAACTTTAGGAATTAGCGTGATGAAGGAGGAATTGCAGCCCACTAGGATCTTGGCATTGTGTTGGAAGTCGTGGATCATACGTAATATATCTATTTTAAGTACATCCCAATACTTTTTAACAAAAGCAAAAGAAAATCCGTCTGGTCCCGGTACTTTATCCCCGCCACAACTCCACACCGCGCTTTTAATTTCCTCCAGTGTGAAATCAGATTCAATGTCAACAGCCTGGTAGTCATTGAGATGTTTGAACATCGTTTCATCCACCTCAAATTGTAAACCTGCAAAACTAGAAATTTTTTTAGCAAAATGATCATGAAAGCTTTGCTTAATATCGAGCGGATCACAAACCCATCTGCCATTATCTTTGACCCCTTTGATTGACCCCGTCTCTCTCTTTTTATCTATAACCGCATGAAAAAATTTCGAGTTTTCATCTCCCTCCACACTCCATTTAATCTTGGATTTTTGCTTTAAATCACAGTTATTTTTATGATTTAACACATTCAACTCGTTGATGAGGCTTCTTCTTTCCTTGAACAGTTCGCTGCCATCCCCATTATCACTTATTTGGAGGTCAATTTGTGCTATCTCTTTAGTAATGACTTCTCTGTTACACGCAACTTGCTTCTCTTTGCGCCATTCCTTAATGTCATTTTTTAGATTCTTTAGCTTGTCTTTGAAAACACCTAGCGCACTTCCATTTTTATTTCCAGTTACTTGTCCCAACTATTATTGACAACCGAAGTAAGACTCTCACTTGTCAACCACGAGTTGTAGAACTTAAAAGGAATGGGACCAAAATGATTATTCTTTTGAGAGATCTGAAGTGGTCTATGGTCTGAAAGTATGTCATCGAGAGCTTCCAAATTCAGGTCTTTTACCAAGTTCAAAAAGGAGTGATTAACCAATACTCTATCGATTCTACTAGCTTTCGATCCATCTATATTAACTCTAGTGAATTTATGTCTACCTAACGGCAAATCAATCAGAAATCCCTCTTCCAAAAATTTATTGAAATTATGAGCATTAACTTTATTAAAAATAGAACCCATCCGATCCTCCCTACACCTGACAGAATTGAAATCCCCACACAAGATATAATTACCTTTATTAAGATCCATGAAATGCAATATATCCTCCCACAGTATAGTTTTTTCCGGTTCTTGTTGAGGGGCGTAGATATTCACCATAAAGCAGCTAATATTTGACGAAACCCATAAGCCTTTTACTACAATGAATCTATCAAAAATAAACTCATTCTCTTTGACGAAAGAAGAAGGATCCCATATTGATAACAACCCACCAGAATGTCCAATAGCCAATGATTCTACATAATCATAACCAAAGTTACCCCACAAACTTTTAACTCTAAAATTATTTGATTTCACCATCATGGTTTCCTGAATGGAGAGAAAATTGATGCGATTCCTATTCAAAATTCCACGAAGTTTTTCACGCTTTTTGTCACATCCTGTTCCGCACATATTGATTGATAAAATATTCATTGTAAACCATTGGAGTCTCGCATCAATCTTACCTTTTCATCAACCTTTTCTGGTTCTTCAATAATAGCATAACCCATGTTAATACCCATGTTTAAGATCTTTTGTGATTTATCCACATTAGACGATGACGCAGAAGAAGAACTACTCGAGTTGCAATCCTTCCTTAAGCCACCATCAGGTCTGATATGTGTACTCTCTAAATCTTCATCTCCTACCTTATCATCCTTCAAATACACCCCTTTAACAAAATCCGGGGCCCCACTCGGATCAGAACTCAAATTTAAGTCTGCCTTTTCGCAAGATGAGATAGGAGGGCATGAAGTTGCCCTTTTGCGAGAAACCAAAACATTGTCAATTATTCGATCAAGTGAAAACAGGTCCTTGTCAATAGCCTCTTGCACTTCCGAGTTAACGTAAGTACCCTCCATTTCATGATTAATTTCTTGCACTTTCGAGTTAACACGAGTGGCCTCCATGTCTAGATTAGCTTCTTGCGCTTCTGGGATAGCATGATCACACTCCACGTGTTGATTAGCTTCTTGCACAGCCGGGCTTGCATGTTTTTCCTCCACATCAGAAGTGTCATTGTTAGCCTTCTCATGCAACTTATCCAGGATGGATGAAGTGTTTAGATCAAGATCATTCACAGAATGATCACGACATAACTGTGAATCAAAATCTTCGCTTCTCTGAGAGTCGTCATCAAAAGGATTATCAGATTGTGAAGATTCGTCCGAAGATGAAGACTCAAAGGACAATTTCTTGGCTTTAGGTTCCCACATTGCATACTCTTTAACCCAAATTTTGCACGCCTTATCATCCATGTTGATCGACAGCTCCTCAAACAGATACTTAGGGGATTGAGTTAAGACACACACCTTACAAAGAGAATCCTCCCAATCAAAGTCAAAGAAAATGCACTTACCCCATTCTTCCATAAAATATATAACTGCTTCTTTATGCCATGCCCCCAATGGAAGACCTGAAATTTGTACCCACACCATTCGTTCATCTGGAATAAACGATTTACATGGGATTTTAAACGCACAGAACCTATGCTTAAGAAGTTCGTTAGCTAAAAACAGATCTTTGGCCGCACTCGACACAGATGTCACATGAACCCATCGGCCCCCAATGTAAGAAACCTTGAATTCAGAAAATCCTTCATCACATAACCATTGGCCAATGAAAGGGATATTCTTAGGTGCGTTAAATTTGTCCAGAATGGAACGCGAATTTATATCAGAATTATGAATGTCAATGGAATTAACCTTAACAATTCTGCTAGAAACATTAGGTTTAAGCATGTTACCAGTGAAGGAAGGTTTGTCATTGATATCTTTATTACCCGACAGCACCTCCACATACGATTTCTTGACATTTGACTTAGAGTTTTCTTTCTTCGA
The DNA here is from genome assembly GCA_034093135.1 of Erigeron breviscapus. Lineage (NCBI taxonomy): Eukaryota > Viridiplantae > Streptophyta > Magnoliopsida > Asterales > Asteraceae > Erigeron > Erigeron breviscapus. The sequence goes on from CM067169.1 coordinate 59,013,216, forward strand.
TGTCGCCACCGAGGGGATTCTTTCTGAATTAATGGGGTCTCTCTTGATAATGTTGTTTCTCGTTTCCACGTTACGACTGTAATGCACCAAATCTGCAAAAACTCGGTAGTTACCAAACCATATAGACTTGAGATCCGCTAGAAGCTTTGCAACGTTGTCAACCCTAATGTATCTCACAAATCCAAATCTCCTTCCTGATTTCGAGAGGCGGTTGGGGATGAAAACATTGACCACCGTCCCCCATTCCTTACATCGATGCCATATGTCTTTTGCTGTAACGTTTCTCGGAAAATTCGTTAAATAAAATGACATAGACATCCTTTCCAAAAGGTTAAGTTTTTTCTTAAGGTTCTTTGTTTTGTTTGATCGATCATTCCCATGCATTGCGTTAGATGCTCTCGAAGAATTGCCGTTGCTGATTGCTCTCTTTCTCTGAACGATCTTCCATCCTTGATTGTCTTCTTCTTCAATTTTTGCTCCTTTAGTGTTGATCTTCTCGCCCTTAGAGTTGTTGTCGCCATTAGGATTTTGAAGTGTTTAGAACTAATTGTGTTGGGTCGAAAATCGACCAAGTATAATTTTTTCAGAAATAGCTGAAGCTCAGTGAAGAATACTTGTACAGAATTCTGAAGCCGTTTAGAATTAGTTCACTGAAGCTTCACTTCAGTTCAGATCAACGTATCAGAATACCATTCAGCTGAAGTCAAAGTCTGAAGACTGAAGAAAGAGAATCAGCTCAGATGTGGAACTCAGAAGTTGATTCTACCTGATCGAAGACTGAAGCATCTCAGTGTAAAGTACTTACAACACTTTACACTGATTACGAGGAAGCTGTGAGTCCCAAATATATAGATGAATAACAAACCCGACTGGCAAGTACAACTGATCTTGATGGACAAGTTCAGTTTACGATCCAGATATGGATAACAAGAAGCAATTGACTAGATATAAAATGCAAGAACAAATGGCAGAAACTATATAAGGATATATATAAATATAATCAAGTATGTAGCATTGAGACACGTTGTTTTCTTTTCAATGTATTTGATTTATTGATGTATAAACAAATACAAGGATTGTTGCGGAACAAAGATAAACACCCAAGTGTAAGTATCTAAACAATCCTGAAATACAAGTGATCTAATTAACTTGGAAATACTCGTAAGTTTACTTAGAGTATATCTCACAAGTTGCAATGCTAAAGTTTCAAGCTCTTTGCAAGTTGTGAGAAGACTTTGTATTTATAGACCAAGTCCATGATGATGTGGACAAGATCGTACAAATGTGGTTGTGAGCATTTAAGGAATTAAACCATAAATCCTTACATGCTGCACTTGGAAGAGTATATAAGTCACTTGATGTGACTTATAGTACTAGGTTCCAAGCCTATACTTTGTACCTTTTGTTAATAGATAAATCTATTAACCGGATAAAGGTGTAAAGTAAAAGTCTTCCTCGTAATCAGTGTAAAGTGTTGTAAATACTTTACACTGAGATGCTTCAGTCTTGATCTGGTAGAATCACTCTTTTGCTCGCTTCTGAGATGATTCTCTTCTTCATCCTTCAGTCTTTGACTTCAGAATGAATGCTTCAGATTTATCTCGATCTGAACTGAAGTGAAGCTTCAGTGAAGGAATTCTGAGACATCTCAGAATTCTGTACAGACGTCTTCACTAAACTTCAAGCTATTTCTGAACAAATTATACTTGGTCGATTTTCGACCTAACAAATTCCCCCTATTTGTTCTGAAATAGTGCATGCATCTCAGACTTCTATCTATACATGTTTGTAAGTCTGAAATGCAAGTTTTTGTTTAAGTTGTAAAAATTTTCTTAAGTACATCTTATAGATCATTGATGTCTCAGAATTTTACTTGTGGTTATTCTAACTTAAACTTATCATCTACTTATTGGTTACAAGATGCAACATATATATACAAACTAAAATGAATGTTACAAATGTAAATATTTTACAAGTACATGATAATCTGAAAAGAAAACTACTTCTTGGCAGGCCTTGAACCAGAAGGTGCCTCAGTAGGTTTTCTCTTCAGTGGAGAATGATCCTTTTTGCCAAACAATCTGCTTTCAATTTCCACCTTGGCTTGCATCTTTTGTTGTATTCTTGCTAACCATGCACCAGTCAAGGCAGATTTTGGTTTCCCCTTCAGAATCTGGATCATCTCCCTATGCTCAGAAATCCCAAACTCGTGCACTGAAACCTGATGGTATTCTTCAGCTGCCCTTCCTTCTCTTTTAACAACCAAGTCAAAAAGCTTCAATCCATCAGCTTTTGTTACTCCCATATCAACTATCTTGGCTGGATGAGATCGATGCTTCATATAATGCTCATATTGATCCCTTTCATGTTTTCTTTGAATTTCAACAGCATCATCAGACATTGGTTTGAAGGTAGAAAGATCAGCATCACGAACACTCTTTCTTGATGATCTAGGTCCAGTCACTTTGGGTTTAGAGGTTGGTCTGAGCAACTCTTTCTCAACTTTCTGAACTTCGGCCAGAATTTCCTTCCTTTTTATCGCCATTTCTTTTTCTCTATTTTTCTTTAAGTCTTCAATGGACAACTTAAAGGTCAGACTTTCCAACTTTTGTTCCAGAGGAGAGTAGTTCATCCCACACTCATATTCCAGCATATCAACTATAGCCTTTTGCACTCTTGGGTCATTTTTGATTTTCTGATATCTTTCCAATGATAACCCAAGAGCTGCAGCATCTATGTGATCAAGGGTTCCCATCTTTAGATGTTGTTCCCTTTCTCTTTCTTTGTTCTCCCTCCACATAATGAATTGGTTAGAAACCTGCTTTTGCAATGTTTCCAACTTCTTACTATCAGCTTCAAGATTATGTAAGGGATAACCTTGCTCGTCTACATTTTCACCAACAACGATTCCAGAACCCTTAGCACTTTTCTTTGGTTCTTCTACTTGAACCTTGCCTTTTCCCTTATCCTTTTTCTGAAGTTGTTCCCCCTGAACTGAGGCACTACCAGAAGGTACCTCAGTTTGCTTCTTGGTTGCTTCAATTATCTCTTGAGTACTAGCAAGCAAACCAATAGGCACACCACTTCCCCCTTTGGGAATCTCTGAAGGCAATCTAGCATAAAGATCAACAGTGGATTTAATTGCCTTCAGTGGTTCCCAACTTTGTTGTTCTAGGCAATCACAAATACCTTTTGCCATTGTAGCAAACTGAGCCTTTAGTCTGAATGAAGAACTAAGGTTCAGTGCTTCTTTATCTTTTAAGTCCTTTAACATCTTTCTATCTTCTTCAGTGAAAGAAGCAGGGGGAGGAGGAGCAGTAACAGTTTCTTTCTTTAGAAGAGTTAGAATTTCTTCTAACTGTTTTGACTGATTCTGAACTGAACCTTCAAGCTTGGAAACTGTATCTTTTACTTCATTTACAGCCTTTTCCACCTTGTCATTTGTGTCTTTGGTCAGTTCAGCAATCATCATTCTAACCTCTTCACCAACTTTCTGACAGACAGAATCTGAAATCTGAGCAGCTAGATTCTGAGATAGCTCAGACTTCAGATCTTTCACAATACTAGCACTAATAGAAGTCCCAAGTTCTTTCTCATTGACACTTGGCTTCTTAACCAACTCATGAACTTCATTTCCAACTGCCATAAACTCTTGCTTCAACAACTCAACACTAGATGTCAAGTTCGCAACCACCGAAGCTTGCACATCTCTCTTTGTCAACCTGAAGGCTTCTCTGATTGCAGAGCTCACCTTGTTGCAAGTCATCACCAGCTCATTCAGCTTCCCAACCACTAGTCCTTCATTACCAGCAACTTTGGTCAACTCAGTTCCAAGGAACATCTGAGCACCTTTCATATCAGCCAAGGAACTAGTGTTGGCAGTTAGAGATTTGGTTAAGTCCTCCACCCTAAAAATAAGGCCTTGGACTTCGGTTTGTGTTTTCTCTAACTGTGCTTCTATATTCAAAGGAGGTGGGGGTTGTGTAGAAGCAGGAGCCACAAATGGTAAACTTCCAAGCCCTTTAAGTACTTTGTTCATTTGAATGTCAGTTGGACTCTCAGATTCTGTCTCAGAATCCAAGTCCTTCTCTGAGGGGGCATCATAGTTGATTGGTGGTGGTATGTTGTGAATTTGGGGGTGAAGAAATTGAAGTGATGGAGTGAAAGATGGATCGGTTACATATGCGGGAGTGGTACCTGGTGGAAAGATTGGATTTTGGTGAGATGGTGGTGGTGGAACATAAGGCTCATTGTCTTGTTCTGGTTGGATTTTTGGGGGAGGAGGAGGGGCGTTTGCGAGGATGGGGGCTGGCTCAGAATCAGATAGATTCGCCTCCAATAGTTCCTCGTCAAACTCAAAGTCAGCAAGAGAATCAAGATTCTCTTGAGGTAGCTCATCGTCATCCCAGAAAGCATTCACTTTTACAATCTGGTCAGATATGCCCTGGTTTGGGTCACTAGTACCCTCACCAGATTCTGGTTCAACATCTGCAGAAGCAGGTGCATCGTCACCAGATTCAACGATTTGTTCAATCGTAGGTACACTAACGGGTCTCACATTCTTTTGTGGCCCACTTAGTGTCCTTTCTGGACCAGCTAGTGTGGCTGAAACAGTTTTAGTAAATACCTGAAGCATAGCAGAGGAGAGTTCAGGCTCATCTTCAGTAATGATTGCCTTTGAGAAATCTCTGCCATATTCAGGTACAGAAGCTTCAGGTCCAGCTTGATTATAAGCTTCTCCAAGGATATCCATAAAACACAAGCTTAAAAATCTTGGGAAAGCAATATGCAGACTTCTCTTTCCTTTTAACTTTGTAATCAACTGAGCAAAGAGAATCTCAGCAAAATCTGCTTGCATCCCATTCCAAATGTAATACCCCATCTCAACTTGGGGTAATGAGAGTTGGTCCAACCCTCCATGGTTGCCACCAAGACTCTCCACAATCTGGGTCCAGAAGAACCTCCAGCCATTGCCAAAACCAGACATGAAAATGTGTCCAGAGGTCTTCAAATTACCATCAGCATCCTCCATATCACCATGACCAGTGGCGACTAGAACCTCCCTGAAATTGACTCCTTTGAGTCTTTTAGCAAACACCTGGGGAGGTTCGAGGTAGTTCAGATGAAGGGAATTTCTGAACCCCTCTAGAGTGATAACACACTTCTTGGTGCCCTCATTGAGAGTGAAGGAGATGGATTGCTCATCTTTATTCACCACAGCAGTGTACCAGAATTCAAGCAAGTATCGATGATACAATGCTTGAGGATTTGCGGTCAACGCATAATGGAAAGGGGACTGCTCCCAGAAATTGTTGATTCTTCCCATTAAGGTTTCGGACTTCACATTCAATTGAGCCAAAAAGTTGCTCATGTTGAATCGGATTTGAGAAGGTGTGAAGTTCTTTGGCCATGTGGCAGATGTTTTCACATCACTCGATGGAGTATATTCAAAATTTATGAGTGATTTGTGTGAAGAAGAAGATGATGATTTAGACATTTTAAGAATTGAGAAATGAAAGTGAAAGAAATATGAAGAGTTAAGGAATTTTGAGAGTAAATATGAGAGAGATTGATGATTGGGAAGTAAATGAAAAACGAAGTTAATAAAAGAATGAGAAGGAATGTGAATTTAAGATGGACTACAAAGTGATTTTCCAACTAAAAACAATTAAAAAATAATTTTTGAATTTCAAAACCCAAGACTCATAAAATATTTTATATTTGAAAAATGATTTGATTGGGTTTGAGATCCTAAAATAATTTCTGGGGTCAAGTCAGCATTAAATGCAAAGCCGTTTGAGTGACCCCACCCTTCAACACTTTTTCAGAAAAAGTACTCATTTCTTTTCCTTTTTACGGCGCAACTTGTGTGACACATAAGCATGACCAACGTAAGTTAAAAACATAGTATGCAGTAGGTCACGTGTACACACAATTGACCAAGTATCAAAAAGAAAATATCTTGAAAGGTTGTTGTATTTCAGTGATGACAAGTCAAGTTCTGAGCATGGTCAGTTCCAAAGAGATCTGAACCATCTCAGTCAATAAAATTCAACTGAAATATTTTTGATTTTCTGAAGTGCTTCAGTTAAATACATTTTTCTGAGCAAAAAGTCCCCCCTCAAAAATGAAGGTTTATTTTAAAGTTTGAAAAATATTTAACATTCCCCCTGAAGTGATGATCCATGAATTAATAAGTGCCAAGATAGTATCACAAAGGCGTTCGATAGCTAGGCGAGCAAAAATTACATGGATCGCTCAGACTGGTGAACCAGATCAGTGTCACTGAGGCGTTCATAACAAGATTACCAGTCTAAGGATTTAACATACCCAACTCACTGACTAGATGTTTAAAGGTTTTGACATCTAAAGGTTTTGTGAAAACATCAGCGAGTTGCTTATCAGTGGGAATAAAGTGCAATTCAATATCTCCTTTCAGAATATGATCACGAATGAAATGATACCTGAGGTCGATGTGCTTGGTTTTCGAGTGCATCACAGGATTGTGAGATATGGCAATGGCACTAGTGTTATCACAAAAGATTGGAGTCTTTGTGTAAGTAACACCATAATCAGTCAGCTGGTTTTTCATCCATAGAATCTGAGCACAACAACTTGCTGCAGAAATGTACTCAGCTTCTGCAGTGGATAGTGATACTGCAGTCTGCTTCTTACTAGTCCAGCTTACTAATTTGCCACCAAGGAAATGACACCCACCAGTGGTACTTTTCCTGTCTATCTTGCAACCTGCATGATCAGAATCTGAATAACCCATTAGATCTAGACTAGAGCCTTTGGGATACCAAAGACCCAGTCTGGGGACACCCTTAAGGTATCTGAAGATCCTTTTAACAGCATTTGCATGTGCTTCTCTGGGATCAGACTGAAATCTAGCACAAAGGCATGTTGCAAACATTATGTCTGGTCTACTTGCAGTTAAATACATCAGTGAACCAACCATACCACGATATTTTGTATGGTCCACTGGTTTTCCATGTGGATCAGAATCCAAAGTTAATGGAGCAGAAATAGGAGTATCTTTTGATGAGACTGAATCAAATTGATATTTCTTTAGTAAATCTCTGACATATTTTTCTTGGTTTATGAAAATACCATCTTCAGTTTGTTTTACTTGAAGTCCCAGAAAATATGTCAGTTCACCCATCATACTCATTTCATACTCAGAAGACATGATTTTAGAAAATTTTTCACACATCTTCTCATTTGTAGAACCAAACACAATATCATCAACATAAATTTGTACTAAAAGGATATCACTTTTATCATGTAAAATGAACAAAGTGTTATCAATTGCACCACGTTTAAAACCATTTTTAAGAAGATGTTTAGTAAGAGTATCATACCAGGCTCTGGGTGCTTGTCTCAGACCATATAAGGCTTTGTTCAGTCTGTACACCCAATGTGGTTTTTCTTCATTGATGAACCCTGGTGGTTGATACACATAAACGACTTCTTCTAGTTCTCCATTCAGGAATGCACTTTTGACATCCATTTGATAGACTTTAAATTGATGATGAGCTGCAAAAGCTAAGAATATTCTGATAGCTTCAAGTCTGGCAACTGGTGCAAAAGTTTCATCAAAATTTATTCCCTCTTCTTGTGCATATCCTTTTGCAACAAGTCTTGCTTTGTTTCTGATGATATGACCATCTTCATCCATCTTGTTTCTGAAGACCCATCTTGTCCCAATTGGTTCCTTCTTCAGGTTACTGGGACAAGGAACGAGTTCCCATACATCGTTTCTTTTAAACTGGTTGAGCTCATCTTGCATGGCTTCAACCCAGCTTGGGTCTTTCATAGCCTCGTCAATCTTTTTGGGTTCAATAAGAGATAAGAAACTGACGTTTAAGCATTGATCGCTTGTGGCTCTTCTGGTCTGAACCCCACTAGTGGAATTCCCAATGATTTGCTCGATAGGATGTGCTTTAGTCCACTTAGTGTATTGACCAGGATGAATAATGATATCAGTGCAAGAACTTCTCTGAGTAACTTCAGGAGGAGCTTCAGAAAATACATCTGCAGCTCCTTCTTCTTCCTGCAGATCATGACTTGCATCATGAAATTCTTCAGATTGAGGTTGCTCAGTGGAGCCTGATATCAGAGGAGAAGCAGCATGTACATCTGATCCAATAGTCAGTTCAGAAGGTAGTTTGAAACTGACTGGAGGATAAAATGGAATGTTGCTTGGCCTTTTTATTGTTGGTTCTGAACGGAGATGTTCAGAAGCAGGTTCAGGTGACTGATCAGTTTCAGCAATAGGATCAGAATCACCAAAACTCATTGGACTTTCTGAGGGTGTTACAGGAATGGAATTTTTAAAGATTGCAGAATTGGATTCATCAAAGGTAACATGAATTGACTCATCAACCTTTTCAAGTCTCTTGTTAAAGACTCTAAAGGCTTTGCGATTTGATGAATATCCTAGGAAGTATCCTTCATCAGCTTTTGCGTCAAATTTTCCAAGCTGACTAGAATCATTCAGAATGTATACTGGACACCCAAATACATGGAAGTATCCAATATTAGGCTTTCTATTTCTGAGTACTTCGTAGGAGGTCTTCTTGTGTCTTTTGACGTAGATAGATCTGTTCTGAGTGTAGCATGCAGTTGCAACAGCTTCAGCCCAGAAATTCTTGGGAAGACCAGATTCATTCAACATACTTCTAGCAGCTTCAATCAGCGTACGATTCTTTCTTTCTACAACACCATTCTGCTCTGGTGTGTGGGCTGAGGAGAAGTTCTGAGATATGCCAGTTTCAGTGCAGAAGGACTCCAGAGTGGCATTTCTGAATTCAGTGCCATTGTCACTTCTGAGCTGACAAACTTTTCGCTTGTATTTGAGCTCAATTTGTTTGATGAGAGCAATGATTTCAGCAGCAGCTTCACTTTTGGACCTGAGGAAAATCACCCAGCAGTATCTTGAATATTCATCAACTATAACAAGGGTGTATTTCTTTCCTGCTCTGGTCTGAACATTCACTGGTCCAAAAAGGTCCATGTGAAGCATATGAAGAGGTTCAGTAATACTAAAGCTTTGCTTTGTCTTGAATGAAGCTCTTTTCTGCTTACCCATTTCACAACCTGGACATGGCTTGTCTTTGTTGAAAGACATAGAGGGTATCCCATCAACAAGTTGTTTTCTTGACAACTTATTAATGTTCTTGAAGTTCAGATGGGATAGTCTCTTGTGCCACAACCAATTTGTGTCTTCATCTGCCTTTGAGTAGAAACATTGTTCAGAGGTAGAAGGATTCATATCAATGACATAAATGTTTCCCTTTCTTGGTGCAATCAGTACCACCTTTCCATCTCTGTTGAATATGGTGCCTTGTGAAATATCAAATAAAACCTTGAAGCCATCATCACATAGTTGACTGACACTGATCAGGTTATATTTCAAACCGTTCACATATGCAACACGTGTGAATTTGACTTGACCATTATTCACCACACCATATCCCTCAGTTTTTCCATTACCATCATTTCCAAAAACTATTGAGGGCCCCTCTTGCACCCTATATTCCTCTAGCAGGGTCTGATAACCAGTCATGGTTCGGCCAGCAGCACTGTCCAGAAACCATATGTTCTTCTTTCGGTCTCCCTGCACACAATCAAAGATTAGTTCTTTTTGGGAACCCATCTTTGGATGGGTTCACTAGACTCTCCCTTAGCAGTCTCAGATTTCTTTGGTTCATAAGGAACAGAAGGATCAAAGGGGATTTCAGTCATTATTTCAGATGACAGAAAAATAGTTGGTTTGATGGGGTTTTCAACCTTTTTGTTTTTCAGATTTCTTCTTGGTTTGCTTAGAAAAAGGTTTTGTGTTTTGTTTAGGTTGAAGAGGAGGAGTTTCAACATTTTTTAAACGTGCATTACAACTCTGCACTTGTCTAGCCAATAGTTGAAATTGACTTTCTAACCTTAACAAAATTGATTCTTCATTAGACACCTGAGCCTTACCAGAATCTGAGGTAGAAGGCTCAGTGGGGGAGATATTTTTCTTCTTCTTTTGGCCTTTAGAGACCTTAGATGAAGTCTGAGGGGATGGCTTTTTGGTTTTAGCCTTTCTTTCTGAACCAGTTGTCTGAGCTGTTTCAGATTTACCCTCAGATTGTTCCTGGGCCCTATCAGTCACAGTTTTCTGTTTGCCAACTTTAGGAAAAATAATTTCAGGTTTCATTTCCTTTGGAAGTGCATCTAAATCAGTGATTATAGATGCCATGTGAAGATTACCAGATTCATATGCTGTTTTTTGATTTGCAAAAGTATTTTTTATTGCAGCATCTGGTTTTGGTGCACTCATCCAAGATTTAATTATTTTCTGTTCTTTTTCAAGGATGGTTTTTAACTCTTCTTTTTCCAACTCTAAAGTGGCAACCATGGACTGATAACTTTTTAGGGCCAAATGAACATCTTTCAGTTCTTTTAGTCTGGCCTGACTGGCGTTCAGTTCAGAAGTATTGTTTTCAAACATTTTTAAGCTTTCTGAACGCACTATCTCAACAAATGAGATGTCAGCCTCTAACAGAACCAAAAGGTCCAGTTTGTGTTCCTCATTTTCTTCATAGCCAAAATTACTGACCTTTTTCATCACTATATCCACCCAGCGACCAGATTCAACATCGGATTTGACCAAATGACCTTGATCTTCTTGTGCCATGAAACACATGTCCCTAACTTCCTCCTCATCATCAGATGATTCATCAGAGTCTTCCCACTTTTCAGTTTTGGCAATCATACAACTGTTGCTTGAGTTGTCTTGTGCCAAAAGAGCCATATGTGCCTTCAACTTCTTGTATTTGGCCTTATAGCTGTCATCAGACTTCTGAAAAATAGAATGGTTAGGAGCAGATTGTGATGATGAAGGTTGACTAGATCTGCATTCCTTCATGAAATGTCCTTTCTTGCCGCATTTAAAGCATTCAAGATTAGACTTGTCAATAGAAGCACTGGAAGCAAAAGGTTTGCCAGATCGATTTGATTTGGCCTTAAAACGATTGAACGTTTTAGCCAGCATGGCAACCAGATCATCATTGTCATTCTCATCACAATCATGAGTGACATTAGCAGAGACACCAGTTTTTAACATTTCAGACACCATCTTCTTCATCGAGTCAAAAACATCACTCTCAGAAGATAGTAGAGCAGTACTATGTGGTTCAGAATACTGAACCGTACCAGAACTGGTAGAAACATGATTCTTGGCATCCTGCTCAGCCAAGGCTCTTTCAGCTTTGTTCTCTTCAGTATATCTGAAGGCTCCATAAAGGGAAGCAAGAGTATGACTGTGCAAGGTTTTGCCTTGTCTCAAGACCAAGATTAAATTTTCCCATTTAGAAGGTAAAATGTCACAAAATTTTCCAACAAAATTTCTTTGTCTTTGGTTACACCCAGGGCTTTCAGTTGGTTTACCAGATTTGTAAATCTGATGTAGGTTTGAGTTAAAGACTCCCCAGGGATAGCAAAGAAAGACTCATATCTTTTGTTTAAAGCAACTTTTCTTGTGACAATTGTCTCATTCGTGCCTTCAGTCTTTGACTTCAGAATGAATGCTTCAGATTTATCTCGATCTGAACTGAAGTGAAGCTTCAGTGAAGGAATTCTGAGACATCTCAGAATTCTGTACAGACGTCTTCACTAAACTTCAAGCTATTTCTGAACAAATTATACTTGGTCGATTTTCGACCTAACAGAAGCCTTTTTACTTTACTAACCTTTAACCAGTTAATAGCCTTAACTATTAACAAGTACAAGGTTGAGTAAAAGGTTGGGAATAAAGTGTGAATTGTCACATCAATAACTTTCACACTTAAACCTTAAAAGTACGCATGTTAAGGGATTGACTTTAATTCCTTAAATGCTCCAAACCATATTTGTACGACCTGGTCCACATCAGCATGAACCTTGCCTATCAATATAAAGGCTTCTCACAACTTGCAAAAAGCTTGAAACTTTAGCATTGCAACTTGTGAGATATACTCTAAGTAATCCTTATGAGTATTTCCAAGTTATTAGATCACTTGTATTTCTAGGTTGTTTAGATATTTACACTTGGGTGTTTATCTTTGTTCCGCAACAACCTTTGTATTTGTTTATATCAATAAATCATATACATTGAAAAAGTACATCGTGTCTCAATGCTACATACTTGAAATATACATATTATTTATATAGTTTCAGAACTTATTGTTTCTTGCATTTACTTTCAGTACCTTTACCTTATTGTTTATCCATATCTGGATCGTATTCTGAACTGGTCAACTTTCAGTTAGAATTACTTGCCAGTCGGGTTTTAACCATCTATATTTGGGACTCACAATTGGTATTAGAGCAGCAAGGTTGAATTATATTAATTCCTTAACCTTTGATCTACAATGATGGTTGACCAAGTATTCAATGAAGGCCCTGACCCTAATGCTAATACTCCACCTGTCATCAACAACAATATACCATCGCATAATGTACACGTACACTTTCCAAATAATCCTGTTCCCAAGTTTGATGAGAACAGTGAAAATTTTCAAACATGGAAAGCATGCATGCTCAAATATATTGCTGGTGTTGAAAGTCATTTGACCGATATTCTTAAAGAAGGACCCTTTGTCCCCATGAATGCCTCCTCTGTTGTCAGAAATGCCGATGGGACTCCTAGGGTATCACCTAAGGAGAAGGATCATTGGTCAGAGGAAGATCATAGGCTGGTAGACCTTGATACCAAACTACAAAATATGATCTTGTATGCTGTTCCTGAAACTCTTATGCCCACCCTTGTTTTACTTGAAAATTCAAAATTAATGTGGGAGGAACTTATGACACAGTTTGAAGGCACCTCTAAGACCATAGTCACAAGAAAAGTTGCTTTAAATAAAAGATATGAGTCTTTTTTTGCTATCCCTGGTGAAACTTTAACTCAAACATACATCAGATTTACTAACTTGGTAAATCAATTGAAAGCCCTGGGTGTAACTAAAGACAAAGAAATTTTGTTAGAAAAGTTTTGTGACATCTTACCTTCTAAATGGGAAAACTTGATCTTGGTTTTAAGACAAGGAAAAACCTTGCACAATCACACTCTTGCTTCCTTATATGGAGCCTTCAGGTACACTGAAGAGAACAAAGCTGAGAGAGCTGTGGCTGAGCAAGATGCCAAAAATCATGCTTCTACCAGTTCAGTCAAGGTTCAGTACTCTGAGCCACATGTGACTGCTCTACTATCTTCTGAGAGTGATCATTCTGACTCGATGAAGAATATGGTCTTTGAAATGTTAAAAACTGGTATTTCTGGTAATGTAACTCATAATTGTGATGAGGATGACAATGATGATCTGGTTGCCATGCTGGCTAAAACGTTTAATCGTTTTAAGGCCAAATCAAATCGATCTGGCAAACCATTTGCTTCCAGCGCTTCTATTGACAAGTCTAATCTTGAATGCTTTAAGTGTGGCAAGAAAGGACATTTCATGAAGGAATGCAGATCTAGTCAGCCTTCATCATCACAATCTGCCCCTAATCATTCTATTTTCCAGAAATCTGATGATAGCTATAAGGCTAAGTACAAGAAGCTGAAAGCCCAAATAGTCTCATGGCTCAAAACAACTCAAGCAATAATAGTTGTATGATTGCCAAGACTGAAAAATGGGAAGAATCTGACGAATCATCTGATGATGAGGAAAAAGTTAGGGATATGTGTTTCATGGCACGTGAAGATCAAGGTCATTTGGTCAAATCTGATGTTGAATCTGGTCGATGGGTGGATATAGTCATGAAAAAGGTTAGTGACTTTGGTTTTGAAAGTAACGAGGAACAAAAACTGGACCTTTTGGTTCTTTTAGAGGCTGACATTTCATTTGTCGAAACTGTGCGTTCAGAAAGCCTAAAAATGTTTGAAAGTAATACTTCTGAACTGAACGCCAGTCAGGCCAGACTAAAAGAGCTGAAAGATATTCAGTTGGCTTTAAAAAGTTATCAGTCTATGGTTGCCACTTTAGAGTTGGAAAAAGAAGAATTAAAAACCATCCTTGAAAAGGAACAAAAAATAATTAAATCTTGGATGAAAGCACCAAATCCAGATGCTGCAATTAAAAATACTTTTGCAAATCAAAGAACAACATATGAATCTGGTGATCTTCATTTGGCATCTATAATCACTGATTTAGATGCACTTCCAAAGGAAATGAAACCAGAAATTATTTTTCCTGAAGTTGGCAAACAGAAAACTGTGACTGATAAGGCCCAGGAACAATCTGAGGGTAAATCTGAAACAGCTCAGACAACTGTTTCAGAAAAGAAGGCTAAATCCAAAAAGCCATCCCCTCAGTCTTCATCTAAGGTTCCTAAAAACCAAAAGAAGAAGAAAAATGTCTCCCCCACTGAGCCTTCTACCTCAGATTCAGGTAAGGCTCAGGTGTCTAATGAAGAATCAATTTTGTTAAGGTTAGAGAGTCAATTTCAATTATTGGCTAGACAAGTGCAAAGTTGCAATGCACGTTTAAAAAATGTTGAAACCACTCCTCTTCAACCCAAACAAAATGCAAAACCTTTTTCCAAACAAATCAAGCAAAACTCTAAAAAGAAAAAGGTTGAAAGCTCCATCAAACCAACTGTTTTTATTTCATCTGAAATAATGACTGAGATCCCTTTTGATCCTTCAGTTCCTCATGAACCAAAGAAATCTGAGACGTCTAAGGGAGAGTCTAGTGAACCCATCAAGAGATGGGTTCCCAAAAAGAACTAATCTTTGTATTTGTGCAGGGAGACCGAAAGAAGAATATATGGTATCTTGACAGCGTTGCTGGCAGAACCATGACTGGTTATCAAACCCTGTTGGAGGAATATAGGGTGCAAGAGGGGCCCTCAATAACTTTTGGTAATGATGAAAATGGAAAAACTGAGGGATATGGTGTGGTGAATAATGGACAGGTTAAATTCACACGTGTTGCATATGTGAATGGTTTGAAATATAACCTGATCAGTGTTAGTTAACTGTGTGATGATGGCTTCAAGGTATTATTTGATATTTCATAAGGCACCATATTCAACAGAGATGGAAAGGTAGTATTGATTGCACCAAGAAAAGGAAACATTTATATCATTGATATGAATAGTTCACCACTGAACAATGTTTCTACACAAAGGCAGATGAAGACACAAACTGGTTATGGCACAAGAGATTATCCCATCTGAACTTCAATAATATTAATAAGTTGTCAAGAAAACAACTTGTTGATGGGATACCCTCAATGTCTTTCAATAAAGACAAGCCATGTCCAGGTTGTGAAATGGGTAAGCAGAAAAGAGCTTCATTCAAGACAAAACAAAGTTTTAGTATAACTGAACCTCTTCACATGGACCTCTTTGGACCAGTGAATGTTCAGACAAGAGCAGGAAAGAAGTATACCCTTGTTATTGTTGATGAATATTCAAGATATTGTAGGGTAATTTTCCTCAGATCCAAGAGTGAAGCTGCTGCTGAAATCATTGCTCTCATCAAACAAATTGAACTCAAGCATAAGCAAAAAGTTTGTCAGCTCAGAAGTGACAATGACACTGAATTCAAAAATGCCACTCTGGAGTCCTTCTGCACTGAAACTGGCATATCTCAGAACTTCTCTTCAGCCCACACACCAGAGCAGAATGGTGTAGTAGAAAAAAAGAATCGTACGCTGATTGAAGCTGCTAGAAGTATGCTAAATGAATCTGGTCTTCCCAAGAATTTTTGGGCTGAAGCTGTTGCAACTGCTTGCTACACTTAGAACAGATCTGTCTATGTCAAAAGACACAAGAAGACAGCCTATGAAGTACTCAGAAATAGAAAGCCTAATATTGGATATTTCCATGTATTTGGATGTCCAGTATACATTCTGAATGATTCCAGTCATCTTGGAAAATTTGATGCAAAAGCTGATGAAGGGTACTTCCTAGGATATTCAACAAATCGCAAAGCCTTTAGAGTCTATAACAAGAGACTTGAAAAGGTTGATGAGTCAATTCATGTTACCTTTGATGAATATAATTCTGCAATCTTTAAGAATTCAACTCCTGTACCACCCTCAGAAAGTCCAATAAGTTTTGGTGATTCTGATCCTATTGTTCAATCTGATCAGTCACCTGAACCTGCTTCTGAACATCTCCGTTCAGAACCAATAATAAACAAGACAAGCAACATTCCATTCTATCCTTCAGTCAGTTTTAAACTACCTTCTGAACTGGCTGCTTCACCTCAGATATCAGTTTCCACTTAATTACCCCAATCTGAACAATTTCATGATGCAAATCATGATCTGCAGGAGGAAGATGATGAGACTGAAGTAGTCTTTTCTGAAGCACCTCCTGAAGTAAATCAGAGGAGTTCTTGCACTGATATCATTGTTCATCCTGATTATTACACTAAGTGGACAAGAGCACATCCAATCGATCAAATCATTGGAGATTCCACTAGTGGGGTTCAGACCAGAAGAGCCACAAGCGATCAATGCTTAAATGTCAGCTTCTTATCACTGATAGAACCGAAGAAGATTGACGAGGCTATGAAAGACCCTAGCTGGATTGAAGCCATGCAAGATGAGATTAATCAGTTTAAAAGGAACGATGTTTGGGAACTTGTTCCTTGTCCCAGTGATCTAAAGAAAGAACCAATTGGAACAAGATGGGTCTTCAGAAACAAGATGGATGAAGATGGTCATGTGATTCGAAACAAGGCAAGACTTGTTGCAAAGGGTTACTCACAAGAAGAAGGAGTAGACTTTGATGAAACTTTTGCACCAGTTGCTAGACTAGAGGCTATCAGAATTTTCTTAGCTTTTGCAGCTCATCATGAGTTCAAAGTCTATCAAATGGATGTCAAAAGTGCATTCTTTGTTGGAGCACATTAAGTGCACAAATTGTTGTCCGATGCAATAATTCTAAAAGGCTGAGAAATTCGTACATATATGCCTTACGAACTTTAAGTTCGTAAGAACTAATAAATTCGTATATATATGCCTTACGAACTTTAAGTTCGTA
>CM067169.1:59031237-59131504 GCA_034093135.1 Erigeron breviscapus
AACAAGCTATATTTGATTTATTAGTTGAATAATGTTACTAGTAGACAATTGTTGTGTAAATTGTTAAGAAAACTTACTTCCAAAGCTAGTAAAACCATACACCTCCATGAGGAAACTCTCCTCCAGTTGCTCCAGTAGTAACTGCTAGTGGTCCAGTGACACCTTCTCCTTTGTCACTGGACAGTCAAGTTGTCTCCATTCAAGCCGATCTCCAAAACCTTCTAACAAGGGTGGAGGAGATTCAGAAGACACTTGACAAAAACACCAAGTCATTCTCCAGATACCACAAGGATCACCTGACAAACATCAAAGTGGTTGATCTGGGGATTAACAAGGTTTCATCTAATGAAGACTTGGTGTTTAAAAAGCTAAATGAGTTGGTCACTGGCTGCAACAATCTGCTGGTACTCTAAAGGAAGCCTTTGACCTAACTCACTCCAAGGTCACCAGTTCAATCTCCAACTTGCTAGGAAATACTGTCAGAACTTCAGAAGTTGACTTGAAAGAGATTGAAAGGCAGGTAAAGGAACTTATTGAAAGACCTGGCCTAGATATAACTGGACTTGGAGAGCAGTTGATGACTTCGGTTGGTCAGAAAATAGAGGATACGCTGGGTGCTAGAGAAGAGCATTTGATTGAAAGGGTGATGTCTGAGATCACCAAGCTGGCCACTCCTCAGGTTGATCTGGCCCCACTTACCAGTGAGATCAACCAGTTGAGAGGCAGCATAGAGAGTTTGAACACCCAGGTATCTCTACATACTCAATCTATAGAGAAACTGACAACTGAAGTAGAGCATCTGAAGAGGAAAGATGAAGAAGGTAAAAGAAAAGGTGGTTTCTGGTTTGGACGAAGACTCCAAGCTTTTAAATGAACTAAAAACTGGTCCAGAACAAGTTAGTGCAAATGTCTTGACCCAGTCTAAAGAAACCAACCACCTTTGGAGGTCCTTCAGGATGATGTGTGGCATTTAAAGAGTGTAAGGACATGCAGTCATGGCAGCCTCTTGACCGGTTGCCATCTCACCCCTCTGAATGGGAAGCAATTAGGGCAGGTCTAGATGCTGCCAAGGGGGAAAGAAGTTCAGTCCTTACACCAGTTGCACCTGGAAGGACTTCATCTGGAAGAGAATTGGTTGTGGCTACCAGTACTGAAGCTGGTGAGCAAAGAGTGGGTGGATCTGGTGATGTGGGTGTTAGAGGAATGTGATGGACAAAGGTAAAGGTTTAGCTGGTGATGCATCTGCCCAGCCGGCCACTGATGTAATGTTGGAAACTGGCAATGAGCTTAATTGTTCAACAATGGAGGAATGTGTGTGTTTAAGTGTGTGAGGAGGGAGGTTGAAGATGATAGGGAGGAGAGAGAGAATAAGTCAAATGTGTGTTAATTATGTTCAAAGTTTTTTACAAATGAGAAGGCAAGGGGTTTATATATGCCTAATTACAATTATCACTTTGACCCCTTGCACTTTATCAACAATATAAAATGTAACTTTATTTACAATTTAACACCATTTATTTCTAACAATCTCCCCCTTGGTGTTGAATTGTAAATGTTGCATCGTCTTCGGTCTTTAAATAACATGATGAGCCCATTTGTTGAAAATCTTCAATGTTGATTGGACTTTGAAGCTTTCTCATTGTCTTCAACGTCTTGTATCAACCTTGACTTTGAATCTTCTCAACAAACAAATATTCTTGACGATGACTTTCTACAACTTGATCTTCTCTTGCAACTTTGAATACTTTGGAAGCATCTTTGAAATCTTTGTAGCTTTTGAGCTTCACAACTTGAACTTTTGAATGTTGATTTCAACTTGATGTTGCTTTGAGAAGTAACTTGAACTTTGAGTAGCATGCGGAAGCTTGGTTTTGACTTTGAATTCTTTGAATTCTTTTGGAGCGGAAGCTTGGTAATCTTTAAATTCTCTTGGCAATGCGGAAGCTTGGTTTTGGAATGTGGGAAATTGATTTGACTTTAAACTTCAAATCTTGGTCTAACTTGTCTCTGAATCAATAAACATCTTGGAGCATTTGATTCTTTGATCAATTAACATTTGCTTCCCCTCAATTAAACAACTATCTCGGAGCAAATTATTCAATAACAAATCTTTAATCTCTTGCTCCCCCTCGAACAAACAATCATTTCGGAGCATATTTAACGACTCATGAGTTTACTCTTGCTCCCCCTCAAATGAACAATCTCTTCAAACTATGAATCTTCTCAAGACATTAAACAAACTTAGCTATCACAAGTATCAACAAACGAACAATCTCTATTCAATCTCAAACTCTTCTAATCATCAAACAATGGTCAAATTTCAATAAATCTTTCAAATATCGACCATGTACATCATCTTGAATATACTCGATCTCGAATCAATCCTTTAACTTTCTCAAAACAATCTCTCAACTTAGCACGATAATTATTCACTCTCTTCACCTAAACTAACGATCCTTTGAACATCCAAACACAACAATCATCCTCGAACAAATTCTATCAATCAAATTCTACCTAAATCCTTGAATTCTATCTATCAATCATTTAATCATTTCTCCCCCTTATGATGAATATGTGAAACGTGTTCATCATACAATAATGATTGATAGCATAAACGGTAGATGTCAACAAACAACAAGCACGCAAATTAACCCAACCCAATTCCCAATTCCCAATGAACCTATTGGTGAACTAGAATGTAAGGTTGCGTTGTTTGAAAAACAATTTTTTTTATATGGTGTTTGTGTTCTTTGTGTTTGTGCGAAGAGAAATGAAATCCGGATAAAAATGATCCGTTAACACAACCAAGAATCGAAAGGATTAATGGTGTGGCCTAAAAATACGATTACTATTTTACAACTTCTTTGGTTGTGTCAGAAGAGATAGAACAATGATTTTGACTTTGAAAAGATTTGGTTTGTGTTTGCAATTCAATCTCAAGGTCAGAAATTTTCTTGGTCAAAGATGTTTCATTTGACTGAAATTGCAAACACTTGTCTTCAAGATACTTGATTTGAGCACAAAAATTTGTTCTTTCTTTCAACATCGCTCACATCAATTCGAAGTTGTTCAAAAACTTTGAGAAATTTTCGCTCTTTGCTCACAAAAATGGTGGACTTATTTCGCAACTCATGGTTAAGCTCAGAAATCTTTTGTTGCAAAACAAGTTCTTTTGATTGACTGTCCAAAACACTTTTATTGAGCTCTTTGGAAGAATTGTCCAACTCAATTGTTAATTTGAAAATCTTTGATTGCAAATGATCATTTTCTTTTTGAAGACTTTCCATGTTGAACAAAATGAGATCATTTGCAGATTTGAGCTCTTTATTCTCAGATTTGAGTTGGTCAATTTCAAGTCGAAAACTTTCCATAGTAGACAAATTGAGAGTATTACCAGACTTGAGCTCTTTGTTCTCAGATTTGATTCGGTCAACTTCAGAATGAAGACTTTCCATGACAGACAAACTGGAATTATCAGCAGATTTGAGCTCTTTGTTCTCAGATTTGAGTTTGTCAATTTCAAGTTGAAACCTCTGGTGATCTGTCACAAATGATTTAAAAGTATTCACATCAACTTTGTTTTCTTCAAAAACAACCACTGCACATTTACTCTTCTTGGTACACCAACAAATGTTATTGTCATGACGACGTATTTCTTCCCAACTTGGTTCTTCACCCATTAAAAAATCTTTCACTCTTGCAACAAACTTGTCCGGTATTTTAAGAGACATTTTGAATTAAAACTTGATGACACTTTTAAAACGAACAACTCATGACAATCTCTTAAAAATTTGGTCCAATTAATCTAACACTTAAGCCCAATAAACTAAACTAGCCCAAAAGATAAAATGACTCAAAATTTAGTCCAAAATGAAAATTGACAAGTACAGATATTACTAGACTTCAAATTTGACAATATAAAATCACGTTAAAAAAAAATGATCACTTTAGGATGTTACCAAATTAAAAGTGAAAAATAGTACCATTTAGATCACGTGACAACAAAAATTGTCGAAGGCTAATATTTGAACAAAATTAAAAAATATTGAACATAAACTCATGAATTTTCAATCACGTGAATTAAAATGAAAAAAAAATTGTTTCAAATGTTGACAGCTCAAATTGAAGACAATTGATTAAACAAAAAAAATTTTGACTTAGAGGAAGTCTTAGACGCATGTGACACCAAAAAAGCACGCGTGTTCTGATTTTGACTTAGATGGCACACTATCCACTTGCTTTTGACAGTTCATAGCACATGCACTACTCTCTTTCTTGACAACACGCCTAGTATATTTCGAAATACACACTTTTCTCTTTTATCACAACAACTTGCTTTTACAACCCCTCTCTCTCTTTCATAAGGATCATAACCTTTCACCCACAATCAACACATTCACAAAAAAAATTCAGTCCGTTTTTCTTCTTTCTTTTACTCACAAAACAAATTAATCCTTTCTTACTTTCTGTCTATCTTCCGGACAAAACACAAACAGAAAAATAACCCACAAATATTATCAAAAATGAGACTCAAGTAACCACAGTGAACAACACAAGCAAAAAACACAGAACCACGATTCAACATTAAGAATGAAAGTGCTATTTGCCGAGCTAATAGCTCGGTAAATGGGGTGTTCAGAAAAGTTTTTCTCAAATTTTCACACAATGAATGGGACAGTGATAAAAATCAAGAAAAGAAAATTGTGAAAATTTGGTCTATTTGCCGAGTTATAAGCTCGGCAAATGAGGTGTTGGGTGAAAATTGGTTAAGTGGGACAAATGGTTGATTTGCAGAGAATAGAGCTCTGCAAATGGGGTTTTGGAGAAATCTTTTGTCTAAGTATGACTCGGCAAACACAAGTTGGTCGAAATGGTGATTTGCAGAGCAACGAGCTCGGCAAATGACTGTTTCGGCTGAAAATTTCTAAGTCCAACTCGGCAAATGGCTATTCTGGTAAGTCGGTCACTTCGGCAAATAGGAGATTTAGGAGGTCAGTTAACTCGGCAAATGCGAGTTTGATGAATGGTGACTGGTGATTTGTTTGGTTTGGCCGAGAATTAACTCGGCAAACGAGTTTGGTGATTGGGACGTGAATTAAACTCTGCTAACGCGAGGTTTGGGTTTGGGTGAATGGTTTGGCCGAGAATTAACTCGGCAAACACGAGAGATGAACTTCTGGTCGTGAAATTAACTCGGCAAACACGAGTTTTATGATTGGTTAGCTCGGCAAATTCGAGTATAAGCTCCTGGTTGAGAAGAAACTTCGGCAAACACGATGAACCAAGATTCTGGCCGTGAATATATCTTGGCAAATGGCTAAGTCGGCTGAAAATCAACCACCTCGCCGGAATCACTCAAAACACGATTAAACCTTCAGTTCTTTGAATTAAACCGCAAAACCACCACCAAAATACTCTAAAACAAACCGCGAGCAAATCCTAACTGAAAATTACTCCGATTAAAGCTCGCCGGAAAATTCACTTTCTGACCGGAATGTAACCGTCACCAAAACTCAACGAATCGCGAGATTGAAAATATCATCATGCTCAGAATGAATTCGCGATTAAAACCTCATGAATTTCAGCTCGATATGATCAACAACAAAGACAGAATTGAAGAGAGAAGATTTGGAGAAATTTTTGTTGTCTTTGTTTTTCTTTTTCTGCTTTTCTATTTTAATAAAAATGTAAAATGTGAATTGAAAAAGTGAAATTGTGTACTGTTGTGAATAGAGAAACATCAAATGTACACGTGAAAGTGTACTGTAGCAGCATTGTTGACTTTTCTTATTTTGAAGAACTTGAAAGTTGTATTTGCCGAGCTTAAAAATAACTACACAAAATCAATGGAATTTTGATCTGAAACTCAAAATTAATCACAGATATAGCAAATTTAACACTAATCCACACTTAATTGATGATCAGAATTACTAATCAACCTCGAAATCAGTGAAAACATAAAATTTTCAGAAATTCCAGAAATTAAGCTCAAATCTCAAAATTAACAAAATCGGTTATGAATTTGTTTGTGGATCGTTCGGATACACCGATTATGCTCTGATACCAATTGTTATTATTGAATTGAGCTTAAATGATCAACAATGGAGGATTGTGTGTGTTTTAGTGTGTGAAGGTGGGAGGTTGAAGATGATAGGGAGGAGAGAGAGAATAAGTCAAATGTGTTTTAATTATGTTCAAAGTTAGTTACAAATGAGAAGGCAAGGGGTTTATATATGCCTAATTACAATTATCACTTTGACCCCTTGCACTTTATCAACAATATTAAATGTAACTTTATTTACAATTTAACACCACTAATTTGTATTTCTAACAGTAATGTTGGAAACTGGCAATGCTGATATACTCCCTCCAGTTTTAGATAGTGATAGTAGAAGACTGGCCAGACTTGGTGATGACATTAAAGAAAGAAAGAAAATGAAACAAAGAAACCAAGCTGAAGCCAGGGCACATCTTGCTCAGATTAAGTTGCTTGAAATGAGTGATGCCAATCTTTTGGGTATCACTAAGGAGGAGTATGTTAGGATCAAGAATGATCCCAGGATAGTTGACCAGTTGAAAGAAATACTGGATGTAGAACTGGATAGACACTATGCTGAGGATGAGGCTGAATTTGATGCCAGAAGTTTAAACATTTCAGTGGAGAAGGCTAAGGAGATAAGGGCCAGTGGGATTCTTAAATGAATTGAAAATGTTAAGAAGGTTGTGAAGAAGGTTTTGAATCCACCAAGAAGGATTCCACAACCAAGAAGACCACTGTCAAGAGATGCTGACCTTAGCACATCGTTGAACCAACTGGCGAGGTATCCAATGAAGACATCAAGTCCGCTGTACTGGCTGCTGGTGCTGGGAGTATAAGAATTACAAATGAATCTGAAGCTAGAAGCTACTACCCCCAGATCATGTCAACCAGAAGACATAGTGGTACTATTAATGGTGTAAATGTAACAATCAAGCCATGCACCAAAGTTTTTCAAGTCGAAGTTAGTTATTCCAGGGGGCCACTGGTTAAAACTGACAATCCTGGTGCTATGCAATATGGGTTCAGCGAATGGGTGGAGATGGTGAATGTTTTGGATGCGAAGGCACAAAAGAATAGGTTTGAGAAAGCATGGGTAAACTTTCTAAGGGGGAAAATTCAACATAAAGAAAATCTTGAGCAAAAGTTGAATATTGATCCTGAAGATACTCAGCCTATCTCTTCAGTTGCCAAGAGAAGAAGAACTGGCGAAGGGCCATCTCATTAAGTTCTTTTTTCAGTTATCTACTTGTAATTTGTATTTACATTCTGTAACTTGTATAAATTCCATTTCCTTGTATAAATGAAGTTACCAGTTTGTAACCACAATGTAGATAAAAGATTAAAATCTAACAAACCTAAAAGAAAAACCTAAGGCATTTATTGATCTATAAAAATGCCTTAGAAACTTAGATAGATTTTAAATCGAACAAGTCTCTATAGTTCATACTTGTATAGATACAAGAACTAGAAAAAGACTTAGACTATATTTCTAGACAAATAGGGGGAATTTGTTAGGACCAGTTCACCTGGTAAACTGGCCAGTCTCCAGTTGCACCTGGAGACCCAGTTAAACTGTCCAGTCTCCAGTTGCATCTGGAGATCTTAATGATTTGTCGAGAAATATATTGAAGTCCAGTTGCACCGTACAGTTAACGCAACTGAAGACTTCCTCCAGTTGAGAACTGACCAAGTTGAAGAAGCATTACAGTTGAAGTCGAAGACAACAAATGGAAGATAGAGAATGGCAATGGCAGCAAAGCCCAGTTGGCATTCTAGTCAGTTACAAACTGGAGACCATCAGTGGAAAGCCCTTACAAAGCTTTACACTGATTACGAGGAATTGACTTGTATGCTTTATGTACCTTTACCCGGATAATAAGCCTTATCTTATTATTTAAGTATTAAAAGGTACATAAATGTGGTTATGTAAAGTCACTTTAACATGCGACTTTACACTGCTTTTTAAGGAATTAAATGCTATTCCTTAAATGCTCTCAACCACATTTGTACGGCTAAAGTTAACATCCCAATGTTAACTTTGCCTATAAATACAAGTCATTGCACCACCAAGAATATCAAGTTATCTAAACTTCACACTTTGCAAACCTGCAATATTTTTGGTGAACTTGTGCAATATTATCTCAATCGCTAAAAGAAATTCCGAGTGTAGATCAATTGTATTTCATAGGTTGTTAGGATATTTACATTTTTGTATTATCTTGGTTCCGCATCAACCTTGTAATTTATTTAACATCAATAAATAAATTACACATTGAAAAATACATATTGTTTCATCAAGTTATCTTACAAGTTATTTGTATTATTGCATTGTTCTTTACTTATTGTCATTTATATAAGTAATCTATCTAGAACTTGGTATATACACACTGCAACTGGTCGTCTCCAGTTCAGTGCATATATTGCAAAGTAACTCCACCATCGACATAGAGGTGTCTTCAGTAGTACCATCTAACGAGTTGGGACTTACAGATGCTGCTGCTGAGATCGAAAGGAAATATGAAAAGGATCAGTATGATCATTATATGAAGCATCGATCCCATCCAGCTAAAATAATTGACATAGAAGTAACAAAAGCTGATGGATTGAAGCTCTTTGATTTAGTTGTCAAAAGAGAAGGAAGGGCATCTGAAGAATACAATCAGGTTTCAGTACACGAATTTGGGATTTCTGAGCATAGAGAGATGATCCAGATTCTGAGGGGGAAGCAAAATCTGCTCTGATTGGTGCATGGTTATCAAGAATACAACAAAAGATGCAAGCCAAGGTGGAGATTGAAGGCAGATTATTTGGAAAGAAGGATCATTCTCCACTGAAGAGAAAAGCTACTGAAGCACCTTCTGGTTCGAGGCCTGCGAAAAAGTAGTTTTCTTTTCAGTTTATTATTTACTTGTAATTTTATTTACAAATGTAACAAACACTTCAGTTTGTATATATATGTTACATGTTGTAACCAGCAAGTAGATGATAAGTTTAAGTTAGAAAAACAACAAAAAAATCTGAGACATCAATGATCTATAAGATGTACTTAGAAAGTTTTTACAACTTAAAAAAAAACTTGCATTTCAGACTTACAAACATGTATAGATAGAAGTCTGAGATGCATGCACTATTTCAGAACAAATAGGGGGAATTTGTTGGGTCAAAAATCGACCAAGTATAATTTGTTCAGAAATAGCTGAAGCTCAATGAAGAATACTTGTACAGAATTCTGAAGCCGTTCATAATTAGTTCACTGAAGCTTCACTTCAGTTTAGATCAATGTATCAGAATACCATTCAGCTGAAGTCAAAGACTGAAGACTGAAGAAAAAGAATCAGCTCAGATGTGGAACTCAGAAGTTGATTCTACCTGATCGAAGACTGAAGCATCTCAGTGTAAAGTACTTACAACACTTTACACTGATTACAGTGAAGTCAAAGACTGAAGACTGAAGACTGAAGACTGAAGAAAAAGAATCAGCTCAGATGTGGAACTCAGAAGTTGATTCTACCTGATCGAAGACTAAAGCATCTCAGTGTAAAGTACTTACAACACTTTACACTGATTACGAGGAATCCTTTTGACTTTACTAACCTTTAACCAGTTAATAGCCTTAACTATTAACAAGTACAAGGTTGAGTAAAAGGTTGGGAATAAAGTGTGAAACGTCACATCAATAACTTTCACACTTAAACCTTAAAAGTACGCATGTTAAGGGATTGACTTTAATTCCTTAAATGCTCCCAACCATATTTGTACGGCCTGGTCCACATCAGCATGAACCTTGCCTATAAATATAAAGGCTTCTCACAACTTGCAAAAAGCTTGAAACTTTAGAATTGCAACTTGTGAGATATACTCTAAGTAATCCTTACGAGTATTTCCAAGTTATTAGATCACTTGTATTTCTAGGTTGTTTAGATATTTACACTTGGGTGTTTATCTTTGTTCCGCAACAACCTTTGTATTTGTTTATATCAATAAATCAAATACATTGAAAAAGTACATCATGTCTCAATGCTACATACTTGAAATATACATATTATTTATATAGTTTCAGCACTTATCGTTTCTTGCATTTACTTTCAGTACCTTTACCTTATTGTTTATCCATATCTGGATCGTATTCTGAACTGGTCAACTTCCAGTTAGAATTACTTGCCAGTCGGGTTTTAACCATCTATATTTGGGACTCACAAATTGCAATTTTGGTCCCCGTGTTATTACACTTTTCGTACTTTTGGTCCAAACTTTTCATTTATTGCATTTTTGGTGCCAAATGTGTGCACTTTTCACAAGAATGGTCCAATTTAGCGATTTCGTCAATTATCAACCGTTAAGTGGATCATATGCACCTCATGTGAGGGACAATATTATCTTTTTACATATATATGGACCAATATTGCAACTTATTTCTAAGATTTATTTTTCTTTATTTCTTACCTACTTTTTTCTCTCTTTCTTCTATAATATTATCCACAAATTAATCTCCTATATTCATCTCAATCGGTTATCCCATTTCAATAAATCTATATTTTCAAAGAAAACCAAACACAAGAAATCACATTACAAAACCCCACGTCTAGGTATTAGAAAAACACAATGTAATGAAGGTATAAAAAACAATACTAATATATATTCATCTTTTTCCATAAGAGAAAAAAAAATCAGAATTGAACACCTTTCTTACCACTCAAATATGAGATCTAAACAATATCATAACAAATGAAACTCATGATGTGTGTTTGTTACTATATCTTTACCGCTAGCAACTACTGACTTTCAAATCCATCCATATGTTTGTTGGGATTACTTTCAAATTCCGACCACTACTCTATAAGACGAAATCGAAGATCCATTAAAATTCGTTAAACTTTAGATCTACATCCATCTGCATCACATGTATGTATCTTTATTGGAAAATAGCTTCTGGTGACTTCACCACCAAGCACCACCACCGCCGGTTGCTGAATCTCCATAACTTTCGGCCAGCGAGGGTCCTGTCAAAGCCGGTGGCGGCGAATATAGGGAAATAGATGAGTATGAAAAGTTCGGACCAAAATTGTGGTTGCGGCGGTTATTGTTTTATAGCATTTGTGGTGGCCGGCTCTCGTGGCGGCGGCGTAGGGTTCTGATGGCGAGGTGGGAGACATTAGATACAATGAAATACAGTGGTGGTGGATGGCCCTTCCTGTGTGTGTGTGTGTGTGTGTGTGTGTGTGCGCGTATGTGTGTTTACCCAATTACCGCAGCCACCACTCTTCACCACCTGATGTGTAAAATCTAGTTTAAATTTAAAAACAAGAAATACTCCAGAACTGACTACTACACACTCTCGGGCAGTGGACCCGTTCGTATGCAATATAGCTTTAAAGTAAGTCCAGGTCGAACCACAGAGACCGATTAAAAGCAAGCGAGTTTGATGTAGTTTTAGAATGAGTTTTGGATTTTAAAGACTCCCGTCATATTGGATTTTTGAGAAAAGTTAGTTAATTGTAAAAGTTAGTAATTCCGCAGAATTAATCGAAAAGAGATTTTGTTATCAAGATTTAATTAAAAGTCATCTACCTTGAATCCATGATATGTTAACTCCGGTTGCATTTAAATGAAGACCCAACCCAATATGTTGACAAAATAACCTAGACTCGAACAAAGAAACTCACTTGGTGTCCAACAAGCTTATAACTCTATTCAACTCCACTAATTAACTAGATTAATTATAGAAAACCGACACCACCTACGTTTAATATAATTTCACCTAATTAATCAATTTGTTTTGGTTAAGAATTAACAATTATGTCTACTTGAAATTAACGTGACACCATCAACTATTAATCACAATTAATAAATCGTTTCCTATGATTACTATGCCGTTTACTATCACTCCATGACCTAGCACCAATTACTCATAGACAAATAATTGAAATCATACTTATAAACTTCCGACACAATCGATAAAGCATATAAGTATCACCAACAAGCATAATAATATTGAACAAGAAAACAATTCATTAAGATCACGACAGAACGTTAATGAAAATCAACTTGGATTAAAAACTATGCAACCATTGTTTAATTGTATCACTTCATCTCAGCAGATTATAAACATTTAGCTACTCATAATCATAAACATAACACAAAGAGTAAAAGAAAGAGTAAACATCTTGTACCAAAGTGTGTAAGACAATGAAAAGCTGAAGAAATCGATGATTGAATGCCTTGAACTCATGAGCAACCCCTAGAACTTGGAGAACGTAAAAGCTGCTGAATAGTGCCTCAAGAAACCCTAAAATCGACCCAAAGTGAAAGTATATCGAATGGAGGGGTTTTGGTCTTGTATTTATAGTGCAACTCAAAGGGTTTTCTGCCGACTCAATATATGCGCCGCATGGAAGATCC
Source organism: Erigeron breviscapus (assembly GCA_034093135.1). Classification (NCBI taxonomy): domain Eukaryota; kingdom Viridiplantae; phylum Streptophyta; class Magnoliopsida; order Asterales; family Asteraceae; genus Erigeron; species Erigeron breviscapus. The sequence continues at coordinate 59,043,677 of CM067169.1, forward strand.
ATGCGCCGCATATTCTCAACTTTCAAAAAATTAGGCACCCGATATGCACCGCACATAAGCCTCGTGCGCCGCATATTCTTCAAATATGAATGGTACTTGCCCGATATGCGCCGCATGAACATTCCATGCGCCGCATCTTTACTTTTCCTCGAATTTGCCCAACTCTCTGATCAAAATTTACTCAACATATGCGCCGCAAATATATGCCATGCGCTGCATATCTTCATCATTTAGCACAACTTTATATTTTCATCTTAACTTCACACGAACTCGTTCACGAACCATCCTAACGCACCTTTTAGCTATCCAAAAGCCATTTCTAACCATTTTACCTGTTCTAAGCCTGAAATCACTAACAATACCATCAAAGCATCGAATATACATGTAAATTGCACATAATTAAGCTTAAAACGACTTAGAAACGATATGGGAATATATATATATATAAATATATATATAAATTATAATAAATATAATAGAATATATATATGTATATATAAATGGACATATCAAATTCCCCCACACTTAAGCTTTGCTTGTCCTCAAGCAAATTCAGAATTCAAAACAATCTTTCCTTTGGTTCTCGATCGCAAAAACATGACAATAATCAAAAAGAAGCTAAACCATGAAACAATCGAGTATGGTTAAGCAATTTTAATCTATGTGAAGATATAGGGTAAACCCTAATTAAATATATATGTGTCGAAGTGTAATAAGACAGTCAGACTTAGCAATTGAATTCCAATCGAAGCTTAGGAGAATCTCAAGTCTAGGCTGGAGTTTCCAATCGAATATATATATATATATATATATATATATATGATATATAAATAATCGGATTTTAGAGTAATTCCAAAGGAGAGATATCGAAGCCTAGATAAAGTGCCATATAAAGATAAGCGAAGTCTAAAGGTGAGGAGAGAGAATCGGAGTCTAGCTTTCTAAGTGGGGCCCAGCCGAAGCTTCAAGGAGAGAGAATCGGAGTCTAGCTTTCTAAGTGGGGCCCAACCGAAGCTTCAAGGAGAGAGAGTCGAAGTATAGAGAGTGGCGAGGCAAGGGATTGATCGGCCCTTAGCATTCATATATATGTATATACATATATATTATCGAAGCTATATAAAAGAAAATAAAGGAAAGAGAATCGAGGTGCCAGCGAGGTTCCAGTAAGGGTAAGCCAGAAGTGGAACCCAACCGAAGATACTAAAAGGAAAAAAGGGGAATCTGGTCAAACCTTGGACCAGTCGAACCTTTGGTAAGGTTCCTAGGTAGCATGCCTTCACTAGGGGAGCAGCGGGTCATTATTATTTACATATATTTATCTAGGACCTAAATTGCTCAACGTACAACAAATGTATATTGGGCCCAAGCAGATAAAGCTTCAGCAAGTTACAAGGCTAGACAAGGGGATCTCTCATGAACCTTCACAGTGGGCCCCAAGCAAGGCTAGATAAGTCCTGAGCCTAGTGGGACAGAAGCTGCTGCCTCAGAATGGCAAAACAAATGGGAGTAAAGAAGATACAAGTATTTGTAGACTCTCAATTAGTGGCAAACCAGATCAATGGAACATTTGAAGCTAACCAAGCATCTATGCAACTTTACCTAGAAGAAACAAAGAAACTTATTGGAGAATTTGAGTTCTTTCACATAGAGCAAGTTCGAAGGAACCAAAATAAGAAAGCTGATGCTTTAAGCAAGTTAGCTTCCTTAACTTTTTCTTACCTCACCAAAGAAGTCTTGGTTGAAGTCCTGCAAGAAAAGTCAATAACAAAAAGAAGTGAGGTATCTCAGGTTGAAGAAGAAGAAGACTGTTGGATGACCCCAATTTACAACTTTATCAAAAATGAAATACTTCCTGAAGACAACCACGAGGCTCAGAAGGTGAGAATGAAAGCACCAATGTATCTTCTCATTGAAGATAAACTCTTCAGAAAGTCATTTCTAGGTCCACATCTCCGATGTGTAGGCCCACTACAAAAAAACAAGCCTTCAGAGACTGAAAAATCAGTTGCTGTTAATTATTCAGTTACAACAGCTTAGTCGTAGAAAGTATCAGCCTATATAAAACAGGAAAATCAGTCTCTATTTTTCAATCTCTGAAGGCCTGGTTTTTTGTAGTGGGCCCCTCTCAAGCACAAAGGATCATCCAAGAAGTCCATGGGGGCACATGTGGAATTCATGCTGGACCAAGATCTGTAGCCACAAAGATAATGAGGCTTGGTTATTACTGGCCTTCAATGAACAAAGATGCTAAGGAAAAGATAGAAAAGTGTGAGTCCTGCCAGATACATGCTCCGATATCAAGATTGCCAAAGCAAGATCTCATTCCAGTAAACACTGCTTGGCCATTTTACAAGTGGGGGATAGACATTGTGGGCCCATTCCCGGCTGGAGTTGGAAATGTGAAGTTCTTAATAGTGGCCGTCGACTACTTCTCAAAATGGGTTGAAGCTAAACCACTTGCAACAATTACTGGCCAAAGGGTGATTAACTTCCTTTGGGAGTACATAGTCTGCCGGTTTGGAGTGCCTCATGTCTTGGTAAGTGACAATGGAAAACAATTTGCTGAGAATCCTTTCAAGACTTGGTGTGAAGATATGGATATTAGACAAGTGTTTACCTCCGTTGCCCATCCTCAAGCAAATGGGCAGGTAGAAGTGATGAACAAGGCGATAGTAGGAGGTATCAAAGCAAGGCTTGGCAAGTGTAGATCCGGTTGGGTGGATGAGCTTTCAGGAGTACTTTGGGCCCACCGGACTACTCCTAGAGGAAGCACAATGGAAACACCATTCAGCCTTGTCTATGGAACTGAGGCAGTCATTCCACCAGAACTAAGCATACCAGGCCATCGCATTGTAAGCTTTAACCCAGCCCAGAACGAAGAAGCTGTAAGAGAAAACTTGAATCTCATTGAAGAGAGGAGAGAAGTCTCTCACATCAAGCTGGCTGAGAATAAACAAAAAATGGCCAAGTATTACAACAAGAGAGTCCACCATGTGTCTTTCAAACCAGGGGACTACGTCTGGCGGAAGAATGAAGCAAGTAGAGTGGAGAACTTGGGAAAGCTTGGACCTAACTGGGAAGGACCATACATGGTTAGCCAAACAAATGGAGATGGTTCATACATTCTTACTGAGCTTGATGGGTACCCAGTGCCTAGAACATGGAATGCCACAAACTTGAAAAAATGTTATGTCTAAATAAAGCTACTTAATGGCAGTTTAATTTTATGGTCTGATCTATAGATCCCATTTATCAATACTTTGATCAATGAATCATGTCTATATATTTCAATCAAAAGAATCCTTCTATCTTTTATTCATTTGGTTTATCAATGAAAAGGATTCCCATTTATGGTCTGATCTAAGTATCCCATATATTCTTATACATTTTATGTTATTTACATTGCTTGAAACAAGTTACCTTCTTTTAAGAAAAATCATAAAGTTTTATATCAACCTTTGCAATTTGCACTCACAAGTTGAGAACAAAGTCTCGAACATAGAGTCGAGCATGGGAAACAAAAATGATAGCTAAATAATTCCCAAAGTCCCGAGGTATACCCTTGGATGTAATTATCTTGTAAGATGTAAAAAGCCAAAGAAAAACGTAATTCTTTAAGGCTGAGCACTTAGATAATTTTTCGTCTTTTTATCTATTGGAGAAAAGGCAAGCACTTCCTATTGGGAAGCGACACTCGCGAGTAACAAGTATACAATAAAGGTTAAAACAACCAAACATCATACATAGTTTTTCCAACACACATCTTTAAACAAGAAACGATAAGAGACAAGGCAAACATGCCAATACAAATGAAAAATAAGTGCAAATACATAGTCTCTAAATGGAAATACCAACTAGTATTTGTTAGGTCCAGATTTACTGGACTCGCTCCAGACTTGACGACTGGAGCGACACTGAAGATTTGTCCAGAAATAATGGAAGACCAGTGAGCAAAATACTTGTATAGGAAATCTGGAATCCTCCAAGATTAGCTCACTGGACTTCACCCCAGTCCAGATCTATTCTACTGAAGACATTCTCACTGAAGTCAAAGACTGAAGTTAGAATAAAGAAGACTGACAAATGGCGGAGTCCACTGGAAGTCTTACCAGATCTACGACTGGAGGTTTGTCAGTGTTCTAGACCTTACAAGTCTGAACACTGATTACGAGGAATTGACTTTTTGCCTTTACACACTTTTCAAAGAACATTCCACTTGTCTTTACAAAAGTACTTACGTGTGTAAAGGTGGTTGGTTAAAACAATGAAGTCATATTGATGTGACTTTATGCTTGTACTCTAACCAATGCATTTAATGACTTTTTCGGTTCATTAAATGTATGCAACCATATTTGTACGGCACAAATTCACTGATGAATTTGTTTGCCTATAAATACAAAGTCATTTCCTTGTTAAAATTACTTTTAGCAATTAAGGTGAATTTGTCTAAATACTCTCGATCGTAACAGGGATACTTCACAACTTTAAGTATCTCAATCAAAAGAGTTTATTTGGCAAATATAGATCATTTGTAATTCATAGGTTGTTAGGATACTTACATATTTGTATTATCTTGATTCCGCACAACCTTGTATTTTATTTAACATCATAAATAAAATACTATTGGAAAATTACATTGTGTTCCACCTTTACTTTAAGTCGTGTATTACTTTATTTATATACTTGCATTTATATTCAAGTAATACTAGTCCAATCTAGTGCTTATTTGACTTGTTGTATTTTACACTTCTGGGTTAAACCATCAAGCTAGGGACTCTACATTTGGTATCAGAGCAGAAGGCTAAACAAACTTGCCTAGATCTGCTTCTTTGATGGCCACCCCAGAAAATACACAAGGAGGTTTCAATCATGGTCCTGATCCTAATATCAATGATCAAAATAATAAACCACCACCTATTATTAACACTAATCCACCACCTCCTCCTCTTACTCCTGCTTCTCCACATGTGCATGTGCACTACTCAAACAATCCTGTTCCTAAATTCAGTGGGAATAGTGATGAATTTGGTACGTGGAAGGCTAGGATGATATTGCATATCACTGGTATTGAGAGAAATATGATGAAAATTTTAAATGAAGGACCTTATGTCCCCACATCACCTCTCAATGCTCTTCTTGATCCAACTAGATCTAGAAGAGGTCGGGAAAAGAGGGAGGAACATTGGTCTGAAGAGGAGAGGAGATTGGTAAATCTAGATACCCTTCTCAAAAACATGATCCTCGGGGCTGTTCCAGAAACCCTAATTCCCACACTAGTTTTTTTTCCCAGTGCTAAAACCATGTGGGATGAACTAGTGAACCAGTATGAAGGAGAGATGACACCATTATCACCAGAAAGGTCTCCTTAAACAAGAGGTATGAGTCATTTTTTGCTCAGCCCAATGAGTCTCTCACTAGTACTTACACCAGATTTATGAGCATCATTAACCAGTTGAGAGGACTGGGGGTTGAGAAAGACAAGGATATACTTCTGGAGAAATTTTGTGATATTTTACCCACCAAATGGTCTCACATGATCCTGGTCTTAAGACAAGGTAAAACTCTGCACACTCACACTCTTTCAACTTTATATGGAGCTTTCAGATACACTGAAGAAAATCAAGCTCAGAGAGTTATGGCAGAACAAGATGCCTATAACCATGCCTCCAGCAGTTCCACTGTGGTTAGTCATACTGAACCACAAAGTACAGCACTAATATCTTCTGAGAATGTATTTTCTATGAAGAAGATGGTGTCTGAAGTCATGGAATATGGAGAATCAAGTCTTATCTCTCCAGACTGTGATGAATCTGAAAATGATGACCTGGTTGCAGTGATTGCTAAAACGTTTAACTGTTTCAAAGCAAGAGCAAATAGGCCATCTGGACAATTTGCATTCAGTTCTTCTACTGATAAGACCAATCTGACATGCTTTAAGTGTGGCAGAAAAGGTCATTTCATGAAAGATTGCAAGTCCAGTCAGTTTGTATCCCAGCCTGGTCCATTTAATTCTAATAAAAAGCCTGATGATAGCTATAAATCTAAATATAAAAAGCTTAAGGCTCAAATTGCTCTCATGGCACAACAAATGGAAAATAATAAATGCGTGATTGCAACAACTGAAGAGAAGTGGGTTCCTTCTGATGATTCATCTGTTGATGAAGAGGAAGAAAGAGATTGCTGTTACATGGCTCTGGCAGACGAAGTGCAGCTGGTGAAGGAAGATGTCACATCTGGAAGATGGGAGGACATTGTTATCAAAAAGGTCAGTGATTATGATGTTGAAACTGACAGTGAACTAAAATTGGACATTGCTGAAGCTCTTAATTCTGATTTAATCTTTGTTGAAACTGTTAGATCTGACTGTGTAAGTGGTCTAGAAACTGATTTTTCCGAAAATACAGTTTTAAAATCAAAATTAAAGGAACTTCAAGATATTGAACTGGCATTTCAAGCCAGGTTCTGGTAACTGAACAACTGATTCAAGAAAAACAAGATCTTGAACTCATTTTAGAAAAAGAAAAACTAGTTATTAAATCATGGCTTGAAACCAGAAAGCCATATGATGCTGGAGTAAATCAATTTCCCGCTCAAAAACGTGCTTATTTAGATGGAAATACTCATGTTGCATCATTAATACCAGTAATTGATCGGTTAACAGAGGGATTCATACCCATCACCATTTATGATGAGCCTGTAACTCCTAAGGCCAATATTTTCCCAGTTCAATCCCCAGAGGTTAAGACTGGAGCATTCCAGATGACTGCTCTAGTTAAAAAGGTCAATCGAAATAAACCTTTGCCTCAGACTGCTTCTAAAGAACCCAGGTTCAAAAGAAGAAGACCAGTTCCCTACCTAAGCCTCGAGTCCAGTCAACTGGAAAGGCTCAGGTGTCATCTGATGAAAGTATTTTGTTAAGGTTAGAGAGCCAGTTTCAATTACTGACTCGTCAATTTCAAAGTTTTAATGCAAGATTAAACTTTATTGAGGGTACTTCATCTGGCCATAAACAAAATACCAAACCTTTTTCAAAGAAAGATAAATATATTTCTCCAGTTGAGAAAAAGAAAAACTGGTTATTAAATCATGGCTTGAAACCAGAAAGCCATATGATGCTGGAGTAAATCAATTTCCCGCTCAAAAACGTGCTTATTTAGATGGAAATACTCATGTTGCATCATTAATACCAGTAATTGATCGGTTAACAGAGGGATTCATACCCATCACCATTTATGATGAGCCTGTAACTCCTAAGGCCAATATTTTCCCAGTTCAATCCCCAGAGGTTAAGACTGGAGCATTCCAGATGACTGCTCTAGTTAAAAAGGTCAATCGAAATAAACCTTTGCCTCAGACTGCTTCTAAAGAACCCAGGTTCAAAAGAAGAAGACCAGTTCCCTACCTAAGCCTCGAGTCCAGTCAACTGGAAAGGCTCAGGTGTCATCTGATGAAAGTATTTTGTTAAGGTTAGAGAGCCAGTTTCAATTACTGACTCGTCAATTTCAAAGTTTTAATGCAAGATTAAACTTTATTGAGGGTACTTCATCTGGCCATAAACAAAATACCAAACCTTTTTCAAAGAAAGATAAATATATTTCTCCAGTTGAGAAAAAGAAAAAGGTTTCAAAACTATCAATCCCAGTGGTCTTTTAAACTAAGACTACTGTTGAAGAAAGTGAACTCAACCAGATACCTCCAGGGACCTATAAGGGAGGGTCCAGTGAACCCATCAGTCGATGGGTTCCCAAATCTAACTGATATATCTGGTGGATGTGCAGGGCGATCGAAAGAAGTATATCTGGTATCTTGACAGTGCAGCTGGCAGGACAATGACCGGATGTAAGACCCTGCTGGAGGAGTTCAGAATTTCTGATGGGCCCTCCATTACTTTTGGAAATGATGGTTGTGGAAAAACTGAGGGGTATGGTGTTCTGGACAATGGACAAGTCAAATTCAGACGAGTTGCATTTGTGAATGGTTTGAAATATAACCTGATCAGTGTCAGTCAATTGTGTGATGATGGCTATCAAGTTCTATTCAATATTGCTTAGGGCATCGTATTCAACAAGGACTGGAAGGTAGTATTGATTGCTCCCAGAAGAGGGAATGTGTACGTGATGGATATGGAAAGCTCTCCTTCAGAGCAGTGTTTCTATACTCAAACTGATGAAGACACAAACTGGTTATGGCACAAAAGGTTATCCCATTTAAATTTCAAAAATATCAATAAGTTGTCTAGAAAACAACTGGCAGATGGGATACCTTCAGTTTCCTTCAAAAAGGAAAGGCCATGTCCAGGATGTGAGATTGGTAAGTAGAAACGTGCCAGTTTCAAGACCAAGCAGAATTTCAGCATAACTGAACCACTTCATATGCTTCATATGGATCTCTTTGGTCCAGTAAATGTTCAGACTCGTGCTGGTAAAAGATACACCCTGGTGATCGTAGATGAATTCTCCAGATACTGTTGGGTGATCTTTCTCAGGTCTAAAAATCAAGCTGCTGCTGAAATCATCAGTCTTATCAAGCACATTGAGCTCAAGTACAAGCGAAAGGTGTGTCAGTTAAGAAGTGAGAATGGAACAGAATTCCAGAATGCAACTCTAGAGTCATTCTGTAGTGACACTGGCATCTCCCAGAATTTCTCATCAGCCCGCTCTCCAGAACAGAATGGAGTGGTGGAAAGGAAGAATCGAACGCTGATAGAAGCTGCCAGGAGTATGCTTGCTGAATCTGGTCTGTCTACCAGTTTTTGGGCTGAAGCAATTGCTACTGCTTGTCACACCCAGAACCGGTCTGTGTACATCAAAAGACACAAAAAGACAGCTTATGAAGTATTAAGAAATAGAAAACCAAATATTGGTTATTTTCACGTTTTTGGATGTCCAGTATACATCCTGGACGACTCCAGTCAGTTACGCAAATTCGATGCCAAAGCAGATGAAGGGTATTTCTTAGGCTATTTAGCCATTCGCAAGGCCTTCAAAGTCTACAACAAGAAACTGGAGAAGGTCCATGAGTCAATACATGTCACATTTGATGAATCAAATGCCGCAATAAAAAAACAGCCAACCCTTGATACTCCCCCCCCCCCCCCCCCCCCCCCCCCCCCCCCCCCCCCCCCCCCCCCCCCCCCCCCCCCCCCCCCCCCCCCCCCCCCCCCCCCCCCCCCCCCCCCCCCCCCCCCCCCCCCCCCCCCCCCCCCCCCCCCCCCCCCCCCCCCCCCCCCCCCCCCCCCCCCCCCCCCCCCCCCCCCCCCCCCCCCCCCCCCCCCCCCCCCCCCCCCCCCCCCCCCCCCCCCCCCCCCCCCCCCCCCCCCCCCCCCCCCCCCCCCCCCCCCCCCCCCCCCCCCCCCCCCCCCCCCCCCCCCCCCCCCCCCCCCCCCCCCCCCCCCCCCCCCCCCCCCCCCCCCCCCCCCCCCCCCCCCCCCCCCCCCCCCCCCCCCCCCCCCCCCCCCCCCCCCCCCCCCCCCCCCCCCCCCCCCCCCCCCCCCCCCCCCCCCCCCCCCCCCCCCCCCCCCCCCCCCCCCCCCCCCCCCCCCCCCCCCCCCCCCCCCCCCCCCCCCCCCCCCCCCCCACCCCCCATCCTATCGATCAGATCATAGGTGACTCCAGTAGAGGAGTTCAGACCAGAAAAGCCTCCAGTAATCAATGCTTATATGTCAGTTTCTTATCACTGATAAAACCAAAGAAGATTGACGAGGCTATCGAAGATCCAAGCTGGGTGATAGCTATGCAAGAAGAGCTTCACCAGTTTGAAAGGAACAAGGTTTAGTAGCTGGTTTCTTTCCCAGTTGGAAAGAAAGAACCAATTGGAACCAGATGGGTCTTCAGGAACAAGGTAGATGAAGATGGCCGCGTAATCAGAAACAAAGCTAGACTGGTAGCACAAGGATACTGCCAGTCAGATATCGATTTTGATGAATCAAATGCCGCAATAAAAAAACAGCCAACCCTTGATACTCCCCCAGTAACTCCAATTGTCTTTTGTGAATCTGATCCTATCAACTAGAATAAAGATTCAGAAGACACAGTTTCCAGTCATCCTGATCTGGAACCTGTTCAAAAGAAGAAACCCTCCAGTAGTACCCCATTCTATCCTTCAATTAATTTCAAGCTACCCTCTGAAATTATTATTGGATCAGATGTTCGTACTACTCCCCAGTATCAGTATCAGTTGAAATTATACCAGAAATGTCTTCATATGAAGAATTCCAAACTGAACCAGTACTTCAAGAAATGCCTTCAATTGAAGAATTTCATGATGTAAATCGTGATTTAAATGATTCAGATGAAGATGTTGAAGTAGTCTCGCAAGATCCTCCTCCTGAAGCAACACCAGAGGAGACTCAACTGAATTCTTGCACTGATATTGTTGTCAGTAACTATCCTGGTCAGTACTCCAGATGGACAAAAGCTCATCCTATCGATCAGATCATAGGTGACTCCAGTAGAGGAGTTCAGACCAGAAAAGCCTCCAGTAATCAATGCTTATATGTCAGTTTCTTATCACTGATAAAACCAAAGAAGATTGACGAGGCTATCGAAGATCCAAGCTGGGTGATAGCTATGCAAGAAGAGCTTCACCAGTTTGAAAGGAACAAGGTTTAGTAGCTGGTTTCTTTCCCAGTTGGAAAGAAAGAACCAATTGGAACCAGATGGGTCTTCAGGAACAAGGTAGATGAAGATGGCCGCGTAATCAGAAACAAAGCTAGACTGGTAGCACAAGGATACTGCCAGTCAGATATCGATTTTGATGAATCATTTGCTCTAGTGGCTAGACTTGAAGCGATCAGAATATTCTTAGCATTTGCTGCTCATCATCAATTCAAGGTCTACCAGATGGAAGTTAAAAGTGCATTCTTGAATGGAAAACTTGAAGAAGAAGTTTATGTCTGACAACCACCAGGTTTCATTGATGAAAAGCATCCACACTGGGTATATCGTCTGGACAAAGCACTTTATGGCCTCAGATAAGCCCCACGTGCCTGGTATGATACTCTGACTAAACATTTAATGAAAAATGGTTTTAAACGAGGTGCAATTGACAATACCTTATTTATTCTTCATGAAAAAGGTAATCTTCTGATGGTACAAATTTATGTTGATGATATTATTTTTGGGTCTGCTGATGACAAAATGTGCAAGAAATTTTCGAAAATAATGTCGACTGAATATGAAATGAGTTTAATGGGTGAATTAACATATTTTCTAGGACTCCATATTAAACAGACCAGAGATGGTATTTTTATTAATCAAGAGAAATATGTTAGAGATCTTTTAAAGAAATATGATATGAACTCTTCACCATCTAACCCACTCCAATTTCTGCACCATTAACACTGGACTCTGATCCAGATGGTAAACCAGTGAACATCACTGTCTATAGAGGCATGGTTGGTTCACTGATGTATTTAACCGCCAGTAGACCAGATATTATGTTTTCAACATGTTTATGTGCCAGATATCAGTCTAATCTAAAAGAATCTCAGATGCTAGCTGTAAAGCGCATACTAAAATACCTTAAGGGTGTCCCAGTTTGGGTCTTTGGTATCCCAAAGGCTCAGGCATGGATCTAATGGGTTATTCAGATTCAGATCATGCAGGTTGTAAGATAGACAGGAAATCCACTACTGGTGGATGTCATTTCCTTGGTGGCAAACTGGTCAGCTGGACCAGTAAGAAGCAAACTTCAGTTTCATTATCCAATGCTGAAGCTGAATACGTGTCTGCAGCCAGTTGTTGTGCTCAGATACTCTGGATGAAGAACCAGTTGCTTGATTATGGTATTAAGTATTCAAAGACCCCAATCTTTTATGATAATACCAGTGCCATTGCTATCTCGAACAATCCAGTCATGCACTCAAAGACGAAGCACATTGATCTCAGGTATCACTTCATTCGCGACAATATTGTGAAAGGCAACATTGAACTCCATTTTATTCCCACTGACAAACAACTCGATGACATTTTTACTAAAGCACTGGATGTAAAAACATTTGAATATCTTGTTGGTGAGTTGGGAATGTTAAACCCTTAAATTTGGAACCTTGGTATTGAACGCCTTTGTGTACTATCAGGGATCCTTGATTTAAAAGATTTATAAATCTATGACTGCTTAGATATCGAACGCCTTTGTGTACTATCTTTGCATTAATAGATTTCTGGATCAATATTCCAGGGGGAAGACTGAAAGATATATTTTTGTCCTTAATAATGTTTTAATTTCAGGGGGAATTTATTAATTTATTTTCTCACTGGACAAAATTTTCTGGAAAATATCACTGGTACTTTGTAAATGTGTCCCTCTCACTGGTAATTAGATGGGTTGACGTGCATGTTTGAGGTGACTTTTGTCTCCTTGTAAATGTGTCCCTCTCACTTGTCTGTATTAGTTGATGTGCATGTTTGAGGTTACTAGTCTCTTTCAAATGGTTATCATTGGTACTTTACTGGAGTGTACCATCAGTGCATGCATCACTGGCCTAATCCACCAGTGATACTGGAGTGTCCAGTCAACCTCCAGATGCACTGAAATGAGTCATGGTTTGTAAGTCATAATATTTTAATACTTGGTCATTGTGCGTGCCACGTATGCAAACTTTTTGAAAAGATATTTATCTTATTATCCTACGTGGCATGTCACTTTTTCAAACCTAATGATGGTATTTTTTACCTTGGGAAGACAAAAAATGCAAGTTGGTACTGTTTGTGGGTTGTAAACCGTCACACATTTATGTGTGATGTGATGTATTTAATGCGGATCTCAAAACCCGATCAAAATTATATTTGATAAATTCAAAATTAACCGTTTGAGTTCCACATTCTCTCTCCTATAAATACCCACTTTCACTTTCATTAGCATTTACTTCGAACATATTTACTCCCAAAATTCTTCAAATTCCTTCATTTACTTTCTTTTACATTCAATTTCCAATCATAAATCTCTCTCATATTAAATTCATCAAATCTTCATAAACCCTAATTCTTCAATTTCATCTTCATATTTCTACCAAATACAATGGCACCAAGACAATCTAATTCACCCAAAAATCTGCTCGCTGCTGAATATGCTCCAGTTGCCAATGTAGTTAACGCACCTCATATCTCTTTAGAGGCAAAGGCCATTAGAATAAACATGAATAATTGGATGGCTAGACTCACTAGCACCACGCATGCTCCTACTTCTCTCATTGGGCGACTGAATGCCTTTTTCCTCAGTTGTCCACTTTATGGTGCTCTTACTCTCAATCCAGGCAAAATGTATCATGATTATTTATGTGAATTTTGGTATACTGCTGTGTATGTTGAAAATACTCAATCCATCAACTACACATTGCAACAAGGCACCAGGGCCTTTACTCTCACTGCCGACTCTCTTAGAGATATTCTTCATTTGAATTATCTGGCTGAAAATGAGATGGCAATTACTCTCCCTTCTAAATTTCAGAGATGTGTGCAGACTGATGGGACACACTGATATACTGGATGAGCATGGCCAGTTATCAAGGAAAGGCACCATTTACATGAGCAAGCTTTCAGACTCATGGAGATATTTCTTCACTCACCTTGTTCAGTGTTTGGGTGGCAGTTCTGGAGGATTGGACCAGATTAATCAAATGCAACTCCGGATTGCCTACTGTCTCTGGTTCGGATACAGAGTAGATTTTGCTCAGATTTTCTTTGATGATTTGGTAGAGCGTCTAAGGGTGAAAGGTAGAAAACCTCATATTCCTTATATTCGTTTTCTGTCACTTGTATTTTTAAGAGCTCTAGGTGCTGAGTATGATTTCGACACAAATCATTTTTCTGTGTGCGAATATCTGAGGGAGTTGAGTTCATTGAAATCAAGAGCTGGTGAGGTTGAAATTCTTGTAAATATGCTGAATCACTTTAGAAATGATGCACTTGATGCATCATCATCAGATGAGCAGGAAGAGGCTCTAGGTGGGAACCAGATTGGTGAAGGACCCTCTGGAGTCCTCAGTGCTGAAATTGTACAACCAGTGACCCAGGTGGCTCCTGAGGTTCACCAGACTGCAAATGTTACTCTACCAAGAACTTCCAGACGTCTTAGGAAGGCTGGAGTTCAGGTAAATCCAAATAGAGCAGGAAGAGAATGTTGTACAGATTGATGAGCAGGTGACTGGTGAGCAAGATGCTCAGTTAGACTTAAACAGAGAAGTGGTTGATCAGGCAGTTGGGATGGCTCCAGATTGGGATGAGGTAGATTCCCAAATGTCTGAAGGTAACATGTTTGATGTGAATATGAATTTCCTGGGTGATGAAGTAGAAAATGTGGTTACTTCTGTTATTGCTTCAGTCACCCAACCTCTTATCTCTACAGAAATGCCACCACCACCAGAATCCATTATTGCACCACCATCACCACCACCACTTTCAATTCCACTAAACACTCCTTCAATCCTCCCACACATAATCAACCACCACCAATTAATTTTCCTGAACACCATGTGCTGGACTCAACTATTGTAACATCAGAAACTTCCACTGAACGGGTCCAGGCACAAGTACCTTTGGTAACCAGATTGGCTTCTGAATTGGCACCTCCCAGTGGTCTCTCCACTTCTTCTTCAGCCAAGGTCCAAGGCCTTTTAAGTAAGGTGGCGGACCTGGAGAGATCACTCCAGTCTTCATCCCAGGTTGTTTCTGATTTCAAGTCCTTATTGTCTAATAATCTTGCATCAGAAATGAATCTTTTTGCTGGGAATGAGAAGCTGGTGTTTGAGAAGATGAATGAACTGGTACTGGCCACAAATCAAAACACTGAAAATATCAAAGTAGCAGTCCAGGGCTTGGAGACTAGACTGGTTAATTCTGTTCAGACTGCAGTGAAAGCTGAACTTGTCCAACCACTGGCATGTCTGACGGATGAGGTTCAGAAGTTGATCACCAGGGTAAGTAATTTGGAAAGCAGGCCAACTCTTGATCAGAATGCTGTTGTTAGCACCATCAGTGATGAGTGTGCTAAGAAGTTCAGACATGGCATGTTGAAAGAAATTACTGAAGAAATTTCTGGGTCTGTTCTTAGAACCATTCAAGATGGGTTGTTGCCACAAGTGGTAAAGATGATTGAAAATGAAATGCCAAAGCACTTGTCTTCAGAAGTTCAAATTATCAAGAATAAAGTGACTGAGCTAAGGAAGACTGTGAATATCACAACTCCAGTGGCAGGAAGAACATTTTATGCTACAGACAGATACATGCTTGAACAATTATGGAGTGCCCACAAGTCTCAAACTGGTGGACATTCCAAGTGGGAAAAGTCTATTGCCACTTAGTCTGTTCCAGAAGGATTGGTGAAGAAAAAGAAAGAAGTAGTTATCAGTGCTATTGAAAAGGCCTTTGGCACTGAAGGCATCGTGCAACAAGAACAAGTGACTGGTACTGATGCCAGTGCACAAGAAGCGCAGAAGGCACTTGGCACTGAAGCCATTGTGCAGGTTGAAGAGGCTGCTGGTACTGATGCCAGTGCACAAGAAGCGCAGAAGGCACTTGGCACTGAAGCCATTGTGCAGGTTGAAGAGGCTGCTGGTACTGATGCCAGTGCACAAGAAGCGCAGAAGGCACTTGGCACTGAAGCCATTGTGCAGGTTGAAGAGGCTGCTGGTACTGATGCCAGTGAGCCCCAATTTGAACAATTCCCAGATATCACATCCACTCTAAAGTTAGTAAAAAGGAAGAAGCATATGAAATCTGGAGGTGAAATTGAAACTGCTGAATGTAACAACCCTACTTTTTAACATTTTATATGTGCTAGTTATGTTGTCTATGATCCCGCAAGCCATAGTTATACTTGAAGCTAGTAGATAATGCCCCTAAATTAGCAATCTAAAGCTATTGTTCAAATCTAAATTTGATTTATGAAATACCATTGAACAAAATTTTTATTGATGATTAATCAATTTATAAATGATAAAATGAGCCTCACAAGTTGAGATATCATTCAAAATTCTTGCAAATGTTCAACAAATCAATCACCAAACCAATTTAAGTAAATATGATATGAGAATAAAGATTTCTATCTCAAAGTATAATTATAAATTAATATGTACATAAAAGTGGTTAAATAACAACAAGTATATATATATGTATGCTTAAAATAAATACAAGTTTATAAATAAAGGCTTATGTAACAAATTAAAAACACAAAAATATATACATACATATACATATACACGACTTATATATATGTACACATGCTAGAATAAAGACCAACTTATACTACAAACTAACACATTTAACCTTACAAAACATATATACACTTACATCTAACATACATACATTTTATACAACAAATTTTTATAAAAAAATAAAATAAGAAAAAGACCCTCCATTACCCTAAGAGGCTGGCCCTCCCCCCCACCACACACTCCCCCCCCCCCCCCCCCCCCCCCCCCCCCCCCCCCCCCCCCCTTCCCTCCCTTAAGGTCGGCCCCACCTCCCCCCTTTTTCATACTTCACTCTTTCATTTCAAACAACTCTTCCACTCTTGGAACTCACACACCTCTTCACACTCTTCACACACTTTTATTTTCTCTCAAAAACCTCTTCTCTTCTCCTCTCCTTCTTCTTATTTTCGGCCCAAACAACAACAAATAACACCAACAAAAATCAAGTTAAACACTTAATAATAATAAGGATTAAGTTAGATTACTAAAGGGTTATATTAAGCAAGGGTTTAAGGATTGTTTTTGGGTTAGATTAAGGGTGGTACTGATGCCAGTGCACAAGAAGCGCAGAAGGCACTTGGCACTGAAGCCATTGTGCAGGTTGAAGAGGCTGCTGGTACTGATGCCAGTGCACAAGAAGCGCAGAAGGCACTTGGCACTGAAGCCATTGTGCAGGTTGAAGAGGCTGCTGGTACTGATGCCAGTGCACAAGAAGCGCAGAAGGCACTTGGCACTGAAGCCATTGTGCAGGTTGAAGAGGCTGCTGGTACTGATGCCAGTGCACAAGAAGCGCAGAAGGCACTTGGCACTGAAGCCATTGTGCAGGTTGAAGAGGCTGCTGGTACTGATGCCAGTGCACAAGAAGCGCAGAAGGCACTTGGCACTGAAGCCATTGTGCAGGTTGAAGAGGCTGCTGGTACTGATGCCAGTGCACAAGAAGCGCAGAAGGCACTTGGCACTGAAGCCATTGTGCAGGTTGAAGAGGCTGCTGGTACTGATGCCAGTGCACAAGAAGCGCAGAAGGCACTTGGCACTGAAGCCATTGTGCAGGTTGAAGAGGCTGCTGGTACTGATGCCAGTGCACAAGAAGCGCAGAAGGCACTTGGCACTGAAGCCATTGTGCAGGTTGAAGAGGCTGCTGGTACTGATGCCAGTGCACAAGAAGCGCAGAAGGCACTTGGCACTGAAGCCATTGTGCAGGTTGAAGAGGCTGCTGGTACTGATGCCAGTGCACAAGAAGCGCAGAAGGCACTTGGCACTGAAGCCATTGTGCAGGTTGAAGAGGCTGCTGGTACTGATGCCAGTGCACAAGAAGCGCAGAAGGCACTTGGCACTGAAGCCATTGTGCAGGTTGAAGAGGCTGCTGGTACTGATGCCAGTGCACAAGAAGCGCAGAAGGCACTTGGCACTGAAGCCATTGTGCAGGTTGAAGAGGCTGCTGGTACTGATGCCAGTGAGCCCCAATTTGAACAATTCCCAGATATCACATCCACTCTAAAGTTAGTAAAAAGGAAGAAGCATATGAAATCTGGAGGTGAAATTGAAACTGCTGAATGTAACAACCCTACTTTTTAACATTTTATATGTGCTAGTTATGTTGTCTATGATCCCGCAAGCCATAGTTATACTTGAAGCTAGTAGATAATGCCCCTAAATTAGCAATCTAAAGCTATTGTTCAAATCTAAATTTGATTTATGAAATACCATTGAACAAAATTTTTATTGATGATTAATCAATTTATAAATGATAAAATGAGCCTCACAAGTTGAGATATCATTCAAAATTCTTGCAAATGTTCAACAAATCAATCACCAAACCAATTTAAGTAAATATGATATGAGAATAAATATTTCTATCTCAAAGTATAATTATAAATTAATATGTACATAAAAGTGTTTAAATAACAACAAGTATATATATATGTATGCTTAAAATAAATACAAGTTTATAAATAAAGGCTTATGTAACAAATTAAAAACACAAAAATATATACATACATATACATATACACGACTTATATATATGTACACATGCTAGAATAAAGACCAACTTATACTACAAACTAACACATTTAACCTTACAAAACATATATACACTTACATCTAACATACATACATTTTATACAACAAATTTTTATAAAAAAATAAAATAAGAAAAAGACCCTCCATTACCCTAAGAGGCTGGCCCCTCCCCCCCACACCACACTCCCCCCCCCCCCCCCCCCCCCCCCCCCCCCCCCCCCCCCCCCTTCCCTCGGCCCCACCTCCCCCCTTTTTCATACTTCACTCTTTCATTTCAAACAACTCTTCCACTCTTGGAACTCACACACCTCTTCACACTCTTCACACACTTTTATTTTCTCTCAAAAACCTCTTCTCTTCTCCTCTCCTTCTTCTTATTTTCGGCCCAAACAACAACAAATAACACCAACAAAAATCAAGTTAAACACTTAATAATAATAAGGATTAAGTTAGATTACTAAAGGGTTATATTAAGCAAGGGTTTAAGGATTGTTTTTGGGTTAGATTAAGGGTTGTTGGAGGCTTCAAAGGCCACGAAAATTCTGCCCACTTTCTTCATCAAAAACCAAGTTCAAGAGGGTATAATCTTCATCCTTTCTACTAGATCTAATCTTGTTTTTGTTTATATTCAAAGGTTTTATCAAAAACTCATACTTTCTTCTTGTTTTCTTTGTAATATACACTTAATGAGGACAAAGTTGATAGGATCTTTCTTTCCATGCTCATGTGTAAGTCCCAACTCGATAGATGGTACTACTGAAGACACCTCAATGTCGATGGTGGAGTTACTTTGCAATATATGCACTGAAACTGGAGACGACCAGTTGCAGTGTGTATATACCAAGTTCTAGATAGATTACTTATTTAAATGGCAATAAGTAAAGAACAATGCAATAATACAAATAACTTGTAAGATAACTTGATGAGACAATATGTATTTTTCAATGTGTAATTTATTTATTGATGTTAAATAAATTACAAGGTTGATGCGGAACCAAGATAATACAAGAATGTAAATATCCTAACAACCTATGAAATACAATTGATCTACACTCGGAATTTCTCAAGACAATCGAAACACTTAAAGTTGTGAAATGTTCCTTTTAGCGATTGAGAGAATATTGCACAAGTTCACCAAGAATATTGCAGGTTTGCAAAGTGTGAATTCTATCGAAGAGTATTCGAAGAAGTCTGAAGTGTGTTTTCACTTTGTGATTTCAAAACACTTAATATTCTTGGTTGTGCAATGACTTGTATTTATAGACAAAGTTAACATTGGAATGTTAACTTTAGCCGTACAAATGTGGTTGGGAGCATTTAAGGAATAGCATTTAATTCCTTAAAAAGCAGTGTAAAGTCGTATGATAAAGCAACTTTACACAACCACCTTTATGTACCTTTTATTACTTAAATAATAAGATAAGGCTTATTATCCGGGTAAAGGTACATAAAGCATACAAGTCAATTCCTCGTAATCAGTGTAAAGCTTTGTAAGGGCTTTCCACTGATGGTCTCTAGTTTGTAACTGACTAGAATGCCAACTGGGCTTTGCTGCCATTGCCATTCTCTATCTTCCATTTGTTGTCTTCGACTTCAACTGGAATGATTCTTCAACTGGTCAGTTCTCAACTGGAGGAAGTCTTCAGTTGCGTTGACTGTACGGTGCAACTGGACTTCAATATATTTCTGGACAAATCTTCTTGGTCACCAGTTTACTGGTCTCCAGATGCAACTGGTGACTGGCAAGTGTAAACTGGTGACTGGCAAGTGTAACTGGTGACTGGCAAGTGTAAACTGGTGACTGGCAAGTTAACTGTCTGGCAAGTGTAACTGGTGACTGGCAAGTTTACTGGTCTCCAGATGCAACTGGTGACTGGCAAGTGTAAACTGGTGACTGAACAGTTCCAGGTGAACTGGTCCTAACAAATTCCCCCTATTTGTCTAGAAATATAGTCTAAGTCTTTTTCTAGTTCTTGTATCTATACAAGTGTGAACTATAGAGACTTGTTCGATTAAAATCTATCTAAGTTCCCAAGGCATTTTTATAGATCAATAAATGCCTTAGGTTTTTCTTTTAGGTTTGTTAGATTTTAATCTTTTATCTACCTTGTGGTTACAAACTGGTAACTTCATTTATACAAGGAAATGGAATTTATACAAGTTACAGAATGTAAATACAAATTACAAGTAGATAACTGAAGAAAGAACTTTATGAGATGGCCCTTCGCCAATTCTTCTTCTCTTGGCAACTGAAGAGATAGGCTGAGAGTCTTCAGGGTCAATATTCAACTTTTGCTCAAGATTTTCTTTATGTTGAATTTTGCCCCTTAGAAAGTTTGCCCATGCTTTTTCAAACCTATTCTTTTGTGCCTTCGCATCCAAAACATTCACCATCTCCACCCATTCGTTGAACCCATATTGCATAGCACCAGGATTGTCAGTTTTAACCAGTGGCCCCCTGGTATAACTAACTTCGACTTGAAAAACTTTGGTGCCTGGCTTGATTGTTACATTTACACCATTAATAGTACCACTATGTCTTCTGGTTGACATGATCTGGGAGTAGTAGCTTCTAGCTTCAGATTCATTTGTAATTCTTATACTCCCAGCACCAGCAGCCAGTATAGCGGACTTGATGTCTTCATTTGAAACCTCGCCAGTTGGTTCAACAAATGTGCTAAGGTCAACATCTCTAGACAGTGGTCTTCTTGGTTGTGGAATCCTTCTTGGTGGATTCAAAACCTTCTTCACAACCTTCTTAACATTTTCAATTCGTTTAAGAATCCCACTGGCCCTATTCTCCTTGGCCTTCTCCACTGAAATGTTCAAGCTTCTGGCATCGAATTCAGCTTCACCCTCAGGATAGTGTTTGTCCAGGTCTACATCCAGCATTTCTTTCAACTGGTCAACTATCCTAGGATCATTCTTAATCCTAACATACTCCTCCTTAGTGATACCCAAAAGATTGGCATCACTCATATCAAGTAACTTGATTTGTGCAAGATGTGCCCTGGCTTCAGCTTGGTTTCTTTGTTTCATCTTCTTTCTTTCTTTGATATCATTTCCAAGTCTGGCCAGTCTTCTGCTATCACTATCTAAAACTGGAGGAAGTATATCAGCATTACCAGTTTCAAGAATTACATTAGTGGCCTGCTGGGCAGATGCATCACCAGCTAAACCTTTGCCTTTATCCAAAACAACATTCCCCCTATCACCATCATCACCAGATCCACCAACTCTTTGATCACCAGCTTCAGTACTGGTAGCCACAATCAATTCTCTTCCAGATGGAGTCCTTCTAGGTGCAACTGGTGGAAGGACTGCACTTCTTTCCCCCTTGGCAGCATCTAGACCTGCCCGAATACCTACCCATTCAGAGGGGTGAGATGGAAACCGGTCAAGAGGCTGCCATGACTGCATGTCCTTACACTCTTTGAAGATCCCACACATCATCCGGAAGGATCTCCACAAATGGTTCGTCTCCTTTGACTGAATCAAGACATTTGCACTAACTTGTTCTTGACCAGTTTTAAGTTCATTTAAAATTTTGGAGTCTTCATCCAAACCGGAGACAACCTTATCCTTCACTTCATCATCCTTCTTCTTCAGATTTTCTACTTCAGTTGTCAGTCTATCTAAAGATTGAGCATGTAGAGATACCTGGGTGTTCAAACTTTCAATGCTGCCTCTTAACTGGTTGATCTCACTGGTGAGTGGGGCCAGATCAACCTGAGGAGTGGCCAGCTTAGTGATCTCAGATATCACCCTTTCAACCAATTGTGCTTCTCTAGCACCCAGCGTATCCTCTATTTTCTGACCAACCGAAGTCATCAACTGCTCTCCAAGTCCAATTACATCTAGGCCAGGTTTTTCAATCAATTCCTTAACCTGCCTTTCAATCTCTTTCAAATCAACTTTTGAAGTTCTGACAGTATTGCCCAGCAAGTTGGAGATTGAAGTTGTAACCTTGGAGTGAGTTAGGTCAAAGGCTTCCTTTAAAGTACCAGCCAAATTGTTGCAGCCAGTGACCAACTCATTTAGCTTTTTAAACACCAAGTCTTCATTAGATGAAAACTTGTTTATCCCCAGATCAACCACTTTGATGTTTGTTAGGTGATCCTTGTGGTATCTGGAGAATGACTTGGTGTTTTTGTCAAGTGTCTTCTGAATCTCCTCCACCCTGGTTAGAAGGTTTTGGAGATCGGCTTGAAGTGAGACAACTTGACTGTCCAGTGACGAAGGAGAAGGTGTCACTGGACCAGCAGCAGTTACTACTGGAGCAACTGGAGGAGGCAAACTTAAGGAAGTCTCCCCAGTTGTGAAACCAGCAGTTGAAGATATAATAGGAGTGGTGGAAGAAGAAAGGAATGGAAAATCAAAGTGTTGTTCATGCTGCGAATGCTCAGGTGTGAACAACGGCGTCGGTGGGGGTGGCATTTCTCGAGCAAATGAGAATTGCCCAGTTGGTAAAGGAGCGGTATATGTTGGGAAAGATATATCAGTAGGCACATTTTCTTGGGAGGGTGAAAGTGAAAAGTGAAATTGATGCGTCTGGAAGGGAGACTGGAGATGAAGGGTCTTGAGCTTGTACAGAAGCATCAAGAATCTCCAAGTCTGTTTCAGTACCTTCAGAATCCGAAGATTCTATAAGGATTTCCTCGTCATTAACATTCATGTCCAGATCCATGAATGTAACTGAGGGCTGACCAGTTTCCTGGTCAGTCTCCAGATGACCTTCCCCAGTTTCCTGGATGGGTACATTTGTTGGAGGATCAGATACCGAAGTATCTTCACCAGGGATAGATGTAATTGGGGTTGCTTCAGTTATGGTTGCTCTATCCTCAACCACAACATTAGACGAAATGGAGGGTCCCTCATTATTTTGAGGCCCGCCCAGTTGCCTTTCTGACTCACCTTCAATAGGTGCATCAATTGAAGCGAATGCCAGTTGCATTCGTTCAGGAATTTCGACCTCTCCAGCTTCAGATACTAGAGAGTCTAAATTCCTTAGCATATCTGGAGCAGTGTACGGTGAATCTGTACTAATATATGCTTCTCTACCCAGAATATGCTTAAAACAAAGAAAGAGGAACCTTGAAAAGGGGATACACACACCCCTTGTGCCCTTCAGCTTTTGGACCAGGCTTCTAAACAAAATATCTACAAAGTCCACTCTCAATCCGTTCCACAAGCAGTAAGCCATTTCTGCTTGTGAGGAGTTAATCTGGTCAAGTCCACCAGAACTCCCATCCATGCTCTCCACCAGGTGGATGAAAAAATATCTCCATGAAGGTGTAAGGCCCTTCATGGTCATCGCACCTTTCGTTTTCAACACCCCATTGTCCAAGCACTCCTTGTGTCCCATTTCAAGAAGTACTTGACGAAAAGTTATGTTTGGGGGTAAGACGACTGGAGATTCACCCTCTCTCCAGTAATTAAGGCGTAAGGCATCCCTCAATACATTGGCGGATAAGGTACACTGGATTGTTCTATCCTTTAATGTGAAACTGATGGAGGAACAATCAGAAGAAAGACTGGCAGTGTACCAGAACTCACACAAGTAGTTGTGAAACAACTTGCGTGGGTTAAGAGAGAATGAGGGTCCTATTGGAGAATCCTTCAAAAACTTTTGAATTCTACCAATAAGGGTATCGGACCCTTGAGATCCTCGTAAGCTTGCCATCGGATTATTTGGATTTAGTTTGATGACAGAGGCATTACTAGGAGCACCAGATGCCGGTTTGACATCTGGTGAAGGAGCATATGGAACAGTCAAGAGATTTACATCTCTTGAACGAGATGATCTAGGAGCCATAGGAAATTGAAATTGAAAATTTGGGAATTAGGGTTCTTGATTTGTGAAGCAGAGAGAGAAATGAAGCAATTTTGATGATTGGAAGTAAATGAAAGAATGTAGAAGAGAAATAAATGAGTTCGGAGTAAATAAGGGTATTTATAAGGGATTCAAGATCCCAATGAAATACCAAAAATCATATTTTAATAAACAAAATCCCTTTTGAAGATATTTTCACAAAGTTAGTTTTAATTTTGAAATAAAATCATGATTTTCCATGTCAACATTAAATGCTACCATGTCAGCATTAAATGCTACGACGGCTTATCTTATCCACGCGCCCACTCACTTTTTATTTTCCTAATACAAACAGTTGTCAAGTACTAAAATGGCTTGAAACACGTCAGATCACAATACCAAGTGGTTTAAAACACTCGAGTATCATCACGTGTCACACATATTGACCAAGTATTTCTAACGTTATAAAAATTAGACAAGACTGAATCTGGTAACTGGAGGATTAGTCCAGTGCCAGTTTCCAACTGGAGAGTTCTCCAGTTGCATTTTTAAACAAAAACGAATTTTAGTCAGAAAATTATTTTGAGTCTTTCCCCCTAAAATGATGATCCAGAAATCAAGTAGTGCCAAGATAGAATCACAAAGGCGTTTGATAGCCTGGCGAGCAAAGATTATCTGGACCTCCTCAACTGGAGAACTTCATCAGTGTCACTGACGCGTTCAATAACAAAGAAAGCTCCAGTTTTAAGGATTTAACATTCCTAGTTCGCTGATGAGATGTTTAAAGGTTTTCTCATTGAGAGGTTTTGTAAAAACATCAGCTAACTGTTTGTCAGTGGGGATGAAATGAATTTCAATGTCTCCTTTCATAACATGATCTCGAATGAAATGATACCTGATGTCAATATGCTTTATTTTGGAGTGCATCACTGGGTTGTGAGATATAGCAATTGCACTGGTGTTGTCATAAAAGATTGGGGTCCTTGTATACTTTTGACCATAATCTAGTAACTGGTTCTTGATCCAGAGAATCTGGGCACAGCAACTGGCCGCAGAAATGTACTCTGCCTCAGCAGTGGACATAGAGACTGAAGTCTGCTTCTTGCTGGTCCAACTTACCAGTTTTCCTCCAAGGAAATGACAACCACCAGTTGTTGATTTTCTATCTATCTTACAACCTGCATGATCAGAATCTGAATAACCCATTAGATCTAATCCTGAGCCTTTGGGGTACCAAAGACCAAGATTAGGACACCCTTTCAGGTATCTAAAGATACGCTTTATGTAACAACCCTACTTTTTAAATATTATATATGAACTAGTTATGTTGCCTATGATCTCGCAAGCCATAGTTATACTAGAAGCTAGTAGATAATGCCCTAAAATTAGCAATCTAAAGCTATTGTTCAATTCTAAATGTGAGTTATAAAGTACCATTGAACAAGATTTTATTGATGATCAATCAGATTATCTAAATAATAATGTAAGTCTCACAAGTTGAGATAGCCATCAAAAATCCTTACGAAGGCCCAACAATTCAATCATTTAGCTAATTGAAGTAAATTTGGTCACAAAAATAAAATTTCTACTTCCAAATATGTTATAAGTTCTTATGCGCATAAAAGCGTTTAAATCATAATAAGTATATATATACATGTACATATATGCTTAAAATATATACAAGTTCATAATCAAAGGCTCATGTAACAAATTAGAAACACAAAAATGTATACATACAAGCATATATACATGACATATATACATATGCACATATTAGAACAAACACCAACTTATAACTACAAACTAACACATTTAACCTTACAAAATATATACACACTTACACCTAACATACATACACTTTATATACAACTTTTTATATAAAAAAAAAGATACCAAAAACCCTTCCTATGCCTCTTTGAGGCCGGCCCTCCCCCCTTTCCCCATACACATTCACCAATCAACATTTAACCAACCTTATACTCCCAACACAAATCACTTACACTCTTCACACACAACTCATTTCTCTCTCAAGAAACCTCTTCTTTTCTCTCTTTTTCTTATTATTTTCGGCCACATCAAGAACAAAGAAAACACCATCAAAAATCAAATTAACACTTACTAATAATAAGGGTTTTAAGTTAGATTAATAAAGGGTTAATACAAGCAAGGTTCAAGGGTTGTTTTAGGCTTAGATTGAAGGTATTATAAGGGTTTGAAGGCCACGAAAATCTGCCCTCTTTCATCATCAAAAACCAAGTTCAAGAGGGTAAAATCTTCATCCTTTTTAATAGATCTAATCTTGTTTTTGTTTATATTCAAAGGTTTTATCAAAAACTCATACTTTCTTCTTGTTTTCTTTGTAATATACACTTAATGAGGGCAAAGTTGATAGGATCTTTCTTTCCATGCTCATGCATGTCGAATCTAAGAAGAAAGATCCAAGGATTCAACAAGTTTAAGACCCAAAAGTGTGGTTATAGATTAGTAGCTTTTAAAGTGACTTTCTTGATGATAGATCTATATGTTTTTGTATATTTTTGAGGGTACTTCATCTGGCCCTAGACAAAATACAAAACCTTTTGCAAAGAAAGATAAATCTATTTCTCCAGTTGAGAAAAAGAAAAAGGTTTCAAAACTATCACCCCAGTGGTCTTTTCAACTAAGACCACTGTTGAAGAAAGTGAACTAAACCAGATTGCCCCAGGGACCTATAAGGAGGGTCCAGTGAACCCATCAGTCGATGGGTTCCCAAATCTAACTGATAATATCTGGTGTATGTGCAGGGCGATCGAAAGAAATATATCTGGTATCTTGACAGTGCTGCTGGCAGGACGATGACCGGATGTAAGACCCTGCTGGAGGAGTTTACCATTTCTGATGGACCCTCCATTACTTTTGGAAATGATGGTTGTGGAAAGACTGAGGGATACAGTGTTCTGAACAATGGACAAGTCAAGTTCAGACGTGTTGCATTTGTGAATGGTTTGAAATATAACCTGATCAGTGTAAGCCAACTGTGTGATTGCTCCCAGAAAAGGGAATGTGTACGTGATGGATATGGAAAGCTCTCCATCAGAGCAGTGTTTCTATACTCAAGCTGATGAAGACACAAACTGGTTATGGCACAAAAGGTTATCCCATTTAAATTTCAAGAATATTAATAAGTTGTCCAGAAAACAACTTGCAGATGGGATACCTTCAGTTTCCTTCAAAAAGGAAAGACCATGTCCAGGATGTGAGATGGGTAAGCAGAAACGTACCAGTTTCAAGACCAGACAGAATTTCAGCATATCTGAACCTCTTCATATGCTTCATATGGACCTCTTTGGTCTAGTGAACGTTCAGACTCGTGCTGGTAAAAGATACACCCTGGTGATCATAGATGAATTCTCCAGATATTGTTGGGTTATCTTTCTCAGGTCTAAAAGTGAAGCTGCTACTGAAATCATTAGTCTTATCAAGCAAATTGAGCTCAATTACAGTCGAAAGGTGTGTCAGTTAAGAAGTGACAATGGAACAGAATTCCAGAATGCAACTCTGGAGTCATTATGTACTGACACTGGCATCTCCCAGAATTTCTCATCAGCCCGCTCTCCAGAACAGAATGGAGTGGTGGAAAGGAAGAATCGAACGCTGATAGAAGCTTCCAGGAGTATGCTTGCTGAATCTGGTCTGTCTACCAGTTTCTGGGCTGAAGCAATTGCTACTGCTTGCCACACCCAGAACAGGTCAGTGTATGTGAAGCGACACAAAAAGACAGCCTATGAAGTCTTAAGAAATACAAAACCAAATATTGGTTATTTTCACGTTTTTGGATGTCCAGTTTACATCCTGAACGACTCCAGTCAGTTAGGCAAACTTGATGCCAAAGCTGATGAAGGGTATTTCTTAGGCTATTCAGCCATTCGCAAGGCCTTCAGAGTCTACAACAAGAGACTGGAGAAGGTCCATGAGTCAATTCATGTAACATTTGATGAATCAAATGATGCAATCAACAAGAAGCCATCCCTTGACACTCCCCCAGTAACTCCAATTGTCTTTTGTGAATCTGATCCTATAAACGACATTAAAGAAGATTCAGAAGACACAGTTTCCAGTCATCCTGATCTGGAACCTGTTCAGAAAAAGAAACTCTCCAGTAGTACTCCATTCTATCCCTCTATTATTTTCAAACTACCCTCTGAAATTAATATTGGATCAGATGTTCGTACTACTCCCCCAGTATCAGTGTCAGTTGAGAATATACCAGAAATGTATTCTTATGAAGAATTCCAAACTGAACCAGTACTTCAAGAAATGCCTTCAAATGAAGAATTTCATGATGCAAATCGTGATTTAAATGACTCAGATGAAGATACTGAAGTAGTCTAGCAAGATCCTCCTCCTGGAGCAACTCTAAAGGAGACTCAACTGAATTCTTGTACTGATATTGTTGTCAGTAACAATCCTGGTCAGTACTCCAGATGGACAAAATCTCATCCTATTGATCAGATCATAGGTGACTCCAGTAGAGGAGTTCAGACCAGAAGAGCCTCCAGTAATCAATGCTTATACGTTGGTTTTCTATCTTTGATGGAACCTAAGAAGATTGACGAGGCTATGGAAGATCCAAGCTGGGTGACTGCTATGCAACAAGAGCTTCACCAGTTTGAAAGGAACAAGGTCTGGTATCTGGTTCCTTTCCCAGTTGGAAAGAAAGAACCAATTGGAACAAGATGGGTCTTCAGGAACAAGGTCGATGAAGATGGCCACGTAATCAGAAACAAGGCCAGACTGGTAGCACAAGGATACTGCCAGTCATATGTCGATTTTGATGAATCATTTGCTCCAGTGGCTAGACTTGAAGCGATCAGAATATTCTTAGCATTCGCTGTTTATCATCAGTTCAAAGTCTACCAGATTGACGTTAAGAGTGCTTTCTTAAATGGAAGGCTTGAAGAAGAAGTTTATGTCAGACAACCACCAGGTTTTGTTGATGAAAAGCATCCACATTGGGTATATCGTCTGGACAAAGCGCTTTATGGCCTCAGACAAGCCCCACGTGCCTGGTATGACACTCTGACTAAACATTTGTTGAAAAATGGTTTTAAATGGTAATTGGACAGGTTGAAGTGCGTGTTTGAGGTGATTTTTGTCTCCTTGTAAATGTGTCCCTCTCACTGGTAATTGGACAGGTTGAAGTGCGTGTTTGAGGTGACTTATGTCTCCTTGTAAATGTGTCCCTCTCACTGGTAATTGGACAGGTTGAAGTGCGTGTTTGAGGTGACTTATGTCTCCTTGTAAATGTGTCCCTCTCACTGGTAATTGGACAGGTTGAAGTGCGTGTTTGAGGTGACTTATGTCTCCTTGTAAATGTGTCCCTCTCACTGGTAATTGGACAGGTTGAAGTGCGTGTTTGAGGTGACTTATGTCTCCTTGTAAATGTGTCCCTCTCACTGGTAATTGGACAGGTTGAAGTGCGTGTTTGAGGTGACTTATGTCTCCTTGTAAATGTGTCCCTCTCACTGGTAATTGGACAGGTTGAAGTGCGTGTTTGAGGTGACTTATGTCTCCTTGTAAATGTGTCCCTCTCACTGGTAATTGGACAGGTTGAAGTGCGTGTTTGAGGTGACTTATGTCTCCTTGTAAATGTGTCCCTCTCACTGGTAATTGGACAGGTTGAAGTGCGTGTTTGAGGTGACTTATGTCTCCTTGTAAATGTGTCCCTCTCACTGGTAATTGGACAGGTTGAAGTGCGTGTTTGAGGTGACTTATGTCTCCTTGTAAATGTGTCCCTCTCACTGGTAATTGGACAGGTTGAAGTGCGTGTTTGAGGTGACTTATGTCTCCTTGTAAATGTGTCCCTCTCACTGGTAATTGGACAGGTTGAAGTGCGTGTTTGAGGTGACTTATGTCTCCTTGTAAATGTGTCCCTCTCACTGGTAATTGGACAGGTTGAAGTGCGTGTTTGAGGTGACTTATGTCTCCTTGTAAATGTGTCCCTCTCACTGGTAATTGGACAGGTTGAAGTGCGTGTTTGAGGTGACTTATGTCTCCTTGTAAATGTGTCCCTCTCACTGGTAATTGGACAGGTTGAAGTGCGTGTTTGAGGTGACTTATGTCTCCTTGTAAATGTGTCCCTCTCACTGGTAATTGGACAGGTTGAAGTGCGTGTTTGAGGTGACTTATGTCTCCTTGTAAATGTGTCCCTCTCACTGGTAATTGGACAGGTTGAAGTGCGTGTTTGAGGTGACTTATGTCTCCTTGTAAATGTGTCCCTCTCACTGGTAATTGGACAGGTTGAAGTGCGTGTTTGAGGTGACTTATGTCTCCTTGTAAATGTGTCCCTCTCACTGGTAATTGGACAGGTTGAAGTGCGTGTTTGAGGTGACTTATGTCTCCTTGTAAATGTGTCCCTCTCACTGGTAATTGGACAGGTTGAAGTGCGTGTTTGAGGTGACTTATGTCTCCTTGTAAATGTGTCCCTCTCACTGGTAATTGGACAGGTTGAAGTGCGTGTTTGAGGTGACTTATGTCTCCTTGTAAATGTGTCCCTCTCACTGGTAATTGGACAGGTTGAAGTGCGTGTTTGAGGTGACTTATGTCTCCTTGTAAATGTGTCCCTCTCACTGGTAATTGGACAGGTTGAAGTGCGTGTTTGAGGTGACTTATGTCTCCTTGTAAATGTGTCCCTCTCACTGGTAATTGGACAGGTTGAAGTGCGTGTTTGAGGTGACTTATGTCTCCTTGTAAATGTGTCCCTCTCACTGGTAATTGGACAGGTTGAAGTGCGTGTTTGAGGTGACTTATGTCTCCTTGTAAATGTGTCCCTCTCACTGGTAATTGGACAGGTTGAAGTGCGTGTTTGAGGTGACTTATGTCTCCTTGTAAATGTGTCCCTCTCACTGGTAATTGGACAGGTTGAAGTGCGTGTTTGAGGTGACTTATGTCTCCTTGTAAATGTGTCCCTCTCACTGGTAATTGGACAGGTTGAAGTGCGTGTTTGAGGTGACTTATGTCTCCTTGTAAATGTGTCCCTCTCACTGGTAATTGGACAGGTTGAAGTGCGTGTTTGAGGTGACTTATGTCTCCTTGTAAATGTGTCCCTCTCACTGGTAATTGGACAGGTTGAAGTGCGTGTTTGAGGTGACTTATGTCTCCTTGTAAATGTGTCCCTCTCATTTGTCTGTATTAGTTGACGTGCACGTTTGAGGTTACCAGTCTTTCAAAATGGTTTTCACTGGTACTTTACTGGAGTGTCCCTCCAGTGTACAATCAGTACATGTTCACTGGACTAATCCACCAGTGATACTGGAGTGTCCAGTCAACCTCCAGATGCACTGAAATAAGTCATAATATTTTTTTTAAATACTTGATCATTGTGCGTGCCACGTAAGCAAACCTTTTTAAAGATATTTTAATCCTACATGGCATGTAAATTTTTCAACAAAATGATGGTATTTTTACCTTGGGAAGTCAAAAAGAGCAACTTGTTAATGTTTGTGGACTGTAAACCGTCACACATTTATGTGTGATGTGATGTAATTAATGCGGATCTCAAACCCGACCAAAATTTTATTTGATAATTTCAAATTAAACCGTTTGAGTTCCACATTCTCTCTCCTATAAATACCCACTTTCAATTTCATTTGCATTTACTTCGAACATATTTACTCCCAAATCTTTCAAATTCCTTCATTTATTTCTTCATTCAATTTCCAATCATATTTATCTCTCTTATTTACTCCATTACCATTCAATTCTTCATCAAATCTTCATCATAACCATATATATTCAATTTCATCTTCATCTATTCTTTATAAAATGGCACCTAGACAATCCAAATCGCTTAAAAATCTGCTTGCCGCTGAATATGCTCCTTCTGAAAATGTTGAAAGGGCACCTCATATCACTCTAGAGGCAAATGCCATAAGAATAAACATGAACAACTGGATGGCCAGACTTTCACTCTCCAGTGTTCATGATGCTCAATCTGTTATTGGGAGATTAAACACATTTTTTCTCTCATGTCCTTTATATGGTGCTTTAACATTAAATCCAGGAAGGATGTACCACGATTACCTTTGTGAATTCTGGTACACTGCAAAATATGATGATGAAACTTCATCAATTCTTCATCAAATCTTCATCATAACCATATATATTCAATTTCATCTTCATCTATTCTTTATAAAATGGCACCTAGACAATCCAAATCGCTTAAAAATCTGCTTGCCGCTGAATATGCTCCTTCTGAAAATGTTGAAAGGGCACCTCATATCACTCTAGAGGCAAATGCCATAAGAATAAACATGAACAACTGGATGGCCAGACTTTCACTCTCCAGTGTTCATGATGCTCAATCTGTTATTGGGAGATTAAACACATTTTTTCTCTCATGTCCTTTATATGGTGCTTTAACATTAAATCCAGGAAGGATGTACCACGATTACCTTTGTGAATTCTGGTACACTGCAAAATATGATGATGAAACTTCATCAATCACTTATTCTCTCAAGGGAGGTACCAGATCCCTTGGTTTCACTGCTAGTCTACTCAGGTCTGTTTTACAGTTAAACTATTTTGAACAGAATGAGTTGCCTATTGAACTTCCCTCTGGTATAAATACAAGGGAAGTATACAGACTGATGGGGCACACATATATCATGGATGAGCATGGCCAACTATCCAGGAAAGGAACTATCTACATGAGCAAACTGTCAGACTCATGGAGATACTTCTTCACCCACATTGTTGAATGTTTGGGAAGGCAGTTCTGGAGGGTTAGACCAGATAAATCAAACCCATCTCCAGATTGCCTACTGCCTATGGTTTGGGCTTAGAGTGGACTTTGCTCAGATTCTTTTTTATGACCTGGTAGAGCGTCTTAGAGTGAAAGGTAGAAAACCCTTTGTTCCTTATATTCGTTTTCTTTCACTCATGTTTAAAAGAGCTCTTGGAGACCAGTATGATTTTGAGACTACTCACTTTTCTGTGAGTGAGTATATGAGGGATCTGGTCAACCTCAGATCTCCACTGAACGAGGTAGATATTCCTCAGTCCATGCTCTCCTTTCAGAGAGAAGAAGCTGAAGTGGCTCCAGGTAGAGGTCAAGTTAGTGAAGGACCCTCTAGTGATCAAGATGTACAGATCATAGAAGCTGTACAACCCATTCGACAAATTGCTCCTGAAGGTCAAGGACCAGAAGTTGTTGAACCTTCCAGACGACCTAGAACTAACAGGCGTCTGATGAGAGCTGGACTTCAGGTGAATCCTGAAAGATATCCTGGTGATGTAATGAATCTGGATGGGTCTCCAATTTTTGAACAAGAGAATGTACCAGTTGTTGGGCAGGTGACTGATGAGGAGATTGAAAATGTTGCCCAGATTATTGAGCAGGTTGTTGAGGAAGTCAAACAAGATGTTCAGACTGATGAACATGTATCTGGTGAGCAAGAGGCTCAAATAGACTTGAATGTAGAGGCTGGTGAACAAGTTAGTGAACAGGCTGGTGAACAGACTGGTGATCAGACAGTTGGGATGGCTCCAGAATGGGATGATATAGATTCCCCAATGTCTGAAGGTTTTGATGTAAACATGAATTTCTTGGGTGATGAAGAAGAAAATATTGACACATCTGCTATTGCTTTAGTCACCCAACCAATTATATCTGCTGAAATGCCACCACCACCAGAATCAAATGAACCTCCACCAGAATCAAACATGCCACCACCTCCACCACCTCAAATACCTCCACCAGAATCAAATGACCTCCACCAGAATCAAATGAACCACCACCAGAATGAAATGTACCACCACCAGAATCAAATGAACCTCCACCAGAATCAAACATGCCACCACCTCCACCACCTTCAATTCCTAGAGATACTCAATACTTCACTCCTGCAACCATTTAAACTTCACAATCTCAACCTCAACCTCTTGAAACACCAGTCACCATATCTGAACAAGCTGCAACTGAAGAGGACTGGGCACAAGTACCTCTTATGACCAGATTGCCTTCCAATCTTGAACCTCCCAGTGGTCTATCCACTTCATCTTCTGCCGAGGTCCAAGGCCTTTTAAGTAAGGTGGCGGACCTGGAGAGATCACTCCAGACTTCATCGCAGGTTATTTCAGACTTTAAATCCTTATTATCAAATAACCTTGCATCTAAGATGAATCTGTTTGCTGGGAATGGGAAGCTTGTTTTTGAGAAGCTTGATGAACTGGTACTGGCCACAAACAACAATACTGCAAATTTCAAAGTGGCAGTCCAGGGATTGGAGACAAGGCTGGTGAACTCTGTTCAGACTGTAGTGCAAGGTGAACTTGTTCAACCACTGGCAGGTCTGAAAGAAGAAGTTCAGAAGTTGGTTTCCAGGGTAAGTTCTCTAGAGAGTAGATCCACACTTGACCAGGATGCAGGTGTCAGTACAATTAGTGATGAATGTACAAAGAAGTTCAGAATCAGTATGCTGAAAGAATTATCTGAAGAGATTTCTGAGACTATTCTTCGTACCATTCAAGATGGGGTGTTACCCCAGGTGGAGAAGTTGCTGGAAGAAAAGTTGCCAAAACACTTGCCTAAAGAAGTTGCAAATGTTAAAAAGGAAGTGCAGGTACTTAAGCAAGTTGTGTCTGATACAACTCCAGTGGCAGGAAGAACCTTTGGTGCACTGGACAGACATATGCTGGAACAGTTATGGAATGATCTCAAGTCCAGAACTGGTGATCATTCCAAGGGGAAAAGTCGTCTGGTGACCAAAAACAAGTGACACTGAAGCACTTGGCACAAAGCGCATATGGTACTGAAGCCACTATGCTGTCTGAAGAAGCTGCTGGTACTGAAGCCAGTGAGCCCCAGTTTGAGTCCTTCCCAGATATTCCAACTACACTGAAGGCTGTTAAAGGAAAAGAAAAAATGGTATCTGGAGAAGAAGAGCAAACTGCTGAAGAATCATCAGAGTATCCTACTGCTGATGATGAAACCTCCAAAAAGCTTGAACAAGAATGCATCATGATTGAAATCTTCAAGAGAAATCAAAAAGATGAACTGCCGGCCCATCAAAGGGAGATGGCATCTATGGGTACTCTGGACTCTTACAATGCTGGCAGGTTAGGCATAAATATCGATGTTTACAAAAAGATGAAGGAAGACCCCAGAGTTCATCAATGTCTGAATGCATTGAATGATGTTCATGTACGCTCCTTTTACGCCGAAGAAGAACAGGTTTATGATTCTATAATTTATGGCGTTAGTGTACCAGAACTCATCAGGCAAAGGAAGGAGGAACTGGTAAGCCTCCAGAAAAAGATCAGAAAGAACGCTGGTGCTCTGGAGATAGAGTACAGAAAGAAACTGACTGGCTTACCAAAACTGACTGCCAAACAAATCAAAGCGATTAAAGATGCTGATGTAAGCAAATTCATTCCCCTGGACACTTCTCAAAAAATCAATCGTCAACAACTCCAATCTGCTGTAGAGCAAAAGAGAGTGTCCAAGGAAACTGAAGCATTGATCCAGACAGCCAAATTGAAAGACAAGTACAATGAAATGTTAAATTTCAGGGCTGATGCTAGAAGGATCACTGGTGCTGAGATCAAATTAGCTGAAAATCATGAAGGCATGTCCAGGTTTGAAGTAAAGTTGACCAGGGAGGGTAACTTTACTGATGAAAGGAAAAGTACTTCAATCCAAGCATTTAGATGGAGTGAATTGAAAGAGATTGCTTTAACGTTCAGGGGAAGACAAATGTGTTGACTGATGTTAAAGCATTTTTGAAAAGAGTTGAAAGGGTATGGAGAAGAAAGCAACAGATGGAAGTTGCAATGGGCATAAAATCGCCAGAATCAATACCATCTTCTCCATCACCAAAGAGAAAGGCTACTGAAGATGCTCCAGGACAGACATCGAAAAGAAGGGCCTAACTCTTATCATTTACTTGTTGTAAATTTATTGTTTTATGAAAATTGTAAACTATTTATCAGTTGATGTATGTAATATTAGTTGCAATTTTTGATTCATAAAAGTAAATGATCAGATTTAGTCTAAGTTAGAACTTAAAAGATAAACTGAAAACACTCATGATCTATAAAGTGTTTTCCAGTAACTTAGATTTTTTAGACAAATCAAAACTTGTGTTTTTCAAGCATACAAAATTGTATAGATATAAGCTTGAAAACACTTGCATTATTTCTAAACAAATAGGTGGAATTTGTTAGGTCCAGATTTACTGGACTCGCTCCAGACTCGACTACTGGAGCCTTACTGAAGATCTATCCAGAAACATGTTCTACTGGACCTACTCCAGAATTGGAATCTGGAGTCCCTCTGAAGATTTTTCCAGAAATAATGGAAGACCAGTGAGCAAATACTTGTATAGGAAATCTGGAGTATTCTTCAGATTAGCTCACTGGACTTCACCCCAGTCCAGATCTACTCTACTGAAGACATTCTCACTGAAGTCAAAGACTAAAGTCAGAATAAAGAAGACTGACAAATGGCGGAGTCCACTGGAAGTCTTACCAGATCTGTACACTGGAGGATTATCAGTGTTCTAGACCTTACAAGTCTGAACACTGATATCGAGTAATTGACTTTTGCCTTTACACACTTTCCAAAGAACATTCCACTTGTTCTTTACCAAAGTTTATATGTGTGTAAAGGTGGTTGGTTAAAAGGATACAAAGTCATTTGATGTGACTTTATCCTTATACCTTATCCAATGCATTTAATGTTCTTGTCGGATCATTAAATGCATGCAACCATATTTGTACGGCACAAAATTCACTGGTGAATTTTGTTGCCTATAAATACAAAGTCATTTCCTTGATAAAAATACTTTTAAGCATACATTTTGCATTAAAGTGAATTTGTCTAAATACTCTCGATCTTAAACAGGGATACTTCACAACTTTAAGTATCTCGATCCATAAGAGTTATTTGACAAATATAGATCATTTGTAATTCATAGGTTGTTAGGATACATACTTATTTGTATTATCTTGATTCCGCACAACCTTGTATTTTATTTAACATCATAAATAAAATACACCATTGAAAATTACATTATGTTCCACTTTACTTGTTTATTGCTTTAAGTCTTGTATTACTTTGTTTATATATTCTTGCATTTATTTACAAGTAATACTAGTCCATTCTAGTGATTATTAGACTTATTGTATTTTACACTTTCTAGGTTAACCATCGTATTTCAGGGACTCACAGAAATGTATCATCTAGGAAGAAGAAATCAAATCTCCGGGGAGGAATCTTGGGAGGAGTTTCTATTAACCTAAAATTCTTATCCCGATAAAGGAAAGTAAAACAATCACCAATCCTTGAAAGCAGGAACACCTTCCTAAACATAGGCAAGGACAAAGGCTGCCCTAAAGCCCTAAGGATCATCTCAAACCGCACAATCTTTCCAGCTGCTAGCGGATGTAGCTGAGTAAGGCCAATCTTATAGTGAGAAAGAACCTCAAGGTAGAGGGTGTCAGTGGAACTCTAAGGCCAGACCAAACAAGGTAATCCCTATAGAAAGCAACCTTCCCGGAAGGTGGAAGGTTCACCCTGTCAGTATCCTCAGGAACAATGGGGTTGTACTTGGCAAGGCAGGGATAAGTCTCAACTAGCTTGGCTAAGCTACCGGCAGTAACAGAGGTGCAACACTCCTTGGCTAAGGTAGGAGGTCTCCTAACCTTGCCAACCTTAGGCTGAGACCCACTAGTTCCCTCAATATGGTCACTGCTAGCCTCAGACATGGTGACAGCCTAAAACAACACTTCTATTCTTTCAAAATTCAAGGCAAGGCAGAACAACACCTATATCAAACAAAATCCTAAATAAGGATCCAAGACCAAAGCGTATACTATATATCCAATAGATATAATATAGATAAATTTATATTAATTGTTATATATATATATATATATATATATATATATATATATATATATATATATATATATATATATATATATATATATATATATATATATATATATATATATATATATATATATATATATATATATATATATATATATATATATATATATATATATATATATATATATATATATATATATATATATATATATATATATATATATATATATATATATATATATATATATATATATATATATATATATATATATATATATATATATATATATATATATATATATATATATATATATATATATATATATATATATATATATATATATATATATATATATATATATATATATATATATATATATATATATATATATATATATATATATATATATATATATATATATATATATATATATATATATATATATATATATATATATATATATATATATATATATATATATATATATATATATATATATATATATATATATATATATATATATATATATATATATATATATATATATATATATATATATATATATATATATATATATATATATATATATATATATATATATATATATATATATATATATATATATATATATATATATATATATATATATATATATATATATATATATATATATATATATATATATATATATATATATATATATATATATATATATATATATATATATATATATATATATATATATATATATATATATATATATATATATATATATATATATATATATATATATATATATATATATATATATATATATATATATATATATATATATATATATATATATATATATATATATATATATATATATATATATATATATATATATATATATATATATATATATATATATATATATATATATATATATATATATATATATATATATATATATATATATATATATATATATATATATATATATATATATATATATATATATATATATATATATATATATATATATATATATATATATATATATATATATATATATATATATATATATATATATATATATATATATATATATATATATATATATATATATATATATATATATATATATATATATATATATATATATATATATATATATATATATATATATATATATATATATATATATATATATATATATATATATATATATATATATATATATATATATATATATATATATATATATATATATATATATATATATATATATATATATATATATATATATATATATATATATATATATATATATATATATATATATATATATATATATATATATATATATATATATATATATATATATATATATATATATATATATATATATATATATATATATATATATATATATATATATATATATATATATATATATATATATATATATATATATATATATATATATATATATATATATATATATATATATATATATATATATATATATATATATATATATATATATATATATATATATATATATATATATATATATATATATATATATATATATATATATATATATATATATATATATATATATATATATATATATATATATATATATATATATATATATATATATATATATATATATATATATATATATATATATATATATATATATATATATATATATATATATATATATATATATATATATATATATATATATATATATATATATATATATATATATATATATATATATATATATATATATATATATATATATATATATATATATATATATATATATATATATATATATATATATATATATATATATATATATATATATATATATATATATATATATATATATATATATATATATATATATATATATATATATATAAACAACATGGAAAGCTACAAATATTCCTAAGGAGTTCTGTTAATATGCATGAGATATGTATATTACATCATGTATCTTTGAATCTATCTAAGATCATAAACAAGATAGATTGTATACAGATCAACAACATGGCTAAATATCTATATTCGCATCATGAATTTATTATTTAAATTAACGGCAAAACAAGCACATAGATTCTCATACGAAGTCATAGAAAGAAGAACTAACTCTAAATAGGCAAGGACAAAGGCTGCCCTAAAGCCCTAAGGATCATCTCAAACCGCACAATCTTTCCAGCTGCTAGCGGATGTAGCTGAGTAAGGCCAATCTTATAGTGAGAAAGAACCTCAAGGTAGAGGGTGTCAGTGGAACTCTAAGGCCAGACCAAACAAGGTAATCCCTATAGAAAGCAACCTTCCCGGAAGGTGGAAGGTTCACCCTGTCAGTATCCTCAGGAACAATGGGGTTGTACTTAGCAAGGCAGGGATAAGTCTCAACTAGCTTAGCTAAGCTACCGGCAGTAACAGAGGTGCAACACTCCTTGGCTAAGGTAGGAGGTCTCCTAACCTTGCCAACCTTAGGCTGAGACCCACTAGTTCCCTCAATATGGTCACTGCTAGCCTCAGACATGGTGACAGCCTAAAACAACACTTCTATTCTTTCAAAATTCAAGGCAAGGCAGGGATAAGTCTCAACTAGCTTGGCTAAGCTACCGGCAGTAACAGAGGTGCAACACTCCTTGGCTAAGGTAGGAGGTCTCCTAACCTTGCCAACCTTAGGCTGAGACCCACTAGTTCCCTCAATATGGTCACTGCTAGCCTCAGACATGGTGACAGCCTAAAACAACACTTCTATTCTTTCAAAATTCAAGGCAAGGCAGAAACAACACCTGCGACCAAAAAAGAATCCTAAGTAAGGATCTAACATAGAAACTCAACCTACATATTATGAGTATTATGCAACACTTTCAAACATTCAAGCAAGCCTATATGCCTATATGTTCAAAACTGCTTATCAATGCAAAGTAAAACAACATGGAAAGCTACAAATATTCCTAAGGAGTTCTGTTAATATGCATGAGATATGTATATTACATCATGTATCTTTGAATCTATCTAAGATCATAAACAAGATAGATTGTATACAGATCAACAACATGGCTAAATATCTATATTCGCATCATGAATTTATTATTTAAATTAACGGCAAAACAAGCACATAGATTCTCATACGAAGTCATAGAAAGAAGAACTAACTCTATGAAATAGCAAAGGAGAAAATAGTATTTCTTTCAGAATTTTGTATTATCAAAAGCTATCGAAAAAAGGAAAGAAAGATATAGAAAGCCCTAATTAAATATATATGTGTCGAAGTGTAATAAGACAGTCAGACTTAGCAATTGAATTCCAATCGAAGCTTAGGAGAATCTCAAGTCTAGGCTGGAGTTTCCAATCGAATATATATATATATATATATATATATTATATATATATATTATATATATATATATATTGATATATAAATAATCGGATTTTAGAGTAATTCCAAAGGAGAGATATCGAAGCCTAGATAAAGTGCCATATAAAGATAAGCGAAGTCTAAAGGTGAGGAGAGAGAATCGGAGTCTAGCTTTCTAAGTGGGGCCCAGCCGAAGCTTCAAGGAGAGAGAATCGGAGTCTAGCTTTCTAAGTGGGGCCCAACCGAAGCTTCAAGGAGAGAGAGTCGAAGTATAGAGAGTGGCGAGGCAAGGGATTGATCGGCCCTTAGCATTCATATATATGTATATACATATATATTATCGAAGCTATATAAAAAAAAGAAAAAAATGAGTTAAGAAAAGAAAAAAAGGATTTATGTAAAATAAAATTGAAAGCATTGAGAGTCTGTACCTCTCTTCCTTTTTTCTCTCTCAAACAGCAGGGCTATATAAAGAAGAGAGTGAGGTGTAATATAAAAGAAATGAATTGTAAAAGTTTGAACCCAAGAATTCTAAAGAATCCTTACCTCCAAACTTGGGGGACTTGAA
This sequence comes from Erigeron breviscapus, assembly GCA_034093135.1. Classification (NCBI taxonomy): domain Eukaryota; kingdom Viridiplantae; phylum Streptophyta; class Magnoliopsida; order Asterales; family Asteraceae; genus Erigeron; species Erigeron breviscapus. The sequence continues at coordinate 59,085,527 of CM067169.1, forward strand.
GATATAGGGTAAACCCTAATTAAATATATATGTGTCGAAGTGTAATAAGACAGTCAGACTTAGCAATTGAATTCCAATCGAAGCTTAGGAGAATCTCAAGTCTAGGCTGGAGTTTCCAATCGAATATATATATATATACATATTGGATGCCAAAAGTTTACAGGTATATATATATATATATATTTATTTATACATATATATATATATTTATTTATACATATATAAATATAAATAAAAGCTGTCTAGACTTCTCAGGATTCAAGCCTGAGTCTAGAATGCGTCACGATCATTTAAATTAGCATGACCTTGGCACGTACTCTAGAACCTTTTATACCTCGTACTGGGCCTGGCCCATTTCTGTCAGGCACGAGTTGCCCTAATTTGGCTGCCTATAAATACTCCCCATGATTGGTTATCGGAGGGAATTCTACAATCAATACAATCCAGTCACAATCAATTCATTCTCATTTAATACAACATTCTCTGCAGCACTACATTCAATAATATAATCATCAGTATATTCATATACAATACATCATCAATCAATCATTCATAAAATCACATATCAATCATATCCTCCAAACATCGAAACGTCTCTTTGGGAAAATCATCAAACACCTTAGATTCGTCAAGAGTTTATTAGGTTTGCACTACTTTGTAGGAGATCTTGATGATTTTCATGGTTAAACCCCTCCTTTGATTGAGCTTGACATTTTCATGCTCAAACACTTGTCCTCAAGCAAATTCAGAATTCAAAAACACTTTTCCCTTGGTTCTCGATCGCAAAAACATGACAATAATCAAAAAGAAGCTAAACCATGAAACAATCGAGTATGGTTAAGCAATTTTAATCTTAAATGAAAATCGAAATGTTTGACAATATTTGAATGATCTACAAGCCTCGAAAACACGACCAAGCACTTTAATCAAATGAGAAAATAATATCTCAACTAACCTACTCCAACTAACAAACTATTGGGGTTGAAATATTGTATCAATCACTCAAAGCCTAGTCGTGATGCATACTATTTTACCATAGGCTTGTACTAGAATCAAATCTCCACCGTCATGGCGTAAACATCAAGCATAACTATCAAAAGAGGTCTTTTATTCGGCTGTAATGTACAATTCTGAAGGCTTACAAGGGTCATTAATAATGTGTATGAAATTTTTTGGGATAATTAGTGTTATAAGGAAATAACACAACAATTAACAAAGTTTTTACTTATAGTCTAGTCCAACACAACCCATATCACTAGTTGCCATCTATCCAAAGCCCAAAAGACGTTATCCCGACACTACTACCCTAATAGAACGATAAAAACCAACACCATTGTGGTGTATGACATTCAAAATGACTTCTAACCACCTTATCATACTATTGTTGACTTAGACGAATGTGTCAACTCAAAATAAGAATATAAACATTGACGAACCCTTAGTTGGTCTTAAATAGATGTACCAACTCATACCACAAAATTTAACAACTAAGCAAATGTTGGTTTACAATCATACCAACTCAATTATAAGAGAAATATTTAACAATAAAGCTTTTGTTGGTTTTAACTAGCTTACCAACTTAATTTGATTTGACGAAAATGTGGGAAATACCAACTGACAGTCCAAGCTCGTTTATTTTTTTACTTTTTTTTTTAATGAACTATTTTTACCCTGCCTAATTGGTACCCCCTTTTTTTAACTTTAAAATACAATGACAAATCATAAACTAACAAGCTAATCCGAATAATCTAGACTTGATCAAAAATTATGACGAACTCAATCTACCCCCAATAATAGAGAATATACTAACCCGACACAACCAAGACAACCCCAAACCATCCAACTAGCATAGGCAACTAATGACCAACCATGGATTTCGACTATCGGTATGGCGAGGAAAGGTTACATATTTGAGTGGATTTAAACAAACGAAAAGGCGAGGCTCAAAAAGTTTTCTAAGTGTATCTTGCACTTAAAATGAGTGCAAACAAAGGTTAAACAAAGGTAATTCACTAACCAATGTGGTTAGCTACTAAAACACATGCACAAAACATGGTTAACAATGATAAACATAACAAAGGGTGAATAAACAAAGAAAAACGGTTAAATCCTAAGTTTGCCTCTTTATCATCTTGTTACACCTATATCACCGAAATGAACTCACTGCGATCTCAAAATGATCAACTAGGACAAGTTCTAGAATCAATGTTATCACCGGCACACTCATATCAAAGAAGAAATCCGGAAATGGAATAAATTAACCTCAAACTTGCACATCATAGTTCAAAGTTCTAATAGAACCCTACTCTTGAATAAATCCAAAAGCCTATGAGAGAGACAAATTTACAAGGCAATCAAACCAAAACCGTACATCTAGCATATCTAGAAATGAATCAAGAGCTCACATATTTAGGTGTTTTGGGATATAAGTGTGCTAGCCATGTTATCAATCCAGAAGGATTTGCCCTAACGATCATTCAAAACACATTTCACCAATTAAAAATTTTGACCAAATGAATTATAGTTCAATTACTTACTAATATGATTAACTCTATATGACAAAAGTAATTAAACTACAAGGACAAACAAGAAAAAATTTCAAAGTCTCCCAATTTTCACTGTTAGAAATTCAAAATAGTGCTTAGTTGTATTTGAATACATTGTATATTGTGTAAATATTGTTAGGTTGAGGGGGAGCTTTTGTAATATACTTAGAGTATAAATACCCCTCAAACCTTTATTCCTTGTAACCTTTTTCCCACATTTGATTATCAATCAATCCTGCTTCCCACATTTTCACACCTTTCTCTTTCTAAAACACACACTAACACACACACTTTCCACCATTGATGATTATCAACTTCCGCACATTAAACACGAATTAATAGGTTTTAACAAGTGGTATCAGAGAAAAACAACAATCTGTTGACGATCCAGAACAAATTTCATACAGATTGATGCAAATTTTGTTCAAAATTGAGAATTCGTGTTCATCACCATAACCGTTTTAACTGTCACTGTTCTTCAACAATTAAACCTCAATTTTCACTCAATTTTCCTGTTTTTGTTCACAGATACATTCTAAATCACCTCTAAAAACATCCTGTCAAGTTTCAGAATCCAATTCACAGTATTGATCAAAATCCAAATTTTTGGAAAGTTGATGAGATTTTGAATTATCAGTTTGAGTTGATTTATGCAATGGATTTGTTTCTAGGGTTGTGCGCGATCATATTCTGAGCATTTCTGGGCTTGAATCGAGTTATAACACTCAAAATTGAGTGAATTATAAGCAAATTAGTGAAATAATCGACTATTTTGTCTTTTCTGGTGTTCTTACAGTTTGTCATTAAGACGATCTTCATGACTCTAAGACGATCTTCTTCAAGATCGTCCTAGTGTTTTTATTGATTTGGTGTTAAGACGATCTCTCCAAGATCGTTTTTTTTACTTAGAAAATTTTTCAATTCAAGTTCTTAAGACGATCTTCTCAAGATCGTCCTACCATTTCTATACTTAGAAAATTTTTCAACAGTTTTAAGACGATCTTCTTCAAGATCGTCCTACCATTTCTATACTTAGAAAATTTTTCAACAGTTTTAAGACGATCTTCTCAAGATCGTCCTACCATTTCTTACTTAGAAATTTTTCAACAAAGTTTGTAAGACGATCTTCTCATAAGATCGTTCTACCATTTCCTTTACTTAGAATATTTTCAACAAAAGTTTCTAAGACGATCTTCTCTCAAGATCGTCCTACCATTTCTATACTTAGAAAATTTTCAACCAGTTTTAAGACGATCTCCTTCAAGATCGTTCTAAGTTCCAAATTTTCAAGACGATCTCCTCGAGATCGTTTCATTTTTTTTCAAAAAAACAAAAAAAAAAAACAAAAACAATAACAAATCTTTGTTTATTCATTTCAGGTACAACAATGAAGAATTCAGACCTACCATGGCTATTCGGAGATATTAATGCTGATTCAGAAGATCTCACATGCTTAATGACATCTGTCATTTCAACAAACAATCATTCACAAACTTCAACAAGTAAGGTACAATCCATTTCTGATGATGATTACTTGTCTGACCAAACAACTGCTGATACTTTGACAAAGCAAAATATTACTTTGAAAAACAATTTGAAAATGGCTAAACAAGAGTTTGATAAAATTAATGAAGATTTTTCAGAACTCTCAATAGCTCATGAAGCTCTCAAAGTGAATTATGATTCTTTAAAAGAAATGCATTTGTCAAGTAACAGTTCTCAGGTTGTTTCACCCAATGCTCAATTGACCAACAAATGTCAAGACCTTGAAAAAACTGTTCATTCACTCAAGCAAACCATTGAAACTTTAAAGCTTGAGAAAGCCAATGAATGGATAAGAGCAAATGCAAGACAAGCTGATGTTGAGTTTCTCACAAATAAAATGAAAGATTTTAGACCCAACTGTGAAAAACATGAAAGACAGATTTCTGATCTAAACAGTACTTGTTTTCTCAAAGGAGTTGAAATTGAAACTCTTCAAAAACAAGTTGAGGATCTGAAAACAAACATTTTGTTCTATCAAGAAAAAATCTATAAAGTTGAACAAAATCCTCTTCTGAATTTCACTGCTTATTACAATAAGTCAAAGATTGATAGATCAGAACTTCTCCTTGGGTTGGGTTATGAGAATCCAACACATTTAGAAAAAATCCAAAAAGAAGACCTTGGTCCACTTTACAATGAAAAATGTCTCAGACTTGGCATGATTCAAGAGTTTATTAGACCATCTGAGGATGACTTTGAGTCAGATGATGTTGAAAGACAAAAACCAAACAGATTTCAGATTGATTATGTTGCTATTAATGACACATACAGGAAAACTCATAAAAGATCCATCTATGAGTTAGAAGAAATAGACAATATTTCAATTCCTGAAAATGAGTCTCAAAATGATTGTTCAAAACAAATTTCTGAAAGATTTTACATTCCAACTACTATATTGGAAAAAGAAATTGAAGGTTTAAAACAAAAGATTGAGTCTCAACAACAAGTCATTGAACATCTGAAAACTCAAAATCATACTCCAAAGGTAAGTGAGACCACCAAGATTCAAATGATGCATGATCTAACTTCTGTTAATAGCTCCACTTCAGTCAAAGGGAGTGAGAATTTCAAAGATATGCAGGTTGATAGCATCTCTCCTGAAGAGATTCATGATATGTCCACTTCCATGCTATCATCATTCTTCCAAATTGAAGAGAAAGTTCAAGCTTTGAAAGCTAAACATCGTGCTTCTGTCAAGAAAATACTTTCTTTTGATACCCCTGTGATCACCTCTGTTGATCAAAATAAAGTGAACTTAGAGCAAAAGATTGAGTCTCAACAACAAGTCATTGAACATCTGAAAACTCAAAATCATACTCCAAAGGTAAGTGAGACCACCAAGATTCAAATGATGCATGATCTAACTTCTGTTAATAGCTCCACTTCAGTCAAAGGGAGTGAGAATTTCAAAGATATGCAGGTTGATAGCATCTCTCCTGAAGAGATTCATGATATGTCCACTTCCATGCTATCATCATTCTTCCAAATTGAAGAGAAAGTTCAAGCTTTGAAAGCTAAACATCGTGCTTCTGTCAAGAAAATACTTTCTTTTGATACCCCTGTGATCACCTCTGTTGATCAAAATAAAGTGAACTTAGAGCAAAAGATTGAGTCTCAACAACAAGTCATTGAACATCTGAAAACTCAAAATCATACTCCAAAGGTAAGTGAGACCACCAAGATTCAAATGATGCATGATCTAACTTCTGTTAATAGCTCCACTTCAGTCAAAGGGAGTGAGAATTTCAAAGATATGCAGGTTGATAGCATCTCTCCTGAAGAGATTCATGATATGTCCACTTCCATGCTATCATCATTCTTCCAAATTGAAGAGAAAGTTCAAGCTTTGAAAGCTAAACATCGTGCTTCTGTCAAGAAAATACTTTCTTTTGATACCCCTGTGATCACCTCTGTTGATCAAAATAAAGTGAACTTAGAGCAAAAGATTGAGATTCCTATTGATTATAAGGCTAAAGCAAAAGTCATCAGTTAGAAGAAATTGGATGGCTAATGATTACAAGAAGGAAGTTCCTGATAGGAAAATTAATTCAAATCTGAGTAATCTAGCTAAACCATGGTCAGTAAGAAATACTAAACCTTCTACTATGATTTCTAAACCTTTGATTGTTGATTCTAATGGGATTGTAGTAAATCTAAAGAATAAACCTCTTGTTAGAAAACCTCATCTGTATACTTTGGATAATTCCACTAACCCCAAAGGACCCATTCAAAGGTGGGTACCTAGAAAAACCTAATTTTGTTTTGCAGGTAATAAAGGTCTGTGTTTAGTATTTCAATCTCGAATACTGTTCAACACATGATCCTGAAATGAGTTTCTTTTCAAGAAACAGTCTCAAATAAGTGCTCATTACCAATGCAATTACTTGCCTCTGCATGTTCTGTACAATTCCTTCATCTCTTTCTCTTTCATTCATTATCTGTCAAACATTGATGCTAATCTGCAATGTGCTTAAATATCATGCAATGTTTGAGGGGGAGAAAAAGGATAATTCATGAATAAAGGGGGAGTTTGTGTATTTGCACCATTTGAAGAGAACTCATTGTTTATTTTAGAAAAACCAAAAATATTTTTTTAATTGATGTATCTTACTTAGTTTAAATAAAAGTTTTTTTTGTTATTTTGTTTTGGTGTTATTTTTTATTTTTTTTTTTTTATTGTTTTTTTTTTTATTTTGTTTTTTTTTTGTTATTTTGTTTTGGTGTTGGTATGATTAAACAAAACCTAAGCCCAATTTTTTTCTTTTACCATAAGCCCATTTTCTTAAAAGATCAAAGCCCATTTTTCAAGCCCATTTTTTCTTAATCCATGTTCTTCAAGACGGGTCAAAACTCACCCGACCCAACTAATCGGGTTTCCTCTTCCTTAAGGAAGAGGGAAACTAATTAGTTTCTTTCTTTTCATTTCTTTAATTTTATTCCAGTTTCCCATACACTCTCTCAAATCATTTCAAAAACATTGTTGGCTGATCATTGAAAAAGGATAAGGGTTTTGTTGGTGATCTCTTTCTAAGCATTTTATTCCATAATCACTTTGTCTACAGATCACTTATTCAAGTAAGAAACTGCACTTAAATGTTGAATTTATTTTGTTCATTTCTTGAATTTTTGATTGACTGGTAATAAAACTGTGATGTTGGATTGATCTAGATGCATGTCTAGGCTATATGTGTATGTTTATTATATGTTTCTATGCTTAGTATTGAGATTTCGAAAATTCAAAAACCTGCAACTCATTGTGTTCTATGAAGAAGATGACCTAAGACGATCTTCGAGTTGTTTTTAGGTTATTTGTCTTGATTTTAGTGATTGGGTTGTGATTGTTTACTTCCTGTTATTCATATAAATGTTTTGTTATGCTTAAAATGAATCATATTTGTGTTAAGCAAAACCTGTTTGGAAATAAAATGATTTTGGCAAAGTCCTTGTATTTTCGAAGTCTTTTTGTCTCTAAGACGATCTTGCCCAAGACCGTCTTAAATTCCAGATCGACTTGGAAATAAAACGATCTTGCCAAGATCCTTTTAGTTTCAATTTCTCATTTCATTTGCCATGTAACCCTTGAGACCAAGACCAAGACGATCTTGTCAAGATCGTTCTAGGGTCTGAACGCTGTGTGGTTAATGATTTGTGTTGAAAACAATTGGATGGGTAACTGAACTCGTATGAGATCGGTTTGCTCAAAACTAATACTTTTAAATTTAAAGAGAAATCATTAAGATGATTTCACTTTATATTTCAAAGTGTTAAGAAAAATTTTCAAAATTAAGAAAAATTTTCAAAATTAAGAAAAATTTTCAAAATTAAGAAAAATTTTCAAAATTAAGAAAAATTTTCAAAATTAAGAAAAATTTTCAAAATTAAGAAAAATTTTCAAAATTAAGAAAAATTTTCAAAATTAAGAAAAATTTTCAAAATTAAGAAAAATTTTCAAAATTAAGAAAAATTTTCAAAATTAAGAAAAATTTTCAAAATTAAGAAAAATTTTCAAAATTAAGAAAAATTTTCAAAATTAAGAAAAATTTTCAAAATTAAGAAAAATTTTCAAAATTAAGAAAAATTTTCAAAATTAAGAAAAATTTTCAAAATTAAGAAAAATTTTCAAAATTAAGAAAAATTTTCAAAATTAAGAAAAATTTTCAAAATTAAGAAAAATTTTCAAAATTAAGAAAAATTTTCAAAATTAAGAAAAATTTTCAAAATTAAGAAAAATTTTCAAAATTAAGAAAAATTTTCAAAATTAAGAAAAATTTTCAAAATTAAGAAAAATTTTCAAAATTAAGAAAAATTTTCAAAATTAAGAAAAATTTTCAAAATTAAGAAAAATTTTCAAAATTAAGAAAAATTTTCAAAATTAAGAAAAATTTTCAAAATTAAGAAAAATTTTCAAAATTAAGAAAAATTTTCAAAATTAAGAAAAATTTTCAAAATTAAGAAAAATTTTCAAAATTAAGAAAAATTTTCAAAATTAAGAAAAATTTTCAAAATTAAGAAAAATTTTCAAAATTAAGAAAAATTTTCAAAATTAAGAAAAATTTTCAAAATTAAGAAAAATTTTCAAAATTAAGAAAAATTTTCAAAATTAAGAAAAATTTTCAAAATTAAGAAAAATTTTCAAAATTAAGAAAAATTTTCAAAATTAAGAAAAATTTTCAAAATTAAGAAAAATTTTCAAAATTAAGAAAAATTTTCAAAATTAAGAAAAATTTTCAAAATTAAGAAAAATTTTCAAAATTAAGAAAAATTTTCAAAATTAAGAAAAATTTTCAAAATTAAGAAAAATTTTCAAAATTAAGAAAAATTTTCAAAATTAAGAAAAATTTTCAAAATTAAGAAAAATTTTCAAAATTAAGAAAAATTTTCAAAATTAAGAAAAATTTTCAAAATTAAGAAAAATTTTCAAAATTAAGAAAAATTTTCAAAATTAAGAAAAATTTTCAAAATTAAGAAAAATTTTCAAAATTAAGAAAAATTTTCAAAATTAAGAAAAATTTTTCAAAATAGGACGATCTTGTCAAGATCGTCCTAGGTTCCATACTTAGAAAAATTTTCAAAATTAAGAAAAATTTTCAAATTTTTTTAATTTCTTTTACTTTTTATTTTTTTTGTGTCAAAGTGCTTTGTATTATCATATAATCACAATTTATTTGAAATACAGGGAATCGAACGCCTTTGTGTACTTCCTTGCTATTTTAAATACCTTGTACTTATATGATTATACTTTATATTCTGCGTTTATCTTCTCATTTCAAATGATTTATTTAAATCATTTGAGTGAACCTTGTTATTTGCTATTCAAACATTATTTTTTGTATGCATTAAATTTTCTTTTGTCTTAAAACAGAAAAATCAAAAATGGATCATCAAGAAATTGTTGAAATTGATGAAGAGGTTGCTTTAAATGAATCAATTGAAGAAATTCTCGTTGTCGGAAACACCAGTAATATGAGAAATAACAGAGCATTATACGATCCTTTCATTGCTCCCGGCTTTCAAATAGTTCCAAGAATTCTTCATAATCATCCTCTTACATATGTACTTACTGTTGAACAAGACTTAGCTGAAGTCTACCTCTTTGATATGTGGAGATCAATTACCTTTGTTCAACCATATGATCCAACAAATCCAAAAGCAAAAGCTAAATCAAAATCTCCTGAACTTCGTCGTCAAGGCTACTTTCAATATCAATTGACTTCAGGAGAAACAACATATGAGTTTGAGTTCAATATAGATGACTTCAGAAGGATTTTAAGACTACCTGAAGCAGACTTCAATGGACATGTTAATTATGATGATTTTGAGTCCAATGAAGAGATGTTTGCTGCTTTAATTTCCATTGGCTATGAAGGTTCTTTATCTAGGACCAAAGATTTCAAGTTGAAAAATCTACCAAAAATCTGGTATTATGTGTACTCCATCTTAAGCAACTGCTTAACTCCTTACACAAGAGGGATGGACAATCTGACACAGCCAATGCTGCACATCTTCTATGGTGTTGTTTTCAACAGACATTATGACATTGCTCAACTTCTGTGGGATCAGTTGGTAGTATTAGTAAATGGCAAAGTGTCTGCTCCCAAGAAGTATATTCCATTCATAAGATTTCTAACAGCAATTGTCTACAGTGCAGTCAGACAGGAAAGAAGCATTCCAAGGCTTCCAGACAGCAATCAAGTGACCATACACTTTTATAAGTATGTTAGAGATTCTGGAGCTGCTAACTATACTTTTCTGATTCCATCATTTCTTTTAGATATGGTTTCAGATGCTGATGATGATAAGATAGCTTATCTGGACTGGATTAGAACAGCAATGAGACCGGAAAGCCTCCCGGTTTCTTCCCAAGCTGTACATAGGACACCTGGTGAGGGGTCAAGTGTTAAAAGAAAAGAGCGTGAGGGTGAATCCAGTTCCAGTAAGCCAAAAAGAAAGAAACAAAGAGGAGAATTGTTTGTGTTGAAATTAAGCAAACAAGTGCATCAAAAGACGAAGAAGCAGAGTTTGTCAAAGAAACTCAAAAGCAAAGTTACAGCTGAAACTTCTTCTCCAAGATCTTCTGAGGAAACAATTTCTGTTACTGGGTCTCAAAGACCAATCCGATCACCAATTACCTCAATCACCAATTCATCAATCTTCACCCCTTCCAGAAATTACAACACCTGAACAACCAATCATACCTCAATCACCAATTCATCAATCTTCACCCCTTCCAGAAATTACAACACCTGAACAACCAATCATACCTCAATCACCAATTCATCAATCTTCACCCCTTCCAGAAATTACAACACCTGAACAACCAATCATACCTCAATCAACCTCAACCATACCTTCATCATCCTTTATCCGATCTCCTCCACCGACATATACTCAAGGCAGAAAGAAATCAATTCCGGTCAATATTCGAAAAACTTTTAAAAGATCTCGCTTTGAGTATGACCGCTTTCAAGAACCTGAACCAAAAGTAATGATTTCTACTGATAGTGATGCATCTGAGGATGATGCCAATCAGTTTGCTGATGATGTCATGGACATCCCGGAGGAACAAGGAAGGAATGAGGGAGGGGTTGAAAATACCAGAGAGGTTGAGAGGTCCGGGATAGGTGAAAGGCAAAAAGAAAAAGTTGGCCTCCAATTAGTCTTAAACCAATATCAACGCCGGGTTTACCCTAGAGTAGAAGTCGAGAAATACCCATTCTCGCTTGCACCAAACTCTCCCAGCCATTCTGACTCCTCACAACAGGAGTTAGTCTCAGAAATACACGGGGAACAGCCACGCTCACCACACTCTCCTCATTTGGAGGATGAGAGTGTTGAAAATAGAGAGGACCAGCCCCACCTCTCGCCTTCATTTCAAGCACTAGAGTCTAGATCTCCTAGGCACACGGAATTACAAGCCCAGTTGAGTACTGGTGCCGGAACAAGCGGAGAGGGACCCACTTTGTGTGACCCTCAAGGACAGCTTGGAAATCCTGCCTTAGCTAACATCACGCCAGCTTTAGCCGCAGGTAACAGTCCTCAGACAGAGACTGGGGAGCAGTATGAACGCCGTTGTGACACTGCTGTTCCTCAGGATCAACCTGAGACTGTATTAACGGGCATTCTCAGTGACCCCGGTACTGTTAGTGGTGTTGCCCAACAACAACCCGATTCTGGTTGCAAAGCCGAATCATCAACTGTTGTTCATACTTTTGAACCAACAGGAAATCCTGAGACAGTCATGATGTCTTCGGGTCACTCAGTAGAATCACTTGAGACTACTGATGTGCCAATTTCTGATATTCCATTACCACCTGAGGTTCAAAGGTTAATTTCTCATTTTATTGAAGGGATAGAAGAGGGACAAAGAAGTGAATTACTCATATCAAGAAACATTATCACTGGTAAACTTCCTGCATCTCAAACCACATCACAACCACCTAGATTGAGTACTGGAGGAGCTTTACAACACCCCCACAAACAACAACAACAACAACAACAACAACAACACCAACAACAACAACACCAACAACAACAACAACACCCCCACAAACAACAACAACAACTACAACAACAACAACAACACCCCACAAACAACAACAACACCCCCACAAACAACAACAACAACAACAACAACAACAACACCCCCACAAACAACAACAACAACAACAACAACAACAACACCCCCACAAACAACAACAACAACAACAACAACACCCCCACAAACAACAACAACACACAAACAACAACAACACCCCCACAAACAACAACAACACCCCCACAAACAACAACAACAACAACAACAACAACAACAACACCCCCACAAACAACAACAACAACAACAACAACAACAACAACAACAACAACAACAACAACACCCCCACAAACAACAACAACACCCCACAAACAACAACAACAACAACAACACCCCCAGAAACAACAACAACAACAACACAACAACAACAACACCCCCACAAACAACAACAACAACAACAACAACAACACCCCCACAAACAACAACAACAACAACAACAACAACAACAACAACACCCCCACAAACAACAACAACAACAACAACACCCCCACAAACAACAACAACAACAACAACAACACCCCCACAAACAACAACAACAACACCCCCACAAACAACAACAACAACAACATCCACAACAACAACAACAACAACACCCCCACAAACAACAACAACAACAACAACAACAACAACAACAACAACAACAACAACAACAACACCCCCACAAACAACAACAACAACAACAACAACAACAACAACAACAACAACAACAACACCCCCACAAACAACAACAACAACAACAACAACAACAACAACAACAACAACAACAACAACAACAACAACAACAACAACAACAACAACAACACCCCCACAAACAACAACAACAACAACAACAACAACAACAACAACAACAACAACAACAACAACAACAACAACAACAACAACAACAACAACAACAACAACAACAACAACAACAACAACAACAACAACAACAACAACAACAACAACAACAACAACAACAACAACAACAACAACAACAACAACAACACCAACACATACAACAACAACACCCCCACAAACAACAACAACAACAACAACAACACCCCCACAAACAACAACAACAACAACAACAACAACACCCCCACAAACAACAACAACAACAACAACAACAACCTTACCACCAACTCCACCATCACAATCATTTCCAGATCCAAGTTCACCACATCATTCTTCAAGTTCATCTTCTGAATCATCTGATTCATCTGAATTCTTAAGTGATTGCTCACCAAAAAGAATTGCCACCAGTGGGTTATCTACCGATACTTTAATTGTTGCTCTCATGAATCGGTTGAGATCAGAAGAACCCCATCTTTCTTCACATAAACGATCAATTTTTCAATCACTTCTTGCATACTTGTCTTTCCAAAATACACAACAGGAACAACAGGCTCAAATTGAAGCTCTTCAAAAGCGAGTTACTGAACTTGATCAACAATGTCGACTGGCTAATATCTCAAGGCGTCGGGATGATCAAGACCCTGATGATCAACCCGAGGGGGAGAATATGAGAGATATTAGAGAGGGTCATGAGACACAAGCTCAAGATGATCAAGAAAATGTTCAAGAAGTTGTCACAGAGACTCAAGGAGGAACTCAAATTCAAGAAGATTCAGATGATTTACCTCCACTCATCAGAAATATTTCTCATTATTATTCTTCCACATCAAGTTCTGATGAGTCAAGTGATCCTGATCCATTTCAACCAGAGAATGGTCATGATGATGAGTCTGATTCAGATAAACCTGATGATGCTCCAGCAAGTATTGCTCAAGAAGAATATGGAGAGGATATATTTGAAGAGATAGTCTATCAGCTCAGAAACCCAGAAAATCTTGAGACTCCAAATGAACTTGGACAAGGAGTTAGACATCCAAGAATCTCAAGAAATACGATATGGCAGATCAATGAAGGGTATTTTGCTGAGAATTATGAACAAATTTTGGATTTAAGAACTAGACCTGAAGAAATGGTGTGCAGAGCTAGATATCTTGAAGAAAGAGCCTTTCAAATTTATTGCTCACCAAGTGAAAGACTCAACATGACCTTGAACCGATTAAGAGCATTCTTTCTGTTCAGACATCAAGGTCAAAGAGATGCTTATATGGAGCTAATGAATGCTGAAAGTTCAGTGAGAGCTGAATGGTGGTATCAACAATTTCAAATTCCTATAACCAAAGTCCTTCAGTTGTTTACTCCTCTCAAAAACCACAATCTTCGACTTGTTCGATTCAGAGTTCGTCGAGCAGATGGCAATATTTATGTTGTTCAAGAAGAATCTTTTCAACATATGACGATCTCAGACATCTTATTTCTCTACAACCAATATGCCTATCTGATCATCAAGACTCCAGATCAACTTCTAGCCTACGAAGCATTGAAGAGTCATATTCAAGCATTGATCAGATTCTATGAATTCAATGACTTTCAGATTGGATTAGAAAGAAGAACTAGAAGAATTAACCTCACAAAACCAAACCAAAGAGCCAGAGGTTACGAGCTAGATTCATATCAGATTGGAGATCCAATTGAAAATTTGGATGGGTTTGTCTTCATCAATCATCTGAAGAAAAAGATCTTCATTCGTGCTTCTGAGTTTCCCAAATACTCAGATGGTACATTGAAATATTGTCTGTCAATTCTGAATGCAATAGATGAAGATTCTGACAATGAAGAAGATGAACAAATCAAGTCTCAGAGAGAAGACCATTTAAGACGTATCAAAAATACTCTTGATATGCGTCAGAAGATTAGAGATCTTATTGTCACAAGAACTCCCAAATCTCAAGAAGGAGTCATACATACCAAGACAGGTTCATGGGTTCATTGGAATCCTAGTCATGAACGTGGTCCCCATAATATTCCTCCTGTCAACTTCCAAGATAACATCAGATTGCCAGATGAACGTCCTGTTGGTGATAACTGGCACTTTATCCCTAAGAAGTTTTGGAATGACTCATGGAACAGTTATAAGAAGAGAGCATTCTGGAGTGCAAAGATTGACAAGCCATCAACATCAAATGCTGCACAACGATATAAGAAAAGGAAGAACAAGCAGAGACGTGCAAACAAGAGGAGGAGACAACATAGAAAGTGATGATGGACAACCAAGCACTAAGGGGGAGAATGTTAGAAATTCAAAATAGTGCTTAGTTGTATTTGAATACATTGTATATTGTGTAAATATTGTTTAGTCGCCAACAAAGGCGGATACACACCAAATGCAAATAAAACTAAAATGAAAGTGCAGTCCATAACTCCCAAGCTCCATGATCAACCTGAATCAAATCAACATCACCAAACTCTAACGATCCTGGTCATCTCGAAAAACAGACAGAATACTACCTCCCGGGAAAGAACCACTAGCCTCAGAAAAGAAATCACCGCCAGGAACAATGTTGGGCGTACCCGAAGTAGCCCTACCACCAGCCTCATCACCCCGTGGAGTATAGTAACTAAAATAGTTACCACTGTATCGCTCGGCACCGGTATACATGCCGTATCCGGTAGGCTGGGTGGATGGATCGTACGCCACTGGATGATAGCGGTACTGCTCCTGCTGATAACCATGCTAAGGAAAGAAAAAGTCAAATACAGGGTTACTGGGAGGAATGAGCTCTGGTGGGTTATATGCAAGAACCTCTAGACGATCTCTCCCCAATATGACCATACTGCTGCTCATCTGCTCTGCCAAAATGGAGTAAAGTGGTCCTAAGTGTCCAAGGCTCGATGAAGCATACTAGTCATCGTCCGCTGCTGATCAAGAATCATATCAGTAGTACCTTGCAAGCCAAAAATGGAATCCTGCATCGAAGACAAATCAAAAACAGAAGAAGTTGATGAAGAAGCACCACCGGTGAACCGAGGATCACTAGTCCCATCATCCCGATGCCTCCTCCTATCAGGCCTCTGCTCCTCCTCAATAGTCCCAATAAAAACATCACGGTTATTAACCGTGGCAACCAAACCGGACCTCCTCAAGTCATCCAACCCAAAAGTAACATAAGGGACACGATTAATGCTCCGACTCTGCCTTGTTGTATCCAAACACCAGATGCACATTGAAATATTGTCTGTCAATTCTGAATGCAATAGATGAAGATTCTGACAATGAAGAAGATGAACAAATCAAGTCTCAGAGAGAAGACCATTTAAGACGTATAAAAATACTCTTGATATGCGTCAGAAGATTAGAGATCTTATTGTCCAAGAACTCCCAAATCTCAAGAAGGAGTCATACATACCAAGACAGGTTCATGGGTTCATTGGAATCCTAGTCATGAACGTGGTCCCCATAATATTCCTCCTGTCAACTTCCAAGATAACATCAGATTGCCAGATGAACGTCCTGTTGGTGATAACTGGCACTTTATCCCTAAGAAGTTTTGGAATGACTCATGGAACAGTTATAAGAAGAGAGCATTCTGGAGTGCAAAGATTGACAAGCCATCAACATCAAATGCTGCACAACGATATAAGAAAAGGAAGAACAAGCAGAGACGTGCAAACAAGAGGAGGAGACAACATAGAAAGTGATGATGGACAACCAAGCACTAAGGGGGAGAATGTTAGAAATTCAAAATAGTGCTTAGTTGTATTTGAATACATTGTATATTGTGTAAATATTGTTAGGTTGAGGGGGAGCTTTTGTAATATACTTAGAGTATAAATACCCCTCAAACCTTTATTCCTTGTAACCTTTTTCCCACATTTGATTATCAATCAATCCTGCTTCCCACATTTTCACACCTTTCTCTCTCTAAAACACACACTAACACACACACTTTCCACCATTGATGATTATCAACTTCCGCACATTAAACACGAATTAATAGGTATTAACACCCACACTTGAGTTGTACAATGCCCTCAATGTACAATGAACTAAAGACAATCTATGGGAAATAGGGAAAAGTAAAAAGAAAAGAAAATAAAAGATCATGATCGACCACCCCCCCCCCCCCCCCTCCCACCCACACACACACATACTTGTTTTTCACCACATAAAAAGAAAACTAATCTAAAAAAAAATAAAAAAAATAAATGTTTAGTCGCCAACAAAGGCGGATACACACCAAATGCAAATAAAACTAAAATGAAAGTGCAGTCCATAACTCCCAAGCTCCATGATCAACCTGAATCAAATCAACCAATGATGACTCAATGCCCACGGTAACCGGCACCGCCATCTATCAACTCTCAACACCATCAATCATCAACAACCAACAAAAAACCAATCAAATCAACATCACCAAACTCTAACGATCCTGGTCATCTCGAAAAACAGACAGAATACTACCTCCCGGGAAAGAACCACTAGCCTCAGAAAAGAAATCACCGCCAGGAACAATGTTGGGCGTACCCGAAGTAGCCCTACCACCAGCCTCATCACCCCGTGGAGTATAGTAACTAAAATAGTTACCACTGTATCGCTCGGCACCGGTATACATGCCGTATCCGGTAGGCTGGGTGGATGGATCGTACGCCACTGGATGATAGCGGTACTGCTCCTGCTGATAACCATGCTAAGGAAAGAAAAAGTCAAATACAGGGTTACTGGGAGGAATGAGCTCTGGTGGGTTATATGCAAGAACCTCTAGACGATCTCTCCCCGGAATATGACCATACTGCTGCTCATACTGCCTCTGCCAAAATGGAGTAAAGTGGTCCTAAGTGTCCAAGGCTCGATGAAGCATACTAGTCATCGTCCGCTGCTGATCAAGAATCATATCAGTAGTACCTTGCAAGCCAAAAATGGAATCCTGCATCGAAGACAAATCAAAAACAGAAGAAGTTGATGAAGAAGCACCACCGGTGAACCGAGGATCACTAGTCCCATCATCCCGATGCCTCCTCCTATCAGGCCTCTGCTCCTCCTCAATAGTCCCAATAAAAACATCACGGTTATTAACCGTGGCAACCAAACCGGACCTCCTCAAGTCATCCAACCCAAAAGTAACATAAGGGACACGATTAATGCTCCGACTCTGCCTTGTTGTATCCAAACCCAATGATGATATACCCTATACGGAGCTTTACCTCCGTACCCGAAGCAGAATAAGAAGACACCTTCGTACAGGTAAAAATCACTTATGAATATACCCAGAACGGAGTTCATCCTCCGATTAATATAATCATTCTGGAGCTCCCAAGGTAACAAATACCCAGCTCTGAAGAAACATATCAAAAAGATCGGATATAGATCTTTTCCATGATTATCCGAATAAATAATACACTTAAGTCTGAATACCTCGGACACGGCTTATTATAAGATCATCACGAATCTTCTAAAGAGATAGAAGATATCCCTAAAAGAGGAAGAGATCTACCCTAAATCTCTTACCCTCTTCTTCAAGTTTTCTACCCTCTATAAATAGAGGAGGTATTATACAGCAAGAAAAACATTGATCCATCATCATCCGATACGTGAAAAACCCCAATCATAATAAAACCTGCATTCGACCTACGAATCAATCAATAAACCCTAATCATAAATATACTCAACTCCAAAAACCCTAAGCCTTACGAATCGGCAAAGGTTTAACAATCTTAGGCATAAAGCGGTCTTCGACCATCTGACCGGAAGGGAATCGCAAACGAAACACCCCAAACCCACTCACACCTTCGGTTGAGCCATAGTGCGATTATTTGATAAAAAAAATTGGCTCCATCCGTGGGACCTTTGCCCTCAAGTTCAAACTCAGCCACGATCGAAAAAAGCATTATGTCAAACCCCGATTCCCTTCCAGGACGCACAGGTCGACATGCCTGCGATCAGGACAAAGATGGTAATGAAATTCCCTTGTTTAGGAGCATCATCTCCCTAGACATGCGGGGAAACGAAAAGAATTACCCGTATCCGGACAACCGATCGGTAGATCAGTCAGCCTGCCAGACGTTGGCAATAAGCAGGGCGACAAACACCGACCCCGGAGTAAAGGAATATGGAGACAAAGAAGACACAACCCCCAGGCCAGAAGAAGACGTTGTGCAACCCTCCGAGCACATAGCACAAGATATTCCATCGCTAATGACGCAGGAACATCCCGGGGAGAACAGAGTCCAGGCCCATGGCGAAGGAAGCGACCTTACAATAGCGGTCAAGACCGACCAACACCCACCTGCGAAGATCCCGGACAAAAAGGAAAAGGTTAAAAGCAAACATAAAAATGGCCTCAGCACGTTGAAGAGTCCGATAACCGCCTATCCGATGTACCCAATTTATTAGGTAATTCCAGCAGGAATGGCGACAACGGACATCGTACAAGCAGCAGGCCCAGCATGTGGGGACACTACCGTCAGGCGGAAGCTACCCAGGGCACGTGCAAGCATCGTGGTATTACCCGTATGGTATGGTAACCCCACAGTATTTCCAGGCAAGTCCCACGACCGGAGTTGAAAGAAACAAGGCCAAATGTAAGGGACCAGAGCCTAAGTATAAGGGGTCATGTATGCATTCACAAAGATCTACGTCAGCATGTACCCCTAGTAAAAATACTGGAGATCCAAGAATTACCTTGGTACGACGGTACCTCCGATGTTAATGCCTTCCTCAGGGAAGTCGATAAAGCAGCTCAGACAAAATGGTGGAGTGGTCCAGCAGTTTGCCATGTCATCCTTTATCTGTTACAGGGAAAGACGAAGGAATGGCTTGAAAGACTACCCGAAGAAATCATACGGGATATCGAAGATTTCAAATCTCAGCTAAAGGAAGAGTTTGGATCACACCAGTGGGCACACGATATAAAACAAGAGGAAGATGAAGAGGCAGAAGTTTTTTTGAAACGATACGGAGATAGCACCCGAAATCTGGTACGTGTATCAGAAGAAGAAAGAATATCCGGAGCCATACATGGGCTCCGGTCAAAATAATTAATACGACATCTGTGCCTTAGTAAGCCGGTCAGTTACTCAAAACTGGTGGAGAAATTCCACGAATGGAAGAATGCGGAAGAAATAGCAGAGAAGGCTATGGCTAAATGGAAGACTATGGTAAAAAGGAACGGAAAGCGAATGGAAACAACGGAAGATGTAGTAGCAAAAAGTCCTCCCCTATATACAGGATCAATAGCTATAAAAGAACAATTGCTAACCTCGGAAAGACTCCATCAGAAATCTTATCGTCGGGGGAGATAGCAAAAACGTTCGTCAGGCCAGTACCGTTATCCGGAAGAGGAACCAGAAACTTGGATAAATTCTGTTGTTTCCACAATGGATACGGTCATAGCACGGATTACTGCAGAGAGCTATTGAAACAGATAGATAGTGCCACAAAGGAAAACAAACTGACACACTTAGTAAAATGAAGCAGGCCGAGCTTTGACGAAACAGAACCAGAAGAGCACCGGAGGAGGATACTGTCGAACACCTTGATCCGAAAGGGACCTCAACACTACCACTTCGGTGAGTTAGATAACGAGGCTTCGATGGACCCGGTGTGTTAGAAATTAAATTTGTGGTGTTAAATTCTAAATGGAGTTACATTTGTATTGTTCTTAAAGTACAAGGGGCTTAAGTGAAACTTAATGTAATTAGTATAAATACCCCTTGTATCTTAATAATGTAACTTAGCCATATAGTTAAACATATAGTTAATCTAATTTTCTCTCTCCTCTCCATCATCTTCAACCTCCCTCCACACACACTACTTTCACACACAAAACCCTAAATCCTCCATTGTTACATATGTTAAGCTCATTTCTATTCTTTTCAATTGGTATCAGAGCAAAATCGATTCACCCGAGCGATCCGTATTCGTATTATGAAACTGATTTTGTGATTAATCTTGAATTTTGAGCTTAATTATTTGCTGAATTTTTCTGTTACTGTTCGATTTGAGGCTAATTGTGATTCTTATCATCGATTAGAGGTGGATTTGTGTTCAATTTGCTAAATATAGTGATTAATTTTGAATTACTGTTCGAAAATTGAAAAATTCATTGATTTCAATTTGAGCTCGGCAAACAGTGCAAATAGACCAAAAATTTAAAAAATTATTTTTCAACCTTACCAAATCGATTTTCATCCTTTTCTCATTCTTGGTGAAAAAAAATTTGATAAAATTTTTTTGAACACCCCATTTACCGAGCAATTTGCTCGGCAAATAGCACTTTCGTTCTTAAACTCTTGAACAGTGGCTGTGAGCGGTGCTTGCTTGAGTCTTTCATTTGTGACATACTTCTGTGATTGAATCTTGTGTTTTAGAAAAGGAGATGTGTTTGAGAAATATTTTGAGATAGACAGAAAGATAATTAAGAGCAAAGCAAACGGAAAGCGAATGGAAACAACGGAAGATGTAGTAGCAAAAAGTCCTCCCCTATATACAGGATCAATAGCTATAAAAGAACAATTGCTAACCTCGGAAAGACTCCATCAGAAATCTTATCGTCGGGGGAGATAGCAAAAACGTTCGTCAGGCCAGTACCGTTATCCGGAAGAGGAACCAGAAACTTGGATAAATTCTGTTGTTTCCACAATGGATACGGTCATAGCACGGATTACTGCAGAGAGCTATTGAAACAGATAGATAGTGCCACAAAGGAAAACAAACTGACACACTTAGTAAAATGAAGCAGGCCGAGCTTTGACGAAACAGAACCAGAAGAGCACCGGAGGAGGATACTGTCGAACACCTTGATCCGAAAGGGACCTCAACACTACCACTTCGGTGAGTTAGATAACGAGGCTTCGATGGACCCGGTGTGTTAGAAATTAAATTTGTGGTGTTAAATTCTAAATGGAGTTACATTTGTATTGTTCTTAAAGTACAAGGGGCTTAAGTGAAACTTAATGTAATTAGTATAAATACCCCTTGTATCTTAATAATGTAACTTAGCCATATAGTTAAACATATAGTTAATCTAATTTTCTCTCTCCTCTCCATCATCTTCAACCTCCCTCCACACACACTACTTTTACACACAAAACCCTAAATCCTCCATTGTTACATATGTTAAGCTCATTTCTATTCTTTTCAATTGGTATCAGAGCAAAATCGATTCACCCGAGCGATCCGTATTCGTATTATGAAACTGATTTTGTGATTAATCTTGAATTTTGAGCTTAATTATTTGAATTTTTTGAATTACTGTTCGAAAATTGAAAAATTCATTGATTTCAATTTGAGCTCGGCAAACAGTGCAAATAGACCAAAAATTTAAAAAATTATTTTTCAACCTTACCAAATCGATTTTCATCCTTTTCTCATTCTTGGTGAAAAAAAATTTGATAAAATTTTTTTTGGTTGTTGAATCTTGTGAATGTGAAGAAAGAGAGAATCACTGGGTATAACGTGTGTTAGATTAAGAGTGTGTATTTTGAGGCACTCAAACAGCTGTATCACACAAATAGATAAGACTTTTTCATTTTATTTCTTTTATGTTCTTAATTGTTTAATTCAATAATAAAAAGAAATAGTGTCTAGTCTTGTCTCAATTTGGTTTCAAAGTGTGTATAGCTGTATTTTTAAGTAACGTGTGAAAAGAAGGGATTCACGTGAGTGTGTAGGTACAAGTGTATCGTGGTGCAGTTGAAATAGTAGCACGCATGATCTTTGATTCAAGAAAGTTGTCATTATTCTTGCAATAATCACGTGACATCTTTTCTATACTATCCCTTTGTGTCATTATTTGTTAATTTCTTTTTCTAAGTTTTTTTGTGTTGTTTTGTCCAATTAGTCGATTTCTACTTGTGAAATAAAAGTGTTCATTGCTAAATATTTTTTATCCGTAAAAGTGGTGATGTACTATTAATTTTGAGCTGAAATTTTATTTGGGCTCAAATTTATCATTCATTAGGCTTAAGTTTAGACTTAGTTGGGCTGAAAATTGATTTGAACTAAAAGGTTGTGTCGGGTCAAAATTTCATTTGAGTCCTTTAGAATTTGTTTTATTAGTTGGGCTTACATTTGTTAATTGTTGGGCTAAATTTTTAAGATCTTAGTTTGGCTTGTTCTTTTATTTGGAGTTCATAATGTCGACCAATAAATCAAGTGATATTTTTTCAAATGATCCCGTCAAACTCAGGGAGCTAAATTTGACAAATTCAATAACTCACCTCACTCATATGACTCGTCTTTTGTACTCTTTGGGTGACCTCCAAATGAAAAACAAAAAGCTCAAATCTGCAAATGATCTCCTTTTGTCAAAAATGGAAATTCTTCAAAAAGAAAATGATCATTTGCATTCAAAGATTTCCAAATTAACAAATGAGTTGGACAATTCTTTCACAGAGCTCAATCAAAATGTTTTAGACACTCAAATCAAAGAACTTGTTTTGCACCAAAAGATTTATGAGCTTAACCATGAGTTGCGAAATAAGTCCACCATTTTTGTAAACAAAGAGCAAAAAATTTTCAAAGTTTTTGAACAACTTCGAATTGATGTGAGCAATGTTGAAAAAGAAAGAACGAATCTTTGTGCTCAAATCAAGTGTCTTGAAGACAAAGTGTTTGCAATTTCAATCAAACGAAGCATTTTTGACAAAGAGAATCTCCGACCTTGAGATTGAATTGCAAACAAAGCCAAAAGTTGATTGTTGTCAAACAAAACCAAAAGTTAATGTTCCAAAGAGGGTTTACACGGGTAAATTTTCAAAACCTTTTGAAAGAAAGGTCTCTCAGTTTACTAATTACTCCTTGAAAAAGGGTAAGAAGTACACTAAGAAACCAAATTTTAATGGAACAACTACTTTTGTCTCCTTTCTATCCTTCAAGGATAAGTCTGAACACATTTCTCAAGCCAAATCTCAGTTGACAAAATCAAAATGGAAACCGATTTCAAAAGATAAGTCAACTGAGTCAAAATCATTCAAATATTCATTTTCTAAGCTTTTTGAACTTGCACCAAAACCAGTGAAAACTGTTGTGCAAAAAGTGAATATTTTGTTCCGAAAAATCATTTTTCAAATCAATCTCAAAAGATTGCTTCTCTTTCTAAGAAAAAGAATGTTTTTTCACCGTTGCTTCCACGCAAACTCTTTTCAACAAAACCACCGGGTTTTAGTTCACCGTGGAATGCAACATCCATTTATCAAATCGATGAAACTTACATTTGGTCTTTCAAGAGTTCAAAAACCATTGGACCCAATCTCAAATGGGTTCCAAAAGTGCTTTCGAAATGATTTGATGAAAAGTGGCTTATGCACACATCAGTGTATAATCCGTTCTAAAACCGTTTTTATAAATTCATCATTTTAGAAAAATACAAAAAGATTTTCTTTTTTCTTATTTTTTCAAAAATCCAAAAAGATTTTCTCTTTTCATCATTTTTATTTACTTTGTCTTTTAAGTTTCTCACATAATATTAGGATGAGATGCAAGGCATCGAAAGCCTTTGTGTACTGCCTTTGTAGTCTCATTTTTTAATGTTTGTGACCAACTTTCAAACTTTTACTCACCTTTTATATGAAAAAACTCTGTTCATATCATGCATATATTTAGGGAGAGTTTGTTTATAAAACCAAAACTTTCAAGTGTTTAAACTCATTTTCGATTTTAAAACACTTTGGAAGATTTTCAAACCATTTTCGATCATCTTTATTGAAGTTCGGTGTTAGATTTGCACACGAGAGTTTAGGCCACTCATAAAAACTCCATGATCTTGTCATCACCGATGAGATCTAACCCCGGAGTTAAATTCTCAATTCTAGATTGTGAGGGTTTATGAGTGTGATGTTGTTTGTGCAAATAGGACATGGGGGAGTAGTCGAAAAGTGAGTGGTTACGGTGAAATGATGTGAGAAAGGGCTAAAAGAAATGAAAGCCCTCCCCAAAATTCTCTAAACGCTGGGTCAACACGTTCCTATCGGATTTCATTTGTTGATTTCTCGATATTGAAGAAGACTTCATGGACCCAGTGAAGCAATGCTAATCTTTTCCTAACCACTCAAGTATTTCTTAATAAATGCTTGTTTTATTCACACGGAGATTTTCACATTTCTATCGACTCTTCATTTGGAAGATGTTGATATTGAAAAAGAGAGACACTCTGCTCCGGTCCCCGACTTCATTTGATCACTATTGAGTCTAGAGCGTACTTAAAATATTCTTTCATTTGACTAGGACACATAGAGTCTTTATATGTCTTTGTGACATTGCATATCTTTGTGATATTGCTGGTACATTCGTAGTGATATCATATGTTTGATATTTCACGATGATCGAATGTAAATCCTACCAATGCTAACATCTTTTCCAACGTTGAACGTAGGTCTCACATTTTCAATTTATGAATTTGTTGAGTAAACGAGAAGTCTATGTGACCTCGGATTTATTTTCCCAAAAGTCTTTGAGGAAAGTTAGACATGGTTATCGAACGCCTTTGTGACACTGACCATGTATTACATTCTTTAAATCAATTTATCGGTTGAAAAGCCATAGATCGAACCATTTAGAGATAAGCTTTGTGCATTTCTCGATGATAATGGGAAGTCCTAAAAATAGTAATCGTATTTTTAGGCCACACCATTAATCCTTTCGATTCTTGGCTGTGTTAACGGATCATTTTATCGGTTGAAAAGCCATAGATCGAACCATTTAGAGATAAGCTTTGTGCATTTCTCGATGATAATGGGAAGTCCTAAAAATAGTAATCGTATTTTTAGGCCACACCATTAATCCTTTCGATTCTTGGCTGTGTTAACGGATCATTTTTATCCGGTTTTCATTTCTCTTCACACAAACACAAAGAACACAAACACCATTATAAAATCTTTTTTCCAACAACGCAACCTCAAATTCTAGTTCACCAATAGGTTCATTGGGAATTGGGAATTGGGTAGGGTTAATTTGTTTGCTTGTTGTTTGTTTCATCTACCGTTTATGCTATCAATCATTATTGTATGATGAAACCGTTTCACATATTCATCATAAGGGGGAGAAATGAGTAAATGATTGATAGATAGAATTCAAGGTTTTAGGTAGATAGTGATTGGTAGATATTGATTGATGATAATCATTTTATTTGGTTGTTCAAAGGATCGTTAGTTTAGGTGAAGAGAGTGAATATTTATCATGATATGTTGAAAGTTGTAAGATTGTTTCGAGAAAGTTGTAAGATTGTTTCTAGAAAGTTGAAAGATTGTTTTGAGATCGAGAATATTCAAGATGATGTACTTAGTCGATAATTGAAAGATTTATTGAATAATTGACCATTGTTCGGTGATTAGAAGAGTTTGAGATTATATAATGATTGAGAAGAGAGGAAAAGTTTAAGATTAGATGGAATTTATCCTTTTATTGATACTTAAAGAAAATTAAGTTGGATAGTTAAGTTTGGTCAATGTCATGATGAGATTCAACATTTGATCAAAGACCGAAGAGATTGTTAATTTGAGGGGGAGCAAGAAATTGAAGATTATTCGTATATTTGATAGAAATGCTCCAAGATAGATGTTTGTTTAAGGGGGAGCAAAATTGTTTGATCAAAGACAAGCTAGATCAAGAATTCAAAGATAAAATGCTCCATGATGATTGTTGATTCGAAGAAAAGTTGGTTTAAGAAATAAAACTTCACAGTCAAACCAAATTTCCGCAATCCAAAACCAAGCTTCCGCATTCCAAAAGAATTCAAATTCAAAACCAAACTTCCACATGCTACTCAAAGATTCAAGTTACTTCTCCAAGCAACATCAAGTTAAAATCAACATCCAAAAGTTAAAGTTGTGAAAGCTCAAAAGCTACAAAGATTTCAAAGATACTTCCAAAGTATTCAAAGTTGCAAGAGAAGATCAAGTTTTAGAGAGTCATCGTCAAATATATATGTTTGTTGAGAAGATTCAAAGTCAAGGTTGATATAAGACGTTGAAGACAATGAGAAAGCTTCAAAGTCCAATCAACATTGAAGATTTTTAACAAATGGGCTCATCATGTCTATTTAAAGACCAAAGACGATGCGACATTTACAATTCAACACCAAGGGGGAGATTGTTAGAAATTAAATTTGTGGTGTTAAATTGTAAATGGAGTTACATTTGTATTGTTCTTAAAGTACAAGGGGCTTAAGTGAAACTTAATGTAATTAGTATAAATACCCCTTGTATCTTAATAATGTAACTTAGCCTTGAGAAATAAACATATAGTTAATCTAATTTTCTCTCTCCTCTCCATCATCTTCAACCTCCCTCCACACACACTACTTTTACACACAAAACCCTAAATCCTCCATTGTTACACATATTAAGCTCATTTCTATTCTTTTCACGGTGCTAATAAGGGTAAGCATAGGCAATGTATGCTTGAAGAACACACAAGTGGACACAGGAAGCGGACGAGACATAATCTATGAGAAAAGTTTCCTCCGGTTGCCAAAGAAACTGCGCGAAATAATCATGCCGCTGGACACCGAAGTGGCGGGATTCGCCAGCGAGCGCATCCGCCCGTTGAGAGAAATATGGCTGGACGCCACTATCGGGGGATTCCCCTGGCGCAGAACTGCTAAAATTCTGGCAATCGTGATAAAAGCGAACTCACCCTATGACATGCTCCTGGGTAGAGAAGGACTGAGGAAATTCTATATGATAGTATCCACAATACATGGTTGCGTACAGTACAAATCTCACGGAGGGATGCAATGTAACACCCCACCGTTGGCGGAAACATGAGGTGTCATGAAAAGTACAACACGACATGGAATTACATAGATACTGCTAAATGAAATAGAATATAATGATATATTCTCAAAACATAAGTCTTAATACAATAGTTCCAAGTCACACAATGCTAGGAGAGCTTATTACTAGTACGTCCATAACAGAAAATAAACCAAGGCATGCAGCCTTAAAGTCCGATATAAGTAAAGGAGCACTAATCTCCGAAGTCCAGCCTAGAATTTAAGTCTTTATCCCTGATTTGCCTGAGTACCTGAAAAGTATACTAAAACGTGTCAACACAAAGGTTGGTGAGTTCGTAGGTTTTATATCAAAAGTCTAAAAGTAATAAGTCTTTTGTCGGTTATTTTAAGTCTAAACAAGTGATAGTTCAATATATAACGAGCAGAGTTACGCCATAATAAGTCAAAAGTCTCAAGTCTCAAGTCTCAAAGTCTCAATGTCTCAAAGTCCGGCCTTACGGTACCTGCCTTAGTCCAAAGTCTCAAAGTCTCAAGTCTCCAATACTCACAAAAACACGTCAACTAAGCACGTCATAAAGCACAACAACAAACACATAATCACATACATACAACAAGACATGAGCATATCATATGGCACAAATAACTCTATACGCATAGGCTCAATATTGAACATATCAGAAATCGACAAAAGTGTTTAAAAGAAACAAGTATACTTTTCACCCCAAAACTGATTAAAAGAGGGGCTACGAAACTCACCTTAATTGGAGTGAATCATGGGATGAAGAAAGAAGAAAGTAAGTAGACTATGTTGTGCTTCGTGGAACCTTTTCAAAGAAAGTAATACTTGATTTAGTTAATATGTTCTTGTTAGAAGATAGATGAAAGGAAGTTTGTTTTTTGTAATCTTCATTACCCAAATTAGATTGTTATCATGACATTTGTTTAATTTACATATATATATAAATAACTTCTACACATGAGATTAGGTATGTACACTGGTTCCTATCAACAAGGATGTAGTGTAAACACTGGTTCCTATCAAACAAGGATGTAGTGTAAACACTGGTTCCTATCAAACAAGGATGTAGTGTTGTAAATCCATACATGTACAGGAATCTGGAGTCCTGGTAAGGAATTGTTCAGAAATAATGAAGAAGACCAGTGAGCAAATACTTGTATAGGAAATTTGGAGTACTTAAGGAATTGTTCAGAAATAATGAAGAAGACCAGTGAGCAAATACTTGTATAGGAAATTTGGAGTCCTTAAGGAATTGTTCAGAAATAATGAAGAAGACCAGTGAGCAAATACTTGTATAGGAAATTTGGAGTCCTTAAGGAATTGTTCAGAAATAATGAAGAAGACCAGTGAGCAAATACTTGGGAAATCTGGAGTCCCTCTAAGGAATTGTTCAGAAATAATGAAGAAGACCAGTGAGCAAATACTTGTATAGGAAATTTGGAGTATTCCAGATTAGCTCACTGGACTTCACCCCAGTCTAGATCTACTCTACTGAAGACGTTCTCACTGAAGTCAAAGACTGAAGTCAGAATAAAGAAGACTGACAAATGGCGGAGTCCACTGGAAGTCTTACCAGATCTGTACACTGGAGGATTGTCAGTGTTCTAGACCTTACAAGTCTGAACACTGATATCGAGGAATTGACTTGTATGCTTTATGTACCTTTACCCGGATAATAAGCCATATCTTATTATTTAAGTAATAAAAGGTACATAAAGGTGGTTGATTAAAGTTGCTTTAACATGCGACTTTACACTGCTTTTTAAGGAATTAAATGCTATTCCTTAAATGCTCTCAACCACATTTGTACGGCCAAAGTTAACATCCCAATGTTAACTTTGCCTATAAATACAAGTCATTTCTTCGTTAAAATTACTTTTAGCATTAAAGGTGAATTTGTCTAAATACTCTCGATCTTAAACAGGGATACTTCACAACTTTAAGTATCTCGATCCAAAAGAGTTATTTGACAAATATAGATCATTTGTAATTCATAGGTTGTTAGGATACTTACTTATTTGTATTATCTTGTGTTAGGACAAGTTCACCTGGAACTGGCCAGTCACCAGTTTACACTTGCCAGTCACCAGTTGCATCTGGAGACCAGTGAAACTGACTTGGAATCTGGAGTCCTGGTAAGGAATTGTTCAGAAATAATGAAGAAGACCAGTGAGCAAATACTTGTATAGGAAATTTGGAGTCCCTCTAAGGAATTGTTCAGAAATAATGAAGAAGACCAGTGAGCAAATACTTGTATAGGAAATTTGGAGTATTCCAGATTAGCTCACTGGACTTCACCCCAGTCTAGATCTACTCTACTGAAGACGTTCTCACTGAAGTCAAAGACTGAAGTCAGAATAAAGAAGACTGACAAATGGCGGAGTCCACTGGAAGTCTTACCAGATCTGTACACTGGAGGATTGTCAGTGTTCTAGACCTTACAAGTCTGAACACTGATATCGAGGAATTGACTTGTATGCTTTATGTACCTTTACCCGGATAATAAGCCATATCTTATTATTTAAGTAATAAAAGGTACATAAAGGTGGTTGATTAAAGTTGCTTTAACATGCGACTTTACACTGCTTTTTAAGGAATTAAATGCTATTCCTTAAATGCTCTCAACCACATTTGTACGGCCAAAGTTAACATCCCAATGTTAACTTTGCCTATAAATACAAGTCATTGCACAACCAAGAATATTACTTCTTCGAATACACTTCGATAGAATTGACTTTGCAAACCTGCAATATTCTTGGTGAACTTGTGCAATATTCTCTCAATCGCTAAAAGGAACATTTCACAACTTTAAGT
Organism: Erigeron breviscapus; assembly: GCA_034093135.1. Taxonomy (NCBI): domain Eukaryota; kingdom Viridiplantae; phylum Streptophyta; class Magnoliopsida; order Asterales; family Asteraceae; genus Erigeron; species Erigeron breviscapus. The sequence continues at coordinate 59,116,106 of CM067169.1, forward strand.
GTTTCGATTGTCTTGAGAAATTCCGAGTGTAGATCAATTGTATTTCATAGGTTGTTAGGATATTTACATTCTTGTATTATCTTTGTTCCGCATCAACCTTGTAATTTATTTAACATCAATAAATAAATTACACATTGAAAAATACATATTGTCTCATCAAGTTATCTTACAAGTTATTTGTATTATTGCATTGTTCTTTACTTATTGTCATTTAAATAAGTAATCTATCTAGAACTTGGTATATACACACTGCAACTGGTCGTCTCCAGTTCAGTGCATATATTGCAAAGTAACTCCACCATCGACATTGAGGTGTCTTCAGTAGTACCATCTATCAAGTTGGGACTTACAAGTTGTATCAGAGCAGAAGGCTAATAAACTTGCCTAGATCTGCTAAGATGAACACTACTGAAGGTGGAGATGGTTCTGGTCAAGGTGAAATCCCTATGAATAATAATGCCCAACCTTTTCAAAATGTTAATACTAATCCTCCTCCTCCTTCTACCCCAAACCACGTCCATGTACACTACTCTAACACTCCTGTTCCCAAATTCGATGGAAATAGTGAGACTTTCGGTACATGGAAGGCTAGAATGCTTTTGCATTTTGGTGGTATTGAGAGGTATATGTTGAAAATCCTTAAGGATGGACCATATATACCCATGTCTCTTGGGGTTAGTCCTCTTCTTGATCCAACTGGAAGAAGAGGTTCAAGAGAAAAGCCCGAAGACCATTGGTCTGATGAGGATCGTAGACTTGTTGATCTGGACACCAGACTCAAGAACATGATCCTTGGGGCTGTTCCTGAAGATCTAATTCCAACACTTGTGCTGTTCCCCAGTGCAAAATCTATGTGGGACGAATTAGTTATTCAGTTTGAAGGAGGTGATGATACTATTGTCACCAGAAAAGTTGCCTTGAACAAGAAGTATGAATCCTTCTTTGCCTTGCCCAATGAAAGTCTAACTGGTACATACACCAGATTTTCTAGCCTCATTAATCAGCTGGGAGGCTTGGGTGTAGAGAAGGATAAGGATATTCTTTTTGAGAAGTTTTGTGATATTCTTCCTTCCAAATGGGAAAACATGGTTCTTGTCTTGAGAAATTCCGAGTGTAGATCAATTGTATTTCATAGGTTGTTAGGATATTTACATTCTTGTATTATCTTTGTTCCGCATCAACCTTGTAATTTATTTAACATCAATAAATAAATTACACATTGAAAAATACATATTGTCTCATCAAGTTATCTTACAAGTTATTTGTATTATTGCATTGTTCTTTACTTATTGTCATTTAAATAAGTAATCTATCTAGAACTTGGTATATACACACTGCAACTGGTCGTCTCCAGTTCAGTGCATATATTGCAAAGTAACTCCACCATCGACATTGAGGTGTCTTCAGTAGTACCATCTATCAAGTTGGGACTTACAAGTTGTATCAGAGCAGAAGGCTAATAAACTTGCCTAGATCTGCTAAGATGAACACTACTGAAGGTGGAGATGGTTCTGGTCAAGGTGAAATCCCTATGAATAATAATGCCCAACCTTTTCAAAATGTTAATACTAATCCTCCTCCTCCTTCTACCCCAAACCACGTCCATGTACACTACTCTAACACTCCTGTTCCCAAATTCGATGGAAATAGTGAGACTTTCGGTACATGGAAGGCTAGAATGCTTTTGCATTTTGGTGGTATTGAGAGGTATATGTTGAAAATCCTTAAGGATGGACCATATATACCCATGTCTCTTGGGGTTAGTCCTCTTCTTGATCCAACTGGAAGAAGAGGTTCAAGAGAAAAGCCCGAAGACCATTGGTCTGATGAGGATCGTAGACTTGTTGATCTGGACACCAGACTCAAGAACATGATCCTTGGGGCTGTTCCTGAAGATCTAATTCCAACACTTGTGCTGTTCCCCAGTGCAAAATCTATGTGGGACGAATTAGTTATTCAGTTTGAAGGAGGTGATGATACTATTGTCACCAGAAAAGTTGCCTTGAACAAGAAGTATGAATCCTTCTTTGCCTTGCCCAATGAAAGTCTAACTGGTACATACACCAGATTTTCTAGCCTCATTAATCAGCTGGGAGGCTTGGGTGTAGAGAAGGATAAGGATATTCTTTTTGAGAAGTTTTGTGATATTCTTCCTTCCAAATGGGAAAACATGGTTCTTGTCTTGAGACAAGGTAAAACCTTGCACAGCCATACTCTTGCATCGCTCTATGGAGCCTTCAGATTCACTGAAGATAATAATGCTGCAAGACTGGTGGCTGAGCAAGATGCCATGAACCATGCTCAGAGTTCCAAGGTTGCTAGTGTACCTGAGCGACCTTGTGCTACCTTAATGTCTACAGAGAGTGTCCAGGCACACTCGATGAAGGAGATGTTAAACAGTTTCTTCAACTCTGGCCTGACCACTGAAAACAGTGATGGTTGTAATGAAACTAACGATAATGATCTGGTCGCCATGATTGCTAAAACCTTTAACAGGTTTAAGCATAAATCTAAAAGATTTAATGGCCCCAACAATGCTTCCAGCTCCAGCTCTCTGGATAAAACCAATCTTACCTGCTATAAGTGTGGTAAGAAAGGTCACTTTATGAAGGAATGCAGATCTAGTCAGTTGAACAACCAAACTGGCCCCCCTGTCCCTAATTTCAATCGGCCTGATGATAGCTACAAAGCTAAATACAAGAAGCTTAAGGCCCAGATTGCCCTCCTGTCCATGGAAAAGGAAAAGGATCAGTGCTTAATGGCACAAACTGAGGGAAAATGGGAGTACTCTGATGATTCATCAGTTGATGAAGAAGAGGAAAGGGACATGTGTTTCATGGCCTTGGAAGATCAACAGCAGCACCACGTGGCAAAAGAAGATGTCATCACTGGAAGATGGGTGGACATCATCTTGAAAAAGGTATGTGATTATGTTCACCAGATTGACCCTGAACTAAAACTGGACCTGGCTGAATCATTAAGTGGTGATTTAGCTTTTGTGGAAACTGTTAGAGCTGATAGTGAAAGATATCTTGACACTATCTTAATTGAACTGAACATTGTTAAACCACAACTGAATGATTTACAAAGTGTCCAGTTGGCTCTCAAGGAGTCAGTTTTAAAGATTGAGGCTTTAGAACTTGATAATCAAAAACTATTTTCTGATCTTGAAAAAGAACAAAGGATTATCAAGTCATGGCTAAAAGCATCTGGTAAAAACTATGATGCATTTTCAAGAACTATCGATGCCCAGAAGAATGCATGGAAATCTGGAGATCTGGAGATGGCAGCTCTAATACCAGATCTTCATGCATTGCCTCCAGCTCTCAAGGTTGAAACACCTTATGATCAACCTGAAGCTGTTGAAACTGAAACCCTTGAGACCACCCCCATTGAGGTTAAAACTGGAGCCAAACAGGCTAAAGCTCCAGTCAAAAAGGCCACTGGTACCAAGCCTTTACCTCAAAAGTCTAAGGTGCCCAAGACCCGACAGACTAAAGCTCCAGTCAAAAAGGCCACTGGTACCAAGCCTTTACCTCAAAAGTCTAAGGTGCCCAAGACCCGACAGACTAAAGCTCCAGTTGAACCAAGGTCCAAGGTTCAACTGCCTGAAGAAAATAATATTTTGGTTAATGTGGAAAGTCAACTCCAACTTTTGTCTCGGCAGGTTCAGAGTTGTACTGCCCGGATTAACAATCTGGAAGGAGGTTTGTTACCTCCAGTTTTCAAACAAAATATTAAACCTCTCCCTTCAATACCTAAACTAAAGAATGTTCCATCTGGAACAAAATCTGGTAAAAATAAGGGGAGTAAGTATCAAATACCAATCGTTTTTACTCCTGCACCTGGAGCTGGTGAAAAGCTCCAGATGCAGCCTCCAGTTCAACACCACAAAAATCTACTATGACTCCTGTAGAGAAGTCCAGCGAACCCATCAAGAAAAGTTGGGTTCACAAAAAGAACTAATGATTTTTGTGTGTGTGTAGGGCGATCGAAAGAAGAATATCTGGTATCTGGACAGCGCTGTTGGCCGGACTATGACTGGATGTAAGCCCCTACTGGAAGAGTTCACTGTCCAAGATGGACCGATAGTGACGTTTGGTAACGATCAATCTGGAAAGACTGAAGGATATGGTGTGCTCAATAATGGACAAGTCGAATTCAAAAGAGTAGCATTTGTGAATGGTTTGAAATACAACCTGATCAGTGTCAGCCAACTTTGTGATGATGGCTTCAGAGTTTTGTTCGATATTGCTCAAGGCACCATATTTAACAAGGATTGGAAAGTGGTGATGATTGCACCAAGAAAAGGAAATGTGTACATCATGGATATGGAACCAGCTCCAAAAGAGCAATGTTTCTATACCAAAGCTGATGAGGACACCAACTGGCTATGGCATAAAAGATTATCCCATCTTAATTTCAAGAATATCAACAAGTTGTCTTGCAAACAACTGGTTGATGGGATACCTCAAATTTCTTTCAATAAAGAAAAACCATGTCCAGGGTGTGAGATGGGCAAGCAGAAAAGAGCCAGTTTCAAAACTAGGCAAAATTTTAGCATCACTGAACCTCTTCACATGCTACATATGGATATCTTTGGTCCAGTGAATGTTCAAACTAGAGCTGGAAAGAAGTACACTCTAGTTGTGGTTGATGAATTCACCAGATACTGCTGGGTGGTATTCATCAGATCCAAAAGTGATGCACCTGCTGAAATCATCTCTCTCATTAAAAGAATTGAGCTCAAGTATACTCGAAAAGTTTGTCAGTTGCGAAGTGATAATGGTACTGAATTTCAAAATAAGGTGTAAGTCCCAACTCGGTAGATGGTACTACTGAAGACACCTCAATGTCGATGGTGGAGTTACTTTGCAATATATGCACTGACCTGGAGACGACCAGTTGCAGTGTGTATATACCAAGTTCTAGATAGATTACTTATTTAAATGACAATAAGTAAAGAACAATGAAATAATACAAATAACTTGTAAGATAACTTGACGAGACAATATGTATTTTTCAATGTGTAATTTATTTAATGATGTTAAACAAATTACAAGGTTGATGCGGAACCAAGATATAACAAGAATGTAAATATCTGTGAGTCCCTCGATAGCTACTGATCGCTCTCGAGATCGTCTATTGTTATGTCGTGAGTGCGGAATCCTCACGAGATAACTAGTTTGATTAGTTATCGTATATATTGCTAATTATATCAATATAATCGGCCTTATGTGATCTATCTTCGTTTTCTATAAGCTAGAAACGAACTTAGTCGCTCTTGGTGTGTGAAATCTGAACTGGAATACTCAATTTAGGGTTTCCATTCATTTATATATGTTTCAAATCGATATTGGGCCTGCTGGGCTTTGTTCTTACGAACTTAGCAATCCAGCCTATATAACGAAGATTATCTTCGTTAGTTCCTAACGAAGATTATCTTCGTTAGTACTAAATACCATCAACATCTATGCTTAGTTATTTTCCAAGTACTTTATGTACAAGAAACCTAACATATATTATGTTTGTACTTGTATGACATACATAACAAACATCATATATAAACATATAAATAACACCAAAACATGTAATCGATCATTACTAAAACACGAAGTCCATAATCTATCAATTACATATAAATGAATAAGACATAAAACAACATAATGTCTTAATCTAAAAGACTAATCAAATCTAAGTTGCTGTTGTCACATCAACATGCATCAACAAACTCCCCCTTGACAGCAGCATCTTCGATTTCTTCAGTCTTCAAAAAGTCTTCATCATCCATCAAATAACAATCGTTTGCTATTTGCATGGATATTTTCATGTAAGCAGACTTGAAGAATCTTACGATATCGATCTTCTTCATTCTTCCAAAATGGTAAAAATGAGCATTCAGTATCGTATAATATTCTCTGATCATTTCTTGAGAAGTTAACCAACTGCATTGGATCATACATTCTTCTCAACAATATCTTCTTCTTCGAGTCCGCATACATCTTGGCTTCACCAGAATTTCGATCAATCTCCCAATTATCCATCTTATCCAAGACATCTTGTGCCCATTTCTTAGCAGGGACTTTGATCATACATTCTTCTCAACAATATCTTCTTCTTCGAGTCCGCATACATCTTGGCTTCACCAGAATTTCGATCAATCTCCCAATTATCCATCTTATCCAAGACATCTTGTGCCCATTTCTTAGCAGGGACTTTGATCATACATTTGATATCACGTTGAATATACTCAACAATTTTATCTGGCTTAACCACCTTCTTCTTTCGTCTTGGTTCAATATGAAACTTTGATTTTTCAGAGTCTTTCATATTCAATCTCAACTTGAAATCTTCGTGAAGGTTCTTACCAACCACATCTGCAAGACCATAACCACTTGGATTGATAATCCTGTTATTTCCAAGTTCATGTAAGTCTTCTTCATACAAACTTCTGAAATGTCTCTCACGCCATGCTAGATACTGACAACCTTCTGGTCTTTTAAGAACGAACAACTTCAGTTCTTCATCATAGAACCACCTCCAGTTTATTGTCTTATATCTTGCAGCATCTTTATCTGAGATGTGAGTCCAATACATGATGGGTTTCATAGTATCCCATGTGACTATATTGTTAGGTCCAGATTTAGTCCAGACTTACTGGACTGGCTCCAGACTGGACTACTGGAACCTTATTTAGGTTTGTTAAGAAAACTTGTTTTGCTGGTCTCGCTCCAGACCCGACTACTGGAGCCTCACTTGAAGATCTGACCAGAAAACGTTTCTCTACTGGACCTACTCCAGACTTGGAATCTGGAGTCCCTCTAAAGATTTGTCCAGAAATAATTGAAGACTAGTGAGCATTTACTTGTATAGGTAATCTGGAGCATTCTCCAGATTAGCTCACTGAAGACTTCACCCCAGTCCAGATCTACTCTACTGAAGACATTTTGACTGAAGTCAAAGACTGAAGTCTGAAGGAAGAAGACTTAACAAATGGCGGAGTCCACTGGAAAGTCTTACCAGATCTGCACACTGGAGGATTGTCAGTGTTCTAGATACTACAAGTCTGAACACTGATATCGAGGTTTGACTTATGCCTTTAACACACTTTCCAAAGAACAATCCACTTGTTCTTTAACAAAGTAAACGTGTGTTAAGGTGGTTGGATAAAAGGATACACTTGCACTTGATGTGACTTTATCCTTATTCCTTATCCAATACATTTAATGTTCTTGTCGGATCATTAAATGTATACAACCATATTTGTACGGCACAAAATTCACTGGTGAATTTTGTTGCCTATAAATACAAAGTCATATCCTTGAGAAAAATACTTTTTAGCATAACACTTTGCATGAAAGTGAATTTGTCCAAATACTCTCGATCTTAAACAGGGATACTTCACAACTTTAAGTATCTCGATCCTAAAGAGTTATTTGACAAATATAGATCATATTGTAACTCATAGGTTGTTAGGATACACACTTAATTGTGTTATCTTGATTCCGCAACAACCTTGTATTTTATTTAAACATCAATAAATGAAATACCCATGAAACATACATGATGGTCCACTTTATTTGTTTATTGCTTTAAGTCTTGTATTACTTTGTTTATATATCTTGAATCTTTATTTACAAGTAATACTAGTCCAATCTAGTGATTATTAGACTTGTTGTATTTTACACTTTCATTGGTTAACCATCTCGTTATTTAAGGGACTCACATATATAATCATTAATTCTTTGCCCAGGCACAAGTCGATCAATCTCATGTAGTGGATCATCTTCTCTGAGAGGTACAGGATAATCATTTGGATCAAAAGGTCTTGTCAAGTTGATTTCCCAGTGAAAAGGAATCAATGCATCATCAATCTTAGCATATACCACAAAGTTTAAAACTTTAGCAGAACTACTAATTGAAGCTTGAAGCATTCTTTCCTTAACTTCTTTCCTTTTAATCTCTAACTCTTTTCTTTCTTCTAAAAATGGATCTTCAGAAGTTGAGTCCCAAACATCATCAAACCCATAAGGCTTCTTGAATATGTTTATATCTGGTTCAGGAACAAACTCACCTTCCTCAAGATCATCACCATCAAAGAGTAATTCTGCATCATCTGTATCATCTATTAAGATTACACAAAATGAACACCAGAATAAAATGAATAATTATGATAATAATAATAATAGAGATGAAATATAATTGCATTGTAATAAGATAGATTACATTCACATGTCGTAAACTTATTACATGCAACCTAATATACACTTTATCAATCTTTATCAAAATCATAAGTTGAATCAGAATCAGATTCCAAGGCTGTTTGCCTTTGAATCTGTAATTCTTTTTCTCTTTCAGTTTCTGCTTCTTGCTGTTTATCTAATAAGTTATCAAATACAGAATGAAAAGCATTTTCTTCGGTATTATAGTCATGTCCAAATTTTGCCTTAACTTCACGCTTTAATCGTTCAGCTTCAGCTTCAACTTGATCATCACTTAAATAATCAATCGATTTCGAAGAATTACCTGAGTCAAGTGCTTCAATAACTTCAGTCTCTCGAGGAGCACTTGATCCACCCGCACCAGAAGTACCAGTCTGGGTAGTATCTCTTCCTGTCTCCCCCTGAGTTTCAACCCCTTTTCCTTTGTCAGAAACTGGGCGAGAATCACTCCTATTACCAGCATTATCAGCATCATCATCTTCATTCTGACGTCTTGGCTGAACTGCTAATAATCTGCAAACTTCTTCAGGAACATCTCCCCCTTGATTCTTGACCCAGTTGATTAAAAAGGTCAAAGTACCTCGAACATTCGTAAGATCAGACTCTAACGTATCAACACGAGTCTGAAGAACATCTATACTCCTAACTAGGGAGTAATCTGAAGGAATAGGAGGAAAAGTAGGCAATCTGGGCAATATTGATCTGGCAGGAGGCAAAAGTGGACGTAACGGTACACTGCCAGCAACAGTAGGAACTGGTGCTGTTGAGACAGCAGGAATATCAGCAGCAGCTGCAGATACTGAAGTATCCTCAGAAATTCTTGCACGCTTAGCTCTGCGATAAGTGAGAGTAGCATCCAGTGTCCTCTTTGGTCCAACAGTACTTGTACCTTCATGAAATGGACTTGATGGCATATTTCTATGTTCCAATACTTCTTGATAATCAAGTACAGGTTCTTGTTCAGCACCAACATCCTCATCCAGATTAACTTCTTCTTGAACAGATTGATTCGTTTCAGAAAGAACCGGTGAAGAATGACATGCCTTACTCCGACGCTCTCGGCGTAAAGCACCAGGTACATCTTCTCGAGAAAAGTGATATGAATTATCACTTCCTGAAGCAGCAGGTACATCATGAGCCATCTTAGTTCGATGCTCATTACCAGAGTCAACAGCGACACTATCATATTCATCTGTGTCTGCTTCAACTACATCAGCATCACCATCATTCCCACTATCAGAATCATCAGAATCACCAGCCGAACTATCATCTGAACTCTCTTCATCCTCATGATCAGAATTGTCTTCATCATCCACTAACATATCATTCTCAAAACGAGATCGATAATTTGGATTAATTAAGTGACCAAACAAAGGTGGATTATTTAGACCAGCTACATTTCGAGTATTGGCTTCTAAATCAGCAAATATACGTAAAGGCCAAGCATGTGGTACAAAGCGAGGACCTTGATCAAATACCAAGTTCGGACAAAAATGTCTAACTATCGCCATAACAAAACGAGGATATAATAGAAACCTATTCTTCGCCTTGGCATTGACTTGATCAATAAACGCATGATAGAAGTATGTTGAAAACGGATAAGGTCGATTATAGACCAAGGCAACCATCTACGAAGAAATCTGAGCAGAAAGCTGATCAAATCCAGCCTTACGATTGCTTAGACTAACTAACAAAACATAAGCAAGATATCTCCAACGTCCTTGAAATCCACTTTTGTCAAAAGGAAGCTTTATTTGACCAACATATCCCATTCTTTGAAAACACCTACGAATTAGGTCAAAATCATAAGCTAATTCTACTGCGTCGTCTGATTCTTCACCCAAATGTAGAATTTCACGAAGCATCGTAGCATTAAAATCAAAAGTGATTCCTTCAACAGTTGCTCGAACAAAACTACGACCATTAACCATGACTTGATGAGCAGTCCTCCAGAAATCATCAATATACTGCCTAATCAATCTAGGTGAATCACAGAATGCAAAAGAAAGCCTAGAACGAGCAATAAAATAAAACATTTCATGATAGCGTTCACAATTATGCTGATCTGGATCCAGATTTAAGGCCAGATTGTGCTTCTTAAAGAACTGACGTGGAGCAAGAGCCATTTCTGCAAAACAGATCATAATTTAAAAAAAAAAATTATAGGATTAGTACAAGAAATGAATTGCAGGCTTAGATGAACTTAATCAATAATTTCATAAGTTGAGACTGTACGAAATTTAGTCTTTAAGTTCGTAAGTTAAGAATGTACTCGGCATTGAGTTAACTTCGTAAATTTACCCGTTCATAAGATATCGAATGGCTCTGATACCACTTGTGAGTCCCTCGATAGCTACTGATCGCTCTCGAGATCGTCTATTGTTATGTTGTGAGTGCGGAATCCTCACGAGATAACTAGTTTGATTAGTTATCGTATATATTGCTAATTATATCAATATAATCGGCCTTATGTGATCTATCTTCGTTTTGTATAAGCTAGAAACGAACTTAGTCGCTCTTAGTGTGTGAAATCTGAACTGGAATACTCAATTTAGGGTTTCCATTCGTTTATATATGTTTCAAATCGATATTGGGCCTGCTGGGTTTTGTTCTTACGAACTTAGCAATCCAGCCTATATAACGAAGATTATCTTCGTTAGTTCCTAACGAAGATTATCTTCGTTAGTACTAAATACCATCAACATCTATGCTTAGTTATTTTCCAAGTACTTTATGTACAAGAAACCTAACATATATTATGTTTGTACTTGTATGACATACATAACAAACATCATATATAAACATATAAATAACACCAAAACATGTAATCGATCATTACTAAAACACGAAGTCCATAATCTATCAATTACATATAAATGAATAAGACATAAAACAACATAATGTCTTAATCTAAAAGACTAATCAAATCTAAGTTGCTGTTGTCACATCAACATGCATCAACAATATCCTAACAACCTATGAAATACAATTGATCTATACTCGGAATTTCTCAAGACAATCGAAACACTTAAAGTTGTGAAATGTTCCTTTTAGCGATTGAGAGAATATTGCACAAGTTCACCAAGAATATTGCAGGTTTGCAAAGTGTGAAGTGTTTGTATGTTTTTTTTTTACTTTGTGATTTCAAAACACTTAATATTCTTGTTGTGCAATGACTTGTATTTATAGGCAAAGTTAACATTGGGATGTTAACTTTGGCCGTACAAATGTGGTTGAGAGCATTTAAGGAATAACATTTAATTCCTTAAAAAGCAGTGTAAAGTCGCATGATAAAGCAACTTTACACAACCACCTTTATGTACCTTTTATTACTTAAATAATAAGATAAGGCTTATTATCCGGGTAAAGGTACATAAAGCATACAAGTCAATTCCTCGTAATCAGTGTAAAGCTTTGTAAGGGCTTTCCACTGATGGTCTCCAGTTTGTAACTGACTAGAATGCCAACTGGGCTTCGCTGCCATTGCCATTCTCTATCTTCCATTTGTTGTCTTCGACTTCAAATGGAATGATTCTTCAACTGGTCAGTTCTCAACTGGAGGAAGTCTTCAGTTGCGTTGACTGTACGGTGCAACTGGACTTCAATATATTTCTGGACAAATCTTCTTGGTCACCAGTTTCACTGGTCTCCAGATGCAACTGATGACTGGCAAGTGTAAACTGGTGACTAGACAGTTCGAGGTGAACTGGTCCTAACAAATTCCCCTTATTTGTCTAGAAATATAGTCTAAGTCTTTTTCTAGTTCTTGTATCTATACAAGTGTGAACTATAGAGACTTGTTCAAATAAAATCTATCTAAGTTCCCAAGGCATTTTTATAGATCAATAAATGCCTTAGGTTTTTCTTTTAGGTTAGTTAGATTTTAATCTTTTATCTACCTTGTGGTTACAAATTGGTAACTTCATTTATACAAGGAAATGGAATTTACATAAGTTACAGAATGTAAATACAAATTACAAGTAGATAACTGAAGAAAGAACTTAATGAGATGGCCCTTCGCCAGTTCTTCTTCTCTTGGCAACTGAAGAGTTAGGCTGAGAGTCTTCAGGGTCAATATTCAACTTTTGCTCAAGATTTTCTTTATGTTGATATTTGCCCCTTAGAAAGTTTGCCCATGCTTTCTCAAACCTATTCTTTTGTGCCTTAGCATCCAAAACATTCACCATCTCCACCCATTCGCTGAACCCATATTGCATAGCACCAGGATTGTCAGTTTTAACCAGTGGCCCCCTGGTATAACTAACTTCGACTTGAAAAACTTTGGTGCCTGGCTTGATTGTTACATTTACACCATTAATAGTACCACTATGTCTTCTGGTTGACATAATCTGGGAGTAGTAGCTTCTAGCTTCAGATTCATTTGTAATTCTTATACTCCCAGCACCAGCAGCCAGTACAGCGGACTTGATGTCTTCATTTGAAACTTCGCCAGTTGGTTCAACAAATGTGCTAAGGTCAGCATCTCTAGACAGTGGTCTTCTTGGTTGTGGAACCCTTCTTGGTGGATTCAAAACCTTCTTCACAACCTTCTTAACATTTTCAATTCGTTTAAGAATCCCACTGGCCCTATTCTCCTTGGCCTTCTCCACTGAAATGTTTAAGCTTCTGGCATCGAATTCAGCTTCATCCTCAGGATAGTGTCTGTCCAGTTCTACATCCAGTATTTCTTTCAACTGGTCAACTATCCTGGGATCATTCTTGATCCTAACATACTCCTCCTTAGTGATACCCAAAAGATTGGCATCACTCATATCAAGTAACTTGATTTGTGCAAGATGTGCCCTGGCTTCAGCTTGGTTTCTTTGTTTCATTTTCTTTCTTTCTTTGATATCATTTCCAAGTCTGGCCAGTCTTCTGCTATCACTATCTGAAACTGGAGGAAGTACATCAGCATTACCAGTTTCAAGCATTACATCAGTGGCCGGCTGGGCAGATGCATCACCAGCTAAACCTTTTCCCTTATCCAAAACAACATTCCCCCTATCACCAACATCACCAGATCCACCAACTCTTTGCTCACCAGCTTCAGTACTGGTAGCCACAATCAATTCTCTTCCAGATGGAGTCCTTCTAGGTGCAACTGGTGTAAGGACTGCACTTCTTTCCCCCTTGGCAGCATCTAGACCTACCCGAATAGCTACCCATTCAGAGGGGTGAGATGGCAACCGGTCAAGAGGCTGCCATGACTGCATGTCCTTACACTCTTTGAAGATCCCACACATCATCCGGAAGGATCTCCACAAATGGTTCGTCTCCTTTGACTGAATCAAGACATTTGCACTAACTTGTTCTTGACCAGTTTTTAGTTCATTTAAAATTTTGGAGTCTTCATCCAAACCGGAGACAACCTTATCCTTCACTTCATCATCTTTCTTCTTTAGATTTTCTACTTCAGTTGTCAGTCTATCTAAGGATTGAGCATGTAGAGATACCTGGGTGTTCAAACTTTTAATGCTGCCTCTAAACTGGTTGATCTCACTGGTGAGTGGGGCCAGATCAACCTGAGGAGTGGCCAGCTTGGTGATCTCAGATATCACCCTTTCAACCAATTGTGCTTCTCTAGCACCCAGCGTATCCTCTATTTTCTGACCAACCGAAGTCATCAACTGCTCTCCAAGTCCAGTTATATCTAGGCCAGGTTTTTCAATCAATTCCTTAACCTGCCTTTCAATCTCTTTCAAATCAACTTCTGAAGTTCTGACAGTATTTCCCAGCAAGTTGGAGATTGAACTGGTGACCTTGGAGTGAGTTAGGTCAAAGGCTTCCTTTAAAGTACCAGCAAGATTGTTGCAGCCAGTGACCAACTCATTTAGCTTTTTAAACACTAAGTCTTCATTAGATGAAAACTTGTTTATCCCCAGATCAACCACTTTGATGTTTGTCAGGTGATCCTTGTGGTATCTGGAGAATGACTTGGTGTTTTTGTCAAGTGTCTTCTGAATCTCCTCCACCCTGGTTAGAAGGTTTTGGAGATCGGCTTGAAGTGAGACAACTTGACTGTCCAGTGATGAAGGAGAAGGTGTCACTAGACCAGCAGCAGTTACTACTGGAGCAACTAGAGGAGGCAAACTTAAGGAAGTCTCCCCAGTTGTCAAACCAACAGTTGAAGTAATAATAGGAGTGGTGGATGAAGAAAGGACTGGAAAATCAAAGTGTTGTTCATGTTGAGAATGCTCAGGTGTGAACAACGGCGTCGGTTGGGGTGGCATTTCTCGAGCAAGTGAGAATTGCCTAGTTGGTAAAGGAGCGGTATATATTGGTAAAGATATATCAGTAGGCACATTTTCTTGGGGGGGTGAAAGTGAAATTGATGCGTCTGGAAGTGAGACTGGAGATGAAGGGTCTTGAGCTTGTACAGAAGCATCAAGAATCTCCAAGTCTGTTTCAGTACCTTCAGAATCCGAAGATTCTATAAGGATTCCTCGTCATTAACATTCATGTCCAGATCCATGAATGTAACTGAGGGCTGACCAATTTCCTGGTCAGTCTCCAGATGACCTTCCCCAGTTTCCTGGATGGGTACATCTGTTGGTGGATCAGATACCGAAGTATCTTCACCAGGGATAGATGTAATGGGGGTTGCTTCAGTTATGGTTGCTCTATCCTCAACCACAACATTAGACGAACTGGAGGGTCCCTCATTATTTTGAGGCCCGCCCAGTTGCCTTTCTGACTCACCTTCAATAGGTGCATCAGTTGAAGCGAATGCCAGTTGCATTCGTTCAGGAATTTCGACCTCTCCAGCTTCAGATACTAGAGAGTCTAAATTCCTTAGCATATCTGGAGCAGTGTACGGTGAATCTGTACTATTATATGCTTCTCTGCCCAGAATATGCTTAAAACAAAGAGAGAGGAACCTTGAAAAGGGGATACACACACCCCTTGTGCCCTTCAGCTTTTGGACCAGGCTTCTAAACAAAATATCTGCAAAGTCCACTCTCAATCCGTTCCACAAGTAGTAAGCCATTTCTGCTTGTGAGGAGTTAATCTGGTCAAGTCCACCAGAACTCCCACCCATGCTCTCCACCAAGTGGATGAAAAAATACCTCCATGAAGGTGTAAGGCCCTTCATGGTCATCACACCTTTCGTTTTCAACACCCCATTGTCAAGCACTCCTTGTGTCCCATTTCGAGGAGTAGTTGACGAAAATTGATA
>CM067169.1:59132504-59280066 GCA_034093135.1 Erigeron breviscapus
GTAGTCGATGCCTTGAGCCGAAAGGAGAGAGTGAAACCAAGACGGGCTAGAGCTATGAGCCTCACGGTAGGGCCAAATATTCGTGATCGGATTATTGAAGCCCAAATTCAAGCCACCCTACCGGAAAATTTTGGAAACGAAAACCTAGATGGCATGGAACAACTATTTGACCGAAAGAATGATAATGGGCTATACATGGTGAAAGACTTTGGGTTCCTATTTTCGGCGACTTAAGAACGCTTATTATGAATGAAGCTCACCTATCGCCTTATTCGGTCCATCCCGGGTCGGATAAGATGTACTTTGACTTGAAGGAATTGTATTGGTGGCCGGGCATGAAGCGTGATGTGGCAAGGTATGTGAGTGAGTGTCTTACTTGCTTACAAGTCAAGGCCGATCACAAGAAGCCACCCGGTTTGTTGGTACAACCGGTGATGCCCGAATGGAAGTGGGAACATATCTCAATGGACTTCATTACTAAACTACCGAAGACGAGAAGCGGCCGTGACACGATTTGGGTGATAGTAGATCGGCTAACGAAGTCGGCTCACTTTTTAGCCATTCGTGAAACCGATAAATTTGACACTTTGGTTCGATTGTACATCAAGGAAGTAATATCTAAGCATATAGTGCCGATTTCTATCATTTCGGATAGGGATGCCCGTTTTAAATCAAAATTTTGGGAAGCCTTTCAAAAAGCCATGCGTACTCGACTCAACATGAGCACGGCGTTTCACCCTCAAACGGATGGACAAACCGAGAGAACCATTCAAACACTTGAAGACATGTTAAGGGCGTGTGCAATCGATTTTGGTGGAAGTTGGGAAGACCATTTGCCGCTAGTAGAGTTTTCATACAACAATAGCTACCATGCTACCATTCAAATGGCACCCTTTAAAGCATTGTATGGTAGAGTATGTCGTTTTCCTCTAGCTTGGGCGGAAATTGGGGAAAGTCAACTTATCGGGCCGGAAATTGTGATTGAAACAACTAAGGTAATATCTCAAATTAAGGAGAAGTTGCAATTGGCCCGTGAACGTCAAAAGAAGTATGCCGATGTGAGGCGAAGACCGCTGGAGTTTGAAGTTGGTGATTTTGTACTTTTGAAAGTGTCACCATGGAAGGGCGTCGTACGTTTTGTGAAGCGGGGAAAACTTGCACCAAGGTATATTGGTCCTTTCAAGATTCTTGAACGAGTCGGGAAAGTTGCTTATCGGCTAGAATTGCCCCAAGAGCTTAGCGGTGTGCATGACGTGTTTCATATTTGTAACTTGCGCAAGTGTTTGGCGGATCCTACACATCATGTGCCTATGGATGAAATTAGGGTTGATTCGAATTTGAACTTTGTTGAAGAGCCGGTGGAGATCTTGGATCGTCAAGAGAAGAAACTCAAGAACAAACGCTACACGATTGTTAAGGTTAGATGGAATGCTAGACGTGGAGCCGAGTTCACTTGGGAGCGAGAGGATCACATGAAGTCTAAGTACCCGCATTTATTTAATAATTAGGGTTTTGTTGAATTTCGGGACGAAATTCTTTCAACGGGGGAATAATGTAACATCCGTGAATTTTGACCCGTTGACTTTTGTGTAATTTGACTAAAAACTTGTTGAATGAAATAATTGGGCCCATTTGTGATTATATGACTATGTGGTACGTTGGTCGGGTCGTTGTATGTGTAGTCGGTATTTAAATGGATAATTAAATTGTATTGTGACTTGAGAGGAGAAACGGGTCGGCCCGTGGGTAGTCCATGACCCACCAGCCCCCCCCAAGACCCATTTCTCCCCCCTTATCTCCTTTTCCCCCTCTCATTTTCTTATCTATCTATCTATCTCTTTCTCTCTTTCTCTCAAGAACAAGCAAGACCATTTCCTCCCTCCTCTCTACCATCTACTTAGTGTTTAGAAAAGGTTATAACACTAGATTCATCGCCATCTATACCACATTATCGTCATATCGAAGAATCAAAAGGTGGAAGTCTTGCATTTTATCCATTTGACCTAATTTCGGGTTCTAGCTCAAGGAGAAGTTTTGGTAAGTCAAATTCATCCCATTTACACCTACTTATGTTTGTTATTGCATTTCTAGTCATCTTGAACAATTGCAAGTCTTGAATCGAGTCAAAAGACGATTTAGGTCAAATTAGGGTTTCGATTAGGGTTGGAACGATTTGTTATGATTTTGATGTTTTGGGTCGAATTTGTGGATTGGGTTATGTTATTTATGGTCAATGGTATTTATTTATGCTTCAAATCAAGTTTAAAGGCTTTACAAATCGTTTTGGATGTCTTATGGTTGTTTTTGGGGGTTTTGGTTCGGGCTGCAGCTGCTGCTGCTTCTGGACAGAACTGGGCCACTGCGGCGCAGTGGCTTAGGCCTAGCCCACTGCGGCGCAGTGAGCCCTACCCTTGCTCACTGCGGCGCAGTGCCATATTTCTGGTCCTGGTCTGACTTAGCCACTGCGGCGCAGTGAGCTTGGTTTTGGCTCACTGCGACGCAGTGGATAGTTACTGGGAATGTACGCACGTCGATTTTCAAACGTTAATAACTTTTGATCCGTAAGTCCAAATAAGTCGTATGACCTATCGTTGGAATCGTAAGAGAGTCTATTTTCTTGTAGTAACACTCTTTTTGCATGAATCCCTTCTCATTTCTAAAAAGGTCGAGTCGAATGCGTTTTGTTCCTACTCGTTTAAATTGTAAAGGCATTTAGGGTTTGTGACTCGACCTAATTGTGATAAACCAACTTGTTTATGATTGTAGAGTTGACGTTATGGTATTATGATGTATAATTATAGGTTGTGGACGTGTGGACCCTATTACTCGTTTGTAATCTTATTCTAGCTTCTTTGCCGGGCAAGGTGAGTTTCGTATCTCCCTACTCGCTTGAGATTCGGGCTGAAAAGTGTAAACCTGGCGTGTTTACTTGCATTTATTGATTTATTGATTGGTTGACTTGATTGTGGATTGATGGGATAGTTCGTTTCGTTTAATTGACTTGGGCTATGTTTTAGTTAAGTATTAATTTTATATTAGGATAGACGTACATACATGGAAGTCGGTTATGCCTTCATTGGGTTCTAGATGTGGTGGGAAGGCTGCGGGTGACCCTATATATAAGCATCTTGGACTTGAAGAAAGTAGAATCCTCTGAAGTATATGTACGTATAGTCGGTTTAAATTGTGATTAGTGGCTTATGTTGTTGATTATTGATTGTTGGCGTATGATGGTTGTATATTGGTTGTCGGGTTATGTTTGTTGAATATTGATTGCTGGCGCAGGCTTATCGTATATTGATTGTTGGTTCACGATTTATGCATTTACATTCGATTGTAAGCATTGCATACATTGTTGATGACCCTCGGCAGGGGATTGCCGACATCCTGGTGCATAGATGTATGCACCCATTTTGGATGTAGACCTGACTCCGAGTATATAGACATATATATCTCGATGTTTTTGAGATACAGCCTTGTTCATTGCGATGACAGAAGGGTATCGTTGCATTGGTGACTTGAGCTCACGCACAGGATAGGCATATTGGCTTATTCATGCATTCTGGCATTTGCATTGATACTCATATCATTTATGCATTTCTCATTTCACGCGTTGCACTTGTGTAATCTTGTTGTTGGACATTATTGTGTTTTGTAGAGGCTCACTGTATGTCAGGTTTAGCCTCCTTTCGTGCTTATGATTTTGTCTATGGTTCCTTGAGGGCCATTACTACGAACTCACCAACCTTGTGTTGACTATGCTTAGTACACTTTTCAGGTAATCAGGTTCTCCCAGGACGTGGAGTTTAGTTGCTTTGCTTGCTGTAAACCCGGACTATGGACTTCATGGATCAAGGATTCATTGGCCTGCCTTTTGCATTATACTTAGGATCGTTTGCCATCTTTGGATGTTATTATGTAACTTTGATGGCTATTTGCTCCTGTTGTATTTTGATACTTGCTTCGTTATGTTTTGGATTCACCGAATCTATATTTGCATTTAGTTTGTTCTATTGTAATTCCACCTGGTGCTATGTGTTTTCCGTGATATTCCGAGCCTCGGCTTGGGGTGTTACAAATTCCCAAGTACAATACGTCTACTATACTTGGATATTGAGTCCACGAAACAAATAACAAATACATGAGATGATATACTACAATGATCAGGGCGGATTCCATTGCCCGTCACAAGGTTTGATCTTTGACTCCAATGTGCAATGCAAACAATCATGATGCATATAATTCCTCAAAGCTTACGCTAATTCCTGAAAAGATTGAAGAAAAAGTGTCAACTACTAAAACGTAGTTGGTGAGTGCATAGGTTTGCAAGTAAACCTCGTTACATATCCATTTCAAAATAGTTGAGAAATCCATGGTAAATTATAAAGTTTTCATTTGTCACATTTATCGTGAGAGAAAAATATATCAATCGATTGATCATTCATCATACCAAAACCATTCGGTCATCAATGTTTCAATATCGCCAATTTCAACAACTTTCAAGATTCCATATAAGGTCCAATACCCAAACCGTATGTTCAATCCACAATTTCCATCCATAATAATATCAATACCACTTGGTCAATGGTAAGACTACCATGACATAATTTGATGAGATTGCTCTTGAGCCACTACTAAGAGCGGTTATGTCCTAATAATCAATATATTGTCCCAAATGATAAGATAATGATAAGCACATGCTGTCAATCACGTGCATAAAGATAACCAAGGGTCGTGCCATGGAGACGCCCATAAATATATAGTAGTTAGAGTACTGGCGATGAAGGTGGCCACCAAGGCAGACCAAACATCCCACCGTTACCTATAATAGTGGATGAGGGGACAAGTCCTAGTTGCGCAACCCTCTAACTACAGGCCTCAAATGAGTTAATAATAGTGTACAAGGGACCACCGTTTGACAGTACTCAAGCTCATCATATAACATATAACACGTTGAACATACAATATAATTCCCATATCATTATCATTATTTCCAAGTATCATTTCATAAGAGAAAGTCATTTTAATTAATCAAGCTTTTCACCCCGCAAGTAAAACATATAAAAGAGTTTGAAAGGGGGCTATGACTCACCTTGATATGCCGCATATTATATTCACTCATCCAAAATGGGTACTTCCCATCTATCGCTTCCTTGACCATATATCCGTCATATTCCTCAATCACACTTCAAGCCAAGACTATCCCTACGATAGGACTAATATACGTAAGTTCCTATCTTAAGCCATCACTAAGAAATGTCACTTTCATTATGTTGTCATAAATTTTGGGATCCAAGTATATTGTTAATGTTTGCATCTTTTTGGTTGTAGAGAGTGTTGGTGTAAAGGGTCACTTTCATTATACATGTAGTTATAAGTTGTTAGAATTTCGGTAACTTGCCTTTGATTATCATGGTTCCCATTGTGTGCTTTGCTTGATTATAATATTTGACATTAGTAACTTCATAATATTAATATTTATGAATACTTTCTGATTTATAACTATTTATTTAATTTAATATTATTTAATTAATTATTTATTCATTTTCTTGATTTATTAACAAAATAATTCTTTAAAAATACTTTTAAGTACCTCACTTGCCTTTATAATTCGTGGCTAATTATATTTGGGTTATATTCTGATTATTATGCCTTTTAACTTAGAATATTGTGATATATATATTTATTTATGTAATTTTTCTATTAATTTAAAAATAGTTATTTATTAGTGATTTTCACTTACTTAATTATTTCTAATTTATATGACATTTGTTCTTTGACTTAAAATGATTTTATTCCAGTAGGTTTTAGTCACTTTCATCATTGGTTGTGATTATTTAACCAATTTCATGATTTATGTAATTTATTTATTTATTTATTTACCTTTTTAATTATCATTTAAATTTAATAATTAGTAGAAACTCTTAGAAATCACCACACAACTTTTTGGCTAAAAATCCCAGGCCTTTTAGGCAACTTTTATCATGGGAAAAATCATATCAATTCAACTTCTCTTGTGTCTCGCTCATTTTGAGGATTCTAAGCTTATAAATCGTTTACCGAATTAGTGATTTAAGCCTCATTTTTCGAGCAATTCAAATGCGTCAAAATGGATTTTCATCCTTATTTCATTATTTACAGAATGTTCATTATATTTTGGTGTCTTAAGTCGTGATCGTGGTGGTGGTGTGATATGTGCAAATTAAAGCTTTCGGTTAGTGCTTATATGAACCGAATTAGTGACTTGTAGGCTTGTCTTTGCCATTTAATAACCAAGTTAAGTTTTATAACTTTTATTTGACATATTCTCAGTAGGTTTATAATACGTTTTGTTACGAGATTGTTGGAGTTGGTTAAAGTTGCAATCTAGTGACTTTTAGCTTATTTTGTTGTGAAGAACTTTTACTTGGAATTTTCTGTTTTAACACTTATTTTCATAAAATGTTGAGTAGTCATTTTTGGTTAAGTTGAATTATTTGGACGTTGGTGATTTTTATACAGAGACATATATGTGTCCTATATTTATGTGAATTTTGCTAAATTTTTAGACATTGTTTACTACCTCTAAAAATTACAAAACCAAAGTTGGTCAGAAAGCTTGCTGCTGTGCGACTCAATATATTTTATAAAAGATTTATATGATGGACATTTAAGAAAAATCTCCCAATTTTATTTTAAGTTAGGGACACTTTGAACTCAGTTCACACCAAGTTTAAACTTCTGAAACCTATTAGTTAAGGAATTAAAAATCGTCAAAGTTGACTCAACATTAAGACAAAAATCCAGTTTTGACCACTTTAGGTAGAAAAATCATATCTTTGGTTTGGTTTAGTATTTTTGAGTGATTCCAGTTGGAGGTTAATCTTAACTCTTTTATCTACAACTTCTATTTTGAAAGTTTTGCTTGAAACGGCCCTCACATGCTCAGCTTATCCGTTCAAAGACAGAAGAATAATTCTGTCAGAAAGCATTTGGGTCCAAACAATTCACCAATGACCATTCTTGCTTTATTAACACTTGAGTTCATCATTTACAAGATTAATACTTTATTTTTATACCTCTTAACATCAAATTTCCAGATTATTATACCTCTTTTAACATATTTTTCACTTAATACAAGTCCATCCATCTCATAATCCAACAACAAGATTCAACTTTCTTAGATCTAACATGTATTCATTCAAATCAACACTTTTCAATACCAATCTTTATAGATCTAACTTTCAACAACATAAAAACATCTTTTTAATGAAAAATCTCAGAAATATATTCTTCAAAATATACAAAAACATATAGATCTATCAAAAGGAAAATCACTTTAAAAGCTACTAATCTATAACAACACTTTTGGGTCTTAAACTTGTTGAATCCTTGGATCTTTCTCATAGATTTCGACATGCATATGCATGAGGAGAAAGATCCTATCAACTTGCCTTCATCAAGTGTATAATACAAAGAAAACAAGAAGAAAACATAAACTTTTGATAGAACCTTTGAATATAAACAAGAACAAGATTAAATCTAGTAAAAAGATGAAGATTTATACCCTTGAAGAACTTGGTTTTGAAGATGATTTTGGGCAGATTTTTCGTGACCTTTATGGCTCCAAACAACCCTTATTTCAAGCTTAAAATAACTCTTAAACCTTACTTGAATCAACCCTTGATTAATCCTTAACAACCCTTTATTATTATCTTTGTTTAGATTTGATTTTTGTCTTTGTTTTTCTTGTTTCTTTGAGCCGAAATGAAGAGAGAAAAAGGAAGAAGAGAAGAGTTTTGAGAGAGAGAATTGACTAGTGTGTGAGAAATGAGTGTGAAGTATGTGTTTGTGGTGAGTTCCAAGGTTAAAAGGCATGCAAAATACTCAAAGGGAGAGTGTGTTGTGTGGGTAAGGGGGGCCGGCCTATGGGGGGATAAGGAAGGGTTTTACCCTTTTTTTTTGTATAAAGTGTATAAGTATTTAGGTGTATAAGGGTATTTAAGTGTGTGTTTGTTTATATAAGTGTATTATGTACTTGTATATATATATAAGTATAGTTAGTTGTTTGTGTCCAAGAGTATATATATATGTATATGTATATGTCGTGTGTGTATGTGTATGCATATACACACTTTTGTGTTTTTAATTTAACTACTTAAGTCATTTTAGGTATATTTTGTATTTGTATTAGACATACATATACCTATTATTATTATTCAAGCACTTTTATGTGCACATTAGTTTGTAAACATATTTTTGAGTTAGGCATGTTATTTTGATGTCATGTTTACTCAAATTGACTTGATGGTTAAATTGTTGGACGTTTATAAGAGTTCTCGGTCGTTATCTCAACTTGTAAGACTCACATTATTATTTATATAACTTAACTTCTCGAAATAAAGTTTTTGATTTGTTGACCTTCCGTCAAGTTCAATTAGAACTAGTTTATAGCTTGAGATTGTGTTGAATGTTTATAGTTATTGTTCATGGTATTTCTAAGGCAACTAGCTATCTTTGGAAATTCTATTGAACTAGATGGCAAGTATCACTATGCCTAAATGTTTGGAAGGCAAAATCTCTTAAGAAACTTCTAGGAATAGATATCTAGATAAATAGAAGTAAATTGTCCTAGTCGGAAATTGAGGGTTGTTACATCATTACCCCCTTAACTGAAACTTCGTCCTCGAAGTTCGATCATTCATACGGTAGTAAAAATGGATAGACCAACAGTATGGGTGTCTACACGGAGACATAAATGTGTGAAAGTCAAACAAGATTTTATCACGATTCTTGGTTTCTTGCGAGCTTTTAACTTTAGGGATAGGGGCATCCATTCCTCGGTTCCCTAAATTCCTCTTGATCAGAAACTTCGAAACAGAGAAAGGTTACGAATGTCGCTCACCTCTTGAGGCGACTGGAGGTTAATCGCATGTAATCGTTACGGGCTGTCATTCTTGCCTAGATCAACACATTAAAAGAAACAAGTGTTAGCTATAAAGCTAAGTAAGATAACACCAGGTTTAAGCAAAACATTTCATCCATTAAACACGTCACTTTAAAACATTACGTCATTTGATTTAGGCATTTATATCACCACATAACGTATCCATATCACGTATAAGCATAGAGTCCATGACCCTAAGTGTGCCTAATCAATTTCGTCATTTCATCTCATCTCATTAAGTTGTGACTAGGTCACCGTTAAGTTGTAACCGAAGTTACCGTTAAGGAAAGACAAGGTCGATCCATGAGTAGCACGTTATGTTCATGACATTAGGTGGGTCATCAGGCCACCCGAAACTACTCGCCACATATGACTTGTTGCAAGGAACCACCCGAGCAACCATTTTAACATACCTATAACCACCGTCAGGCATGACGTACCTATTACCACCGTCAGGCACCATTCATACGTACCTATTACCACCGTCAGGCACCATTCATACGTACCTATTACCACCGTCAGGCACCATTCATACGTACCTATTACCACCGTAAGGCACAGGTTATGCATAACACTTAACATCTAATTAGCTCGAGCACTTATCATATTTAGTTTAGATTTCCACCTTTAACCTAAACTAATCCATACTATCATCTTTTCACGTTAGGGCCCTTAAAACGTGCACGTGTCATGGCAACCTAAAAAGGTCTAGTGTTCTAGATGAACAAGCCACATATACATGCACATAACAACATTACAACATATCATTAACCACCGTTCATCATAACATTTCATATCGTAACCACATGTACGGGGAAGCATTTTAGGCATAAACATCGTCATCATTAATCCCCGAGTACCCCCCATATCAACCCAACCACCTATGAGTTATACATTACTGTTATGGAGGTTATAGTTTACGAACCATTTTCGTTGCACCCTCAGCGTGACAAAAGTAGTGTATCTTACCTCGTAGTAGTGTACGCGCGTAAACAAAGCTAACAGTGCTTAATAGTAATCCCCCGACACCTATTGTTCATTAACATATGAAATATAAGTCATTTGGGACCTTAATTGACTTGAAAACGAACTTAGGTTTGTTCTTACGAACTTAGACTCACTGAACGAACTTAGATGCCTTCAAACGAATTTAGTACTCTTCAAACGAAGTTAGAACTAGCCAAACGAAGTTTAACTTCGTTGGTTGAACGAAGATAGACCATTAATCGAACGAATTTAAGTTTCAAAACCACTTTAGACATTCACTTCAAACGAATTTAATCACATTTAGGTTCAAACGATTTTTGAAAGCTTGAAACGAACTTAGATGGTGTTCAAACGAACTTAAGCTTTGTGTCAAACGAATTTAGGCCACAATAAACGAACTTAGAAGCCTTCATACGAACTTTAAGTTCGTTTGGAACAAGCAGGAACGAATTTAAGACACAATTCGACCAGAATTCATAAAACGATTTGTTCTTCGATTTTTCCAGAAATCAATCGACTTAGGCTTCATCCAAAACATGTTTTTGACACATTGATGTTACAATTACCTCCCCCTTAAGAGGATTCCGTCCCCGGAATCACTTCAGCATCAAAAGGTGGGGATAGGTCTCCCGCATTACGGACTCGGTCTCCCAAGTCATACTTTCACCGTGATTGTGTTTCCACTTTATGAGAACTAGATCGATAGTCTTTCGTCGTAACTTCTTTTGTTTCCTTCCCATTATAGCAACAGGTTCATCGACAATCTGCTTGTTGGGATTAATACTTACGTCCTCGAGTGGAATAACATCCGTTTCATTTGCATGGCATTTGCGTAGATAACACACATGAAAAGTGTTGTGAATTCCATTAAGTTCTGGAGGTAAATCCAGTTTAAATGCCTGTTCATTAACCTTCTTAATGATCTTAAAAGGTCCAATGAATCTAGGGCTTAGCTTTCCTCTTTTGCCAAATCGTAATACACCTTTCCACGGCGACACCTTGAGTAAAACCATTTCACCTTCTTTAAAATCAAACGGCCTCCTTTTCTTATCGGCATATGACTTTTGCCTTTCGCGGGCAACACGTAAGGCTTTCTTTGCTATGTTAACTTTATCGGCCGTAAGTTGTACTAATTCGGGTCCAGCCAGTTGCTTTTCCCCGGGCTCCAACCAACAACTAGGAGTCCGACACTTTCTACCATATAACATCTCAAAAGGTGGCATTCCAATGCTCGCATGATAACTATTGTTATACGTAAACTCAATAAGAGGAAGGTGTTTATCCCACGAACCACCATAATCCATCACACAAGCTCTGAGCATATCTTCGAGCATTTGAATAGTCCTTTCACTTTGCCCATCGGTCTGCGGATGATAGGCTGTGCTCAGACGAACTTGAGTACCAAATTCCCGTTGAAAACTCTTCCAAAAATTGGAAACGAAGCGAGCATCACGATCGGACACAATCGATAACGGGACTCCATGTTTAGAAACCACTTCTTCAATATACAATATAGCGAAGTTCTCCATAGGAGCATTCTCACGAACAGGGAGGAAGTGAGCACTCTTCGTTAATCGATCGACAATAACCCATATCATATCGTGACCACGAGGCGTCCTCGGAAGTTTGGTCACAAAATCCATCGTAATATGATCCCATTTCCACTCAGGGATCTCGAGTTGCTGAAACTTCCCATAAGGCTTTTGGTGTTCAGCTTTCACTTTAGCACACGTCAAACACTTCTGCACATACATCATCACATCATTCTTAATACTGGGCCACCAATAAATTGGCTTCAAGTCTGCATGCATCTTTGTGGCACCAGGGTGTACAGAATACTTAGTCTTGTGAGCTTCGTCCATCACTAACTCACGATTGCCGCCATATAAAGGAACCCATATCCTACCTTTGTAAGTTCGAAGGCCACGACTATTTCTTCCATTTGGAGTCTATTTTTCTTCTTTTTCCCAATAGACTCCTCTTTCACATTCTCCTCCTTCAACGCTTCAATTTGAGCTAATCGAATAGGTTCCAGTAAGTTCGACTCAACCTTCGTAATCATTGCACATAACCTACTCTTCGCATATCCTTTGCGGCTCAAGGCATCAGCAACCACATTAGCTTTGCCTGGGTGATATTTAATCTCACAATCATAATCCTTTAATAACTCCATCCACCGTCGTTGTCTAACATTCATGTCCTTCTGAGTAAACACATACTGTAAGCTCTTATGATCCGTATATAGGGTACACTTCGTGCCATACAGATAATGTCGCCATAATTTCAGAGCAAAAACAACAGCAGCCAGCTCAAGGTCGTGAGTAGGATAGTTCCGCTCATGAGGCTTCAGCTGTCGAGAGGCGTAAGCGATAACTTTGTCTCGTTGCATCAATACACACCCTAACCCCGTGATGGATGCGTCACTATAGACCACTAAATCATCGGTTCCTTCGGGTAAAGCTAGAACCGGAGCTTCACACAACTTCTTTTTCAACGTCGTGAAGGCTTTCTCTTGAGCATCAGTCCACACAAACTTCACACCTTTCTTCGTTAATTCAGTCATTGGCTTGGCAATGCGCGAGAAATCCTGAATGAAACGTCGATAATAACCAGCCAATCCGAGAAAACTCTTAATTTCAGTAGGAGACTTAGGCTGCTCCCACTTCGACACCGCTTCTATCTTTGTAGGGTCCACTTTAATACCTTCAGAGGAGACGACATGGCCGAGGAAATGAACTTCCTTTAGCCAGAATTCGCATTTGGAGAACTTAGCATATAGCTTTTTCTCTCTGAGTACTTGAAGGACAGCCCTCAAATGCTCTCGATGTTCTTCTTCCGACTTTGAGTACACAAGAATGTCGTCGATGAAAACAATAACGAAATGATCCAAGAATGGTCGACAGACACGGTTCATCAAATCCATAAACTTCGCTGGAGCATTTGTCAATCCGAATGGCATGACAAGGAACTCATAATGACCATAACGAGTTCGGAATGCTGTTTTGGCTACACTTTCCTCTTCAACCTTCAGTTGATGATAGCCAGATCGTAAGTCAATCTTTGAGAAATAAGAAGCACCTTGAAGTTGATCAAATAAATCATCAATGCGAGGGAGTGGATATTTATTCTTCACCGTTCTTTTATTCAGCTCGCGATAATCGATACACATGCGCATGGATCCGTCTTTCTTCTTTACGAAAAGGATTGGAGCACCCCATGGAGAGGAACTCGGACGAATGAAACCTTTATCTAAAAGTTCCTGAATTTGGGTCATCAACTCCTTCATCTCCGTCGGAGCTAATCGATAGGGAGCTTTGGCTACAGGAGTAGCACCAGGAATGAGGTCAATAGAGAATTCAACCTCACGATCAGGAGGAAGACCTGGAAGATCTTCAGGGAAAACATCAGGAAACTCGGAAACAACTTCGACATCAGAAACTGTAGGCTTCGCGATACGAGTATCAATAACATAGGCTAAGAAATGCGACTTAGTTTGCCGGATACAACGAAGAGCTTTCATCATAGTGATCACCTTAACATTTCCCGGCTTCTTGTCACCATAAACACAAACACCTTTACCGTCGGGAGTAGCGATACGGACTATCTTTTTCGAACATAGGACGACAGCATCATTCTTAGACATCCAGTCCATACCAAGTACAACATCGAAACTAGGAATGGTAGCGGGTAACAGGTTAGCAGTAAACGAACGACCCTCTATTTCTAAAGGACAATCAGAGTAACCTTCCCGAATAATAGACGTTGCACCATTAGCCACTTCTACTTCTATAGGGCACCGTAAAGAACTAGTAGTCATGTCTAACTTAGGAGCAAACAAAGTAGACACAAAAGACTTGTTCGCACCAGAATCAAATAACACATTAGCAAGTTTGGAGTTAACAATAAGGGTAGCAGTAACTACCTGGTCGTCATCTTTGGCCTCATCAGCCGTCATCTGATAAGCACGGGCTTTGGCTTTGGGAGCTTCTGCCTTCTTTCCCTCATCTTTCTTCATCTGCGGGCAGTCTGCAATGCGGTGCTTGGTGTCTCCACATTTATAACATCTTGCCTTGTCAGTGCATTGATCAATGGTATGACCCTGAGTTCCACACCTATTCCACCTGCGGGTCTTTGTAGAACACTGACCAGAATGGATAGATTTGCAGCCTGGGCACCATTTTCCATCCTTGTCTGCCCTTCCCTTGTCAGAGGACGATGAAGATCCCTTAAATTTCTTTCCAAAACGATTTGATCCACCAAACCTCCTCTTATTGCCAGACTTCATCTCATCCTCTTTCTTTTCAACTTTCTTATCCGCAGCAAAATCATCATCAAGCTTTTTAGATTCTTTAATTGCTTCAGTTAGAGTCTTATGTTGCCTACAAATACCTCGATAACTTGGAGGTAAACCATCGACATAGCAGCCGTCTTTCTTCTTTACGAAAAGGATTGGAGCACCCCATGGCGAGGAACTCGGACGAATGAAACCTTTATCTAAAAGTTCCTGAATTTGGGTCATCAACTCCTTCATCTCCGTCGGAGCTAATCGATAGGGAGCTTTGGCTACAGGAGTAGCACCAGGAATGAGGTCAATAGAGAATTCAACCTCACGATCAGGAGGAAGACCTGGAAGATCTTCAGGGAAAACATCAGGAAACTCGGAAACAACTTCGACATCAGAAACTGTAGGCTTCGCGATACGAGTATCAATAACATAGGCTAAGAAATGCGACTTAGTTTGCCGGATACAACGAAGAGCTTTCATCATAGTGATCACCTTAACATTTCCCGGCTTCTTGTCACCATAAACACAAACACCTTTACCGTCGGGAGTAGCGATACGGACTATCTTTTTCGAACATAGGACGACAGCATCATTCTTAGACATCCAGTCCATACCAAGTACAACATCGAAACTAGGAATGGTAGCGGGTAACAGGTTAGCAGTAAACGAACGACCCTCTATTTCTAAAGGACAATCAGAGTAACCTTCCCGAATAATAGACGTTGCACCATTAGCCACTTCTACTTCTATAGGGCACCGTAAAGAACTAGTAATCATGTCTAACTTAGGAGCAAACAAAGTAGACACAAAAGATCTGTTCGCACCAGAATCAAATAACACATTAGCAAGTTTGGAGTTAACAATAAGGGTAGCAGTAACTACCTGGTCGTCATCTTTGGCCTCATCAGCCGTCATCTGATAAGCACGGGCTTTGGCTTTGGGAGCTTCTGCCTTCTTTCCCTCATCTTTCTTCATCTGCG
Source organism: Erigeron breviscapus (assembly GCA_034093135.1). Classification (NCBI taxonomy): domain Eukaryota; kingdom Viridiplantae; phylum Streptophyta; class Magnoliopsida; order Asterales; family Asteraceae; genus Erigeron; species Erigeron breviscapus. The sequence goes on from CM067169.1 coordinate 59,147,683, forward strand.
GGCAGTCTGCAATGCGGTGCTTGGTATCTCCACATTTATAACATCTTGCCTTGTCAGTGCATTGATCAATGGTATGACCCTGAGTTCCACACCTATTACACCTGCGGGTCTTTGTAGAACACTGACCAGAATGGATAGATTTGCAGCCTGGGCACCATTTTCCATCCTTGTCTGCCCTTCCCTTGTCAGAGGACGATGAAGATCCCTTAAATTTCTTTCCAAAACGATTTGATCCACCAAACCTCCTCTTATTGCCAGACTTCATCTCATCCTCTTTCTTTTCAACTTTCTTATCCGCAGCAAAATCATCATCAAGCTTTTTAGATTCTTTAATTGCTTCAGTTAGAGTCTTATGCTGCCTACAAATACCTCGATAACTTGGAGGTAAACCATCGACATAGCAGGCGACTTGATCTGCATCAGTTCGGAATAAATGACCCACAAACTTCATTTTCTCCATAAAGGAACGAGCATAATCATTGACTTTACCAGTTTCAGCCTTCAAAGCACGAAACTCTTTTTCCATCTTGCGCTGTTCATGAGTCCCGATATACTCCTCAATAAACTTCTGTTTGAAGGTAGCCCAAGTGATAGCAGATACCATATCTGGAGTCATCGAAATAGTAATGCTCTTCCACCAATCTCGAGCACCTTCTTTTAACATTCTACTCGCACACAACACCTTTTTATCCTCTGGACAGTCACAAGCTTCAAAGACCATCTCAGTATCATCAAGCCATTCCATACAGCCTACTGCGTTAAGTGTTCCATTGAATTTCTGAGCTCCACACTTCTGGAAACTTTCGAACTTGAATCGAGGAGCTTGAACTACATTAGGAGGAGCCACATCAACATTAACAGGGGGAACGACTACATTATTAACTGGTAGCTCAGTGTGGTGGGAAGGCACAGAGTGACTGTTACCAGTTCCTTCTGCGTTAGCTGCCAACGCCTGATTCAACTGTTCTTGCGTTTGGGCCAACTGGGCCTGAAGAGTTAGCACAAGATTATACATCTCCGTCTGATTGGGAATCTGATCCACCATTACATCGTTAACCCTCGGAGGATTGCCAGGTGGTAGAGGCATCGGACCCAATGAGCCTGGTTGATTAACACGGCGGGGGTTCACACGATTTACATTAGCATTAGCAGCAGCATTAGCAGCATTAGAAGCACCTGCACCCGGATGGACAGGTGGAGTAACGCTAGCAGTAGCTCCGTCGCGTTGGATGGTGCGGTTGCGAGTGTTAACCATTTTCCTTCAATAAAATGGTGGAGTCGATAAGCGCAAAATAAAACAAAAAGCTTGTTGAGATAAGGCTAAAACATATCATCGTAACGTAAACATCTCGTAAGCCCTATCACACTCGCACTCATCCCAACCCATCCTACATCACATGTCATCACTAGCTAAGGCATTCTACGAGTACCTAGCATGCATATCCTAAGTTTAAGTCCAAATCCTATGGTCAATAGGCCTTGGTTCACTTAAACTACTTCTCTGATACCAAATTGTAACACCCGTTTTGTAAAATATGGATTTCCAAAAATTTTCGCCTAACGGCGTCAATAAAGCGGAAACAGTTTATTAAAAACCTCAACCAAGGAAAACAGTTGAGAAACATAAGTGGTGTTACTAATAGAATCAAATCAGTAATAAAAGAAATCCATAAGATTGCCCAACATAAAGCAATCATAACATAGTCATTACATAAGTTTCATAAAGGAAATCAATAACATAAGGTCTATGCGAAGCTATTGGGTAAACTAAAGCCAGCTTGATCATCTACCCATCTCTCGCCAAAGCTTCACACGTCATCTCACTGCCTAACCTGAGGGGTGTCAATACATTAAAAGAAACAAGTGTTAGCTATAAAGCTAAGTAAGATAACACCAGGTTTAAGCAAAACATTTCATCCATTAAACACGTCACTTTAAAACATTACGTCATTTGATTTAGGCATTTATATCACCACATAACGTATCCATATCACGTATAAGCATAGAGTCCATGACCCTAAGTGTGCCTAATCAATTTCGTCATTTCATCTCATCTCATTAAGTTGTGACTAGGTCACCGTTAAGTTGTAACCGAAGTTACCGTTAAGGAAAGACAATGTCGATCCATGAGTAGCACGTTATGTTCATGACATTAGGTGGGTCATCAGGCCACCCGAAACTACTCGCCACATATGACTTGTTGCAAGGAACCACCCGAGCAACCATTTTAACATACCTATAACCACCGTCAGGCATGAACGTACCTATTACCACCGTAAGGCACGATGTACCTATTACCACCGTAAGGCACGATGTACCTATTACCACCGTAAGGCACAGGTTATGCATAACACTTAACATCTAATTAGCTCGAGCACTTATCATATTTAGTTTAGATTTCCACCTTTAACCTAAACTAATCCATACTATCATCTTTTCACGTTAGGGCCCTTAAAACGTGCACGTGTCATGGCAACCTAAAAAGGTCTAGTGTTCTAGATGAACAAGCCACATATACATGCACATAACAACATTACAACATATCATTAACCACCGTTCATCATAACATTTCATATCGTAACCACATGTACGGGGAAGCATTTTAGGCATAAACATCGTCATCATTAATCCCCGAGTACCCCCCATATCAACCCAACCACCTATGAGTTATACATTACTGTTATGGAGGTTATAGTTTACGAACCATTTTCGTTGCACCCTCAGCGTGACAAAAGTAGTGTATCTTACCTCGTAGTAGTGTACGCGCGTAAACAAAGCTAACAGTGCTTAATAGTAATCCCCCGACACCTATTGTTCATTAACATATGAAATATAAGTCATTTGGGACCTTAATTGACTTGAAAACGAACTTAGGTTTGTTCTTACGAACTTAGACTCACTGAACGAACTTAGATGCCTTCAAACGAATTTAGTACTCTTCAAACGAAGTTAGAACTAGCCAAACGAAGTTTAACTTCGTTGGTTGAACGAAGATAGACCATTAATCGAACGAATTTAAGTTTCAAAACCACTTTAGACATTCACTTCAAACGAATTTAATCACATTTAGGTTCAAACGATTTTTGAAAGCTTGAAACGAACTTAGATGGTGTTCAAACGAACTTAAGCTTTGTGTCAAACGAATTTAGGCCACAATAAACGAACTTAGAAGCCTTCATACGAACTTTAAGTTCGTTTGGAACAAGCAGGAACGAATTTAAGACACAATTCGACCAGAATTCATAAAACGATTTGTTCTTCGATTTTTCCAGAAATCAATCGACTTAGGCTTCATCCAAAACATGTTTTTGACACATATAAACATATTTTGATCATAATGATCGATTACAAACTCGTTTGACACCATTTAGATCCTTAATTTGCTTAAACACGTTTGAAACCCTAATTACTTCAAACCCTTATTAAAATCAGATTTGATTAACATAAAAACAACCTTTGAATCTGAAAATACAATTAACAAACCATGGATTACCTGATTGCTTAATGGCCGATCCAAATCAATTACAAAAACACTCGAATGATTAACCAAAACCTTGAAGATTTACTTAAGAATTTAATTTGGGAATTAGAGAGGCTGTGTGTGTGTTTCTAATTAGATTAGAGGCTGCCAAATTAACCTAGATTAGTCTAATCCCTTTCTTAACCCGTTTTTAACTTTCCAACATTGGCAAAATTGGTCCCTGGACTTCATATCGACTTTATTTCGCTTAAAAACACTTATTGGGGATACATATAACACACTAAAGCACTTTCGCACACTACAAAGGCCTTTTACACATCATTTAATCCACTTTATTGTCACTCATTAAAGATAATTAAATCTTACATATAGGGCACATAAACATATAAACACATATTTCCACACAAACGTATCACGGACTTATAATTCGACCTAACGACGTTAGTCAACATATTCGATTAAGTTTTGGGATGTTACAAAATCTCTTAAGAAACTTCTAGGAATAGATATCTAGATAAATAGAAGTAAATTGTCCTAGTCGGAAATTGAGGGTTGTTACATCATTACCCCCTTAACTGAAACTTCGTCCTCGAAGTTCGATCATTCATACGGTAGTAAAAATGGATAGACCAACAGTATGGGTGTCTACACGGAGACATAAAATGTGTGAAAGTCAAACAAGATTTTATCACGATTCTTGGTTTCTTGCGAGCTTTTAACTTTAGGGATAGGGGCATCCATTCCTCGGTTCCCTAAATTCCTCTTGATCAGAAACTTTGAAACAGAGAAAGGTTACGAATGTCGCTCACCTCTTGAGGCGACTGGAGTTTAATCGCATGTAATCGTTACGGGCTGTCAATCTTGCCTAGATCAATACTAAATAATGGGATGATAATAAGAATGGCAATACGGAGGTGTAAAACGAACAAACGGCTCGTAACGTTAGTTACAATAAAGGCGGTAAGAAACGTTGGAATATCGATTGTTTGTGACTACTCATTTCCATTGGTCACTTGGTGTACTTTCCTTTATCGTTTGCTTTCTTAATTAAAGAAACGTCCCAATGGCTTCTCGCCTATCTTTAACTTTCTTCAGATTGAAGTTGGACACGCTTGCCGCTACTTGAATCTATTGACTTCGTTTGTGATTAATCACTTGTTAAGGGATTACCCCCTTAACAAGAGTGATACTAGCCCATTATGCCAAGTTGCACTAAAATTGCGAAGGTACATCTTCATAGTATCTCATTTTAGGGTTTTATAGTGTTGTCTTTGTCCTTTTATGGCGTGCAAGGAAATCGTGAGTTGGTTGGTGATAGTTCCATCTTACTCCTCATACTCGCCTATGTCCTTCAATTTCGCCCTTATTTTTCCAAAGTCGCCTCTTTCGTTATTCTGTAAGTCATATCGTTACCAATTTCTCTTGCTTTTGCCGATATTGGCTTTCAAATCGTTTTAAGGTACCTTTAATTTCTTCCTTTTACGCTAGAAGGACCATTATCTATTACTCATTACCGACAATCTCTTTTATCATCGCACATATAACCTATTCGGTTTCTTTGCTATACCTACGCATTCCTCATGATAGCATTTACAAAATACTTATGCTCTTAAGTAAATCTTTCACCACCATCATTTCAAGGTAAACGCTTCGATGTCCTTATTCGTATGAACTCCTCCTTTAAAATAATCCTTCGTAGGTCCTTCTGACCTCTACAAAACTTTCAATTACCTTGCTCTCCTGAGCCTCATATCCATTTTTAGCTTTCTAAGCTAAGCTTCTTTTCAAATACAAGAACCTAATGTCCTTAGAAATTGTGATATAATATGAATTTGGGAAACATCGGTTACTTTATCCTTTTCTCAACCATTCGGTTTTCTCCATTTTCCTTTCGTTTTCTTATGGGTCACCATACTCCTTACCGTTTCGTCACTCAAATCCATCTTTAACTAGAGTAATCGTTGTCTTGAACAGCATACAAGCAGTCGCTAGTCCTTGCAGTTATCTCAAGGGTACTTGTCAGATCATGGTGATACGGATCCTTTGATCCTAACTGATCGCAGATGCGAATTATCCTTATCACCCTTCCGTTCAAATATTCCATAACTAGCTCCTCCCGGAGTTTGTAGTTTCTTGAAAAGTAGTTCAACGACCAACTTCATTAATCGTTGTGGTAGTATGTGCCTTGACTTCTAGCGTCGTATTCCTTATTTGCTTTCACTATTAACCTTAGCGATTCCATGTTGTTTTCTCCTTCCCTCTTCTTGGGCGCACTACTCCTTGGGTCGATGGTCCTTGACGATTAACCATGTGTTGCAAATTGTTTTTCACTCAGATTCATCTCGTTTTAGCTTACCTCCCTACGACCGTTGACCTTGAGGGGATACTTATCACGACTCCCCGTGCTTCTAAACTCGGGTGTTGAGCGTATATCGCTTTCTCTTGGCTCAGTTGATATGTTCTACTAATAGTTTGTCTTTTGATAGAGGTTTTCTAATTGTATTCAAGGAATAACGCGTGAAGTACCATAAAGATGAACACTACCGGAACTACATCGGGTAAATGGTGTCAATGCCTTCACTTTATTTGTTTGGGTCGAATGACGTTTCTTCACTTCATATTCTACTCCAAATCATCTTCAATGATGCTAGTGAATAACTCTTCTTGGAAGATAAAGTATAATCTTGCACTTCATACTCCTTGTTCGAGCATCTACCTTTGCTGTGATTACCCCCTTAACATTTTTCCTCTAGAAAAACGTAAGGGATTTCCTACTTTTCACTTTATCTCACCATACTTGACGATCTTCATTTCGTCAAATTCCTGATTCCTTCATGTAGCAATTATCCGTTTGCTTTGGTGTTTTGAAAAAGAAAAGGATAGTTCAGAATCCTTTTTTGTTACTCTTCCATCTTGAGGGTTACTCAACCCATCCTAATATCTTATTGCCCTTAATTAGTTTTCTTCTTCCAATTACTTTCGTCTTCCAACATTGCTAGTGATCTCCCCCAAGTTCTAGGGAAGTCTTATATTTATCCAAAGGTGACCTTCATGTCACACGACCTTCCTTTCGTCGGCCGCTCAATTTTTCCTTTTGATCGATTAGCATAGATAGGGAAGACCTTCGATTTCTTTCTCCAAGTTAAGGCTTAGTATGCTCTTCAATTGTGCTTCCCTGCACTTTGATTGACACACAACATATCTTCCACGTCCTACATTATGTACATGATCCACTAGCATCTTCTATGCTATATAATTATCCCAAGTATTTCACTTATGGATAACTGATGTCTCAACGTCCTTCGTATCCCTTGATGTCGCACTAAGAGTAGGGTACTAGTTACTCGATTCGCCATTGCGGAAAGTTACGTAAGCGAGTTGTATGTTGTTAGGGTACTACCCTTTGAAGAGAAACGGTGATGATCATTATTTTGAATAATCAAGAATATAAAGGATATAGAATTTGGTTTCGAATGAATGGAATGGGAAATAGGAAAACAAAAGATTCATTAAGGCTCGGATTACTCCTTGCGCGAGTTAAAGGAATCACTTCTTTGTCCTTCGTTGCCCAATGGACTCCAACTTTCAATGACGTCAATATATGCCGCACCGACTTAGATAATATGGATAACCGTTCGTGTACGCGTGTTATTATAGAGATATCGCACCAAATTTCGGAGCTACAATCCCCATAATGTGTCGTCTAGAATGTATATCGGAATGTGTTCTATCGGCGTCGTCAAATCGTAATTTGGCTTTAATACCACTCGTCCTTCACAAGTCTCCAACTTCATTCGGCGTTTCCATATGTTTCGCACCATCTCGGATCGAATACAAAGGTTATGTGTAGTTTCTAAAAGGATAGAGTCGCGTCATATCTTGGGACTACAATTCTTAGAGTATATCGTCCAACGTTCGTGGGAAGATGTTCCACCAATGATATCGCGTTGTCGTATGTCAATATTGAGTAGCGGTGTCATAAGAAATATGATGATGGATAATTTTCAAAATAGCACAAGTGAACGAATGACGGAGGGGTATTTAATGACAACTTTCATACTTAGGAAATTATCTAGTTTCATCATGAATTCCTCAGGGACAATCATTTGTTCTCAAGCGGTCAAATCTCAACGCGCAATATCTATATCAGTAGTAAGGACTAACCTCATTATCATCCTATCTAGTGGGTACTAGTTCTCAATAGTCAAATCTTAGAGTATAATAACTATCTCAATAATAAGGCACAACTATATAATCATTAAATCGTTCATGCACTAGCCCTCAATTAGCTCAATCTTAGCGCGCGATAACTATCTTAGTAGTAAGGCATGACTACATAATCGTCGCAATATTCACGCGCTAGTTTCAAATAGCTCAAACTTAGAGATTGCATATTACAAACTTTCACATTGCATATTACAAACTTTCACATTGCATATTACAAACTTTCACATTGCATATTACAAACTTTCACATTACACATTCCAAACTTTCACATTGCATATTACAAACTTTCACATTGCATATTACAAACTTTCACATTGCACACTATAATCTTTCACATTGCATATTACAAACTTTCACATTGCATATTACAAACTTTCACATTGCATATTACAAACTTTCACATTGCATATTACAAACTTTCACATTGCATATTACAAACTTTCACATTGCATATTACAAACTTTCACATTGCATATTACAAACTTTCACATTGCATATTACAAACTTTCACATTGCATATTACAAACTTTCACATTACACATTCCAAACTTTCACATTGCATATTACAAACTTTCACATTGCATATTACAAACTTTCACATTGCACACTATAATCTTTCACATTGCATATTACAAACTTTCACATTGCATATTACAAACTTTCACATTGCATATTACAAACTTTCACATTGCATATTACAAACTTTCACATTGCATATTACAAACTTTCACATTGCATATTACAAACTTTCACATTGCATATTACAAACTTTCACATTGCATATTACAAACTTTCACATTGCATATTACAAACTTTCACATTGCATATTACAAACTTTCACATTGCATATTACAAACTTTCACATTGCATATTACAAACTTTCACATTGCATATTACAAACTTTCACATTGCATATTACAAACTTTCACATTGCATATTACAAACTTTCACATTGCATATTACAAACTTTCACATTGCATATTACAAACTTTCACATTGCATATTACAAACTTTCACATTGCACATATAAGCTTTCACATTGCATATTACAAACTTTCACATTGCATATTACAAACTTTCACATTGCATATTACAAACTTTCACATTGCACATTACAAACTTTCACATTGCATATTACAAACTTTCACATTGCACATATAAGCTTTCACATTGCATATTACAAACTTTCACATTGCATATTACAAACTTTCACATTGCATATTACAAACTTTCACATTGCATATTACAAACTTTCACATTGCATATTACAAACTTTCACATTGCATATTACAAACTTTCACATTGCATATTACAAACTTTCACATTGCATATTACAAACTTTCACATTGCATATTACAAACTTTCACATTGCATATTACAAACTTTCACATTGCATATTACAAACTTTCACATTGCATATTACAAACTTTCACATTGCATATTACAAACTTTCACATTGCATATTACAAACTTTCACATTGCACATTCAAACTTTCACATTGCATATTACATATTTTCACATTGCACATTCCAAACTTTCACATTGCATATTACAAACTTTCACATTGCACATTACAACTTTCACATTGCACACTATAAGCTTTCACATTGCAGTCAAATCATGCCCAAATTCACATATTATAGCATAGAGTAGCATGTATCAACGAATGCCTTTCAATCTTATATTCATTTCACTACTAATGTGCAGAGGGGAATCCTACTAAACTCGCATAATCCTCAAGTAAGGAAAGTCTCGAATCGCTATATATATGCTTAGGTGGATGTCTAAATGCAACACGTATTCTCATTAAGACGAGTTTAATAAAGATTTTATTTTTTATTTATTTATTTATTTTTTTTGAAAAGGAATCCTTTTGAACATAAGTCTAAGTGGCCATTTGAGTTTTACATGGTCATCTCATAATTAAACGTAGATTCATGACTTTACGTTTAATTATGGTCCTACCATGTAAAGCTCAAACTAGTCCGCTCAACCTTATGCTCGACTCGACTATAAAATTCGTTTTGAAAAGAGGCTATAATTTTGGAATTCCCGGAGGAACCCCAATGTTCTCTATAACCTTAGGCTCTGATACCATTTTCTGTAACACCCCAACCACGGCGGAATGATGAGATGTACAGAAAGTTGAGTATTCAAACAAAGGATAAAAGATAGCATTCACCATAGCTTTAGTTGATAAAAATAATTTTACAATGCACAAGCATGTGAACCAATTCCCAAGTACAATACGTCTACTATACTTGGATATTGAGTCCACGAAACAAATAACAAATACATGAGATGATATACTACAATGATCAGGGCGGATTCCATTGCCCGTCACAAGGTTTGATCTTTGACTCCAATGTGCAATGCAAACAATCATGATGCATATAATTCCTCAAAGCTTACGCTAATTCCTGAAAAGCATGAAGAAAAAGTGTCAACTACGAAAACGTAGTTGGTGAGTGCATAGGTTTGCAAGTAAACCTCATTACATATCCATTTCAAAATAGTTGAGAAATCCATGGTAAATTATAAAGTTTTCATTTGTCACATTTATCGTGAGAGAAAAATATATCAATCGATTGATCATTCATCATACCAAAACCATTCGATCATCAATGTTTCAATATCGCCAATTTCAACAACTTTCAAGATTCCATATAAGGTCCAATACCCAAACCGTATGTTCAATCCACAATTTCCATCCATAATAATATCAATACCACTTGGTCAATGGTAAGACTACCATGACATAATTTGATGAGATTGCTCTTGAGCCACTACTAAGACCGGTTTGTAACACCCGTTTCGTAAAAATATGGATTTCCAAAAATTTTCGCCTAACGGCGTCAATAAAGCGGAAACAGTTTATTAAAAACCTCAACCAATGAAAACAGTTGAGAACCATAAGTGGTGTTACTAATAGCATCAAATCAGTAATAAAAGAAATCCATAAGATTGCCCAACATAAAGCAACCATAACATAGTCGTTACAATAGTTCCATAAAGGAAATCAATAACATAAGGTCTATGCGAAGCTATTGGGTAAACTAAAGCCAGCTTGATCATCTACCCATCTCTCGCCAAAGCTTCACACGTCATCTCACTGCCTAACCTGAGGGGTGTCAACACATTGAAAGAAACAAGTGTTAGCTATAAAGCTAAGTAAGATAACACCAGGTTTAAGCAAAACATTTCATCCATTTAAATCGTCACTTTAAAGCATTACGTCAGTTTAATTAGGCATTCATGCCACCGTATAAACATATCCACATCACATATAAGCATAGAGTTCATAACCCTAAGCGTGCCTAATCAATTTCGTCATTTCATCTCATCTCATTAAGTTGTGACTAGGTCACCGTTAAGTTGTAACCGAAGTTACCGTTTTTTAAGGAAAGACAATGTCGATCCATGAGTAGCACGCTATGTTCATGACATTAGGTGGGTCATCAGGCCACCCGAAACTACTCGCCACATATGACTTGTTGCAAGGAACCATCCGAGCAACCGTTTTAACATACCTATTACCACCGTAAGGCACGATGTACCTATTACCACCGTAAGGCACGATGTACCTATTACCACCGTAAGGCACGATGTACCTATTACCACCGTAAGGCACGATGTACCTATTACCACCGTAAGGTACAGGTTATGCATAACACTTAACATCTAATTAGCTCGAGCATTTATCGTATTTAGTTTAGATTTCCACCTTTAACCTAAACTAATCCACTCTATCATCTTTTCACGTTAGGGCCCTTAAAACGTGCACGTGTCATGGCAACCTAAAAAGGTCTAGTGTTCTAGATGAACAAGCCACATATACATGCACATAACAACATTACAACATATCATTAACCACCGTTCATCATAACATATCATATCGTAAACATATCATTAACCACCGTTCATCATAACATTTCATATCGTAACCACATGTACGGGGGAGCATTTTAGGCATAAATATCGTCATCATTAATCCCCGAGTACCTCCCATATCAACCCAACCACCTATGAGTTATACATTACTGTTATGGAGGTTATAGTTTACGAACCATTTTCGTTGCACCCTCAGCGTGACAAAAGTAGTGTATCTTACCTGATAGTAGTCTGTGCGCGCAAACAAAAGCTAACAGTGCTTATTAGTAATCCCCGACACCTATCGTTCATTAACATATGAAATATAAGTCATTTGGGACCTTAATTGACTTGAAAACGAACTTAGGTTTGTTCTTACGAACTTAGACTCACTGAACGAACTTAGATGCCTTCAAACGAATTTAGTACTCTTCAAACGAAGTTAGAACTAGCCAAACGAAGTTTAACTTCGTTGGTTGAACGAAGATAGACCATTAATCGAACGAATTTAAGTTTCAAAACCACTTTAGACATTCACTTCAAACGAATTTAATCACATTTAGGTTCAAACGATTTTTGAAAGCTTGAACGAACTTAGATGGTGTTCAAACGAACTTAAGCTTTGTGTCAAACGAATTTAGGCCACAATAAACGAACTTAGAAGCCTTCATACGAACTTTAAGTTCGTTTGGAACAAGCAGGAACGAATTTAAGACACAATTCGACCAGAATTCATAAAACGATTTGTTCTTCGATTTTTCCAGAAATCAATCGACTTAGGCTTCATCCAAAACATGTTTTTGACACATATAAACATATTTTGATCATAATGATCGATTACAAACTCGTTTGACACCATTTAGATCCTTAATTTGCTTAAACACGTTTGAAACCCTAATTACTTCAAACCCTTATTAAAATCAGATTTGATTAACATAAAAAAACATTACAACATATCATTAACCACCGTTCATCATAACATATCATATCGTAAACATATCATTAACCACCGTTCATCATAACATATCATATCGTAAACATATCATTAACCACCGTTCATCATAACATATCATATCGTAAACATATCATTAACCACCGTTCATCATAACATATCATATCGTAAACATATCATTAACCACCGTTCATCATAACATATCATATCGTAAACATATCATTAACCACCGTTCATCATAACATATCATATCGTAAACATATCATTAACCACCGTTCATCATAACATATCATATCGTAAACATATCATTAACCACCGTTCATCATAACATATCATATCGTAAACATATCATTAACCACCGTTCATCATAACATATCATATCGTAAACATATCATTAACCACCGTTCATCATAACATATCATATCGTAAACATATCATTAACCACCGTTCATCATAACATATCATATCGTAAACATATCATTAACCACCGTTCATCATAACATATCATATCGTAAACATATCACGGACTTATAATTTGACCTAACGACGTTAGTCAACATGAACGATTAAGTTTTGGGATGTTACAGGTTATGTCCCAATAATCAATATTGTCCCAAATGATAAGATAATGATAAGCACATGCTGTCAATCACGTGCATAAGATAACTTATTTATTTATTTATTTATTTATTTATTTATTTATTTATTTATTCGACGATATATGGCGTTGCTTTGATTATTTACTAGAGTATTAGAATTTTATTTATTTATTTATTTATTTATTTATTTATTTATTTATTTATTTATTTATTTATTTATTTATTTATTTATTTATTTATTTATTTATTTATTTATTTATTTATTTATTTATTTATTTATTTATTTATTTATTTATTTATTTATTTATTTATTTATTTATTTATTTATTTATTTATTTATTTATTTATTTATTTATTTATTTATTTATTTATTTATTTATTTATTTATTTATTTATTTATTTATTTATTTATTTATTTATTTATTTATTTATTTATTTATTTATTTATTTATTTATTTATTTATTTATTTATTTATTTATTTATTTATTTATTTATTTATTTATTTATTTATTTATTTATTTATTTATTTATTTATTTATTTATTTATTTATTTATTTATTTATTTATTTATTTATTTATTTATTTATTTATTTATTTATTTATTTATTTATTTATTTATTTATTTATTTATTTATTTATTTATTTATTTATTTATTTATTTATTTATTTATTTATTTATTTATTTATTTATTTATTTATTTATTTATTTATTTATTTATTTATTTATTTATTTATTTATTTATTTATTTATTTATTTATTTATTTATTTATTTATTTATTTATTTATTTATTTATTTATTTATTTATTTATTTATTTATTTATTTATTTATTTATTTATTTATTTATTTATTTATTTATTTATTTATTTATTTATTTATTTATTTATTTATTTATTTATTTATTTATTTATTTATTTATTTATTTATTTATTTATTTATTTATTTATTTATTTATTTATTTATTTATTTATTTATTTATTTATTTATTTATTTATTTATTTATTTATTTATTTATTTATTTATTTATTTATTTATTTATTTATTTATTTATTTATTTATTTATTTATTTATTTATTTATTTATTTATTTATTTATTTATTTATTTATTTATTTATTTATTTATTTATTTATTTATTTATTTATTTATTTATTTATTTATTTATTTATTTATTTATTTATTTATTTATTTATTTATTTATTTATTTATTTATTTATTTATTTATTTATTTATTTATTTATTTATTTATTTATTTATTTATTTATTTATTTATTTATTTATTTATTTATTTATTTATTTATTTATTTATTTATTTATTTATTTATTTATTTATTTATTTATTTATTTATTTATTTATTTATTTATTTATTTATTTATTTATTTATTTATTTATTTATTTATTTATTTATTTATTTATTTATTTATTTATTTATTTATTTATTTATTTATTTATTTATTTATTTATTTATTTATTTATTTATTTATTTATTTATTTATTTATTTATTTATTTATTTATTTATTTATTTATTTATTTATTTATTTATTTATTTATTTATTTATTTATTTATTTATTTATTTATTTATTTATTTATTTATTTATTTATTTATTTATTTATTTATTTATTTATTTATTTATTTATTTATTTATTTATTTATTTATTTATTTATTTATTTATTTATTTATTTATTTATTTATTTATTTATTTATTTATTTATTTATTTATTTATTTATTTATTTATTTATTTATTTATTTATTTATTTATTTATTTATTTATTTATTTATTTATTATTTATATTATTTATTTATTTATTTATTTATTTATCTATATTTATATTTATTTATTTATTTACTGATTTATGACTATTTATTTAATTTAATATTATTTAATTAATTATTTATTCATTTTCTTGATTTATTAACAAAATAATTCTTTAAAAATACTTTTAAGTACCTCACTTGCCTTTATAATTCGTGGCTAATTATATTTGGGTTATATTCTGATTATTATGCCTTTTAACTTAGAATATTGTGATATATATATTTATTTATGTAATTTTTCTATTAATTTAAAAATAGTTATTTATTAGTGATTTTCACTTACTTAATTATTTCTAATTTATTTATTTTTTCTTTATTATCTTATTTTTATTTACTATTTATTTATTTTTTCCATTTATTTAGGTTTTTTATTTCATCATTGGTTATGATTATTTAACCAATTTCATGATTTAAATTTCAGATTTATGTAATTTATTTATTTATTTATTTACCTTTTTAATTATCATTTAAATTTAATAATTAGTAGAAACTCTTAGAATTCACCACACAACTTTTTGGCTAAAAATACCAGGCCTTTTAGGCAACTTTTATCATGGGAAAAATCATATCAATTCAACTTCTCTTGTGTCTCGCTCATTTTGAGGATTCTAAGCTTATAAATCGTTTACCGAATTAGTGATTTAAGCCTCATTTTTCGAGCAATTCAAATGCGTCAAAATGGATTTTCATCCTTATTTCATTATTTACAGAATGTTCATTATATTTTGGTGTCTTAAGTCGTGATCGTGGTGGTGGTGTGATATGTGCAAATTAAAGCTTTCGGTTAGTGCTTATATGAACCGAATTAGTGATTTGTAGGCTTGTCTTTGCCATTTAATAACCAAGTTAAGTTTTATAACTTTTATTTGACATATTCTCAGTAGGTTTATAATACTTTTTGTTACGAGATTGTTGGAGTTGGTTAGAGTTGCCATCTAGTGACTTTTAGCTTATTTTGTTGTGAAGAACTTTACTTGGAATTTTCTGTTTTAACACTTATTTTCATAAAATGTTGAGTAGTCATTTTTGGTTAAGTTGAATTATTTGGACGTTGGTGATTTTTATACAGAGACATATATGTGTCCTATATTTATGTGAATTTTGCTAAATTTTTAGACATTGTTTACTACCTCTAAAAATTACAAAACCAAAGTTGGTCAGAAAGCTTGCTGCTGTGCGACTCAATATATTTTATAAAAGATTTCTATGATGGACATTTAAGAAAAATCTCCCAATTTTATTTTAAGTTAGGGACACTTTGAACTCAGTTCACACCAAGTTTAAACTTCTGAAACCTATTAGTTAAGGAATTAAAATCGTCAAAGTTGACTCAACATTAAGACAAAAATCCAGTTTTGACCACTTTAGGTAGAAAAATCATATCTTTGGTTTGGTTTAGTATTTTTGAGTGATTCTAATTGGAGGTTAATCTTAACTCTTTTATCTACAACTTCTATTTTGAAAGTTTTGCTTGAAACGGCCCTCACATGCTCCGCTTATCCGTTCAAAGACAGAAGAATAATTCTGTCAGAAAGCATTTGGGTCCAAACAATTCACCAATGACCATTCTTGCTTTATTAACACTTGAGTTCATCATTTACAAGATTAATACTTTATTTTATACCTCTTAACATCAAATTTCCAGATTATTATACCTCTTTTAACATATTTTTCACTTAATACAAGTCCATCCATCTCATAATCCAACAACAAGATTCAACTTTCTTAGATCTAACATGTATTCATTCAAATCAACACTTTTCAATACCAATCTTTATAGATCTAACTTTCAACAACATAAAAACATCTTTTTAATGAAAAATCTCAGAAATATATTCTTCAAAATATACAAAAACATATAGATCTATCAAAAGGAAAATCACTTTAAAAGCTACTAATCTATAACAACACTTTTGGGTCTTAAACTTGTTGAATCCTTGGATCTTTCTCATAGATTTCGACATGTATATGCATGAGGAGAAAGATCCTATCAACTTGCCTTCATCAAGTGTATATTACAAAGAAAACAAGAAGAAAACATAAACTTTTGATAGAACCTTTGAATATAAACAAGAACAAGATTAAATCTAGTAAAAAGATGAAGATTTATACCCTTGAAGAACTTGGTTTTGAAGATGATTTTGGGCAGATTTTTCGTGACCTTTATGGCTCCAAACAACCCTTATTTCAAGCTTAAAATAACTCTTAAACCTTACTTGAATCAACCCTTGATTAATCCTTAACAACCCTTTATTATTATCTTTGTTTAGATTTGATTTTTGTCTTTGTTTTTCTTGTTTCTTTGAGCCGAAATGAAGAGAGAAAAAGGAAGAAGAGAAGAGTTTTGAGAGAGAGAATTGACTAGTGTGTGAGAAATGAGTGTGAAGTATGTGTTTGTGGTGAGTTCCAAGGTTAAAAGGCATGCAAAATACTCAAAGGGAGAGTGTGTTGTGTGGGTAAGGGGGGCCGGCCTATGGGGGGATAAGGAAGGGTTTTACCCTTTTTTTTTGTATAAAAGTGTATAAGTATTTAGGTGTATAAGGGTATTTAAGTGTGTGTTTGTTTATATAAGTGTATTATGTACTTGTATATATATATAAGTATAGTTAGTTGTTTGTGTCCAAGAGTATATATATATGTATATGTATATGTCGTGTGTGTATGTGTATGCATATACACACTTTTGTGTTTTTAATTTAACTACTTAAGTCATTTTAGGTATATTTTGTATTTGTATTAGACATACATATACCTAGTATTATTATTCAAGCACTTTTATGTGCACATTAGTTTGTAAACATATTTTTGAGTTAGGCATGTTATTTTGATGTCATGTTTACTCAAATTGACTTGATGGTTAAATTGTTGGACGTTTATAAGAGTTCTCGGTCGTTATCTCAACTTGTAAGACTCACATTATTATTTATATAACTTAACTTCTCGAAATAAAGTTTTTGATTTGTTGACCTTCCGTCAAGTTCAATTAGAACTAGTTTATAGCTTGAGATTGTGTTGAATGTTTATAGTTATTGTTCATGGCATTTCTAAGGCAACTAGCTATCTTTGGAAATTCTACTGAACTAGATGGCAAGTATCACTATGCCTAAATGTCTGGAAGGCAAAATCTCTTAAGAAACTTCTAGGAATAGATATCTAGATAAATAGAAGTAAATTGTCCTAGTCGGAAATTGAGGGTTGTTACAATATCTTGAAGCCCCACTCGATCTAATTGTAAACGAGTTTTGATCACATCGATCAGTTGGAGACAAGATGCTTCAACGATTCCACCCACTAAACCTGATAATGCTTTTACATATGCTGGAACTGTTTTCTTCTTCTCTCCTTTTATGGGGTTTTCATTTTCATCATCGGCAACAACTCCAGCCGCCGCCGCAGCCCCCATTTGGTTGGTTTGGTCCCTAGCTAGAAAATGCTCCAAGGTTTTTTAACTAAATAAGAATAAAAAAAATAATTAGTTTATGTGTTACCAAATATATTGGTCATGGTCATATTATTTCTATTACGAGTATTTTTTTTATAAATAAAGAGTAAATTGCATTTTTGGTCCTGTGTTATCACCCTTTTGCAGAACAAGGACAATCCAAAAACACTTATCGATGCAATCGTGGTCCGACTTTAAGGTTTCTTTTGCAACGGTGGTCCAAAAACTAACTTTCGTTTATTTCCACCCGTTATTCAGTCACGTGATGAAACACGTGATGGGTACTTACGTAAAATACACCCTAAACACCGTTTATTGTGAATAGGGGTCAAGTTGTGGTTTTATCACTTGGCTTGATCCACCAATGTGTAGAAGAGCTGTGAAAATCATTCCGGGTTTGTTGAGATCGATGAATAAGTTTGAGGAATCTTCAAGAGAAAATGAAGTTAAAGCAAGGAAATACAAGAAGATGTTAGTAATTAGTTGGATTTTTTTCTTGTTTTGGTATTTCTTTGTATCATAAGTTTCCATGTTTGAAATTTGATTTTTGTACTAATGTAATCAAATGGAAATGGATGATTTTATGTTTTCTGCATATCCTATTTCAACAATTTAGGTATGAGCATTGTTTTCGCTTTTTTAATAGATTGTCAACAAATATTTAAAGACCGAAGACGATGCAACATTTACAATTCAACACCAAGGGGGAGATTGTTAGAAATATAAATATGGTGTTTAATTGTAAATTCTAGTATTGGAAGGGTATTAGTGTTAAGTTAGTGATTTGTATAAATACTCCCTCCTAAGTCATTTGTAATTAACCCTTTGATAATAATACATACAACTTATCTATTTTCTCTCTCCTCTCCATCATCTTCAACCTCCCTCCACACACACTACTTTCACACACTAAACCCTAAATCCTCCATTGTTACACCAATTAAGCTCATTTCTATTCATATCATTTGTATCTGAGAACAAAGAGCTCAAATCTGCTAATAATCCAAGTTTGTCTGTCATGGAAAGTCTTAAATTTGAAATTGACCAACTCAAATATGAGAATAAAGAGCTCAAATCTGCAAATGATCTCATTTTGTCAAACATGAAAATTCTTCAACAAGAAAATGATCTTTTAAAGTCAAAGATTAGTAAGTTGTGTGCTCAATTGAGAAAAGCTTACACACAATTTACTGATGCATACTCATCCAATCAGTCAAAAGAACTTGTTTTGCAACAACAGATTTCTAAGCTTAACCATGAGTTGCAAAATAAGTCCACCATTTTTGAGAGCAAAGTTGAAGAAGAAAGAACAAAATTTTGTGCTCAAATCAAGTGTCTTGAAGATAAGTGTTTGCAACTTCAGTCAAACGAAACATCTTTGACAAAGAAAATTTCCGAACTTGAGATTGAATTGCAAACACAAACCAAATCTGTGAATTCTGCCCTTCCCAAAGTCATGATTAATGTTTGTACTCAAACTGATTGTCCTATCTTTGTGAACTCTTTTGTGCAGACTGATTGTGATAAGGTTGAGACCGTTGAGACTTCCATTCAGACTGATCCTGAGTTGGCATGTAAAGTTGTGAATTCTTCTGTGCAAACTCACTGTGATGATGGATTTTATGAAGGTGTTGAGACTACCGAGTCCTCAACTCAGACTGATCTTGATTGTGTTTGTGACAAGACTGAGGTGTCCAAAAGTTTTCCAAAATCTATTTCATCCAAACCTAAAGTTGATGTTCCAAAGAGGGTTTACACGGGTAAATCTTCAAAACCTTTTGAAAGAAAGGTCTCTCAGTTTACTAATTACTCCTTACAAAAGGGTAAGAAGTACACTAAGAAACCAAATTTTGATGGAACAACTACTTTAGTGTCTTTTCTATCATTCGAGGATAATTCATCACACATTTCTCAAGCAAAATCTCAGTTGACTAAATCTAAATGGAAACCGATTTCAAAAGATAAGTCAGTTGAGTCAAAATCATTCAAATATTCATTTTCTGAGCTTTTTGATCTTGCACCAAAACCTGTGAAAGCAGTTGTGCAAAAAGTGAACGATTTTGTTCCGAAAAATCATTTTTCAAATCAATCTCCTAAGATTGACAAGTTTTCAAAGAAATCAAATGATCTTTCACCGTTGATTCCACGAAAACTCTTTTCAACTAAACCACCGGGTTTTAGTTCATCGTGGAATGCAACCTCTATTCATCAAATCGATGAGACATACATTTGGTCTTTCAAGAATTCAAAAACCATTGGACCCAATTTCAAATGGGTTCCAAAGGTAATTTCGAAATGATTTGATGAAAAGTGGCTTATGCACACATCAGTGTATAACCCGTTCTAAAACCGATTTTGTAATTTTTCTTATTTTTCAAAAATCCAAAAAGATTTTCTCTTTTCATCATTTTTATTTACTTTGTCTTTTAGTTACTCACAATGTATTAGGATGAGATGCAAGGCATCGAACGCCTTTGTGTACTGCCTTTGTAGTCTCATTTTTAATATTTGTGAGCAACTTTCAAACTCTTAACTCACCCTTTATATGCAAAAACTTTGTTCATATCATGCATATATTTAGGGGGAGTTTGTTTATAAAACCAAAACTTCCAAGTGTTTAAACTCATTTTCCATTTTTATAAACACTTTGGATGCTTTTCAAACCATTTTCGATCAAATTCAAAGAAGTTCGGTGTTAGATTTGCACACGAGAGTTTAGGCCAGTCATAAAAACTCCATGATCTTGTCATCGCCGATGAGATCTAACCCCGGAGTTAAATTATCAATTTTAGATTGTGAGGATTTTTGAGTGTGATGTTGTTTGTGCAAATAGGACATGAGGGAGTAGTCGAAAAGTGAGAGGTTACGGTGATATGATGTGAGAAAGGGCTAAAAGAAATGAAAGCCCTCCCCAAAATTCTCAAAAAGCCAGGTCAACACGTTTCTATCGGATTTCATTTGTTGATTTCTCGATATTGAAGAAGACTTCATGGACCCAATGAAGCAATGCACATCTTTACCTAACCACTCAAGTATTTCTTAACAAATGCTTGTTTTATTCTCACGGAGATTTTTCACATTTCTATCGACTCTTCATTTGGAAGACGTTGATATTGAAAAAGGGCAAAACTCTGCTCCGGTCCCCGACTTCATTTGATCACTTATCGAGTCTAGAGCGTTCTTGATATCTTATTCTTTGACTAGGACACATTGAGTCATTATATGTCTTTGTGACATCGCATATCTTTGTGATATTGCCGGAACATTCGTAGTGATATCATATGTTTGATATTCCACAATGATCGAATGGAAATCCTACCAATGCTAACATCTTTTCCAACGTTGAACGTAGGTCTAACATTTTCATTTTATGAATTTGTTGAGTTAACGAGAAGTCTATGTGACCTCGGATTTATTTTCCCAAAAGTCTTTGAGGATAGTAAGACATGGTTATCGAACGCCTTTGTGACACTGACCATGAATTACATTCTTTAAAGCAATCTAACGGTTGAAAAGCCATACACCGAACCATTTAGAGATAAGCTTTGTGCATTTCTCGATGATAATGGGAAGTCCTAAAAATAGTAATCGTATTTTTAGGCCACACCATTAATACTTTTGATTTTTGGTTGTGTCACCGGATCATTTTTATCCGGATTTCATTTCTCTTCACACAAACACAAAGAACACAAACACCATATTAAAATCTTTTCCCAACAATGCAACCTCACATTCTAGTTCACCAATAGGATCATTGGGAATTGGGAATTGGGTTGGGTTAATTTGATTGCTTGTTGTTTGTTGTTTGTTGTCTGTTGTTTGCTGTTTGTGTTTGCTGTTTGCTGTTTGCTGTTTGCTGTTTGCTGTTTGTTGTTTGTTGTTTGTTGTTTGTTGTTTGTTGTTTGTTGTTTGTTGTTTGTTGTTTGTTGTTTGTTGTTTGTTGTTTGTTGTTTGTTGTTTGTTGTTTGTTGTTTGTTGTTTGTTGTTTGTTGTTTGTTGTTTGTTGTTTGTTGTTTGTTGTTTGTTGTTTGTTGTTTGTTGTTTGTTGTTTG
This sequence comes from Erigeron breviscapus, assembly GCA_034093135.1. Lineage (NCBI taxonomy): Eukaryota > Viridiplantae > Streptophyta > Magnoliopsida > Asterales > Asteraceae > Erigeron > Erigeron breviscapus. The sequence goes on from CM067169.1 coordinate 59,170,127, forward strand.
TTGTTTGTTGTTTGTTGTTTGTTGTTTGTTGTTTGTTGTTTGTTGTTTGTTGTTTGTTGTTTGTTGTTTGTTGTTTGTTGTTTGTTGTTTGTTGTTTGTTGTTTGTTGTTTGTTGTTTGTTGTTTGTTGTTTGTTGTTTGTTGTTTGTTGTTTGTTGTTTGTTGTTTGTTGTTTGTTGTTTGTTGTTTGTTGTTTGTTGTTTGTTGTTTGTTGTTTGTTGTTTGTTGTTTGTTGTTTGTTGTTTGTTGTTTGTTGTTTGTTGTTTGTTGTTTGTTGTTTGTTGTTTGTTGTTTGTTGTTTGTTGTTTGTTGTTTGTTGTTTGTTGTTTGTTGTTTGTTGTTTGTTGTTTGTTGTTTGTTGTTTGTTGTTTGTTGTTTGTTGTTTGTTGTTTGTTGTTTGTTGTTTGTTGTTTGTTGTTTGTTGTTTGTTGTTTGTTGTTTGTTGTTTGTTGTTTGTTGTTTGTTGTTTGTTGTTTGTTGTTTGTTGTTTGTTGTTTGTTGTTTGTTGTTTGTTGTTTGTTGTTTGTTGTTTGTTGTTTGTTGTTTGTTGTTTGTTGTTTGTTGTTTGTTGTTTGTTGTTTGTTGTTTGTTGTTTGTTGTTTGTTGTTTGTTGTTTGTTGTTTGTTGTTTGTTGTTTGTTGTTTGTTGTTTGCTGTTTGTTGTTTGCTGTTTGTTGTTTGTTGTTTGTTGTTTGTGATTGGGTTGGGTTAATTTGATTGCTTGTTGTTTGTTGTTTGTTGTCATCTACCGTTTATGCTATCAATCATTGTTGTATGATGAACACGTTTCACATATTCATCATAAGGGGGAGAAATTGATAAAATGATTGATAGATAGAGTTCAAGGTTTTAGGTAGAATTTGATTGATTGAGGATAATCGTTTTGTTTGGTTGTTCAAATTATTAGTTTAGGTGAAAGGAGTGAATAATTATCGTGATAAGTTGAAAGTTCTAAGATGCTATCTGAATCTGGTCTTCCTACCAGTTTTTGGGCTGAGGCAGTTGCAACTGCTTGTCACACCCAAAACCGGTCAGTCTACATCAAGAGACATAAGAAGACTGCCTATGAAGTACTCAGGAATCGAAAACCAAATATTGGATATTTCCATGTATTTGGTTGTCCAGTTTATATACTGAATGATTCCAGTCAGCTTGGAAAGTTTGATGCAAAAGCTGATGAAGGGGTATTTTTAGGCTATTCAGATATTCGAAAGGCCTTTAGAGTTTATAATTACAGACTCCAAAAGGTGCATGAGACAATTCATGTCACATTCGATGAATCAACTGAAGCAATCAACAAGAGACCAAGCCTTGATATTTCTCCAGTCATTCCAATCAACTTTGGTGAAACTGACCAAGTTCATCGGTCAGTTGTTTCACCAGAAGATGCTTCCAGTTACAACAAACTGGAACCAGTCAAGAAGAAGAAAAGCACTAGTGACACATCATTTTATCCCTCCATCAATTTTAACTTACCACAAGAATTGGTGATTGGATCAGATGTACGTGCCACTCCAATATCAGCACCAGTTCAAGCACCTACTTCTCCAGTTACTCATGAAATACCTTCAACTGAGGAATTTCATGATGCTAATCGAGACCTCATTGACTCTGATGAGGATGTAGAAGTTGTTTGGACTGATCATTCTCCAGATGCTGCTCCAACTGAAGAAGATCTCCAGGTGACTTGCACTGATATTGTAGTTCACCAGCCTAGTCAATACACTAGATGGACTAAAGCCCACCCAATTGAACAAATTGTGGGTGATCCAACTAGTGGGGTTCAGACTAGAAGAGCCACCAGTGAGCAATGCTTAAACGTCACCTTCTTATCAAAAAAAAAAAAAAAAAAAAAAAAAAAAAAAAAAAAAAAAAAAAAAAAAAAAAAAAAAAAAAAAAAAAAAAAAAAAAAAAAAAAAAAAAAAAAAAAAAAAAAAAAAAAAAAAAAAAAAAAAAAAAAAAAAAAAAAAAAAAAAAAAAAAAAAAAAAAAAAAAAAAAAAAAAAAAAAAAAAAAAAAAAAAAAAAAAAAAAAAAAAAAAAAAAAAAAAAAAAAAAAAAAAAAAAAAAAAAAAAAAAAAAAAAAAAAAAAAAAAAAAAAAAAAAAAAAAAAAAAAAAAAAAAAAAAAAAAAAAAAAAAAAAAAAAAAAAAAAAAAAAAAAAAAAAAAAAAAAAAAAAAAAAAAAAAAAAAAAAAAAAAAAAAAAAAAAAAAAAAAAAAAAAAAAAAAAAAAAAAAAAAAAAAAAAAAAAAAAAAAAAAAAAAAAAAAAAAAAAAAAAAAAAAAAAAAAAAAAAAAAAAAAAAAAAAAAAAAAAAAAAAAAAAAAAAAAAAAAAAAAAAAAAAAAAAAAAAAAAAAAAAAAAAAAAAAAAAAAAAAAAAAAAAAAAAAAAAAAAAAAAAAAAAAAAAAAAAAAAAAAAAAAAAAAAAAAAAAAAAAAAAAAAAAAAAAAAAAAAAAAAAAAAAAAAAAAAAAAAAAAAAAAAAAAAAAAAAAAAAAAAAAAAAAAAAAAAAAAAAAAAAAAAAAAAAAAAAAAAAAAAAAAAAAAAAAAAAAAAAAAAAAAAAAAAAAAAAAAAAAAAAAAAAAAAAAAAAAAAAAAAAAAAAAAAAAAAAAAAAAAAAAAAAAAAAAAAAAAAAAAAAAAAAAAAAAAAAAAAAAAAAAAAAAAAAAAAAAAAAAAAAAAAAAAAAAAAAAAAAAAAAAAAAAAAAAAAAAAAAAAAAAAAAAAAAAAAAAAAAAAAAAAAAAAAAAAAAAAAAAAAAAAAAAAAAAAAAAAAAAAAAAAAAAAAAAAAAAAAAAAAAAAAAAAAAAAAAAAAAAAAAAAAAAAAAAAAAAAAAAAAAAAAAAAAAAAAAAAAAAAAAAAAAAAAAAAAAAAAAAAAAAAAAAAAAAAAAAAAAAAAAAAAAAAAAAAAAAAAAAAAAAAAAAAAAAAAAAAAAAAAAAAAAAAAAAAAAAAAAAAAAAAAAAAAAAAAAAAAAAAAAAAAAAAAAAAAAAAAAAAAAAAAAAAAAAAAAAAAAAAAAAAAAAAAAAAAAAAAAAAAAAAAAAAAAAAAAAAAAAAAAAAAAAAAAAAAAAAAAAAAAAAAAAAAAAAAAAAAAAAAAAAAAAAAAAAAAAAAAAAAAAAAAAAAAAAAAAAAAAAAAAAAAAAAAAAAAAAAAAAAAAAAAAAAAAAAAAAAAAAAAAAAAAAAAAAAAAAAAAAAAAAAAAAAAAAAAAAAAAAAAAAAAAAAAAAAAAAAAAAAAAAAAAAAAAAAAAAAAAAAAAAAAAAAAAAAAAAAAAAAAAAAAAAAAAAAAAAAAAAAAAAAAAAAAAAAAAAAAAAAAAAAAAAAAAAAAAAAAAAAAAAAAAAAAAAAAAAAAAAAAAAAAAAAAAAAAAAAAAAAAAAAAAAAAAAAAAAAAAAAAAAAAAAAAAAAAAAAAAAAAAAAAAAAAAAAAAAAAAAAAAAAAAAAAAAAAAAAAAAAAAAAAAAAAAAAAAAAAAAAAAAAAAAAAAAAAAAAAAAAAAAAAAAAAAAAAAAAAAAAAAAAAAAAAAAAAAAAAAAAAAAAAAAAAAAAAAAAAAAAAAAAAAAAAAAAAAAAAAAAAAAAAAAAAAAAAAAAAAAAAAAAAAAAAAAAAAAAAAAAAAAAAAAAAAAAAAAAAAAAAAAAAAAAAAAAAAAAAAAAAAAAAAAAAAAAAAAAAAAAAAAAAAAAAAAAAAAAAAAAAAAAAAAAAAAAAAAAAAAAAAAAAAAAAAAAAAAAAAAAAAAAAAAAAAAAAAAAAAAAAAAAAAAAAAAAAAAAAAAAAAGCACCTACTTCTCCAGTTATATACCTTCAACTGAGGAATTTCATGATGCTAATCGAGACCTCATTGACTCTGATGAGGATGTAGAAGTTGTTTGGACTGATCATTCTCCAGATGCTGCTCCAACTGAAGAAGATCTCCAGGTGACTTGCACTGATATTGTAGTTCACCAGCCTAGTCAATACACTAGATGGACTAAAGCCCACCCAATTGAACAAATTGTGGGTGATCCAACTAGTGGGGTTCAGACTAGAAGAGCCACCAGTGAGCAATGCTTAAACGTCACCTTCTTATCTTTAATTGAACCAAAGAAGATTGACGAGGCTATGGCAGACCCAAGCTGGGTGGAAGCTATGCAAGAAGAGCTCCTCCAGTTTGAAAGGAACAATGTTTGGGAGCTTGTTCCTTGTCCACCAGGGTTAAAGAAAGAACCTATTGGTACCAGATGGGTCTACCGAAACAAAATGGATGAAGATGGCCATGTTGTAAGAAACAAGGCCAGACTAGTTGCCCAGGGTTATTGTCAAGCAGAGGGCGTTGACTTTGATGAAACTTTTGCTCCAGTTGCAAGACTTGAAGCCATAAGAATATTCTTGGCTTATGCAGCCCATCTGCAGTTCAAGGTCTTCCAGATGGATGTCAAAAGTGCGTTCCTTAATGGAACATTGGAAGAAGAAGTTTATGTTAAGCAGACTCCAGGTTTCATCGATGAGAAGCACCCTCATTGGGTTTATAGACTGAACAAAGCATTGTATGGTCTAAGACAAGCCCCAAGAGCCTGGTATGATACTTTAACTAAACATCTTCTTAAAAATGGCTTTCAAAGAGGTGCAATAGATAATACCTTGTTTATCTTGAAAGAAAGAGGTAATATCTTATTGGTACAAATTTATGTTGATGACATTATTTTTGGTTCAACTGATGATGCAATGTGTAAAAAGTTTTCTAAAATCATGTCATCTGAGTATGAGATGAGTTTAATGGGTGAATTAACATTTTTCTTAGGTCTTCAGATTAAGCAAACTGAAAATGGAATTTTCATAAACCAAGGAAAATATGTCAGAGATTTGTTAAGAAAATACAAATATGATTCAATCCCATCGAAAAACACACCTATTGCAGCACCATTGAATTTGGACTCTGACCCAACTGGCAAACCAGTTAACATAACTGACTATAGAGGTATGGTTGGTTCACTGATGTACTTAACTGCCAGTCGACCAGATATAATGTTTGCAACATGTTTATGTGCCAGGTTTCAGGCTAACCCTAAAGAATCACATTTGCACGCTGTAAAGCGTATCTTTAGATACCTGAAAGGGTGTCCTAATCTTGGTCTTTGGTACCCCAAAGGCTCAGGATTAGATCTAATGGGTTATTCAGATTCTGATCATGCAGGTTGTAAGATAGATAGAAAATCAACAACTGGTGGTTGTCATTTCCTTGGAGGAAAACTGGTAAGTTGGACCAGCAAGAAGCAGACTTCAGTCTCTATGTCCACTGCTGAGGCAGAGTACATTTCTGCGGCCAGTTGTTGTGCCCAGATTCTCTGGATCAAGAACCAGTTACTAGATTATGGTCAGAAGTATACCAAGACCCCAATCTTTTGTGACAACACCAGTGCAATTGCTATATCTCACAACCCAGTGATGCACTAAAAAACAAAGCATATTGACATCAGGTATCATTTCATTCGAGATCATGTTATGAAAGGAGATATTGAAATTCATTTCATCCCCACTGACAAACAGTTAGCTGATGTTTTTACTAAACCTCTCGATGAGAAAACCTTTAAACATCTTATCAGCGAACTGGGAATGTTAAACCCTTAACTGGAGCTTTCTTTGTTATTGAACGCGTCAGTGACACTGATGAAGTTCTCCAGTTGAGGAGGTCCAGATAATCTTTGCTCGCCAGGCTATCGAACGCCTTTGTGATACTATCTTGGCACTAATTGATTACTGGATCATCATTTTAGGGGGAAAGACTCAAAATAATTTTCTGACTAAAATTCGTTTTTGTTTGAAAATGCAACTGGAGAACTCTTCAGTTGGAAACTGGTACTGGACTGATCCTCCAGTTACCAGGTTCAGTCTTTGTCTAAATTTTTATAACGTTACAAATACTTGGTCAATATGTGTGACACGTGATGATACTCGAGTGTTTTAAACCACTTGATATCGTGATCTGACGTGTTTGAAACCATTTTAGTACTTGACAACTGTTTGTATTGGGAAAACAAAAAGTGAGTGGGGTCATGGGTAAAGTAAGCCGTCGTAGCATTTAATGCTGACATGGTAACATTTAATGCTTACATGGAAAGTTATATTTTTATTTCAAAACTCAAACTCATTTTGTCAAAATATCTTCAAAATTGATTTGGTTTAATAAAATATAATTTTTGGTTTTACATTGGGATCTTGAATCCCCTTATAAATACCCTTATTTACTCCGTAACTCATTTATTTTTTCTTTCTCTTACATTCCTTCATTTACTTCCAATCATCAATATTGCTTCATTCTTCTCTTTGCTTCACAAATCAAAAACCCTAAATCCCAAATTTCATTTTCATTCTTCTATGGCTCCTAGATCATCACGTTCAAGAGATGTAAATCTCTTGACTGTTCCATACAATCCCTCACCAGATGTCACACAGGCACCTGGTGCCCCTAGTAGTGCTTCGGTCATAAAACTAAATCCAAATAATCCTATGGCCAGCCTACGAGGATCTCAAGGGTCCAATACCCTTATTGGTAGAATTCAAAAGTTTTTGAAGAATTCTCCAATAGGACCCTCATTCTCTCTAAACCCACGTAAGATGTTTCACAACTACTTATGTGAGTTTTGGTACACTGCTGTTCTTTCTTCCGATTGTTCCTCCATCAGTTTCACGTTAAAGGATGGAACAATCCAGTGTGCCTTGTCAGCCGATATATTGAGGGATGCCTTACGCCTCAATTACTGGAGAGAGGGTGAATCTCCAGTCGTCTTGCCCCCTAATATAAACTTTCGCCAAGTACTCCTGGAAATGGGACACAGGGAGTGTTTGGAGAATGGGGTGTTGAAGACAAAAGGTGCGATGACCATGAAGGGCCTTACACCTTCATGGAGGTATTTTTTCATCCACCTGGTGGAGAGCATGGGTGGGAGTTCTGGTGGACTTGACCAGATTAACTCCTCGCAAGCAGAGATGGCTTACTGCTTGTGGAACGGATTGAGAGTGGACTTTGCAGATATTTTGTATAGAAGCCTAGTACAAAAACTGAAGGGCTCCAGGGGTGTGTGTATCCCCTTTTCAAGGTTTCTCTCTCTCTGTTTTCAACAAATTCTGGGCCATGAAGAATATAAAAGTACAGATTCACCGTACACAAGGCCAGATATGTTGAGGAATCTAGACTCTCTGGTATCTGAAGCTGGAGAGGTCGAAATTCCAGAGCGAATGCAACTGGCATTTGCTAAAACTGATGCACCTTTGGAAAGTGAATCAGAAAGACAATTGGGCGGGCCTCAAAATAATGAGGGACCCTCCAGTTCGTCTCAAGTTGTGGTTGAGGATAGAGCAACCATAACTGAAGCAACTCCAATCACGTCTATCCCTGGTGAAGATACTTCGGTATCTGATCCTCCAATAGATGTACCCATCCAGGAAACTGGGGAAGGTCATCTGGAGACTGTCCAGGTAACTGAACAGCCCTCTGTCACATTCATGGATCTGGACATGAGTGTTAATGACGAGGAAATCCTTATAGAATCTTCGGATTCTGAAGGTACTGAAACAGACCAGGAGATTCTTGATGCTTCTGTACAAGCTCAAGACCCTTCATCTCCAGTCTTACCTCCAGACGCATCAATTTCATTTTCATTCTTCTATGGCTCCTAGATCATCACGTTCAAGAGATGTAAATCTCTTGACTGTTCCATACAATCCCTCACCAGATGTCACACAGGCACCTGGTGCCCCTAGTAGTGCTTCGGTCATAAAACTAAATCCAAATAATCCTATGGCCAGCCTACGAGGATCTCAAGGGTCCAATACCCTTATTGGTAGAATTCAAAAGTTTTTGAAGAATTCTCCAATAGGACCCTCATTCTCTCTAAACCCACGTAAGATGTTTCACAACTACTTATGTGAGTTTTGGTACACTGCTGTTCTTTCTTCCGATTGTTCCTCCATCAGTTTCACGTTAAAGGATGGAACAATCCAGTGTGCCTTGTCAGCCGATATATTGAGGGATGCCTTACGCCTCAATTACTGGAGAGAGGGTGAATCTCCAGTCGTCTTGCCCCCTAATATAAACTTTCGCCAAGTACTCCTGGAAATGGGACACAGGGAGTGTTTGGAGAATGGGGTGTTGAAGACAAAAGGTGCGATGACCATGAAGGGCCTTACACCTTCATGGAGGTATTTTTTCATCCACCTGGTGGAGAGCATGGGTGGGAGTTCTGGTGGACTTGACCAGATTAACTCCTCGCAAGCAGAGATGGCTTACTGCTTGTGGAACGGATTGAGAGTGGACTTTGCAGATATTTTGTATAGAAGCCTAGTACAAAAACTGAAGGGCTCCAGGGGTGTGTGTATCCCCTTTTCAAGGTTTCTCTCTCTCTGTTTTCAACAAATTCTGGGCCATGAAGAATATAAAAGTACAGATTCACCGTACACAAGGCCAGATATGTTGAGGAATCTAGACTCTCTGGTATCTGAAGCTGGAGAGGTCGAAATTCCAGAGCGAATGCAACTGGCATTTGCTAAAACTGATGCACCTTTGGAAAGTGAATCAGAAAGACAATTGGGCGGGCCTCAAAATAATGAGGGACCCTCCAGTTCGTCTCAAGTTGTGGTTGAGGATAGAGCAACCATAACTGAAGCAACTCCAATCACGTCTATCCCTGGTGAAGATACTTCGGTATCTGATCCTCCAATAGATGTACCCATCCAGGAAACTGGGGAAGGTCATCTGGAGACTGTCCAGGTAACTGAACAGCCCTCTGTCACATTCATGGATCTGGACATGAGTGTTAATGACGAGGAAATCCTTATAGAATCTTCGGATTCTGAAGGTACTGAAACAGACCAGGAGATTCTTGATGCTTCTGTACAAGCTCAAGACCCTTCATCTCCAGTCTTACCTCCAGACGCATCAATTTCATTTTCACCCCCTCAAGAAAATACGCCTACTGATGCATCCTTACCAATATATTCCGCTCCCTCACCAACTGGGCAATTCTCACTTGCTCGAGAAATGCCCCCACCACCGTCGCCGTTGTTCACACCTGAGCATTCTCAGCATGAACAACACATTGAATTTCCAGTCCTTTCTTCTTCCACCACTCCTTCTATATATTCAACTGCTGGCCTGACAACTGGGGAGACTTCCATTAGTTTGCCTCCTCCAGTTGCTCCAGTAGTAACTGCAAGTGGTCCAGTGACACCTTATCCTTTGTCACTGGACAGTCAAGTTGTCTCACTACAAGCCGATCTCCAAAACCTTCTTACCAGGGTGGAGGAGATTCAGAAGACACTTGACAAGAATACCAAGTCTTTCTCCAGATACCACAAGGACTCTTTGACAAATATTAAGGTGGTCGATCTGGGGATAAACAAGTTTTCTTCAAATGAAGACTTGGTGTTCAAGAAGCTTAATGAGTTGGTACACTGCTGTTCTTTCTTCCGATTGTTCCTCCATCAGTTTCACGTTAAAGGATGGAACAATCCAGTGTGCCTTGTCAGCCGATATATTGAGGGATGCCTTACGCCTCAATTACTGGAGAGAGGGTGAATCTCCAGTCGTCTTGCCCCCTAATATAAACTTTCGCCAAGTACTCCTGGAAATGGGACACAGGGAGTGTTTGGAGAATGGGGTGTTGAAGACAAAAGGTGCGATGACCATGAAGGGCCTTACACCTTCATGGAGGTATTTTTTCATCCACCTGGTGGAGAGCATGGGTGGGAGTTCTGGTGGACTTGACCAGATTAACTCCTCGCAAGCAGAGATGGCTTACTGCTTGTGGAACGGATTGAGAGTGGACTTTGCAGATATTTTGTATAGAAGCCTAGTACAAAAACTGAAGGGCTCCAGGGGTGTGTGTATCCCCTTTTCAAGGTTTCTCTCTCTCTGTTTTCAACAAATTCTGGGCCATGAAGAATATAAAAGTACAGATTCACCGTACACAAGGCCAGATATGTTGAGGAATCTAGACTCTCTGGTATCTGAAGCTGGAGAGGTCGAAATTCCAGAGCGAATGCAACTGGCATTTGCTAAAACTGATGCACCTTTGGAAAGTGAATCAGAAAGACAATTGGGCGGGCCTCAAAATAATGAGGGACCCTCCAGTTCGTCTCAAGTTGTGGTTGAGGATAGAGCAACCATAACTGAAGAAACTCCAATCACGTCTATCCCTGGTGAAGATACTTCGGTATCTGATCCTCCAATAGATGTACCCATCCAGGAAACTGGGGAAGGTCATCTGGAGACTGTCCAGGTAACTGAACAGCCCTCTGTCACATTCATGGATCTGGACATGAGTGTTAATGACGAGGAAATCCTTATAGAATCTTCGGATTCTGAAGGTACTGAAACAGACCAGGAGATTCTTGATGCTTCTGTACAAGCTCAAGACCCTTCATCTCCAGTCTTACCTCCAGACGCATCAATTTCATTTTCACCCCCTCAAGAAAATACGCCTACTGATGCATCCTTACCAATATATTCCGCTCCCTCACCAACTGGGCAATTCTCACTTGCTCGAGAAATGCCCCCACCACCGTCGCCGTTGTTCACACCTGAGCATTCTCAGCATGAACAACACATTGAATTTCCAGTCCTTTCTTCTTCCACCACTCCTTCTATATATTCAACTGCTGGCCTGACAACTGGGGAGACTTCCATTAGTTTGCCTCCTCCAGTTGCTCCAGTAGTAACTGCAAGTGGTCCAGTGACACCTTATCCTTTGTCTCTGGACAGTCAAGTTGTCTCACTACAAGCCGATCTCCAAAACCTTCTTACCAGGGTGGAGGAGATTCAGAAGACACTTGACAAGAATACCAAGTCTTTCTCCAGATACCACAAGGACTCTTTGACAAATATTAAGGTGGTCGATCTGGGGATAAACAAGTTTTCTTCAAATGAAGACTTGGTGTTCAAGAAGCTTAATGAGTTGGTCACTGGCTGCAACAATCTGGCTGGTACTCTAAAAGAAGCCTTTGACCTAACTCACTCCAAGGTCACCAGTTCAATCTCCAACTTGCTAGGAAATACTGTCAGAACTTCCGAAGTTGACTTGAAAGAGATTGAAAGGCAGGTCAAAGAACTTATTGAAAGACCTGGCCTAGATGTAACTGGCCTTGGAGAGCAGTTGATGTCTTCAGTTGGTCAGAAGATAGAAGATACGTTGGGTGCTAGAGAAGAACGTTTGATTGAAAGGGTGATGTCTGAGATCACCAAGCTGGCCACTCCTCAGGTTGATCTGGCCCCACTTACCAGTGAGATTAACCAGTTGAGGGGCAGCATTGAGAATTTGAACACCCAAGTATCTCTACATGCTGAATCATTGAATAAACTGACCACTGAAGTAGAGAATATGAAGAAGAGTGATGAGGATGTGAAGGAAAGGGTTGTCTCTGGGTTGGATGAAGACTCCAAAATTTTGAATGAATTAAAAACTGGTCAAGACCAAGTTCTTGCAAATGTCTTGACCCAGTCCAAGGAGACGAACCATTTATGGAGGTCCTTCAGGATGATGTGTGGCATATTCAAAGAGTGTAAGGACTTGCAATCATGGCAGCCTCTTGACCGGTTGCCATCTCACCCCTCTGAATGGGAAGCAATTAGGGCAGGTCTAGATGCTGCCAAGGGGGAAAGAAGTTCAGTCCTTACACGACCAGTTGCACCTGGAAGGACTCCATCTGGATCTGGAAGAGAATTGGTTGTAGCTACCAGTACTGAAGCTGGTGAGCAAAGGGTAGGTGGATCTGGTGGTAATGGAGATAGTGGGAATGTTGTGATGGACAAGGGTAAAGGATTGGCTGTTGAAGCATCTGCCCAGCCGGCCACTGATGAAATGTTGGAAACTGGAAATACTGACAGAACTTCAGAGGTTGACTTGAAAGAGATTGAAAGGCAGGTCAAAGAACTTATTGAAAGACGCGGGCCTCAAAATAATGAGGGACTCTCCAGTTCGTCTCAAGTTGTGGTTGAGGATAGAGCAACCATAACTGAAGCAACTCCAATCACGTCTATCCCTGGTGAAGATACTTCGGTATCTGATCCTCCAATAGATGTACCCATCCAGGAAACTGGGGAAGGTCATCTGGAGACTGTCCAGGTAACTGAACAGCCCTCTGTCACATTCATGGATCTGGACATGAGTGTTAATGACGAGGAAATCCTTATAGAATCTTCGGATTCTGAAGGTACTGAAACAGACCAGGAGATTCTTGATGCTTCTGTACAAGCTCAAGACCCTTCATCTCCAGTCTTACCTCCAGACGCATCAATTTCATTTTCACCCCCTCAAGAAAATACGCCTACTGATGCATCCTTACCAATATATTCCGCTCCCTCACCAACTGGGCAATTCTCACTTGCTCGAGAAATGCCCCCACCACCGTCGCCGTTGTTCACACCTGAGCATTCTCAGCATGAACAACACATTGAATTTCCAGTCCTTTCTTCTTCCACCACTCCTTCTATATATTCAACTGCTGGCCTGACAACTGGGGAGACTTCCATTAGTTTGCCTCCTCCAGTTGCTCCAGTAGTAACTGCAAGTGGTCCAGTGACACCTTATCCTTTGTCTCTGGACAGTCAAGTTGTCTCACTACAAGCCGATCTCCAAAACCTTCTTACCAGGGTGGAGGAGATTCAGAAGACACTTGACAAGAATACCAAGTCTTTCTCCAGATACCACAAGGACTCTTTGACAAATATTAAGGTGGTCGATCTGGGGATAAACAAGTTTTCTTCAAATGAAGACATTAAGTCCGCTGTACTGGCTGCTGGTGCTGGGAGTATAAAAATCACAAATGAATGTTAGGGTTAAAAATGATCCCAGGATAGTTGACCAGTTGAATGAAATGCTAGATATAGAACTGGATAGACACTATGCTGAGGATGAGGCAGAATTTGATGCCAGAAGTCTAAACATTTCAGTGGAGAAGGCAAAAGAAATGAGGGTCAGTGGGATTCTGAAGAGAATATGAAGAAGAGTGATGAGGATGTGAAGGAAAGGGTTGTCTCTGGGTTGGATGAAGACTCCAAAATTTTGAATGAATTAAAAACTGGTCAAGACCAAGTTCTTGCAAATGTCTTGACCCAGTCCAAGGAGACGAACCATTTATGGAGGTCCTTCAGGATGATGTGTGGCATATTCAAAGAGTGTAAGGACTTGCAATCATGGCAGCCTCTTGACCGGTTGCCATCTCACCCCTCTGAATGGGAAGCAATTAGGGCAGGTCTAGATGCTGCCAAGGGGGAAAGAAGTTCAGTCCTTACACGACCAGTTGCACCTGGAAGGACTCCATCTGGATCTGGAAGAGAATTGGTTGTAGCTACCAGTACTGAAGCTGGTGAGCAAAGGGTAGGTGGATCTGGTGGTAATGGAGATAGTGGGAATGTTGTGATGGACAAGGGTAAAGGATTGGCTGTTGAAGCATCTGCCCAGCCGGCCACTGATGAAATGTTGGAAACTGGAAATACTGACATACTTCCTCCAGTTTCAGATAGTGATAGCAGAAGACTGGCCAGACTTGGAAATGACATTAAAGAAAAGAAGAAAATGAAACAAAGAAAACCAAGTGGAAGCCAGGGCACATCTTGCTCAAATCAAGTTGCTGGATATGAGTGATGCCAATCTTCTGGGTATCACTAAGGATGAGTATGTTAGGGTTAAAAATGATCCCAGGATAGTTGACCAGTTGAATGAAATGCTAGATATAGAACTGGATAGACACTATGCTGAGGATGAGGCAGAATTTGATGCCAGAAGTCTAAACATTTCAGTGGAGAAGGCAAAAGAAATGAGGGTCAGTGGGATTCTGAAGAGAATTGCAAATGTCAAAAAGGTTGTGAAGGATGTTTTGAATCCACCAAGGAGAAGGATTCCACAACCAAGAAGACCACTGACAAAAGATGCAAGGGATGCTGACCTTGGCACATTCGTTGAACCAACTGGCGAAGTTTCAAATGAAGACATTAAGTCCGCTGTACTGGCTGCTGGTGCTGGGAGTATAAAAATCACAAATGAATCTGAAGCAAGAAACTACTACTCCCAGATCATGTCAACCAGAAGACATAGTGGTACTATTAATAGTGTCAATGTTACAATCAAGCCAGGCACCAAGGTCTTTCAAATAGAAGTTAAGTATGCTGGTGGGCCACTGGTTAAAACTGACAATCCTGGTGCGATGCAATATGGGTTCAGCGAATGGGTGGAGATGGTGAATGTTTTGGATGCCAAGGCACAAAAGAATAGGTTCGAGAAAGCATGGGTAAACTTTCTAAGGGGGAAGATTCAACATAAAGAAAATCTTGAGCAAAAGTTGAATATTGACCCTGAAGATACTCAGCCTATCTCTTCAGTTGCCAAAAGAAGAAGAACTGGCGAAGGGCCATCTCATTAAGTTCTTTCTTCAGTTTATCTACTTGTAATTTGTATTTACATTCTGTAACTTGTATAAATTTCATTCCCTTGTATAAATGAAGTTACCAGTTTGTAACCACAAGGTAGATAAAAGATTAAAATCTAACAAACCTAAAAGAAAAACCTAAGGCATTTATTGATCTATAAAAATGCCTTAGATAACTTAAATAGATTTAAATCGAACAAGTCTCTCCAGTTCACACTTGCCAGTCACCAGTTGCATCTGGAGACTAGTGAAGCTGGTGACCAAGATGATTTGTCGAGAAATATATTGAAGTCCAGTTGCACCGTACAGTCAACGCAACTGAAGACTTCCTCCAGTTGAGAACTGACCAAGTTGAAGAAGCATTCCAGTTGAAGTCGAAGACAACAAATGGAAGATAGAGAATGGCAATGGCAGCGAAGCCCAGTTGGCATTCTAGTCAGTTACAAACTGGAGACCATCAGTGGAAAGCCCTTACAAAGCTTTACACTGATTACGAGGAATTGACTTGTATGCTTTATGTACCTTTACCCGGATAATAAGCCTTATCTTATTATTTAAGTATTAAAAGGTACATAAAGGTGGTTATGTAAAGTCACTTTAACATGCGACTTTACAATGCTTTTTAAGGAATTAAATGCTATTCCTTAAATGCTCCCAACCACATTTGTACGGCTAAAGTTAACATCCCAATGTTAACTTTGCCTATAAATACAAGTCATTACACAACCAAGAAGACCACTGACAAAAGATGCAAGGGATGCTAACCTTAGCACATTCGTTGAACCAACTGGCGAAGTTTCAAATGAAGACATTAAGTCCGCTGTACTGGCTGCTGGTGCTGGGAGTATAAAAATCACAAATGAATCTGAAGCAAGAAACTACTACTCCCAGATCATGTCAACCAGAAGACATAGTGGTACTATTAATAGTGTCAATGTTACAATCAAGCCAGGCACCAAGGTCTTTCAAATAGAAGTTAAGTATGCTGGTGGGCCACTGGTTAAAACTGACAATCCTGGTGCGATGCAATATGGGTTCAGCGAATGGGTGGAGATGGTGAATGTTTTGGATGCCAAGGCACAAAAGAATAGGTTCGAGAAAGCATGGGTAAACTTTCTAAGGGGGAAGATTCAACATAAAGAAAATCTTGAGCAAAAGTTGAATATTGACCCTGAAGATACTCAGCCTATCTCTTCAGTTGCCAAAAGAAGAAGAACTGGCGAAGGGCCATCTCATTAAGTTCTTTCTTCAGTTTATCTACTTGTAATTTGTATTTACATTCTGTAACTTGTATAAATTTCATTCCCTTGTATAAATGAAGTTACCAGTTTGTAACCACAAGGTAGATAAAAGATTAAAATCTAACAAACCTAAAAGAAAAACCTAAGGCATTTATTGATCTATAAAAATGCCTTAGATAACTTAAATAGATTTAAATCGAACAAGTCTCTCCAGTTCACACTTGCCAGTCACCAGTTGCATCTGGAGACTAGTGAAGCTGGTGACCAAGATGATTTGTCGAGAAATATATTGAAGTCCAGTTGCACCGTACAGTCAACGCAACTGAAGACTTCCTCCAGTTGAGAACTGACCAAGTTGAAGAAGCATTCCAGTTGAAGTCGAAGACAACAAATGGAAGATAGAGAATGGCAATGGCAGCGAAGCCCAGTTGGCATTCTAGTCAGTTACAAACTGGAGACCATCAGTGGAAAGCCCTTACAAAGCTTTACACTGATTACGAGGAATTGACTTGTATGCTTTATGTACCTTTACCCGGATAATAAGCCTTATCTTATTATTTAAGTATTAAAAGGTACATAAAGGTGGTTATGTAAAGTCACTTTAACATGCGACTTTACAATGCTTTTTAAGGAATTAAATGCTATTCCTTAAATGCTCCCAACCACATTTGTACGGCTAAAGTTAACATCCCAATGTTAACTTTGCCTATAAATACAAGTCATTGTACAACCAAGAATTTAAGTATTCTAACTCACAAGATAAATACTTCACACTTTGCAAACCTGTAATATTCTTGGTGAACTTGTGCAATATTCTCTCAATCGCTAAAAGGAACATTTCACTACTTTAAGTGTTTCGATTGTTGAAGAGAAATTCCGAGTATAGATCAATTGTATTTCATAGGTTGTTAGGATATTTACATTCGTGTATTATTTTGGTTCCGCATCAACCTTGTAATTTGTTTAATATCAATAAATAAATTACACATTGAAAACTACATATTGTCTCATCAAGATTGTTTACAAGTTATTTGTATTATTGCATTGTTCTTTACTTATTGTCTTTTATATAAGTAATCTATCTAGAACTTGGTATATACCTCTGCAACTGGTCGTCTCCAGTTCAGCAAGTATATTGCAAAGTAACTCCACCATCGACATAGAGGTGTCTTCAGTAGTACCATCTAACAAGTTGGGACTTACATTCATTAACAAGATGCATCAGCACCAACATAAGTCTTAAACAAACAAGTACAAATAACCAACATAAGTCTTAAACAAACAAGTACATATTGTCATAAACAAGTAAATAAATAGTCTTAGCTAAAACAAGTAAATATTTTAACAAAAGATCAGTCTGTAGACTTCTTTGTTGCAGCTTTCTTGTTCCCAACCTTTGCTGCCTTTGAGCCACTTGCTTGTTGGGTTGGTTTCTTTGGACATGTTCTTTTGTTATGTCCATCCTACTTGCAATTTCCACATTTTGTCATAGCTGCAGCCCTTGTAAGTTTACCTTCCTTCACCAATTGTATTTCAACCTGACTTCTCCTTCTTTTCTTATTTGGCCTTCCAATTGAAACCTTATATTTGGGAGGTAAAATACTTATACGGCTATCAGATACAGGCCAATATGCCTTTCCCTTTGTAGGATTAATTGCATAACTATACATTGTTTTCCAAGTATTAAGCCAGTAAACTGGATGTACATATGACTCAGGAACACCAACTTCCTGGTCATTGTCTTTCATCTCCCAAAAAACACAGACAACATGCTTGCAGGGCAACCCTGTTAACTCCCATTTCCTACATGAGCATGTCAATTATGCCATGTCAACTACACATTGGTCCATCCATGGGCCTACAATTTGAAACTTGGTTTTACCATTCCATGTAGCCTGTTGTAAACAACTTTATATAAGCAACTTCATACAAAACAAGTACAATTCATTATAAAACAAGTAAAATTCAATACCTTATATTTTGAAGCCTCCTGTATGATTGCATCAAACATAGCAGTTACATTTAGGGTTAATGGTCCTTTACAATCCTTCATTATCTTCTGAACTTTTACATTTCTCTTCGTAAGATATTCTCCAATAAACTCTAAACATATAACAACCACCTAATTCCTTGTGGTGACTGAATAGGTTTAAACCCCTTCCCTTTATGACTAGGCAAATCAGGCTTACTGGGCCCAACAGGTTTACTTGTCCCAATAGACTCACTTGGTTCAACATGCTTATTCAATGCCACATTCTGTTGACTGGGCTCCCCAAGGTATTGACTTGCATCAACTTCTGTAAATACAGGAGTGGTTCCTTCACAAATGACTTTGAATCTAGTCTTATCATTTTTCACAATTTTAAGGTGCCTCCTTGTTTCAATAGAGAGCCTGGTGACAAGTTCCTTAATTTCAGCCTTGGTCCCAAAAACTTGTCCAGGATACAAATGAGCTATTTTTTATCGGGGTTTGTACTATGTTCTCTTCTTAACCTCTTCAAAGCTTGTGTCCTAGCATCATCTTCAGAATCTGACTCACTATCTATATTATCAAAGTTCACTGGTTGAACATCTCCTTCACCATCACTTCCTTTATCTTGATTCTCCTCCCAATCTCCTAAAAATTCTACATTCTCATCTATGTTTGCCCTAAAATCTGTCATATCAATTTCCACTTCTTGAATCCTATGTTCATCATCAACTATGAAGTCACTATCTTCCCCACTATCACTATCTGTACCATATTTCTGATGCAAGGGTTCATTGTCATTCACATTTTTTCCACTACCCTGCCCAACTTCATAATTCAGATTGTGTTTTTTCCCACTACCACTACCCTGCCCTACTTCAATACCAACAGCCATACCATCAACATTAAAATAAACATCCTCAAAAAACTCATCATTGAAAGTTGTGGCAGCTTTACCCTCTCTATTACCCTCCCCACATTCTGTTGACTGGGCTCCCCAAGGTATTGACTTGCATCAACTTCTGTAAATACAGGAGTGGTTCCTTCACAAATGACTTTGAATCTAGTCTTATCATTTTTCACAATTTTAAGGTGCCTCCTTGTTTCAATAGAGAGCCTGGTGACAAGTTCCTTAATTTCAGCCTTGGTCCCAAAAACTTGTCCAGGATACAAATGAGCTATTTTTTATCGGGGTTTGTACTATGTTCTCTTCTTAACCTCTTCAAAGCTTGTGTCCTAGCATCATCTTCAGAATCTGACTCACTATCTATATTATCAAAGTTCACTGGTTGAACATCTCCTTCACCATCACTTCCTTTATCTTGATTCTCCTCCCAATCTCCTAAAAATTCTACATTCTCATCTATGTTTGCCCTAAAATCTGTCATATCAATTTCCACTTCTTGAATCCTATGTTCATCATCAACTATGAAGTCACTATCTTCCCCACTATCACTATCTGTACCATATTTCTGATGCAAGGGTTCATTGTCATTCACATTTTTTCCACTACCCTGCCCTACTTCAATACCAACAGCCATACCATCAACATTAAAATAAACATCCTCAAAAAACTCATCATTGAAAGTTGTGGCAGCTTTACCCTCTCTATTACCCTCCCCACATTCTGTTCACTGGGCTCCCCAAGGTATTGACTTGCATCAACTTCTGTAAATACAGGAGTGGTTCCTTCTACAAATGACTTTGAATCTTCTCAACAAACAAATATTCTTGACGATGACTTTCTAAAACTTGATCTTCTCTTGCAACTTTGAATACTTTGGAAGCATCTTTGAAATCTTTGTAGCTTTTGAGCTTTCTCAACTTGAACTTTTGAATATTGATTTCAACTTGATGTTGCTTGGAGAAGTAACTTGAACTTTGAGTAGCATGCGGAAGCTTGGTTTTTGACTTTGAATTCCATGAATTCTTTTGGTATAGCGGAAGCTTGATTTAACTCTGAATTCTTTTGGCTTTGTGGAAGCTTGGTTTTGACTTTGAAGACTCTTGGTGTTTCGGAAGCTTGGTTTTGGAATGCGGAAATTTGAATTGACTTTAAAACTTTAATTCTTGGTCTAACTTGTCTCTGAATCAATAAACATCTTGGAGCACTTGATTCTTTGATCAATAAACATTTGCTCCCCCTCAATCAAACAACTATCTCGGAGCAAATTATTCAATAACAAATCTTTAATCTCTTGCTCCCCCTCGAACAAACAATCATTTCGGAGCATATTTAACGAATCATGAGTTTACTCTTGCTCCCCCTCAAATGAACAATCTCTTCAAATAAAGAACAAACTTAACTATCCAACTTAATTTTCTTTGTAGCATCAACAAACGACAATCTCTATTCAATCTCAAACTTTTCTAATCATCAAACGATGGTCAATTATTCAATAAATCTTTCAAATATCGACCATGTACATCATCTTGAATATACTCGATCTCGAATCAATCCTTTAACTTTCTCGAAACAATCTCTCAACTTGGCACGATAATTATTCACTCTCTTCACCTAAACTTACGATCCTTTGAACATCCAAACACAACAATCATCCTCGAACAAATTCTATCAATCAAATTCTACCTATATCCTTGAATTCTATCTATCAATCATTTAATCATTTCTCCCCCTTATGATGAATATGTGGAATGTGTTCATCATACAATAATGATTGATAGCATACACGGTAGATGAAAACAAACAACAAGCACGCAAATTATCCCAACCCAATTCCCAATTCCCAATGAACCTATTGGTGAACTAGAATGTGAGGTTGCGTTGTTGGAAAAAGATTTTATAATGGTGTTTGGGTTCTTTGTGTTTGTGTGAAGAGAAATGAAAACCGGATAATAATGATCCGTTGACACAACCAAAAATCGAAAGGATTAATGGTGTGGCCTAAAAATACGATAACTATTTTTAGGACTTCCCATTATCATTGAGAAATGCACAAAGCTTATCTCTAAATGGTTCGGTCTATGGCTTTTCAACCGATAGATTGCTTTAAAGAATGTAATCCATGGTCAGTGTCACAAAGGCGTTCAATAACCATGTCTTACTATCCTCAAAGACTTTTGGGAAATAAATCCGAGGTCACATAGACTTCTCGTTTACTCAACAAATTCATAAAATGAAAATGTGAGACCTACGTTCAATGTTGGAAAAGATGTTAGCATTGGTAGGATTTCCATACGATCATCGTGGAATATCAAAAATATGATATCACTACGAATGTTCCGGCAATATCACAAAGATATGCAATGTCACAAAGACATATAAAGACTCATTGTGTCCTAGTCAAATGAAAGATATATTCAAGTACGCTCTAGACTCAATAGTGATCAAATGAAGTCGGGGACCGGAGCAGAGTGTCTCCCTTTTTCAATATCAACGTCTTCCAAATGAAGAGTCGATAGAAATGTGAAAATCTCCGTGAGAATAAAACAAGTATTTGTTAAGAAATACTTGAGTGGTTAGGTAAAGATGTGCATTGCTTCACTGGGTCCATGAAGTCTTCTTCAATATCGAGAAATCAACATATGAAATCCGATAGAAACGTGTTGACCCGGCTTTTTGAGAATTTTGGGGAGGGCGATCATTTCTTTTAGCCCTTTCTCACATCATCTTTTTCACCTTAACCTCTCACTTTTCGACTACTCCCTCATGTCCTAGTTTCACAAACATCATCACACTCATAAACCCTCACAATCTAAGATTGAGAATATAACTCCGGGGTTAGATCTTGTAAGTGCATGATTCTGTTGACAACAGCAATAGCGATTTGATCAGTATATGTTTATGTTTTGTAATATGTAATTATAGACTTATTGTATGTTTAAACTTGTTATTTGGACTTA
The DNA here is from genome assembly GCA_034093135.1 of Erigeron breviscapus. Classification (NCBI taxonomy): domain Eukaryota; kingdom Viridiplantae; phylum Streptophyta; class Magnoliopsida; order Asterales; family Asteraceae; genus Erigeron; species Erigeron breviscapus. The sequence continues at coordinate 59,191,600 of CM067169.1, forward strand.
AGTAATGTGAATGATTACATATTGATCAGAATTTTGATAGGTTTAATGTTTACGACTTGTATGAGTGTAATTATAAATATCATACAGATACAAGTGATAAACTAGTCACGTTTTGAGTATTAAAGTATACTTAAAAGATGACAAGATGAAGTGTATACAAACTCGTGCTACAGTAACACGAGTTTGTCTAAACACGTGGCCATCACGTGTTTACAATATTAACACGCGTTTGTTAATGGATAATGGGCCTTGATATATACGGTCCATATTTAGCACGCGTTTAGTACTGTTTAGTATAAATACAAATTGAAAATACGTATTTGATAACAGTGATATTAGATAATACACGGAAATTCTGTGCAATTGTAAACTCGCGCGCGTTTAAGGTCTTAGGTTGTTTCAACAACGAAAGACGATAATATAATTAAGCAAACGGGTGATCACGAGAGGATTCCGCACTCTCGTCATAACTATAAGCGTTCTCGTTGACGATCAGTCCACAAGGACCTACAAGTGGTATCAGAGCCAAGAAATGGCAGTAGTGTACGTTCGTTAACAAAATAGTATCAGTCCATAAGCGTTCTCGTTAACTAAATCTTGTATGGAGAAGTTAAGGAAGTAGTGTACGTTCGTCAACCACCGGGGTTTGAAGATCCAAATTATCCAAGAAGGGCATATCGACTGGATAAGGCTCTTTATGGATTACATCAAGCACCAAGAGTGTGGTATGAGAAATTGTCAACACATTTGTTGACAAATGGATTTACAAGAGGATCGATAGACAGCACGTTGTTTATCAAATGGCAGAAGCAAGATTATATAATTGTGCAAGTTTATGTGGATGATATCATTTTTGGTTCATCTGACATTAAGATGTGCAAGGATTTTGAAATGAGTATGAAGAAGGAATTTGAAATGAGTGCTATGGGGGAATTAAAATTTTTCCTTGGACTGCAAGTTGATCAACGAAAAGATGGTTTTTTCATTCACCAGACTAAGTATGTCGATGACATCTTGGAAAGGTTTCAAATGTTAGAATCCAAGACTTATGGTACTCCTATTCAGTTGAATCATGGTTTAGGAGTTCCTAATTCTAAAGATACACTTGTGGATGCTACTTATTATCGGGCGATCATCGGTTCATTGATGTATTTAACTGCTTCGCGTCCAGATATCATGTTTGCTGTTTGTCTGTGTGCTAGATTTCAAGCAAATCCGAAAGAGTCACATTTAACGGCTGAAAAACGGATCCTCAGATATTTAAAGGGAAACCAAGGACTTGGTCTATGGTATCCGTTGGGAGGAACGTTTGAGTTGGTTGCTTACACTGATTCGGACTTTGGAGGTTGTAACAATGATAGGAAGTCTACGACTGGCGGATGTCAATTCTTAGGAGGGAGACTTGTATCGTGGCAATGTAAGAAGCAGACATCGGTAGCTCAGTCTTCTTGTGAGGCAGAGTACATGGCTGCTGGAAGCTGCTGTTCCCAGGTATTATGGATTCAGCAACAACTTCGAGACTACGGTATGGATTTTCTTGATACCCCTATTAAGATTGATAATAAGTCAGCTATAGATATAACTAATAACCCTGTCTTGCATAAAGTCACCAAGCATATTGACATTAGACATCATTTTTTGCGTGACTGTGCCCAAAAGAAGTTAATTCATTTGGAAAAAGTTATAACTGATGATAATCTAGCTGATTTGTATACTAAAGCATTTGATAAGACTCGCTTTGAAAAGCTGATTCTTCTAAATGGTATGAAGAATGCTGATTCATATTAGATCTCTCAAAGAAATATCTTTTTGTATATTTTATTTTATTTTATTTGTGTCTAGTTTAAGTCTGTAAATAGCTAGAGTCATAAGAATACAAAAAGAGTTCTTAGTGTTAAAAAAAAAAAAAAAAAATTGAAAAATCAGAAAAACAAAAATAAATAAGATAGAGTTTTAAGTTGATGCTTTAAGACGATTAGAAGTGAGGATGTTTTAGCTTTTAAGCTTGCTTAATCGTAATATAACTGCTTAGTTCAGTGACTACTTCTAAGGATGTATCGGTAGACACAAAGTACCGAAGGTTTCCCTGAATATTAACTGTTCAATAACCGTATTTGTGGGTAACACGTCAGCATGTGGCTTTGAATATGGACTCTTCCTTGTGAATTGATTTGCCATCCTTCATACTTAAGAAAGATTTAGCATTTGGTTTGAGATTGGATGTGTTTGTAAACCATAGGGGGGATTCGCATGCATTCGTGTATGTCAATCTAAACAGAACAAAATGGGTTTTAGCTTCTAAAGCAACTATTAAAACCATCATGATCTCGATTGGCTAAAACAAAGTACCGAAGAATAAAGAAATAATGAAGAATAGTCAAGAAGTATCATCAAATATTTCCGAAGTATCAAATTGCTGCACATCAATGAAGTTAATTTCAAAGAAGCAATCAAGAATAGCCAATTCGAATCATGCACTAAGCATCAAATGTGTTTGTTCTGACCTTTGATCGTAAGATCATTAACCATGGTGACTTCGAAGTTGTAACGCTTATAAACACATCTGGTTAAGGACTTTAATGCTCTGTCGATCTTAAGTGTATGCTTGATTGTGGGATACACATTTACATTAATAATAATGTGACATGAGTAACTTACTAGGTTACATGGTGACTGTCCTTGGCTCAAGTAATACGAAAGTGTCACAAACCAAAGGAAACTGGAAGTACCGAGTGTTTAAGAGGACAAATATACCGGTAATCGTTGTCGAGTCACTGTTCATAACTAATAATAAGAGAACTATTTCTCACTTGCAGGCTTATGTAATTGCTAATCTGATCTAATCCGCAGAAACTTAGAATTTCTTGTAAATAAATAATGTGGTTTAAATTTAAAGTTTTTATTTTTTTTATTTTTTTATTTTTTTTTATTTTTGTACTTCCACTCTTATGTGTCAAGTAGTTGTGTCACAACTATTTCTTATTGCACGAGAGAGTTGATAAGCATCTAATGATTCTATTGTCAGCTATATGGTCCTTAATTGGATTATATGAGACTTTATTGCTTAAAGTATCATGTTAAAAGATTGTTTTCTGGTATGGACATTAATTTGTTTAAGTTTAGGAAATGATCTTTCTGAATTTTTTTGTGTTTGGCCTTATACCACGCGTTTGGATTTAGACCACGCGTTTGGCTTTGGACCACGTGTTTGATCTAATTTACACGCGTTTGGATCTAGACCACGCGTTTGGCTTTGGACCACGTGTTTGGATCTATTACACGCGTTTGGATTTAGACCGCGCGTTTGGCTTTGGACCACGTGTTTGATCTAATTTACACGCGTTTGGGTCCACGCGTTTGGATTTAACCACGTGTTTGGATTTAACCACGCGGTTGGATTTAGACCACGCGTTTGGCTTTGGACCACGTGTTTGATCTAATTTACATGCGTTTGGGTCATACCACGCGGTTGGATTTAGACCACGCGTTTGGCTTTGGACCACGTGTTTGATCTAATTTACATGCGTTTGGCTGACCACGTGTTTGGACCTTATACACGCGTTTGGATTTAGACCACGCGTTTGGCTTTGGACCACGTGTTTGTCTATTACACGCGTTTGGATTTAGACCGCGCGTTTGGCTTTGGACCACGTGTTTGATCTAATTTACACGCGTTTGGGTTATACCACGCGGTTGGATTTAGACCACGCGTTTGGCTTTGGACCACGTGTTTGATCTAATTTACATGCGTTTGGGTACCACGTGTTTGGATTATAACCACGCGGTTGGATTTAGACCACGCGTTTGGCTTTGGACCACGTGTTTGATCTAATTTACATGCGTTTGGCTTATACCACGCGGTTGGATTTAGACCACGCGTTTGGCTTTGGACCACGTGTTTGATCTAATTTACATGCGTTTGGCTTACCACGTGTTTGATCTATTACACGCGTTTGGCTTTGACCACGTGTTTGGCCTTATACACGCGTTTGGATTTAGACCACGCGTTTGGCTTTGGACCACGTGTTTGATCTAATTTACACGCGTTTGGGCTTATACCACGCGTTTGGATTTAGACCACGCGTTTGGCTTTGGACCACGTGTTTGCTATTACACGCGTTTGGATTTAGACCACGCGTTTGGCTTTGGACCACGTGTTTGGTCTATTACACGCGTTTGGATTTAGACCGCGCGTTTGGCTTTGGACCACGTGTTTGATCTAATTTACACGCGTTTGGGTACACGTGTTTGGATTATAACCACGCGGTTGGATTTAGACCACGCGTTTGGCTTTGGACCACGTGTTTGATCTAATTTACATGTGTTTGGCCTTATACCACGCGTTTGGATTTAGACCACGCGTTTGGCTTTGGACCACGTGTTTGATCTAATTTACACGCGTTTGGATCACGGGTTTGGATTATAACCACGCGTTTGGATTTAGACCACGCGTTTGGCTTTGGACCACGTGTTTGATCTAATTACACGCGTTTGGATTTAGACCACGCGTTTGGCTTTGGACCACGTGTTTGGCTATTACACGCGTTTGGATTTAGACCGCGCGTTTGGCTTTGGACCACGTGTTTGATCTAATTTACACGCGTTTGGTGACTACCACGTGTTTGGCCTTATACCACGCGTTTGGATTTAGACCACGCGTTTGGCTTTGGACCACGTGTTTGATCTAATTTACACGCGTTTGGCTTATACCACGCGGTTGGATTTAGACCACGCGTTTGGCTTTGGACCACGTGTTTGATCTAATTTACACGCGTTTGGATTTAGACCGCGCGTTTGGCTTTGGACCACGTGTTTGATCTAATTTACACGCGTTTGGGTCAACCACGCGTTTGGATTTAACCACGCGTTTGGATTTAACCACGCGTTTGGATTTAACCACGCGTTTGGATTTAACCACGCGTTTGGATTTAACCACGCGTTTGGATTTAACCACGCGTTTGGATTTAACCACGCGTTTGGATTTAACCACGCGTTTGGATTTAACCACGCGTTTGGATTAACCACGCGTTTGGATTTAACCACGCGGTTGGATTTAGACCACGCGTTTGGCTTTGGACCACGTGTTTGATCTAATTTACATGCGTTTGGGTACACGTGTTTGGATTATAACCACGCGGTTGGATTTAGACCACGCGTTTGGCTTTGGACCACGTGTTTGATCTAATTTACATGCGTTTGGGTCACCACGCGTTTGGATTTAACCACGCGTTTGGATTTAACCACGCGTTTGGATTTAACCACGCGTTTGGATTTAACCACGCGTTTGGATTTAACCACGCGTTTGGATTTAACCACGCGTTTGGATTTAACCACGCGTTTGGATTTAACCACGCGTTTGGATTTAACCACGCGTTTGGATTTAACCACGCGTTTGGATTTAACCACGCGTTTGGATTTAACCACGCGTTTGGATTTAACCACGCGTTTGGATTTAACCACGCGTTTGGATTTAACCACGCGTTTGGATTTAACCACGCGTTTGGATTTAACCACGCGTTTGGATTTAACCACGCGTTTGGATTTAACCACGCGTTTGGATTTAACCACGCGTTTGGATAACCACGCGTTTGGATTTAACCACGCGGTTGGATTTAGACCACGCGTTTGGCTTTGGACCACGTGTTTGATCTAATTTACATGCGTTTGGGTCTAACCACGCGTTTGGATTTAACCACGCGTTTGGATTTAACCACGCGTTTGGATTTAGACCACGCGTTTGGATTTAGACCACGCGTTTGGATTTAACCACGCGTTTGGATTTAACCACGCGTTTGGATTTAACCACGCGTTTGGATTTGACCACGCGTTTGGATTTAGACCACGCGTTTACCATTTTACCACGCGTTTGAAGATTGGTTCACGTGTTTAGGTTTTTATAACAGACTTCACGCGTTTGAGACTTTTACACGTGTTTACAAGCAGATTCCAAAATTTTCTAAGGTTTATGGTTCTACCAAGGCTAACGATGGCGATTATTCATCATTTTGTACATAATTTGCCAGTATTGGAAGACGTGTATGTGCTTGCTTCTCCACCGAATAGAATTTGGTCGATGATGATGAAGATTAAAGAAAATTATCCAAATCCACAGATGGTACCATTGTTTGGACATTTGATAAATCCAAACTATAGAGCTCCAGCTGTCGGATGGGAAGATGAAGATGAGGTCGCAGGAGGTGGAAATAATGATGCACCACCTCCACCACCACACGGACCTCAAGTTCAAGTTCCAATTCAGGTTCAACGTCAACGACAAGTTCAACGACGAGTTCGGCTAAAGGTGTTCAACCACAGGTTCAACCGCAGGCTCAACCTGACGTTCAGCCATTACAAGCAGATGCTGCAGAACTTCGAGCAAATAATGAAGCAATGGAGGATTTGTTAGATCGGGCTGAAGCTGCTAATCCTAATATTGGTGAAGCTTTCGTGAATGCTGCTTTAGATCCATATGATGTAATTGCGCAAGTTGATAATTTTCAAGCTTTGGAAAACGTAGAGTTGTATGTAGATCCAGATGCTGAAAATATTCAAGATTTGAATCGCTTATGGGATGATGTCGATGATCCTCTGAACTCTGCTATGGCTAATGTTGCTGGTGATGTCGCAACAAGTTCAAAAGGAAAGAATATTGATCTAGAGGCTACAGAGAGTGATTCAGATGCTGATATGACTGGTCGTGCAAGTGATACTTCTCCCGTTGAAAGAGGTTCAAAGAGGGTTCGTACTGAGGAAGAAACAGATCCAACATATGAACCGCATGAAGAAGAAATACCGCTACAAAGACGAAGAACTGCTCCTAGATCTTCATTTGCTGATAGACCTGTACAATCAGAGGTACCTGTAGTTGCTACTGTGCCTGCGTCATCTACACAGGGTACGCTGATTTATAGAAGACGAAGACTTCGTCAATCTCCAGTTACCCCCCCCCCCCCCCCCCCCCCCCCCCCCCCCCCCCCCCCCCCCCCCCCCCCCCCCCCCCCCCCCCCCCCCCCCCCCCCCCCCCCCCCCCCCCCCCCCCCCCCCCCCCCCCCCCCCCCCCCCCCCCCCCCCCCCCCCCCCCCCCCCCCCCCCCCCCCCCCCCCCCCCCCCCCCCCCCCCCCCCCCCCCCCCCCCCCCCCCCCCCCCCCCCCCCCCCCCCCCCCCCCCCCCCCCCCCCCCCCCCCCCCCCCCCCCCCCCCCCCCCCCCCCCCCCCCCCCCCCCCCCCCCCCCCCCCCCCCCCCCCCCCCCCCCCCCCCCCCCCCCCCCCCCCCCCCCCCCCCCCCCCCCCCCCCCCCCCCCCCCCCCCCCCCCCCCCCCCCCCCCCCCCCCCCCCCCCCCCCCCCCCCCCCCCCCCCCCCCCCCCCCCCCCCCCCCCCCCCCCCCCCCCCCCCCCCCCCCCCCCCCCCCCCCCCCCCCCCCCCCCCCCCCCCCCCCCCCCCCCCCCCCCCCCCCCCCCCCCCCCCCCCCCCCCCCCCCCCCCCCCCCCCCCCCCCCCCCCCCCCCCCCCCCCCCCCCCCCCCCCCCCCCCCCCCCCCCCCCCCCCCCCCCCCCCCCCCCCCCCCCCCCCCCCCCCCCCCCCCCCCCCCCCCCCCCCCCCCCCCCCCCCCCCCCCCCCCCCCCCCCCCCCCCCCCCCCCCCCCCCCCCCCCCCCCCCCCCCCCCCCCCCCCCCCCCCCCCCCCCCCCCCCCCCCCCCCCCCCCCCCCCCCCCCCCCCCCCCCCCCCCCCCCCCCCCCCCCCCCCCCCCCCCCCCCCCCCCCCCCCCCCCCCCCCCCCCCCCCCCCCCCCCCCCCCCCCCCCCCCCCCCCCCCCCCCCCCCCCCCCCCCCCCCCCCCCCCCCCCCCCCCCCCCCCCCCCCCCCCCCCCCCCCCCCCCCCCCCCCCCCCCCCCCCCCCCCCCCCCCCCCCCCCCCCCCCCCCCCCCCCCCCCCCCCCCCCCCCCCCCCCCCCCCCCCCCCCCCCCCCCCCCCCCCCCCCCCCCCCCCCCCCCCCCCCCCCCCCCCCCCCCCCCCCCCCCCCCCCCCCCCCCCCCCCCCCCCCCCCCCCCCCCCCCCCCCCCCCCCCCCCCCCCCCCCCCCCCCCCCCCCCCCCCCCCCCCCCCCCCCCCCCCCCCCCCCCCTTGCTATATCAAGGATATCTGCATCAATTTTGGAATAATGCATCAATAAGAGTGGTCCAAGCACAGCCTGCACAACAAGATAGACCTGCTGTCCCTCGAAGTGTTAGATTTTAGACGACTGTTGCTAATCACACGTTTTCATTCACTGCTGCTGATTTGAGAGAAATACTGCATTTAGGGACCGTCGCAGAAGAAAATGGTCCAATAGAGCTAGATGAAACGTTGGTTAGAGGTTGTTTTGGACGAATGGGACATGCTACGCCAGATGCAAAGTGGCCGATTGCTAAGGCAGGATTCTATGGCCAATGGAGGTTTCTGGCTCATGTTTTGATTGTGGCGATTAGTAATCGTCATGCAGGGTTTGATCAGCTGAATAAACAAGTCGGTTCGCAGATGGTGGCTTTGACCTTGAATAGGCCATACTCATTCTCGAACTATTTTTTCGATATTTTGAGGACCCAGATCACTCAGACAGGGTCACAGAGGTTTATGGTTCTACCAAGGCTAACGATGGCGATTATTCATCATTTTGTACATAATTTGCCAGTATTGGAAGACGTGTATGTGCTTGCTTCTCCACCGAATAGAATTTGGTCGATGATGATGTCGATGATCCTCTGAACTCTGCTATGGCTAATGTTGCTGGTGATGTCGCAACAAGTTCAAAAGGAAAGAATATTGATCTAGAGGCTACAGAGAGTGATTCAGATGCTGATATGACTGGTCGTGCAAGTGATACTTCTCCCGTTGAAAGAGGTTCAAAGAGGGTTCGTACTGAGGAAGAAACAGATCCAACATATGAACCGCATGAAGAAGAAATACCGCTACAAAGACGAAGAACTGCTCCTAGATCTTCATTTGCTGATAGACCTGTACAATCAGAGGTACCTGTAGTTGCTACTGTGCCTGCGTCATCTACACAGGGTACGCTGATTTATAGAAGACGAAGACTTCGTCAATCTCCAGTTGCAGCTACCCAATCTGAATCAAGTCAAGAAGATATGCAGAGTGCTTTGATTAGACCTGTTGTTCCTGTAAGCACTGCGTTTACGACACTTCTACGTCCACTTCAACCGCCGTTGATCAGACTTCCTCGATTTCCTCCACGACCTCCTACTAGACCTTCTGGAGTTGCATTCTTTAGACCAACAGTTGAGTCTACTTCTGAACCTGCGCCGATAATGTCGACTCAATTCAAGGTGAATCATCTGGAAATGCGAGTTGTTACATTGGAAGCTCAAATGAAGACCATGCAAGGGTTAGTAGCCAAGCTAGTTGCTGATTTAGAGAAAGAAAAGCGTCAAAGTACTGAACTAAGAGAAAGGCTTAGGCAGTTATTGGCTCAAGGGGGAGATGGTTGTAGGGAGACTGAGTTGAAGAGGAAAGAGGATGAGGATCATGATGATGAGGCTAATGCTGATGGTGAGCCAAGAACTGAAGCTCATACAGCAGCAATAACTCAGGGGGAGTTAGAGAAGGATGTTGCAAGCACATCTGGTGCTGGTGCAGGTACATCTGAGGCTCAACATGATGATTCTGAAGATGATGAAAGTTTGGAAGAAGGTGAGATGATTCCTGATTTGGATTGGACTCAAGATCAACAAGAGTCTCAAGATGAACGAGTTTTTATTCCAAGTTCAAGAACTCTACACTTTATGGTTTTTACCAAGGTTGGAGATGATGAAGATGGAATTACTCTAAGCTGGAGCATTGAAGATTCTAAGGAATTTGATGTGACAGAGTATCCAGTGTCAAGTAGGAATGAAGATCATTTACATCAAATTGATAGAAGAATACCAGCAAGAGGATTCGTAGGAGAAGGTATGAAACCATCTGTCTTTTGGGATTTTGTTTGTGATAGAGATGCTCATACATATGTTACTACTATTTTGAGTTGGTTTTTCGATAATGAGCTGAAATTGTTTATTATTAAAAGAGATGATGGTTGTCAATACTTAAAGCCTTTGAAAAGATATTTTAAAAGCCTTAGTGAATCCGATTTAATGGATTTAGGAAGGAAAAGGCTTGTTAATCCTAGTGGTAATGGTTATGCAAATTACTTTAGTGGAAAGTTGCAAGAAGATTATAGGAAAAGATTCTATGATGATTTTGATAAAACCAGTGTGTTCATAACGCCAAGATCCTTAAAGGAAGTTACAAAGGATGATGGCGCTATAGAATTTGTTCAAAGATCGATTAAGCGTGTACTGAAGGTCCCAGTAAAGAAATGGCCTCAAGATGTTTTGAGTACACTTGATCACTGGGAGATTCACAAGAATACTGGTGAAGCGATGATGTATGGAGATAGAAATAAGAGAGTTATTTTGTTGCGCGTATATGATCCTATGCAGATAGTAAATCTTTCCAGAGATGATCAGAGAAGGTTATACGACACTGAATGTCTGTTTATTCCTTCATGGACCACTGAGGAAAGCAGATATAGGAAGATTTTGCGTATTTGTTTACATGCTAATATTCATGCAAATAGCAGGAGATTATTAATTGATGGATAGTGTTTTTACAAGACTGAAGAAATCGTGTAGCTGATGTCAAGGGGGAGACTGTAAGTGCATGATTCTGTTGACAACAGCAACAGCGATTTGATCAGTATATGTTTATGTTTTGTAATATGTAATTATAGACTTATTGTATGTTTAAACTTGTTATTTGGACTTAAGTAATGTGAATGATTACATATTGATCAGAATTTTGATAGGTTTAATGTTTACGACTTGTATGAGTGTAATTATAAATATCATACAGATACAAGTGATAAACTAGTCACGTTTTGAGTATTAAAGTATACTTAAAAGATGACAAGATGAAGTGTATACAAACTCGTGCTACAGTAACACGAGTTTGTCTAAACACGTGGCCATCACGTGTTTACAATATTAACACGCGTTTGTTAATGGATAATGGGCCTTGATATATACGGTCCATATTTAGCACGCGTTTAGTACTGTTTAGTATAAATACAAATTGAAAATACGTATTTGATAACAGTGATATTAGATAATACACGGAAATTCTGTGCAATTGTAAACTCGCGCGCGTTTAAGGTCTTAGGTTGTTTCAACAACGAAAGACGATAATATAATTAAGCAAACGGGTTATCACGAGAGGATTCCGCACTCTTGTCATAACTATAAGCGTTCTCGTTGACGATCAGTCCACAAGGACCTACAGATCTCATCGGCGATGACAAGATCATAGAGTTTTTATGAGTGGCCTAAACTCTCATGTGCAAATATAACACCGAACTTCTTTGAATTTGATCGAAAATGGTTTGAAAATCTTCCAAAGTGTTTTAAAATGGAAAATGAGTTTAAACACTTGGAAGTTTTGGTTTTATAAACAAACTCCCCCTAAATATATGCATGATATAAACAAAGTTTTTGCATATAAAGGGTGAGTAAAGAGTTTCAAAGTTGCTCACAAACATTAAAAATGAGACAACAAAGGCAGTACACAAAGGCGTTCGATGTCTTGCATCTCATCCAAAACATTATGAGAAACTCAAAGACAAAGTAAATAAACAAAAAGATGAAAAGAGAAAATCTTTTTGGATTTTTCAAAATAAGAAAATGAAAATCTTTTTGGATTTTTCTAAAAATGAAGAAATTACAAAAACGGTTTTAGCACGGGTTATACACTGATGTGTGCATAAGCCACTTTTCATCAAATCATTTGGAAATCCCTTTTGGAACCCATTTGAAATTGGGTCCAATAGTTTTTGAATTCTTGAAAGTCCAAATGTACGTCTCATCGATTTGATGAATCGAAGTTGCATTCCACGAGGAACTAAAACCCGGTGGTTTAGTTAAAAAGAGTTTTCGTGGAAGCAACGATGAAAAATCATTTGATTTCTTTGAAAAGTTTCCAATCTTGGGAGATTGATTTAAAAAATGATTTTTCGAAGCAAAATCATTCACTTTTTGCACAACTGCTTTCACAGGTTTTGGTGCAAGATCAAAAAGTTCCGAAAAAGAATATTTGAATGATTTTGACTCAACTGACTTATCTTTTAAAATCGGTTTCCATTTAGATTTAGTCAATTGAGATTTTGCTTGAGAAATGTGTGATGAATTATCCTCGAATGATAGAAAAGATACTAAAGTAGTTGTTCCATCAACATTTGGTTTCTTAGTGTACTTCTTACCCTTTTGTAAGGAGTAATTGGTAAACTGAGAAACCTTTCTTTCAAAAGGTTTTGAAGATTTACCCGTGTAAACCTTCTTTGGAACATCAGGATCAGTCTGAATAGAAGTTTCAACAGTCTCAACCTTATCACAATCAGTCTGCACAGAAGAATTCACAAACATAAGACAATTAGTTTGAGTACAAACATCAATCATGACTTTGGGAAGGTCAGAATTCACAGATTTGGTTTGTGTTTGCAATTCAATCTCAAGGTTGAAAATTTCCTTTGTCAAAGTTGTTTCTTTTGACTGAAATTGCAAACACTTGTCTTCAAGACACTTGATTTTAGCACAAAAAATGGATCTTTCTTTTTCAAAGTAGTTGTTCCATCAACATTTGGTTTCTTAGTGTACTTCTTACCCTTTTGTAAGGAGTAATTGGTAAACTGAGAAACCTTTCTTTCAAAAGGTTTTGAAGATTTACCCGTGTAAACCTTCTTTGGAACATCAGGATCAGTCTGAATAGAAGTTTCAACAGTCTCAACCTTATCACAATCAGTCTGCACAGAAGAATTCACAAACATAAGACAATTAGTTTGAGTACAAACATCAATCATGACTTTGGGAAGGTCAGAATTCACAGATTTGGTTTGTGTTTGCAATTCAATCTCAAGGTTGAAAATTTCCTTTGTCAAAGTTGTTTCTTTTGACTGAAATTGCAAACACTTGTCTTCAAGACACTTGATTTTAGCACAAAAAATGGATCTTTCTTTTTCAAAGTAGTTGTTCCATCAACATTTGGTTTCTTAGTGTACTTCTTACCCTTTTGTAAGGAGTAATTGGTAAACTGAGAAACCTTTCTTTCAAAAGGTTTTGAAGATTTACCCGTGTAAACCTTCTTTGGAACATCAGGATCAGTCTGAATAGAAGTTTCAACAGTCTCAACCTTATCACAATCAGTCTGCACAGAAGAATTCACAAACATAAGACAATTAGTTTGAGTACAAACATCAATCATGACTTTGGGAAGGTCAGAATTCACAGATTTGGTTTGTGTTTGCAATTCAATCTCAAGGTTGAAAATTTCCTTTGTCAAAGTTGTTTCTTTTGACTGAAATTGCAAACACTTGTCTTCAAGACACTTGATTTTAGCACAAAAAATGGATCTTTCTTTTTCAAAGTAGTTGTTCCATCAACATTTGGTTTCTTAGTGTACTTCTTACCCTTTTGTAAGGAGTAATTGGTAAACTGAGAAACCTTTCTTTCAAAAGGTTTTGAAGATTTACCCGTGTAAACCTTCTTTGGAACATCAGGATCAGTCTGAATAGAAGTTTCAACAGTCTCAACCTTATCACAATCAGTCTGCACAGAAGAATTCACAAACATAAGACAATTAGTTTGAGTACAAACATCAATCATGACTTTGGGAAGGTCAGAATTCACAGATTTGGTTTGTGTTTGCAATTCAATCTCAAGGTTGAAAATTTCCTTTGTCAAAGTTGTTTCTTTTGACTGAAATTGCAAACACTTGTCTTCAAGACACTTGATTTTAGCACAAAAAATGGATCTTTCTTTTTCAAAGTAGTTGTTCCATCAACATTTGGTTTCTTAGTGTACTTCTTACCCTTTTGTAAGGAGTAATTGGTAAACTGAGAAACCTTTCTTTCAAAAGGTTTTGAAGATTTACCCGTGTAAACCTTCTTTGGAACATCAGGATCAGTCTGAATAGAAGTTTCAACAGTCTCAACCTTATCACAATCAGTCTGCACAGAAGAATTCACAAACATAAGACAATTAGTTTGAGTACAAACATCAATCATGACTTTGGGAAGGTCAGAATTCACAGATTTGGTTTGTGTTTGCAATTCAATCTCAAGGTTGAAAATTTCCTTTGTCAAAGTTGTTTCTTTTGACTGAAATTGCAAACACTTGTCTTCAAGACACTTGATTTTAGCACAAAAAATGGATTTTTCAAATCACTGTAACAGTGAGCTCTGCAAATGAACCTTTCAGATAAACAACTCAAATTCTAAAATTAAGCACAAAATAAGCTTGTAATAAGCTTGTGGATCGTTCAGTAACTCTGATTGTTCTCTGATACCAATTGTTAACACTAGAATTCGAGCTATTGTGTGTGTAATTGTGTGTTTTAATGGCGGTTTCTAGTGAGAGAGAGTAGAGAGATGTCAGGGAAAGATTGGATTGTATTATGGGTTAAAAGGTTTCAATAATACAAGGGTTAGTCATAAATGACTTATGGGAGGGGTATTTATACTAATCACTAACTTAACACTAATACCCCTTCCAATACTAGAGTTTACAATTAAACACCATATTTATATTTCTAACACATATGCATTGTAACACTCGTCATTTAAAAATATGAATTTCCAAAAATTTTCGCCTAACGGCGTCAAAGAAAGCGGAAGTAAACTTTAAAAGACCGAACCAACAAAATCTGTTTGGTTCATTTATTAAATGGTGTTACTAGATATATCATTAAAACAAGTTCAAATGGAAACCCATCGGTTGCCCAACATTAAACGACCGACAACATAGTAAACTCAAATCATAAATGTCTAATCATAAAGCAATCATCTAAAGCGAGCAGCCACTATGGGTAACAATAGCCATCCTCATTGCAATCTACCCATGCCTCGCACTTCTCACATCTACCTGCTCACTAATGTTGGACCTGAGGGCACAACACGTTTAAAAAGAACAAGTGTTAGCTAACGAATTAGCTAAGTAAGATAACACATCATTAATAAAAAGTTTGTCCATTTAAACATTATGCAAAAGTCACATTTCATCTTTAAGGCACATATCATCAGAAGTCATCACATCTATTAAATCACATCATGCATTAAACATCTTTCATATATGATGGGTCATCCTAAATGTGCTTAGTCATCTTTTGCATCTTCACATATAACATCTAACATCTTTGTAGTTGTGACCTAAGTCACGCATCTCATATAACATATACATTTTTGTAAGGGTGACATAAGTCACACCCGACTAGATGGACAAACCTTACGGCTGTACATCAATGTCATTAAGGAATGGCAAGCCAATCCCGGAGTAATCCATATGTTCAATACAAGTGGGGCGGGTCAGACCTCCCATATTACTCTTCACATCTTTGACCATGTTACAAGGAGCTACCCAAGCAACCACATCTACGCACCCGCCGGGCAAGGGCAAGTACGGGTTAAGCTTAACACTTTTATCTAAAATTACGAGCTCAATTTCACATCTCATATGGTTTAGGTGTTCATATTACCTAAACATTATCACATATACATCTTAACGTTTGGGCCCTTAAACGTGCACGTGTCATGGCAACTTAATAAGTCTAGTGAACTAGATAAACAAGCCATGCAATCATGCACATTTCACATATCATCAACATATCATCACATTTCAATTCATCTCAAAACATTACATAGCATTTCATAGCATATCATTATATCTCATATCATTGCATAACATTTCATAGCATATATTTACATTTCATATCATAGGGACTGCATTTCAGGCCTCAATAGTCATTTACATAACCCATATCACCTCCCGTGTAACCCCGAATACCCATAAGTAATCAAGATATCAATTGGGAAGTTATTACATGAAAACCATGTTTTTGTTGAACCCTCAGCATGTGAAAGTAGTGTATCTTACCTCGTTGAAGAGCACAACAAATGATAACGTAAGTTACCGAGCTTTGCAAGTATTCCCGACTACCTATAATCATTAAACGACCAATAAATGAGCTAACCAAAAAACCCACTTACTTATGGTCATGAATCATGTCTAAATACCTATATATATGACTCACAACAATGCTTGATGCATCGGAGGTTCGTTTAATACTTTAGAGCTTACATAACTCGACGGAACTCGGCATTCACTCACTAAATTAACCTTTCTGGAAACTTGACATCATAATCATCTTTTAAAATCATTACCATTAGAAATTAGACTCTCTCACGATTCCGTGGATAGCTTATTTGTCAAAAACGGAGTTACGGTTCAAAAGTTATGGCCTTTTGAAAATTCTGTCGCTATTGCGTCGCAATGGACAAATTGCGTCGCAACTTAAGTCACTGTATTCTAGTTGCACCGTAACTTAGGTGTTGCACCTCAATTGGCGCCGAATTTACACAAACCTCATTGTTTAACCTCCAAAACTTAACCAAACACACCCCAAACGATCCAAAACCTTATGAACGACTTTTGTACCTCAAAATTCATCATTTACGACCATAATGATGCAATGAAATCATTTATTAACCCCTACTTGATTTGCATCACAATAACAAACGTTTTAGGTCACCGAATCGATCAAAACACACGTTTTTGACATCAATTAATCCTCTAATGACCTAGATCAGTTATGAAACAAATCAAGGAATTGAAAAGACATAAAATCAATGTTATTATACCTTGGATACCTGGAGATTACAAAGAGGATGCAAAAAGTTGATCAAAACACACTCGAATCAACCACACGATGATGAAATCGAACAATAGAATGCTATGGAACCAAGGGGACGGCTAGGGCTTCAAATGAAATGTATTTTCTCTGTATTATAAGTCTAATGACAGGTTATTAGACCCTTAACCCGTTTTTGAGTTTAACCCTATGTCAAAACTAGTCCCTAAGCTTCCAAACGGCTCATATTTAGCTCAAAACACCTATAGGGAATACTTATAACTCATTAAACACTTCAAGAACCTCTATAGGCATATAAATACACCTTAAACACATTAGTACATCAATCATTAAGGCATTTAACCTCACACGTATAGCACATTAAACACATCTAAGCATTAAATCTCCTAGAGACTTAACGGACGCAAGGTGTTGACTTAACAATTCAAATCAACCATTAAATAAAAGTTCGGGATGTTATAATTACCTCCCCCTTAAGAGGATTCCGTCCTCGGAATCGCTTCAGCATCAAATAGGTGAGGTTAGTTACCCCGCATTACGGACTCGGTTTCCCATAATCAAACTTTCTCCAAGAGTATGCCTCCATTTCGCAAACACAAGGTCAATTTGCTTCATACGAAGCTTATTTACTTAAGCCAAGAATCTTAAACGTCTCATCTACAACCACTTTCTTATCACCAATGCTCCCATCTTCCAATGGAGTCACATTGGTTTCATCATCAAGGCATATGTTTAATAACACTCATGAAAGTACTATGGATGTCATCTAAAAGCAATACACAAGCACATATCATATATCTTCAAGAGTTTACCCTTTTATGAAGGTCATATACACTAGATAACGGAACTCCATGCTTACTTCACCTATATAGAAAGTGGCAAGCTTCACCACGTGCACATACTCATGAGTAACGGGAAAAAGGAGCATTTTAGTCAAATCGTCTACAATGACTCATATCACATCATTGCCTCTTAGGGATTATAAGCAACTTTGTCACATAACCATAGTCATATAAGTACATTTCTGCTTCGGAATTACCAATCGTTGCATCTTTCCATATAGCGTTTGGCGCTCAGGTTTGACTTGAGCACAAGTCACACATTTTTGCACATGCATTATCAAATCATTCAGATGGGTTTCATATCAGCATACATATTTGTACCACCTGGATGAATAGAATATCAAGACCTATGGGCCTCTTCAAACACTAGCGCTCGGTTGTCACCAACCAAAGGTACCCGAATTTGGCCCTTGTATGTCTGAAGGCCACGGCTGTTCACCTCCATCTCCAGTCGTTTCTTCTCGCCTACACCTTCACTATTCACATTAGCATCTAAAAGAGCTCTAACCTGAGTTGACTTGATAAGTTCATGCAACCCAGATTCAACTCGAGTAACCATAAAACATAACTTACTAGTAGCTTGCCTTTTTGACTTAAAGCATCTGCCACGACATTAGCTTTACCCGGATGGTATTTGATTTCACAATCATAATCTTTAAGTAATTCCATCCATATTCTTTGTCTCATATTCTTATCTTTATGAGAAAACACATATTGCAAGCTCTTATGATCAGTGAATAGAGTGCACTTAGTGCCATATAAATAATGTTTCCACAACTTCAATTCAACGACAACTGCAACAAGCTCTAAATCATGAGTAGGATAATTCTTCTCATGAGGCTTCAACTGACGTGAAGCATAGCAATGACTTTGTCTCGCTGCATAAGAACACAACCCAAACCCGTAGAAAAAGCATCACTATACTCAACCAAATCATCTATGCCCTCGGGTAAGGATAAAACAGGAGCTTCACATAATTTCTTCTTCAACGTCTGAAAAACTCTTTCTTGTGAATCAGTCCACAAGAACTTCACTCCTTTCTTTGTCAGCTCGGTGATAGGCTTAGCAATCCTAGAGAAATCTTGAATAAATCTCCGGTAGTACATGCTAAACCAAGAAAACTCTTGATCTCAGTAGGAGTTTTAGGCTGCTCCCACTTCGATACGGCTTCAATCTTGGAAGGATTGACTTTAATTCCCTCAGAAGAAGTTACATGCCCAAGGAAATGAACTTCCTTAAGCCAGAATTCGCATTTGGAGAATTTAGTATAAAGCTTTTTCTCCCTAAGGACTTCAAGAATAGCCCTTAAATGCGCACGATGTTCGGCTTCGGTCTTTGAAAACACCAAGATGTCGTCAATAAAAACAATCACGAAATGATCCAAGAATGGGCGACAAATACGATTCATAAGATCCATAAAAGCAGCCGGCGCATTTGTCAAACCAGAAGGCATGACTAGAAAATCATAATGACCATAACGAGTACATAACGATGTCTTAGCTACACATTTCTCCTTAACTTTCAATTGGTGATAACCAGAACGCAAATCAATCTTAGAAAAGTAGGAAGCACCTTGCAATTGATCAAAGAGATCATCAATTCGAGGAAGAGAATACTTAATCTTAAATGTTCGCTTATTAAGCTCCTGGTAGTCAATACACATACACCTAGAACCATCTTTCTTCTTTACATACAAGATAGGAGCTCCCTAAGGCGTGGAACTCGGACGAATAAAGCCTTATCAATCAATGATTTAATCAAAGATAATAGCTCCTTCATTTCTGTAGGAGCAAGACAAATAAGGTGCCTTGGCGAGAACTTGACCTCACGGTCAGAAAGAAGATCAAGGAGATCCTCAGGAAACGCGTCATAATATATGAATGATATCAACAGTAGAAACGAAAGGCGAACTCATTCACACAGGCGAGAAAAAACAATACATCGATAGAATAAACTTAAGAATCGTTGTCAAGGAAATGACCTTTCTATAATACTTTATTAAGCGTCAATAGATATAAAACCATCTTCCACATAAACTCATGATTTGATATAAAACATAGAACAACATCAACACCTTTCAATTACTCCATCGTCAGCTTCAATTCATTCCTCCTAGCGTAGAAGGCAAATAGAATTAATAGGGAAGATCCAACTTCAATCTAGGGAAGTAACCGAAGTATCCTTCATAAACCTAATGCAACATTATCATTACTAGTTAATCATCTTGGCATCAAATTCACCATGTAAGGAAACCTTGCATACATATTCAACGAACATTACCTTCATTTCTTTTTCATAAGTTTCATGCGGTAAATACATTCCACTCTTATCATATCTTAACTTATATATGTCACTTTCATCACATCTTTGACATCATCTATAGGGTATGCGCATATAGCATATGGAATGAAACAACAAATATGCGTTTCATCGCCGTGAGTAAATAATTTCACACATCTCAGGCATCCATGTCACTAGAGTTATAACACGATGTTTACTCTCAACACATAAAGATACGATACATAGAAATATCTCCAACTTCGTACCTTGAACAACGGTCAACACAAGCATGGCCACACAAACACGCTTGCATCGTGATACACTTGCAATTATGTTCCGGACCATAATTGTAATTATATCCTTTCACCCGCGTGTTCGCTACCACACTTTTGTATCGCCTTCTTTTCACCAAATCCATTCGCGCGACCTTCTTCACGCATACAACATCTCATTTCCTTTACGATCCTTGTCACAAACCCCGTGGGTTGAACATTAATGGAATACCATTTCACCTAATCCTCCAACTTTCTTTCATTTCAATCACTTCACACATAATTTACAGTGCACGTTCATCAAATTTAGTTAGGGAAATAGTACATCACCTCGAGGACCGTCTATCGTAGCAACTGATTACTCTAGCAACGGAGAAGCGAGAAACATGAGAATAAAGGCTAAAAGACACATTCACATATCAGCAAAACAATTATCGTATAGCCTTAATCCTACACTCTCACTCATCCCAAAACCATCCTAAGGTATTTCATCTCAAGGCTAAAGCACTACTACTTAAACCTACCATGTCTCACCTTACGGTTTAAGTCCAAATCCTATGGTCATATAGTCATTGGTTTACTTAAACCATTTCTATGATACCAACATGTAACACCCGTCGTTTAAAAATATGGATTTCCAAATTTTTTTGCCTAACAACGTCAAAGAAAGCGAAAGTAAACTTTAAAAGACCAAACCAACAAAATCTATTTGGTTCATTTATTAAATGGTGTTACTAGCTATATCATCAAAACAAGTTCAAATGGAAACCCATCGGCTGCCCAACATTAAACGACCGACAGCATAGTAAACTCAAATCATAAATGTCTAATCATAAAGCAATCATCTAAAGCGAGCAGCACTATGGGTAACTATAGCCACTCATTGTAATCTACCCATGCCTCGCACTTTTCACATCTACCTGCTCGCTAATGTTGGACCTGATGGCACAACACGTTTAAAAAGAACAAGTGTTAGCTAACGAATTAGCTAAGTAAGATAACACATCATTAATAAAACATTTGTCCATTTAAACATTATGGAAAAGTCACATTTCATCTTTAAGGCACATATCATCACAAGTCATCACATCTATTAAATCACATCTTGCAAAACAATTATCGTATAGCCTTAATCCTACACTCTCACTCATCCCAAAACCATCCTAAGGTATTTCATCTCAAGGCTAAAGCACTACTACTTAAACCTACCATGTCTCACCTTACGGTTTAAGTCCAAATCCTATGGTCATATAGTCATTGGTTTACTTAAACCATTTCTATGATACCAACATGTAACACCCGTCGTTTAAAAATATGGATTTCCAAATTTTTTTGCCTAACAACGTCAAAGAAAGCGAAAGTAAACTTTAAAAGACCAAACCAACAAAATCTATTTGGTTCATTTATTAAATGGTGTTACTAGCTATATCATCAAAACAAGTTCAAATGGAAACCCATCGGCTGCCCAACATTAAACGACCGACAGCATAGTAAACTCAAATCATAAATGTCTAATCATAAAGCAATCATCTAAAGCGAGCAGCACTATGGGTAACTATAGCCACTCATTGTAATCTACCCATGCCTCGCACTTTTCACATCTACCTGCTCGCTAATGTTGGACCTGATGGCACAACACGTTTAAAAAGAACAAGTGTTAGCTAACGAATTAGCTAAGTAAGATAACACATCATTAATAAAACATTTGTCCATTTAAACATTATGGAAAAGTCACATTTCATCTTTAAGGCACATATCATCACATTTCAATTCATCTCAAAACATTACATAGCATTTCATAGCATATCATTATATCTCATATCATTGCATAACATTTCATAGTATATCATTACATTTCATATCATAGGGACTGCATTTCAGGCCTCAATAGTCATTTACATAGCCCATATCACCTCCCGTGTAACCCCGAATACATCAAGATATCAATTGGGAAGTTATTATATGAAAACCATGTTTTTGTTGAATCCTCAACGTGTCAAAGTAGTGTATCTTACCTCGTTGAAGAGCACAACAAATGATAACGTAAGTTACCGAGCTTTGCAAGTATTCCCGACTACCTATAATCATTAAACGACCAATAAATGAGCTAACCAAAAAACCCACTTACTTATGGTCATGAATCATGTCTAAATACCTATATATATGACTCACAACAATGCTTGATGCATCGGAGGTTCGTTTAATACTTTAGAGCTTACATAACTCGACGGAACTCGGCATTCACTCACTAAATTAACCTTTATGGAAACTTGACATCATAATCATCTTTTAAAATCAATAACATTAGAAAATAGACTCTTTCACGATTCCGTAGATAGCTTATTTGTCAAAAACGGAGTTACGGTTCAGAAGTTATGGCCTTTTGAAAATTCTGTCGCTATTGCGTCGCAATAGGCAAATTGCGTCGCAACTTAAGTCACTGTATTCTAGTTGCACCGTAACTTAGGTGTTGCGCCTCAATTGGCGCCGAATCTACACAAACCTCATTGTTTAACCTCCAAAACTTAACCAAACACACCCCAAACGATCCCAAACCTTATGAACGACTTTTGTACCTCAAAATTCATCATTTTAAGACCATAATGATGCAATGAAATCATTTATTAACCCCTACTTGATTTGCATCACAATAACAAACGTTTTAGGTTACCGAATCGATCAAAACACACGTTTTTGACATCAATTAATCCTCTAATGACCTAGATCAGTTATGAAACGAATCAAGGGATTGAAAAGACATAAAATCAATGTTATTATACCTTGGATACCTAGAGGTTACAAAGAGGATGCAAAAACTTGATCCAAACACACTCAAATCAACCAAACGATGATGAAATCGAACAATAGAATGCTATGGAACCAAGGGGACGGCCAGGGCTTCAAAGGAAATGTATTTTCTCTGTATTATGAGTCTAATGACAGGTTATTAGACCCTTAACCCGTTTTTGAGTTTAACCCTATGTCAAAACTAGTCCCTAAGCTTCCAAACGGCTCATATTTAGCTCAAAACACCTATAGGGAATACTTACAACTCATTAAATACTTCAAGCACCTCTATAGGCATATAAATACACCTTAAACACATTAGTACATCAATCATTAAGGCATTTAAGCCTCACACATATAGCACATTAAACACATCTAAACATTAAATCTCCTAGAGACTTAACGGACGCAAGGTGTTGACTTAACGATTCAAATCAACCGTTAAATAAAAGTTTTGGATGTTACATGCATCATCAACAAACAAGTTCTTGACTACCTTCATTTTTGCAGGTAGTTTTGTGCAAGTTTTCGAATTTGTTTCAGTGTGTTCTATATAAAATTCTATTAACTTAAACTTGGCCACATACTTTAACAAAAATCTGACATCATTGTCATTCCCTAGAGCATGAAGGCCAAAGTCAAGATCACTATCTGGTGCTTTAAAGTGATACCACATTGGAGTGTTGTTTACATACCCTAACTCTTTAATCATATCATTAAGTTCAAGCATAGAGAATGCATCACCATCTATAAAGTCAACATAACTCACCTTTCCATCAACATAACTCCTTGATTCTCCCATGGTAAATACCCCCCATGATAAATTTCAAGTCAAAAAAGATCAGGGCTTTTTTCTGAAAAATATAAATAACAATATTGTTATTATAAAAACTATAAAAAGAAAACTTCTTTACAAATTTTGTAACAACCAATCAATTAAAAAAACAGAAATAATAATAATAATAATAATAATAATAATAATAATAATAATAATAATATAATAATAGAGATAGAAATATAATAATAATAATAATAATAATAATAATAATAAAACATACCTTATACTTGAGTGAGGTCAATCATCTCATCATTGCTACGAATATGCCAGTCTGACACCATCATTCTTGTTTCTGATTATAAAACAATAAGAAATTCTGATTATTTAGAAGATTACGCTAATGATGGATTTTTCTGGTGTTTATATAACCTAGGGATTAGGTTTCCATTGATACATTTGTTTTAGATTGGAATTCGTAAGGTTAACAAGTATTATAAAGGGTTAAAGTGGTTTATAAACGGTGTTTAGGGTGTATTTTACGTAAGTACCCATCACGTGTTTCATCACGTGACTGAATAACGGGTGGAAATAAACGAAAGTTAGTTTTTGGACCACCGTTGCAAAAGAAACCTTAAAGTCGGACCACGATTGCATCGATAAGTGTTTTTGGATTGTCCTTGCAAAAGGGGTGATAACACATGGACCAAAAATGCAATTTACTCATGAGTAAATGTTTGGGCCTCATAAATTATGATTAAAAAAGTTAATATGTGAGTGTTTCACATCTAAGCTTAGGTACCTTATAGTCTTATATAACCATTCGCTTTAGTTTATACATCAAAATATACCTTCTAAATTTTCACCGATAAATGTAACTGATTTAAATAATTTGCATCATATTTTCATATATCAATCAATTTCTTTATGATATTTATTTTAAAAGAAAGTTTCATTATATACCCCTAGGGTATATTATATTTTCAACTTTCACCTCTCTATCATCACATATCCCTATGGTGACTTTTTGTATCATTACATACCCTTCACCCTAACGGACATTTGTGACTCTCCGTTAACCTCCTCACGTGCATACCATGTGAGGGTATTTTAGTCTTTTTCACTACAAAAATCTTATTCCTTAGGTCAAAGTTTGTCTTCTTCTTCCTCTTGCCAACCCATTTCTTCCTAAACAAATCTACCCAAAACAAATCTATATCTATACATATCAAAACAAAAATCCAAGATATGTTGCAGATCTATATCAATATACATACACAAGATCCATCAATTTATCTACATCGTTGTATCTATGTGCCAAATCTATATCAATATAAATACACAATATATCGATATACATACACAATATACACACACACACCATTTTTCTTTGACCTCTCTCTAATCTCTCTCTCTACCATTGTTTTTCCCATTATCTGCTACCATACCGTTGGATCCGACAAGTCTCGTCTCCTTCAATCTTCTTTGTGACCGTTTCAACTTGGAAACCACCACCAACAATCTACCATCTGCCATATCCCTCTGGGTACAACGAAAACCCCATCCCAACGAAACCCCACAACCAGCCACCAACTCTACCACCACGCGCCTACACTTACCCACCGGCCACCTCCACCGGAAACAAAAAGCGAATAAAAAAGAAGACAAAGAGAGATGAATCATCTGGGTTTTGTGGCTTATTATTATTATTATTATTATATTATTATTATTATATTATTATTATTTTATTATTATTATTTATATTATTATTATTTATTATTATTATTATTATTATTATTATATTATTTATTATATTATGTAGAGTCCCTCACACGATGGTTTAACCCACGAGTGTAAAATAACAAGTCAAGTATGAACTAGAATCGGACTAGTATTACTTTAAAATATATATGCAAGAATATAAACAAAGTAATAAATGACTTAAGCAATATTTAAACAAGTAAATAAATGATGGAACACAAATGTAATTTTCAAGTGTATTTTCTTTATTGATGTATAAACAAAATACAAGATCGTTGCGGAACCTAGATATTACACGTATGTAACTATCTAAACAATCTTTGAATTACAAGTGATCTATACTTGCTAAATAATCTCCTTGGATCGATATACTTAAAGTTGTGAAGTATACCTGTTTAGATCGAGAGTATTATAGCAAGTTCACCAAATTGCTAAAAAGTAATTTTCTCAAAGAAATGACTTTGTATTTATAGGCAACAAAATTCATCAGTGAATTTTGTGCCGTACAAATATGGTTGCATGTATTTAATGATCCGACAAGAACATTAAATGCATTGGTTAAGGTACAAGGATAAAGTCACATAAATATGACTTTATTCTTTTAACCAACCACCTTCACACACGTATATACCTTGGTAAAGAACAAGTGGAATGTCCTTTGGAAAGTGTGTAAAGGCAAAAGTCAATTCCTCGATATCAGTGTTCAGACTTGTAAGGTCTAGAACACTGACAATCCTCCAGTGTTCAGACTTGTAAGGTCTAGAACACTGACAATCCTCCAGTGTTCAGATCTGGTAAGACTTCCAGTGGACTCCGCCATTTGTCAGTCTTCTTTATTCTGACTTCAGTCTTTGACTTCAGTGAGAACGTCTTCAGTAGAGTAGATCTGGACTGGGGGTGAAGTCCAGTGAGCTAATCTGGAGAATACTCCAGATTTCCTATACAAGTATTTGCTCACTGTTCTTCCATTATTTCTGGACAAATCTTCAGAGGGACTCCAGATTCCAAGTCTGGAGTAGGTCCAGTAATTACCATTTCTGGATAGATCTTCAGTAAGGATCCAGTAGTCGAGTCTGGAGCGAGTCCAGTAAATCTGGACCTAACAAATTCCCCCTATTTGTTTAGAAATAATGCAAGTGTTTTCAAGCTTATATCTATACAACTTTGTATTCTTGAAAAACACAAGTCTTGATTTTAGTCTAAAAAATCTAAGTTACTGGAAAACACTTTATAGATCATGAGTGTTTTCAGTTTCATCTTTTAAGTTCTAACTTAGACTAAATCTGATCATTTACTTGTATGAATTAAAAATTGCAACTAATATTACATACATCAACTGATAAATAGTTACAATTTTTATCAAACGATAAATTACAATAAGTAAATGATATAAGAGTCAGGCCCTTCTCTTTGATGTCTGTCCTGGAGCATCTTCAGAAGCCTTTCTCTTTGGTGATGGAGAAGATGGTGTAGATTCTGGTGATTTCATGCCAATTGCAACTTCCATCTGTTGCTTTCTTCTCCATACCTTCTCAACTCTGTTCAGAAATGATTTACCTTCCCTGGTCAACTTTATATAAAACTTTGACATACCTTCATGATGATCAGCCAACTTGATTTCGGCACCAGTGATCCTTCTAGCATCAGCCCTGAAATTCAACATTTCATTATACTTGTCTTTCCATTTGGCTGTCTGGATCATTGCTTCAGTTTCCTTTGACACTCTCTGTTGTACTTCTCCAGACTGGAGTTGTTGACGATTGATTTTCAGAGATGTGTCAAGGGGAATGAATGTGCTAACATCAGCATCTTTGATTGCTTTGATCTGTTTGGCAGTCAGTTTTGGTAGGCCAGTCAACTTCTTCCTGTACTCTAACTCCAGAGCACCAACATTTTTCCTTATCTTCTTCTGGAGGTTCACCAGTTCCTCCTTTCTCTGCCTGATAAGTTCTGGTACACTAACGCATAAATTATTGAATCATTCTGTTGCTTTCTTCTCCATACCTTCTCAACTCTCTTCAGAAATGATTTAACGTCAGTCGACAAATCTGTCTTCCCCCTGAACGTTAAGGCAATCTCCTTCAGTTCGCTCCATCCAAACGCCTGGACTGAAGTACTCTGTCTTTCATCTGTAAAGTTACCTTCCCTGGTCAACTTTATATAAAACTTTGACATACCTTCATGATGATCAGCCAACTTGATTTCGGCACCAGTGATCCTTCTAGCATCAGCCCTGAAATTCAACATTTCATTATACTTGTCTTTCCATTTGGCTGTCTGGATCATTGCTTCAGTTTCCTTTGACACTCTCTGTTGTACTTCTCCAGACTGGAGTTGTTGACGATTGATTTTCAGAGATGTGTCAAGGGGAATGAATGTGCTAACATCAGCATCTTTGATTGCTTTGATCTGTTTGGCAGTCAGTTTTGGTAGGCCAGTCAACTTCTTCCTGTACTCTAACTCCAGAGCACCAACATTTTTCCTTATCTTCTTCTGGAGGCTCACCAGTTCCTCTTTTCTCTGCCTGATGAGTTTTGGTACACTTACAACATAAATTATTGAATCATAAATCTGTTCTTCTTTAGCGTAAAAGGAGCGTATATGAACATCATCCAATGCATTCAGACATTGATGAACTCTGGGGTCATCATTCATCTTTTTGTACACATCAATGTTTATGCCCAACCTGCGAGCATTATAAGAGTCCAGAGTCCCCATTGTTGCCATCTCCCTTTGATGGGCCAGCAGTTCATCTTTTTGATTTCTCTTGAAGATCTCAATCATTATGCATTCTTGTTGCAGCTTCTTAGAGGTTGTATCAGTCACATTTTTTCTAAGTGCCTGCACTTCCTTTTTAATAATTTCAACTTCTTTAGGCAAGTGCTTTGGCAGCTCAACTTCAATCATTTTCACAACTTCTGGTAACAAACCGCCCTGAATTGTTCGAAGAACAGACCCAGAAATCTCTTCAGTGATTTCTTTAGCATACTGGATCCGAACTTCCTTGTACATTCATCACTGATCGTGATGGCAACAGCATTCTGATCGAGGGTGGGTCTACTTTCCAATAAAAGATATATGATTGGAAATTGAATGAATTTGAAGAAGTAAATGAAGGAATTTTAAGGATTTTGGGGAGTAAATGTTCGAAGTAAATGAAATTGAAAGTGAAAGAGGGTATATATAGGAGAGAAAATGTGGAACTCAAACGGTTTATTTGAAATTATCAAATATAATTTTTACCGGGGTTCTGAGATCCGCATTAAGTACATCACATCACACATTAATGTGTGATTGTTCACCGCCCACAAAACCTAACAAGTTGTGCTTTTTATCTTCCCAAGGTAAAAATACCATCATTACTTTGAAAAATTTACATGCCACGTAGGATTATAAGATAAATATCTTTGAAAAGTTTACTTACGTGGCACGCACAATGATCAAGTATTTAAAAAATATTATGACTCATTTCAGTGCATCTGGAGGTTGACTGGACACTCCAGTATCACTGGTGGATTAGTCCAGTGAAGCATGTACTGATGGTACACTGGGGGGACACTCCAGTAAAGTACCAGTGAAAACCATTTGAAAGAGACTGGTAACCTCAAACATGCACGTCAACTAATACAGACAAATGAGAGGGACACATTTACAAGGAAACAAATGTCACCTCAAACACGCACTTCAACCTGTCCAATTACCAGTGAGAGGGACACATTTACAAAGCACCAGTAATATTTTCTGAAGAATTTGTCCAGTGAGAAAATAAATTAATAAATTCCCCCTGAACTTAAAACATTTTTAAGAACCAAAATATCTTTCAAGTCTTCCCCCTGGAATGTTGATCCAGAAATCTATTAATGCAAAGATAGTACACAATGGCGTTCAATATCTGAGCAGTCATAAATTTATAAATCTTTTAATCAAAGATCCTCAGTAGTACACAATGGCGTTCAATACCAAGGTTCCAGATTTAAGGGTTTAACATTCCCAACTCACCAACAAGATATTCAAAAGTTTTGACATCCAGAGGTTTAGTAAAAATGTCAGCGAGTTGTTTGTCAGTGGGAATAAAATGGAGTTCAATGTTGTTTTTCATAAGATGATCACGAATAAAACGATACCTGAGATCAATGTGCTTTGTTTTGGAGTGCATGACTGGATTGTTTGAGATAGCAATGGCACTGGTATTATCACAAAAGATTGGGGTCTTTGAATTCTTAATACCATAATCAAGCAACTGGTTCTTCATCCAGAGTATCTGAGCACAACAACTGGCTGCAGACACGTATTCAGCTTCAGCAGTGGATAATGAAACTGAAGTTTGCTTTTTACTGGTCCAACTGACCAGTTTGCCACCAAGGAAATGACATCCACCAGTAGTGGATTTCCTGTCTATCTTACAACCTGCATGATCTGAATCTGAATAACCCATTAGATCCATGCCTGAGCCTTTGGGATACCAAAGACCCAAACTCGGGACACCCTTAAGGTACTTCAGTATGCGCTTTACAGCAAGCATATGAGATTCCTTTGGATTAGACTGATATCTGGCACATAAACATGTTGAAAACATAATATCTGGTCTACTGGCAGTTAAATACATCAGTGAACCAACCATGCCTCTATAGACAGTGGTGTTCACTGGTTTTCCATCTGGATCTAAGTCCAGTGTCAGTGGTGCAGAAATTGGAGTTGGTTTAGATGGTGAAGAGTTCATATCAAATTTCTTTAAAAGATCTCTAACATATTTCTCCTGATTAATAAAAATGCCATCTTTGTTTTGTTTAATCTGGAGTCCAAGAAAATACGTTAATTCACCCATCAAACTCATTTCATATTCAGTTGACATTATTTTCGAAAATTTCTTGCACATGTTTTCATCAGTAGACCCAAAAATAATATCATCAACATAAATTTGTACCATTAACAGATTACCTTTTTCATGAAGAATAAATAAGGTATTGTCAATTGCACCTCGTTTGAAACCATTTTTCAATAAATGTTTAGTCAGAGTATCATACCAGGCTCGTGGGGCTTGTCTGAGGCCATACAGCGCTTTGTCCAGACGATATACCCAATGTGGATGCTTTTCATCAACGAAACCTGGTGGTTGTCTGACATAAACTTTTTCTTCAAGCTTCCCATTCAAGAAAGCACTCTTTACATCCATCTGGTAGACCTTGAACTGATGATAAGCAGCGAATGCTAAGAATATTCTGATTGCTTCAAGTCTAGCCACTGGAGCAAATGATTCATCAAAGTCAACATCTGACTGGCAGTAGCCTTGTGCTACCAGTCTGGCCTTGTTTCTGATTACGTGGCCATCTTCATCGACCTTGTTCCTGAAGACCCATCTTATTCCAATTGGTTCTTTCTTTCCAACTGGGAGAGGAACCAGATACCAGACCTTGTTCCTTTCAAACTGGTGAAGCTCTTCTTGCATAGCAGTCACCCAGCTTGGATCTTCCATAGCCTCGTCAATCTTCTTTGGTTCATTCAGTGACAAGAAACTGACATACAAGCATTGATCACTGGAGGCTCTTCTGTTCTGAACTCCTCTACTGGAGTCACCTATGATCTGATCGATAGGATGAGCTTTTGTCCATCTAGAGTACTGACCAGGATTGTTACTGACAACAATATCAGTGCAAGGGTTCAGTTGAGTTTCAGGATGAGGATCCTGGTAAACTATTTCAACATCTTCATCTGAATCAGTAAGATCACGATTTGCATCATGAAATTCTTCAATGGAAGGCATTTCCTGAAGTACTGGTTCAGTTTGAAATTCTTCATATGAAGACATTTTAGGAATAGTTTCAACTGATACTGATACTGGGGGAGTAGTACGTACATCTGATCCAATAACAAGTTCATTTGGTAGTTTGAAACTTATTGAAGGATAGAAAGGTGTACTAGTGGGGATCTTCTTCTTACGAACTAGTTCCAAGTCAGAATGACTGGAAACTTCTTCAGGTGAATCTTTGCAGTTGATGGGATCAGATTCACCAAAGATAATTGGAACTACTGGGGGAGAAACAAGGGCAGGCTTTTTATTGATTGCATTATTTGATTCATCAAAAGTAACATGTATGGACTCTTGTACCTTCTCCAGTATCTTGTTGTAGACTCTAAAGGCTTTGCGAATGGCTGAATATCCTAAGAAATATCCTTCATCAGCTTTGGCATCAAATTTTCCTAACTGAGTGGAGTCGTTCAGGATGTAAACTGGACATCCAAAAACGTGAAAATAACCAATATTTGGTTTTCTGTTTCTCAATATTTCATAGGAAGTCTTCTTGTGTCGCTTCACGTACACTGATCGATTCTGGGTGTGGCAAGCAGTTGCAATTGCTTCAGCCCAGAAACTGGTAGGAAGACCAGATTCAGCTAGCATACTCCTGGCAGCTTCTATCAGCGTTCGATTTTTCCTTTCTACCACTCCATTCTGCTCTGGAGTGTGTGCTGACAAGAAGTTCTGGGAGACACCAGTGTCAGTACATAATTTCTCCAGAGTTGCATTCTGGAATTCTGTTCCATTGTCACTTCTTAACTGACACACTTTTTGCTTATGCTTCAGTTCAATCTGCTTGATAAGAGAGATGATTTCAGCAGCAGCTTCACTTTTAGACCTGAGAAAGACCACCGAACAATATCTGGAGAATTCATCTACGATCACCAGGGTGTATCTTTTACCAGCACGAGTCTGAACATTCACTGGACCAAAGAGGTCCATATGAAGCATGTGAAGTGGTTTAGTAATGCTGAAGTTCTGTCTGGTCTTGAAACTGGCACGTTTCTGCTTTCCCATCTCACATCCTGGACATGGCCTTTCCTTTTTGAAGGAAATTGAAGGTATCCCATCTGCCAGTTGTTTTCTAGACAACTTATTAATATTTTTAAAATTTAAATGGGATAACCTTTTATGCCATAACCAGTTTGTGTCTTCATCAGCTTGAGTATAGAAACATTGCTCTGAAGAAGAGCTTTCCATATCCATCACATACACGTTCCCTTTTCTGGGAGCAATCAATACTACCTTCCAGTCCTTGTTGAATACAATGCCATGAACAATATTGAATAGAACTTGATAGCCATCATCACACAGTTGGCTTACACTGATCAGGTTATATTTCAAACCATTCACATATGCAACACGTCTGAATTTGACTTGTACATTGTTCAGAACACCATACCCCTCAGTCTTTCCACAACCATCATTTCCAAAAGTAATGGAGGGTCCATCAGAAATGATGAATTCCTCCAGCAGGGTCTTACATCCGGTCATTGTCCTGCCAGCTGCACTGTCAAGATACCAGGTATGTTTCATTCGATCACCATGCACATCCACCAGATATATCAGTTAGATTTGGGAACCCATCGACTGATGGGTTCACTGGATCCTCCCTTATGGATCCTTGGGGGTATCTGGTTGAGTTCACTTTCTTCAACAGTAATTTTTGTTGAAAACACTACTGGAGTTGATAGTTTAGAAACCTTTTTCTTTTTTTTAATTAAAGGAATATTTTTCTCTTTCTTAGAAAAAGGTTTGGTAGTTTGTATAGGGCCAGATGAAGTACCCTCAAAGTTGTTTAATCTTGCATGACAGCTTTGAACCTGACGAGCCAGTAGTTGAAACTGGCTCTCCAACCTTAACAAAATAGATTCTTCAGATGAAACCTGAGCCTTTCCAGTTGACTGGACTTTTGGCTTAGGAAGGGAACTGTTCTTTTTCCTTTGAACCTGGGGTTCATTAGAAACAGTCTGAGGCAAAGGTTTATGCTTATTGACCTTTTTAACTGGAGCAGTCATCTGGGATGCTCCAGTCTTGACCTCCAAAAATTGAGCTGGTATTATACAAGATTTTGGGGTAGAAGGTTCATCATATATGGTACTAGGTTTAACCTCCTCTGGTAACCGGTCAATTACTGGTATTAATGCTGCAACATGAGTATTTCCATCCAGATATGCACATTTTTGGGATGGAAATTGGTTTACTCCAGCATCATATGGCTTTCTTGTTTCAAGCCATGATTGAATAACCTGTTTTTCTTTTTGCAAAATTATTTCCAGGTCATGTTTTTCTTGAACCAGTTGTTCAGTTACCAAAACTTGTGCTTGAAATGCCAGTTCAATATCTTGAAGTTCTTTTAATTTTGATTTTAAAGCAGCTATTTCAGAGGAATCTGTTTCTAAGCCATTTAGACTGTCAAATCTAACTGTTTCCACAAAAATTAAATCAGAATTTAGAGCTTCAGCAATGTCCAATTTAAGTTCAGGATCAGTTTCATTATCATAATCACTAACCTTTTTAATAACAATGTCTACCCGTCGACCAGATGTGACATCATCCTTCACCAGATGCTCTTGATCTGCCAGAGCCATAAAACAGCAGTCTCTTTCCTCTTCTTCATCGACTGATGAATCATCAGAGGGAACCCATGCTTCTTCAGTGGTTGCTATCATGCATTTATTATTGTCTTCCATTTGTTTAGACAAGAGTGCAATTTGCGCCTTAAGCTTTTTGTATTTCAACTTATAGCTATCATCAGGCTTGTTATAAGAAGCAGTTGGACCAGACTGAGAGACAAACTGACTGGACTTGCACTTTTTCATGAAATGACCTTTTCTGCCACACTTAAAGCATGTCAGATTGGTCTTGTCAGTGGAAGAACTGGGTGCATGTTGTCCAGTGGGCCTATTTGCTCTGGCCTTAAAACGGTTAAACGTTTTGGCCATCATTGCAACCAGGTCATCACTGTCAGTTTCATCACAGTCTGGAGAGATATCATTATAGACTCCAGAATCCATTAGTTCAGACATCATCTTCTTCATAAAAAATACATTCTCAGAAGATATTAATGTCGCACAAGGTGGTACAGTATTAGTGACCACTGTGGAACTACTGGAAGCATGATTAAAAGAATCTTTTTCTGCCTCAATCCTCTGGGCTTGATTTTCTTCAGTGAATCTGAAGGCTCCATACAATGTTGACAAAGTATGGGAATGCAAGGTTTTACCTTGCCTCAAGACCAGAATCATGTGAGACCATTTTGTTGGAAGAATATCACAAAATTTCTCCAAAAGTATATCCTTGTCTTTATCAACCCCTAGTCCTCTTAACTGGTTAATAATACTCATAAATCTGGTGTAAGTACTAAGAGACTCATTGGGGAGAGCAAAAAATGACTCATACTTTTTGTTTAAGGAGACTTTTCTGGTAACAACAGTATCATCACCTCCCTCATGCTGGTTCACCAGTTCATCCCACATGCTTTTGGCACTGGGATAGAGAACTAATGTGGGAATAAGAGTTTCTGGAACAGCCCCGAGGATCATATTTTTAAGAAGTGTATCAAGATTTACCAATCTTTTCTCCTTTTCGGACCAGTGTTCCTCTCTCTTTTCCCTTCCACTTCTTGATCCAGTATGGGTCAAGAAGTGCATTGATAGGAAGTCTTGGCACATAGGGTCCTTCATTTAAGATTTTCATCATATTCCTTTCAATACCAGTAACATGCAATATTATCCTAGCTTTCCACGTACCAAATTCATCAATGTTTCCATTGAACTTAGGAACAGAATTATTTGAATAATGCACATGCACATGTGGAGAAGCAGGAGGAGGAGGAGGTGGATTGTTATTTCCAGTGGGTGGTTCATTAAGATTAGTTTCATGAGTTTCTTGAGTATTTTCTGGGATTGCCATCGCGAAACAGATCTAGGTAAGTATATTAACCTTCTGCTCTGATACCAATTGTAGAGTCCCTCACACGATGGTTTAACCCACGAGTGTAAAATAACAAGTCAAGTATGAACTAGAATCGGACTAGTATTACTTTAAAATATATATGCAAGAATATAAACAAAGTAATAAATGACTTAAGCAATATTTAAACAAGTAAATAAATGATGGAACACAAATGTAATTTTCAAGTGTATTTTCTTTATTGATGTATAAACAAAATACAAGATCGTTGCGGAATCTAGATATTACACGTATGTTACTATCTAAACAATCTTTGAATTACAAGTGATATATACTTGCTAAATAATCTCCTTGGATCGATATACTTAAAGTTGTGAAGTATACCTGTTTAGATCGAGAGTATTATAGCAAGTTCACCAAATTGCTAAAAAGTAATTTTCTCAAAGAAATGACTTTGTATTTATAGGCAACACAATTCATCAGTGAATTTTGTGCCGTACAAATATGGTTGCATGTATTTAATGATCCGACAAGAACATTAAATGCATTGGTTAAGGTACAAGGATAAAGTCACATAAATATGACTTTATTCTTTTAACCAACCACCTTCACACACGTATATACCTTGGTAAAGAACAAGTGGAATGTCCTTTGGAAAGTGTGTAAAGGCAAAAGTCAATTCCTCGATATCAGTGTTCAGACTTGTAAGGTCTAGAACACTGACAATCCTCCAGTGTTCAGATTGTAAGGTCTAGAACACTGACAATCCTCCAGTGTTCAGATCTGGTAAGACTTCCAGTGGACTCCGCCATTTGTCAGTCTTCTTTATTCTAACTTCAGTCTTTGACTTCAGTAGAGTAGATCTGGACTGGGGGTGAAGTCCAGTGAGCTAATCTGGAGAATACTCCAGATTTCCTATACAAGTATTTGCTCACTGGTCTTCCATTATTTCTGGACAAATCTTCAGAGGGACTCCAGATTCCAAGTCTGGAGTAGGTCCAGTAATTACCATTTCTGGACAGATCTTCAGTAAGGATCCAGTAGTCGAGTCTGGAGCGAGTCCAGTAAATCTGGACCTAACATATTATTATTATTATTATTATTATTATTATTATTATTATATTATTATTATTATTATTATTTTATTATATTATTATTATTATTATTATTATTGTAAGTCCCCCGGGTCTTACCGAACTGAGATTGACTTAAGGATATGTCGAGGTGCGGAATTCCTCGAGATAACCCACGATTTTTATATCTACCTTTTATGATATATATATATCACTATATATATATATTATATATATGTATATTATATATATATTTATATTATATATATATATATATATAGGAGAGAGATCAAATAAGAAGGTGTCTTAAGGAGAGAAGGTCCTATGAACCAATCAGAACGTGACATGTGGCTTTTTAAAAAAAAACGCGGTGGCATTTTTGTAAATAATTTGACTTCAAACCCAAGCTGACCCAACCCAAGCTGACCCAACCTCCAAGCTGACCCAACCCCAAGCTGACCGCCCAAGCTTTTGTGAAGCTTGGTCAGCCTGGGTTCTGGGTCAGCTTGGGTTCTGGGTCAGCTTGGGTTCTGATCAGCTTGGTTGGTCAGCTTGGTCAGCTTGGTTGGGTCAGCTTGGTCAGCCTGGGTTCTGGGTCAGCTTGGGTTCTGGGTCAGCCTGGGTTCTGGGTCAGCTTGGGTTCTGGGTCAGCTTGGGTTCTGATCAGCTTGGTTGGTCAGCTTGGTTGGGTCAGCTTGGTCAGCCTGGGTTCTGGGT
The DNA here is from genome assembly GCA_034093135.1 of Erigeron breviscapus. Taxonomy (NCBI): domain Eukaryota; kingdom Viridiplantae; phylum Streptophyta; class Magnoliopsida; order Asterales; family Asteraceae; genus Erigeron; species Erigeron breviscapus. The sequence continues at coordinate 59,228,534 of CM067169.1, forward strand.
CAGCTTGGTCAGCCTGGGTTCTGGGTCAGCTTGGGTTCTACATTTGTGTAGATTAATCTACATTTGTGTAGATTGTGTCAAGCTGACCCAACCCAAGCTAACCAAGCTGACCCAACCTGACCCAGACCCCAAGCTGACCCAACCTGACCCCAAGCTGACCCAAAACCCATAATCTACATTTGTGTAGATTAATCTACATTTGTGTAGATTAATCTACATTTGTGTAGATTGTGTCAAGCTGACCCAACCCAAGCTAACCAAGCTGACCCAACCTGACCCAGACCCCAAGCTGACCCAACCCAACCCCAAGCTGACCCAAGCTGACCCAAAACCCATAATCTACATTTGTGTAGATTAATCTACATTTGTGTAGATTGTGTCAAGCTGACCCAACCCAAGCTAACCAAGCTGACCCAACCTGACCCAGACCCCAAGCTGACCCAACCCAACCCAAGCTGACCCAACCTGACCCCAAGCTGACCCAACCCAAGCTGACCCAACCTGACCCAGACCCCAAGCTGACCTAACCCCAAGCTGACCCCCAAGCTGACCAACCCCAAGCTGACCCAACCCCAAGCTAACCCAACCTGACCCAACCTAACCCCAAGCTGACCCAATCTGACCCAGATCCCAAGCTGACCAAACTGATCATGCTGACCAACCAAGCTGATCAGAACCCAAGCTGACCCAGAACCCAGGCTGACCAAGCTGACCAACCAAGTTGATCCAACTCAAGCTGACCAACCCAAGCTGACCAACACCAAGCTGACCAACCCCAAGCTGACCCAACCCAAGCTAACCAAGCTGACCCAACCTGACCCAACCCAACCCAAGCTAACCTGACCCAACCCAACCCAAGCTGACCCAACCCAGCTGACCAAGCTGACTCAACCCAAGCTGACCCAGAACCTAAGCTGACTAAGCTTAACAAAAGTTTAAATTATTTACGATTATGCCACCGCGCAATTTTTTTTATTTTGACACATGTCGCGTTTTGATTGGCCCATAGGACCTTCTCTCCCTTCTCTCCTTAAGACACCTTCTTCCAGGATCCTTACCCTATATATATATATATATATATATATATCTTGCGTGAACATAAACACTCGTATTTGGTTACTATAGTGAAACGGCTCTCCGGACGCACTTTATCAACCAACGTGATAATCTGCAGTCTACAAGCCAACCAAACCGGGTGTGTGTTTGCGGTTCGTGCGTAAGATCGAGTACTACCCACAAGATAACTATATGTGTATTCTTATAGTTTCTCTCTCTAGGATTTGCTCGTTTCTCTCTCTACACTCTTGTTTGAACACACATACACACATCCTCTATTTATAGGCAAGGACCAAGAACTCTCAAATCCAATGGATTTGAGTGTTCTCATGTCAAGCCCATTAGGGTTTTGGCCTGTTTGAGAGTTCTTGTGGACAAGCATGCTTTTGCTTGTTTCCACAGAAACTCTCAAACTGTTTGAGTGTTCTTTCCACAAGCAAACTTTTGCTTGTTCCCAAGAACTCTCAAACCATTTGAGTGTTCTTTCCACAAGCAAGCTTTTGCTTGTTCCCAAGAACTCTCAAATGACACTTAGGAATATTTGAGTTAATGTTTCTACTGCTGTAAAACGCAGAAACAACATTAACTCAGCTAATGTTTCTACTGCTGTAAATACGCAGAAACAACATTAGCTCAGACAATGTTTCTACTGCTGTAAATACGCAGAAACAACATTAGTTCAGACAATGTTTCTACTGCTGTAAATACACAGAAACAACATTAACTCAGTTAATGTTTCTACTGCTGTAAATACACAGAAACAATCATTAACTTAATCCTCCATTGGAAGTATATTAAGATAATATTTCTACTGCTGTAAAACGCAGAAACAATATTATCTTAATAACTCATTACATGTAATGTTTACATTCATGTCAATAACCTGCAAAACATAAATAATAAACAAACATATAAACATAAAAGGATCCCAATATGATCAACAATATATGCCAAGGTAATATTATCGACAAACGGTAATTACAAGATAAATTACAAGACTTGAATATATAAAATACATGACACATCTAGAATGCTCTTGTCACCAAGGGATATGCACCAACAGTCTCCCCCTTGACATTAGCATCTAGATGTGATCTTCAAGTCTTCGTTTGTCGTCCTAAGTGCTGGCCAAAAGACCCTCTTCAGGAACTTCAGAAGTCATCTACTTTTTTCTGCTCTTCTTCTTCCTTTTGACATGAGTCTCCTTCTCAAAATCTGAGTCAGACTCTGTCAGTGATTCCTTGCTTCTGCCTGCAGCAAATTCACGAGCTCTTTCTTGATCAGCCCTAGATCCTGGATCCGTTGACTTGATCATGTCGGCCATTGCATTTTGATATGCCACGTCATCGTGTCCGAACTTAGTAAAGATCTCGTTCTTCAGAGTCAAGGTGTCAGAAGAGTCAGATGATAGAACATCATCCCCAGAAAAAAGCAGATTGTCAGTATCTTCGTCAGATGCTGACACATTCTGATGACCAACTGCTTCATCTCCAGTTGATCGTTCCTGGCCACCAACTCCTACATCTCGAGTTGGTGAGGGACAAGCATCGGCAGAAGCTTTCCCTTTTCCTTTATCTTCAGCTGTGGGGGCTCAAGAGGTACCAGCAGCACCAGGATGGTTTTGCTCCCCCTGAGACATGGCAGTCCTCGTGCCCATTTGAAATCTTGTAGTCTATTCTCTTGGTCTGCTAGGATCATCTCCCTGGTCCTCTCTTCTTTCCTTCCTAAGGGCATCATCCTTGCAGGTTGGCTGTATCTCCCCCTGAGACTTAAGATTTCCAATAATCTCATTCAGCTGGTCATAGTCGTCATCGAAGCTTGTCAGACCTGCAGTCTGGCTCTTTATTACTTCATTATGATTTTCCAATCTTTTGACAATCTGTTTTAGGTGCTCAGATGTCTCAGATTGAATCTTCTGTAGAGCCTCATGCCTTGTCTGAAGCTGAGCATTCCTAGCTTTCAGCTCTTCAAGCTCCTGACGATGTGATTCTTCCTGCTTAGACAGATTCTCTGTTAAGCTAGCAACCAGAGCTCTCATATTAGCCACTTGCTTTATCAACCCAGATACATCATCAGTATTGGTTCCGGAGCTGCTAGGTTAGGAAGAGATCACTGATGGTCGAGGAGGGATAGTAGGTGGTATAGTCGGTCTTGACTCAGACGGTCTGACTGTGAATGCATGTGGTTGTTGGGTTGCAGATGGTCCAACAACCGGAAGTATAACAGTGCTATAAGGAACTGATGTTGTAGCAGCACTGGTGAAAGATGTGAATGCAGACCCTGATGCTGATAGTCTGATTCTTGTTCTTGAAGGCTCAACCGGTGGCCGCATCATCAATCCCTTACCTGCTCCCCTAGGTCTAGCAGTTACCTCCTTAGTATCACTCTGCACATGCTCAAACATACGTCCCGGTCCCTCTTCAACTGCCATACTCATCATTGCACTAAGTCTGGGTGACTTATGTGTGCCAGATGTGCCTTCTCCAGCTCTCCTTCTCCACTTGAGCTGTAGAGGCGAACTATCTTCTTCTTCCTCCTCCTTAGGCTGGAAATCTGCATCAGCCTTCAGTTCCCTTTCAGATAGAGCAGCACGCTTTTCTTGTAAATGCATGCGTGTTGAAAGTCCCCTAGCACGGATCGTTAATAGCTTGCTCCAGTTATCTTGAGGTGCGGAATCCCTCACAATAACTTGGTGATCAATAGAAAGCCCCTAGATCACCTGGTGCCTCGCAGATCTTCTTTGGGCTAGCGGAACAGCCTTTGGCGACGTCACCTGCACAACAATGCTTGATATTTCGACAAATGTTCAACCCAAAACTCTGTTAGGGTTCGGTTTATGTAGGTAACACCCGACATGGGCTTCAGCACTTCGGCCTCGTAAACCCAGCCCAACCCGTCACTAATGCGAGGTCGCATTCTGTGATTGGCCTCGTATTTGTCCCTGCAAATACGGGGTCGTATTACCTATATGACTAACCTCGTATTTAACCCTGTAAATACGGGGTCGCATTTCATCTGTGAATTGCGAACTCGCAATTCACACTTAGTAGATTTACTATACATTAAATACTTAAACTTAATCTAGTATTCTATGCATAATACTAAGTTCATTAGTGACAATCACATTACAAAGACATATAACAAATATAAGCCCAAACAATCTAGACTGCTATTGACATAGACGTGCACTTACAGACTCCCCCTTGGTAATAGCTTCTAGACGTTAACATACCTATGTCTTCGTCTTGTCTTTGTCATTAATCTACTTCCTATGCTTCTTCTTCTTGCTCCTGCTCTGCTCCTTCTCAGTCTCAGTCTCGAAATCAGAATCTGACTCTGACTCTGAAGAAGTATGAGTTAACCCTAACCGCTCTTTCTCTTAATCCCTCAAAGATCCTGGATCATAATAATAATCCACAATCTCGGCCCTAGCTCTCATATGAGCTTGTGGATCATATCCCAACCTCTTCTCTAGTCTATGCACAATAATTGGATGCAAATCTGACTCGGTAGAAGTATTATTGGTAGAGTCGGTCTTGGTAGACTCACTATCCTGAGCACTAGCATTTTCAATATCAAGAGTAATAGCATCAGATTGCCCTACCAATTCCTTACCCTTGTCTAATCGATCAACGTCAACATCTTCTGTAAGGGGTTTGGTTTAAGGTGCCTCAAGCTCAACTACCATGTTTATCTTTGTAGACGTCTGTTCTTGAGCTTATGGAGCTTCTGAGGTTCCCTTGCCAGCAATACCAGCCTGGCTAGACTCTCCTTGAGTCTCTATTCTGAACACAGAACTCCCTCCTAGCTCTTGAGTAGCTCTAGCAGCATCTGGATCTTCATTTTCATCATCATCATGCCTTGCTTTAGCCAGCTCATCACCTCTGCAACCTAAGTTATCTCTCTCAACTCTAACCTTGAGATAGTTATCGATGAGATCATGCAGTTTTTCTTCGGAGATCTTGACTCCCTTCTTCAATGCATCTTCCATCCTGATAACCTTCTCATCTAGAGCCACATACTTCTTATACATACTGGACACTACCACCTCAGCCTTGCCCAGCTTGTCTTCAAGAAATGTGTTCTTGTCACTAACAACCTTCAAATCATCAGTCAAACGAGTAATCAAACTTCTCATCTCATTCATCTGACTCTGCAGATCACTAAGATTGGTTTCTTCACTTGTTTGTGACTGTGGCTGTATAGTCTCAGGAACAACAACCCTTGGCACACTTTGTGAGCCACCAGCAGCAGCAGAAGTCTCTTGTTCCCAGACAAGTCTAGTTTTCTTTGGCATAGGCTGCTCTGGCACCCAATCTTCATCTGTTTCTCTCCTTCTTCTTCCTTGAACTGCCTCAGTAGGTTTAGGAACCATCTTAGATCCAACTCTGATGAATACATGAGATCTGTAAGGATCTTCATCACCGTCACTGCTAGAATCATCATCAGAATGGATAGAAGGCTCTCTATCTGCTTGAACATCACCAACAGCCTTTCCTCTACCTTCAGCATTCATACTAGATCCACTAGCCTGACCTGCTCCTGACCCACTAGCTCTAACTGCTTCAGAACCAACTGCAGCTTCAGTTACATAATCATCTATGTCTTGGTCAAGGTCCACATCTACTAGGTCATCAACATTAGCATTGTACCTTTGCACTTGAGCAATATCACCCTCTGGATCAGCCATTTGCTCTAATAGATCATCTACAATCTCAGGATTGGCTCCAGGTTGGTTTATCACATCATCTGCAATATTTACAACAACTTCAGGCTCTTCTGGTGCATCTTCTCGAACTACTACATCATGTAACTGCTCAACATTGTCAGCAGCTTCATCACCCTCTGGCTGAGGTCCTTCATAAGCTGATATGACCTCATCAGCAGGTGCTATGTAGTTGACATTAATGATGGCACCGAACAATGCAACATCTTGTGCATTTGGATCATTATGGTATCGAGACACAAACTCATCATAACCACGTCGGATGATTGAACTCACTTGCTTCACTTCTCCTACAGCAGGTAGATTTGGAAGTCGAGCATTGATTATCATCATCACGAACCGAGGATACATCAAAAACCTCCTCTTTCCTCTTTCCTGTGGTTGTGATCTGTTTCTTCATCTCATCGAAGAAGAATTTCGAGAAACTATACGGCTTGTTAAATACCAAGCCCACCATCTGTGCCTGGGCTTCCTGGTTCAACGTATCATAACCAGACTTCTTGTTGCTTAAACTAACCAGCAACACATGCGCAAGATACCTCCACCTGCCATAAAAACCCTTCTTGAACAGAGTTTTACTTGACATATCTGCAGCAAACCCCATTCTTCTGAAAGCACCTTGAATGACTTCATGTCTGAACTTGGTGAGACCTGTAGCACCACCTTCTTGTTCAACTGTGCCCAGATTAAGAATATTAATGAGGTCAGCAGCTGTGAACTGTATCTGCTGCCCAGCAACTATGGTATGAAATATGTACACATCTCCTGTCTTCACACAGTTAGTATTATTCCAGAAATCTCTGAGATAATCTAAATATATGACTGGAGAATGTGTAAGAACATGATGAATCCTTGATCTTCTTAAGAAAGCGAATATCTCATGATAATACGCAGTTCCCTCCTGATTATCATCAAAGTTCATCACATAATTATGACCTGCTATGAAATCTCTTGCCATTTCTGTAATCAATAACAAATAATTAATTACTCAAATAGACATAAAGATTCATATGCATATCATACACAAATAAAATTATCCCGGTAATTTAGTCAACAACATAAATTATCCCTGTAATTTATAACATAACATAAATTATCTCTGTAATTTAGTTATAGATAGTTTTAACATAAATTATCCCTGTAATTTAGTTAAAGATACATTAACTCATTTTCAAATCTTTATTAACATAAACTTTTGAAAATCTGTTAAATTAACTTAAATTATCCCTGTAATTAAGTTAAATATAAAAATTAACTCATTTTCAAATTTTTATAAAAATAAACTTTTGAAAATCTGTTAAATCAAAAACACGAGGTCGTATCCCTGTACGAGGTCGTATTTCAAGGTCAAAATACGGTCAACCAAACTCTAAAATACGAGGTCGTATTTTCCAATTTGGCCACGTATTTGATCAGGTCGTAAATCGGCATCGTATTCCGAAAGTCAAACCAGTCAAAATAAATTGACATTTACGAGGTCGCAAATCTGGGCTAGCAAACCCACTTTTACGAGTCTGTCGCACTGTTCATCTTCCCCAACGCGATTTCGCGATTAACCCAACCAAAACTGGTAAAAATTGTTTCTTTATACTCGTATTCAAACAATAAAGATACCCCAACCCTTAGTTTTACCCAGAAAATATCAAAATCGAAGAAAATATGGAAACCTAATTCGAAAATTTTGAAACCCTTTTTCTTGATTTTCTTGTTGCATGGTTAACTACTGGACGATTAGATAGTATACCTAGATTCGGTTTTTCACGGTGATGACGAATATATCAACCAAAAACACTTGATCTAATTATATATATCGAATCTAATACGGGGTAGCAAAGTAGTATTTCGGGGTCGTAATGCTCTAATTTTGATTTTAATATGTGAGGTCGTGTTTGGGTAAATTTGGTTTAAATACCCACTTGACCCGAATGGATCTGGGTCAACCCGGCCCAATTACGAGGTCGTATCTGCACAAGGCCCAATCGACCAATTACGAGGTCGTATTCTGCCTCTTGCTAATTACGAGGTCGTAAATACCTCCTGCACACTTTAAAATCAAAATTTCGTCAAAGTTTCTGAATAATTGATCAATGATTACCACGAACTTTCTGGAAATATGAAAATTTAAAAGATCAAACCTGTAAGCATCAAATTTTCATCTTTTCCTCGATCTTCGTCTTAACCTGAAAAGTTAATAAACTTACACAAAATTCATTAACTTTTCAACGATCAATCTTTCCAAAACTTTCTCGAATTTAGCTTTCCCGAATCTGTACCACTTGCAACAATTCATATTTCTAACCAGTTATAAAATTGATTCTTCATTCTTATACCTCCCCCTCAATTTTATGACTAGGAAGTATAACGATGACTAATCATAATAACAACCATCATTCTTATGTACTCCCCCTCAATTTATGACTGGGATACATAACTATGATAGAACAAAATATTGATTAAATACTTCATATTCTTATGAAAACACAATTGACTAGGTACTCCTCCTCAATTTAAGACATGTTTTCATAACTATATGATCTAAATAATCAATGCTTAAGCCTTTCACATTCATATATGTTTCTATATCTAAGGTAACAAAGACCTTTCATATTCAAACAATATATCTATGTCTAAGGCATAAAATATTAACTATGTAGCCTTTCACATTCAAACATGACATTTCTATGTCTAAGGCATAATATAGTCAATAACCTTTCATATTCACTTAACGTCTATGACTAAGATTTTCTTAATCTTCTTCATTCACATTAAGTCTATATCTAATGATTTATTTAACCTTCTACATTCATATTATGTCTATGTCTAAGATTTTAATAATCTTCTATATTCACTTAATGTCTATGTCCAAGGTTTTACTAACATAGTTGATAATCTTTCATATTAAAATAAAATTATTTCTATATCTAAGATCTTCAACTAGAAAAACATTGAGCATTGTCTACCTCATATTCTAGACCTTGCCTGATAGCAATGTTTTTAATACCTCAGAATATTGCTCAGAAATCCTTCATTTAGATTGACTTCTCTGCAAATACACTGAAAAAGAATTTCGAGACAACAAAATTTTCATTGCTATACTCGAAACTCGATCTTCTGAAACTTCAGATTTGAAAGACAAACTTCAAACTCTTTGTATCGTCATAATAATCAACTAATGCACTTAATGTCTATGTCTAAGATTTTAATAATCTTCTATATTCACTTAATGTCTATGTCTAAGATTTTAATAACTTCTACATTCACTTAATGTCTATGTCTAAGATTTTAATAATCTTCTACATTCACTTAATGTCTATGTCTAAGATTTTAATAATCTTCTACATTCACTTAATGTCTATGTCTAAGATTTTAATAATCTTCTACATTCACTTAATGTCTATGTCTAAGATTTTAATAATCTTCTACATTCACTTAATGTCTATGTCTAAGATTTTAATAATCTTCTACATTCACTTAATGTCTATGTCTAAGATTTTAATAATCTTCTACATTCACTTAATGTCTATGTCTAAGATTTTAATAATCTTCTATATTCACTTAATGTCTATGTCTAAGATTTTAATAATCTTCTACATTCACTTAATGTCTATGTCTAAGATTTTAATAATCTTCTACATTTACTTAATGTCTATGTCTAAGATTTTAATAATCTTCTACATTCACTTAATGTCTATGTCTAAGATTTTAATAATCTTCTACATTCACTTAATGTCTATGTCTAAGATTTTAATAATCTTCTACATTCACTTAATGTCTATGTCTAAGATTTTAATAATCTTCTACATTTACTTAATGTCTATGTCTAAGATTTTATAACCTTCTACATTCATATTATGTCTATGTCTAAGATTTTAATAATCTTCTATATTCACTTAATGTCTATGTCCAAGGTTTTACTAACATAGTTGATAATCTTTCATATTAAAATAAAATTATTTCTATATCTAAGATCTTCAACTAGAAAAACATTGAGCATTGTCTACCTCATATTCTAGACCTTGCCTGATAGCAATGTTTTTAATACCTCAGAATATTGCTCAGAAATCCTTCATTTAGATTGACTTCTCTGCAAATACACTGAAAAAGAATTTCGAGACAACAAAATTTTCATTGCTATACTCGAAACTCGATCTTCTGAAACTTCAGATTTGAAAGACAAACTTCAAACTCTTTGTATCGTCATAATAATCAACTAATGCACTATAGTTTGTTGTAGTTCTCCCCCTCAACAATAAATCCCTCCGAATTAAGCATATGAAATCTTCCTTCTTGGATATATTGCTCGAGTCCCTGCTCGCCTTGCATAACCGGCATGTAATAGAGAGGTAGAATTTCCAACAATCAATCCTGAACTAGTTAACTCTCATGAAAACCAAAAACTTTGAAACTTGAATCACAAACTTCAGGAACATGGAATCTATTTCAAAAGCAATTCTTTGTCTCCAAAAATGTTTCTTCTGATTATGATCAACATCTTCAGACAAAACATATAAGATACAGCTTATGTCAGTAAGCTGTTAACAAAACACATAAACAGATAAAAATGATTCTTTTAAAGATAAAATTCAAAACTATGAACATCTCTGTGTTCATTCTTAAGAAAATCTTCTTTCTAAGATAAAAATGATTCTTTTAAAGATAAAATTCAAAACTATGAACATCTCTGTGTTCATTCTTAAGAAAATCTTCTTTCTAAGAATCAATGCAAAAGCATTAAAAAAGATGAACATCTCTGTGTTCATTATTGAGTTAATGCCTTAATATTAGTTTATTGAAATCAACAACTCTGTGTTCTTTTCCTTAAACCTATATTCTGTTAATGTGACATACTTTCTTTTAGCTTTTGATCATAACACTATCGCCTAACTACCCTACTCGTTTATTCACTGTTCCATAAGAACGTAGTTGAGTCCTCTTGGAAACTAGATTCTATTTTGACTCTGTCTCTCGTGCAATAGGAACTTTTATTTAAACAATACAATAAAAATAAAAATTAAACACTTTACAAAAAACATAACATACACACATACAAACACTAAACATAAACGAATAACATAGTTACAAGAGCTAAAGTTACTGCTGATTAGATCAGATTAGCATGTTACATAAGCCTACTAGTGAGAAATAATTCTCTTATTATTAGTTATGAACAGTGATCCATCAACGATTACCAATATGTTTTTCCTCTTAAACACTCGGTACTTCCAGTCTCCTTTTTGGTTTGTGACACTTTCGACATACCCTGGCCAAGGACAGTCACCATGCAACCCGAGTAGCCTAATATGTCACTTAATCATGTTTGCGAACTTATGTGCCCCATATTTAGATACACTCTCACAATCGACACAAGCACTAAAATTAAGACATTTGGTGAGTAAAGTGAGAAAGTCTTTAAGAATCAAGTCAGCGGTGACAGGTCGGTGATTCCTCACGCGCAAAGTGACTTAACTTGACTCACGTACGGAAATATACTCAACATTGCATAATGCCAAGTACTTGCATATTTGTGACATTATTTTAAGCACTTATGAAAACCCGTGACTTTCGATGAGACCCGTGTAGCGAACTTTCTAACAACCTATCCCAAGTTGGAAGCTTTAGGTAGGCTAGGTATACAAAGACACCCCAAGGACTTACTTGTTCGAATCTCAAAGGCCACATTAGCTTCATATTTTCAACAGATTTATAGTTTTATTAGATATTTGCATATCTTGTGACAAATATACATCCAAAAAAGCAATACATACACATATATGTACTTGAGACCTTCTATATAAAGACCAAATATACCTAATTACAATGCAAGATCTTTCATAAGATTTAAAGGACTTGTCTATTTTAAGAACAAGCATTCTCAGCCATATATCTGAATATGTTTCCCATAAGAACATTGTATTCATTAAGTTCAGATTATAAGGAAACTTTGGTACTTTGTGCCTACCGATACATCATATAATGGTATCACTGAACTGATCATTTTTAAAGTACAATTAAGTAGGCTTAAAAGCTAAAGTATCGTCACGTCTAATCGTCTTGATGCAGTGACCTTACTCTATTTATTATTTTCTTTTTCTTTTCTGATTTTTTTGATTTTGATTTTGTTTTTCTGACACTATATGACACACATACATTACGACACAAACACTGACTCATTTTACATAGTTCCTTTTGAGAGACACTGTCACTATAGATTTCTCATTCCAATCAATTGGACTAACAACTCGAAACGAGTTCGGTCGAAAGCCTTAGTGAACAGATCAGCTAAATTAAAGTCACTCGGCACCTTTTCTAGGACTATTAATTTCTTTTCAGCACAATCACGTATAAAATGAAACCTTATGTCTATGTGCTTAGTCCTATTGTGATTAACAGGATTATTGGTAATGGATAAAGTGGATTTACAATATGTCTTTATGAGAGTACAAAGGATAATCTAACCGTGATTGCCAGAGCCGATGAATGAGAATTCACTTGTTGTTCGGTAATCTGATCTCTCCCCTATGACAAACATCCACTGATGTCTACTTCCTCAAGAACACCAATTTCTTCATCCTGTGATTAAACTAGTGCACTTCTGGAACTGACATATATCATAACTAACAACAAAAGTAAAGCATAAAGTATGAGAATGTGTACTATAGATAATCATCTAAACATGATCTTCCATAGTACTTTATTTATTACAAAATAAATATAAACTAATTAGAACAAGTATTCTTGGAACGTTGATCATGTGTTTCATGGATCTTTCTCTTTCGTCCATCTAACACATCTTCAAAGTCCTTGACAGCTTGCTCATCAGACCTACAAATCTCTTCTTTTTCAGGAGTTAACACAAGAGGCACAACTTTCAGACGTTCATAGCTGCGATCCTCCATGTTAACTTCTACACTCCATACCTTGTCAATTAAAACCCGAGGAAAACAAAATCTTGAAAATTCCATCTTGGTAAAAACTCGATCACTACCCTTTAATGTATAATGAGTAAGATAGACTTTCTCCTTTTCTAAGTCCTTCTTAGACATTGATACGCCTGGCAAAAGGTTCTGATCCTGTTTTTCAACAAAATTAACATTATCAATTAAAACGCTTCCTTTTACAACTCTTCCAACTTCGGAAATTTTTCCGCCTTTGGAATCACCAAAACTAACACTAGACCCTTTAACAGATGTAAACTCCATTAACAGTCCCTTGTCACCAGTCATATATCTTGAACATCCACTATCGACAAACCATAATCCTTTAGTTCTCCTTAGTGGCTCCTTATGTTCAACATTATCAAGATGTGCCATCAGGATCGTCTCAGCTTCGGCAACATCTTTGCTCTCAGCTCTTACTGGTTCTGATGATTCAGGTTCCTCTTCTACCTTTTGATGAACACTACCATGATCATTGACACATACCATAGGATTAAATGAATTATCTGCAAGATCGTTCATTTCTTCATCAAGGTCTTGAATTATTGTAACACCCCGAGCTAGGCTCGAAATGCACCGAAAAGCATGACACAAGATGGAATTATCGTAGAACGAGACTATATGAAAATAAAAGGATTCCGGGAACCCAACAATTTAGATACATATCACGAAAGCATAAGGAGCATACAACCATCAAAGTTTACAACAATAACATTCAAAAGATGGCTCATGATCCTAAGCAAATCCCATCAACGGGTAATGGATCACGGATCCATGGTCAAAATCCAACATCTAGCAAGCTCGTCAAGCCCTTTGGTTCTCTTGGTTACCTGAAAAGTGTACTAAACCATGTCAACACTAGGTTGGTGAGTTCGTAGGAAAGAATGAACAAGAATACGTTCTAATGTCAACCCATACATAATTAGCATTAGCATGATCTAATAATTGCACACTTGTACTCAATATACTCGAATGCACGTAATGTACTCATTGTTCCCAATTGCACGTAAATGTACTCATTGTTCTCAATTGCACATAATGTACTCATTGTACTCAATTGCACGTAAATGTACTCATTGTTCTCAATTGCACATAATGTACTCATTGTACTCAATTGCACGTAAATGTACTCATTGTTCTCAATTGCACGTAAATGTACTCATTGTACCCAATGTCCACACATACCCAAACATCATATGTATATACTTCGTACGATACTACTTTTGAAAGGCCATTGATGCTTATATATAGGGTCACCCGCAGCCTTCCCACCACATCTCCAACCTTTCAAAGGCATTACCGTCCTCCATATATACACAACTGCCTAAACAACTCAATACTGTAACAACTCTCAATTTCCGACTATGACAATTTACTTATATTTATCTAGGTATCTATCCCTAGAGGTTTATCAAGATAATTGACCTTCTAGACATTTAAGGCATAGTGATACCTTCTCTCTAGTTCAATGGAATGCCCAAAGATAGCTAGTTATCTTAGAAATGCCAAAACATAGGACAATCTCAAAGTGAAGAAATAATGACAATCTTATAAGAATGTAACCATGATCTATCAAGTCAACTTCAAGAATATGTAAGGTAACAACAAGTTCATAAGTATTCAATCCAACAAACAAGTCTCTATGTATCCAAAATATAATCAACAACTCAAATATAGAAGGTATATCAAGAAAAGTTTATGAAGTTTAGTGCCAATACATATATATAGATATATATATACACACGACATACATACATACACGTATATCTTGAAATAGCTAACTTTTGCACATAACACAAGACCAGACTAACTCACTGCGCCGCAGTGAGCCAGGACTAAGCTCACTGCGCCGCAGTGAGCCAGGACTAAGCTCACTGCGCCGCAGTGAGCCAGGACTAAGCTCACTGCGCCGCAGTGAGCCAGGACTAAGCTCACTGCGCCGCAGTGAGCCAGGACTAAGCTCACTGCGCCGCAGTGAGCCAGGACTAAGCTCACTGCGCCGCAGTGAGCCAGGACTAAGCTCACTGCGCCGCAGTGAGCCAGGACTAAGCTCACTGCGCCGCAGTGAGCCAGGACTAAGCTCACTGCGCCGCAGTGAGCCAGGACTAAGCTCACTGCGCCGCAGTGAGCCAGGACTAAGCTCACTGCGCCGCAGTGAGCCAGGACTAAGCTCACTGCGCCGCAGTGAGCCAGGACTAAGCTCACTGCGCCGCAGTGAGCCAGGACTAAGCTCACTGCGCCGCAGTGAGCCAGGACTAAGCTCACTGCGCCGCAGTGAGCCAGGACTAAGCTCACTGCGCCGCAGTGAGCCAGGACTAAGCTCACTGCGCCGCAGTGAGCCAGGACTAAGCTCACTGCGCCGCAGTGAGCCAGGACTAAGCTCACTGCGCCGCAGTGAGCCAGGACTAAGCTCACTGCGCCGCAGTGAGCCAGGACTAAGCTCACTGCGCCGCAGTGAGCCAGGACTAAGCTCACTGCGCCGCAGTGAGCCAGGACTAAGCTCACTGCGCCGCAGTGAGCCAGGACTAAGCTCACTGCGCCGCAGTGAGCCAGGACTAAGCTCACTGCGCCGCAGTGAGCCAGGACTAAGCTCACTGCGCCGCAGTGAGCCAGGACTAAGCTCACTGCGCCGCAGTGAGCCAGGACTAAGCTCACTGCGCCGCAGTGAGCCAGGACTAAGCTCACTGCGCCGCAGTGAGCCAGGACTAAGCTCACTGCGCCGCAGTGAGCCAGGACTAAGCTCACTGCGCCGCAGTGAGCCAGGACTAAGCTCACTGCGCCGCAGTGAGCCAGGACTAAGCTCACTGCGCCGCAGTGAGCCAGGACTAAGCTCACTGCGCCGCAGTGAGCCAGGACTAAGCTCACTGCGCCGCAGTCAGCCAGAACCAGAAACAATTCACTGCGCCGCAGTGAGCCAGGACTAAGCTCACTGCGCCGCAGTGGCTAGGTCAGACCAGAATCCGAAACAATTCACTGCGCCGCAGTGAGCCAGGACTAAGCTCACTGCGCCGCAGTGACCACAAACTGCAGCCAGCACCTGCAGGTTATGCAGGAGCCACGAACCAAAACCCAAATTTCTTGCTACCTAGACCAAGAAATCGATTTGCACAACTTCGAGACCCATTTTTGAACATAGTTAAACATAATTGAACATAACTAACCATGTTTTATCATCCAAAACCAACCTTTAACACATTTTCTTGTTAAAATCCGATCTTGACCCATTTGAACACAAAATCGACCCAAAACCTAGTTTTTGACTTATAAATCGTTTTGAAAAGTTCATTGACTCATTTTTATTTATAACTAACTTATTTGAACATAACCCATCCAATAATTTCACTTCACAACATCCTTTTTGACCCAAAACGATCTTGACCTAAATTTAAGCCTTGAAACCCTAATTTTTGACCCAAATCGATTTAGACCCGAATTCGACCAAGAACACTTGGATTTGATTGAAAGACATACTTAACAACTTGAATAAATGAATTTGAGCTAGAAATTACTTACCAAAACCTCCACAAAAGTCAAACCCGAATTTGACCTAGTTGAAGCTTTTTCTTGCACTTGAAACTTGGGTTTTTGATATGATGCTAGAATGATAATAAGGATGATGATTTTGTTATTAATCCTCTAGAAACAACATTAAATGAACTAGAATTTTAGAGAGAAGATTGAGAGTATGAGCATTTAGTGAGAGAGAGGAAAGATGAATGGATGGATGGAAGAAATGAGTGAAGGAAGGAGGATAGGGTTTGTTTACTTGGGTGGGTCATGGGTTTGGGTATAACCCATGGGTAGGATCCATATCATTTACTAGTTTAAATTAGATGTTATTTAAGTAAAAGTCGATTTGCACTAACTAATGGTCTCAACTTGCACATAAGTCTCTAATTGTACAATAAATTGACCCATATGAACACATTGCACTTAAATGAACCTTAAATTGCACTTGATCATATATTGATTAATCAAAACTTAGGAAACGTACCCATAGTCAAAAGTCGAAATGCACGGTTGTTACAATTATTGCCATGAATGCATGATTCTGATCATCGGTACTAGTCGAACCCCAATTATATGTACCATCAGATTGAACAACTAAGGCTCTTGAGTTGTCCGCTTCTCCTGAGCTTCGGTTCCCAGTATTAGCATACTGATGTCTAGAATTCTGACTCACTATAGAACCACTTTGATTGAAGTTCTGACGGCCGGTAGCTGAATTGTTATCCCGTCTTGGCCTCTGACACTCTCTTGCAAAATGTCCAAAACCATCACATTTATAACACTTCACCTTGGTCTTGTCAAACCCTACTTTGCCATTCACAACCTTCCTTCCGGTTCTATCTGTGAAACGCTGAACTCTCAATGTTAACATAGCTAATTGCCAGTTCAGATCCATTTCTTCCAAGTCATCTGGATCAACTTGCTTGTAATCCTCCCTAACCAAATCAGGATCAGTTAGTTTTCCTCCAATTAACTTTTCATGAGCAGACACAAATGAAGCGAGCATGCCCAATTGTCCTCAGCAGATCTTATGCTCATCGGCATCCCTGTGTAACTCGAGTTTGGAGAACTACCATTCTGAATCCCATTATGCACTACCATGGCCGATTATGGAGAAGTTACATACATCAAGTTGCTATCAGAATCCGTTGACATCTTCATCTTGTCATCATCTCCACTATAGAAGGCAGTAATCCCTCCATTTGAAGATTTTGCAGAAGGAATGCTTGATTTGCTATGATAGAGTTCAGGACGCTGAACAAAATCACTGCTACCTGCTTCCTTCGACTTTCGTTTCATGTCTTGACCTCTCAGCTTTCGAATGATCTGATCCAGAGTCCATGTGCTGAATTCGGGATTTTGTTGGATTGATGTGACAAACCCTTCCCACTTAGCTGGAAGTGCTTCCAACAACTTCTCGATGACATCTTCTGGATCAGGTTTGTACCCAAAATATGCAAGCTCAACAAGCAGATGACTGTAACGAATCAAAATCTCATCAAGAGGTTCATCTTTGAAGCTAGTAAAGACATAATACTGCTTCTTAGAACTCGAGGTCGTAATTGAACTCGAGGTCGTAATTGAACTGCGAGGTCGTAAAAGATACGAGGTCGCAATTGAACTCGAGGTCGTAATTGAACTGGCGAGGTCGTAATTGAACTGCGAGGTCGTAATAACTCGAGGTCGTAATTGAACTGGCGAGGTCGTAATTAACTGCGAGGTCGTAATTGAACTCGAGGTCGTAATTGAACTGGCGAGGTCGTAATTGAACTGGCGAGGTCGCAATCGAACTACGAGGTCGCAATTGAACTGGCGAGGTCGTAATTAACTGGCGAGGTCGTAATAACTCGAGGTCGTAATTGAACTGCGAGGTCGTAATTGAACTGCGAGGTCGTAATTGAACTGCGAGGTCGTAATTGAACTGGCGAGGTCGTAATTGAACTCGAGGTCGTAATTGAACTGCGAGGTCGTAATTGAACTGGCGAGGTCGTAATTGAACTCGAGGTCGCAATAACTCGAGGTCGTAATTGAACTGGCGAGGTCGTAATTAGCTACCCAGGTCGCAATACGAGCTGGATGAGGTAATACGAGCCCGCGAGGTCGCAACAGCTGCTGGAATCCTTAGATCTCTTGAATTTGAAACCCTAAACACCAACAAAAACACCTTCGACTGCTGCAAACACAAATAGAGGTCACAAACAGGATTTCCGGTCATAAACTCGTGAAAGAATCACGTCTAAACGACCCTAAATCAATATTGTCTATCACCAACAAGCTATAACCTTCCGGTATTAAACCAAGAGGCTCTGATACCAATTGTAAGTCCCCTGGCACGGATCGTTAATAGCTTGCCCTCACAATAACTTGGTAATCAATAGAAAGCCCCTAGATCACCTGTTGCCTCGCAGATCTTCTTCGGGCTAGCGGAACAGCCTTTGACGACGTAACCTGTACAGCAATGCTTGATATTTCGACAAATGTTCAACCCTAAGCTCTGTTAGGGTTCGGTTTATATAGGTAACACCCAACATGGGCTTCAGCACTTCGGCCTCGTAAACCCAGCCCAGCCCGTCACTAATGCGAGGTCGCATTATGTGATTGGCCTCGTATTTGTCCCTGCAAATACGGGGTCGTATTACCTATATGACTAACCTCGTATTTAACCCTGTAAATACGGGGTCGCATTTCATCTGTGAATTGCGAACTCGCAATTCACACTTAGCAGATTTACTATACATTCAATACTTAAACTTAATCTAGTATTCTATGCATAATACTAAGTTCATTAATGACAATCACATTACAAAGACATATAACAATATAAGCCCAAACAATCTAGACTGCTATTGACATAGACGTGCACTTACACGTGCTCTCTCCTGAGGGTCCTCATGACCATCATCATCATCACTAGAGCTATCCTCCTGACCGCTATCAGTGGCATGAGGCTCACTACTTGGCTCATCATCGGCCTCGTGATCCTCGAACATTGTGTCGATCTCTGCCTCTAGATCGGCACGAGCGTCATAATGTTGAACCTGATGGATGTCATCGTCATGTTCTAACATTTGCTGTGCAACCTCCGCAGCGTCTTCAGCATTACCTTGACCTTGTTCTACTTGGAAAAACAAGTCATCGACAGCTTCAACATGTACTAGGGGTTGTTGCACAGGAGGTTGTTGTTGCTGTTGTCGTTGTTGTTGTTGTTGTACTTGGTGTGCTGCAGGTGTGTGACAACTCATAATTAATTAGCAACGGGTTAGTCTTAATCTCGTTTTAGCTAAGTCATTATCATTATCTCGTCTAATTTAGACGGTCTTTGACGTGGAAATTGTTAGACTTTTGGACTTTTGACTTAGTCAAATTAGACGTATCTTGATGACGTAGACGCCGCGAAGGTTCAGGTCGCGCCGCGAGGTTCAGGTCGCGCCGCGAGGGTTCAGGTCGCGCCGCGAGGGTTCAGGTCGCGCCGCGAGGGTTCAGGTCGCGCCGCGAGGGTTCAGGTCGCGCCGCGAGGGTTCAGGTCGCGCCGCGAGGGTTCAGGTCGCGCCGCGAGGGTTCAGGTCGCGCCGCGAGGGTTCAGGTCGCGCCGCGAGGGTTCAGGTCGCGCCGCGAGGGTTCAGGTCGCGCCGCGAGGGTTCAGGTCGCGCCGCGAGGGTTCAGGTCGCGCCGCGAGGGTTCAGGTCGCGCCGCGAGGGTTCAGGTCGCGCCGCGAGGGTTCAGGTCGCGCCGCGAGGGTTCAGGTCGCGCCGCGAGGGTTCAGGTCGCGCCGCGAGGGTTCAGGTCGCGCCGCGAGGGTTCAGGTCGCGCCGCGAGGGTTCAGGTCGCGCCGCGAGGGTTCAGGTCGCGCCGCGAGGGTTCAGGTCGCGCCGCGAGGGTTCAGGTCGCGCCGCGAGGGTTCAGGTCGCGCCGCGAGGGTTCAGGTCGCGCCGCGAGGGTTCAGGTCGCGCCGCGAGGGTTCAGGTCGCGCCGCGAGGGTTCAGGTCGCGCCGCGAGGGTTCAGGTCGCGCCGCGAGGGTTCAGGTCGCGCCGCGAGGGTTCAGGTCGCGCCGCGAGGGTTCAGGTCGCGCCGCGAGGGTTCAGGTCGCGCCGCGAGGGTTCAGGTCGCGCCGCGAGGGTTCAGGTCGCGCCGCGAGGGTTCAGGTCGCGCCGCGAGGGTTCAGGTCGCGCCGCGAGGGTTCAGGTCGCGCCGCGAGGGTTCAGGTCGCGCCGCGAGGGTTCAGGTCGCGCCGCGAGGGTTCAGGTCGCGCCGCGAGGGTTCAGGTCGCGCCGCGAGGGTTCAGGTCGCGCCGCGAGGGTTCAGGTCGCGCCGCGAGGGTTCAGGTCGCGCCGCGAGGGTTCAGGTCGCGCCGCGAGGGTTCAGGTCGCGCCGCGAGGGTTCAGGTCGCGCCGCGAGGGTTCAGGTCGCGCCGCGAGGGTTCAGGTCGCGCCGCGAGGGTTCAGGTCGCGCCGCGAGGGTTCAGGTCGCGCCGCGAGGGTTCAGGTCGCGCCGCGAGGGTTCAGGTCGCGCCGCGAGGGTTCAGGTCGCGCCGCGAGGGTTCAGGTCGCGCCGCGAGGGTTCAGGTCGCGCCGCGAGGGTTCAGGTCGCGCCGCGAGGGTTCAGGTCGCGCCGCGAGGGTTCAGGTCGCGCCGCGAGGGTTCAGGTCGCGCCGCGAGGGTTCAGGTCGCGCCGCGAGGGTTCAGGTCGCGCCGCGAGGGTTCAGGTCGCGCCGCGAGGGTTCAGGTCGCGCCGCGAGGGTTCAGGTCGCGCCGCGAGGGTTCAGGTCGCGCCGCGAGGGTTCAGGTCGCGCCGCGAGGGTTCAGGTCGCGCCGCGAGGGTTCAGGTCGCGCCGCGAGGGTTCAGGTCGCGCCGCGAGGGTTCAGGTCGCGCCGCGAGGGTTCAGGTCGCGCCGCGAGGGTTCAGGTCGCGCCGCGAGGGTTCAGGTCGCGCCGCGAGGGTTCAGGTCGCGCCGCGAGGGTTCAGGTCGCGCCGCGAGGGTTCAGGTCGCGCCGCGAGGGTTCAGGTCGCGCCGCGAGGGTTCAGGTCGCGCCGCGAGGGTTCAGGTCGCGCCGCGAGGGTTCAGGTCGCGCCGCGAGGGTTCAGGTCGCGCCGCGAGGTAGTACATTTTGCAGGTCGCGCCGCGAAGGGGTTCAGGTCGCGCCGCGATGAGTTTTTGCTCGTTCAGGTCGAGTCTCGTGCCGCGAGCCCTTCCAGGTCGCGCCGCGAGGTAGTACATTTTGCAGGTCGCGCCGCGAGGGGTTCAGGTCGCGCCGCGAATTTTGTTGCTGCTTGACATTTTCGGATTTTGACGACTTAAAATCTTGAACTTCGTTTATACGAATTGGTACTTTAGACTACCTTGTAATGACAATGTCAATGACATTAGAAACTAAAGTCAAATAAAATGAACGTTTAAATCATATTCTTGGTCGTGGCATTCTAGGGTTGATAGCTAAGTAGTTGTACGTAGGATACTTGTCGTCGTGAGATTTGATCCTCACCATTGGTACTCATATCCTAGGTTTTGGATAGACGTGGAGACTAGACTGCTCATTTTCTCAGACTACTCATAATTTTAGCTCGTTGATCGCTAAGGTGAGTTTATGGCGCCCTTTTCCTTTTTACTTTGGGCCTGAAAAGCATGTACTGTTGTATACACGACTACTTTATAAATGATTTGTCTTTGTCTATGCCATGAGATTTGGGAAATTAAATCATTTGTCTTATGTCTTGCCATGTTGACGGCTGCCTGAAAATGTGTATACATGTCTTATGAAATATTGAACTAAATGACTTTGACTTCCCATGTTGTCGGCTGACTAAATTGTAACACCCGTTTCGTAAAAATATGGATTTCCAAAAACTTTTGCCTAACGGCATCAATTATGCGGAAACGATTTATTAAAAACTCTCAACAAGGAAAACAGTTGAGAAGCAATAGTGGTGTTACTAACGTATCATAGAAATAATAAAAGAAAATCCATAGGATTGCCCAACATAAAACAATCATAACATAAGTCATTACAAAAGGTTCCATAAAGAAAACACTATTATAAAGTCTAAGCATTGACTTTGGGTAAACTAAGCCATCTTGAATGTCTACCCATCTCTCGCCATAGCTTCACACGTCATCTCACTGCTTAACCTGAGGGTTACAACACATTAAAGAAACAAGTGTTAGCTATAAATAGCTAAGTAAGATAACACCAGGTTTAAGCAAAACATTTCATCCGTTTAAGTTGTCATTTAAAACTTTAAGTCATCTTATTAGGCATAACATATCATCATATATAAACATAACGATGTCACATATAAGCATAGAGTTCATGACCCTAATTGTGCCTAATCATTTTCATCATCTTGCTTCATCTCGTTAAGTTGTGACTAGGTCACCGTTAAGTTGTAACCGAAGTTACCGTTAAGTTGTAACCGAAGTTACCGTTAAGTTGTAACCGAAGTTACCGTTATCATATAGGGTATGAGTTTGTGTGCAGGCGGTCATACGACCTCAAGGAAGCCTCACACCCGACTTGATGGAGAAGTCTTTCGACGGTCCATCTGCATCGTTAAGGAAAGACAATGTCGATCCCTGAGTAGCACGTTATGTTCATGACATTAGGTGGGTCATCAGACCACCCGAAACTACTCGCCACGTATGACTGTTGCAAGGAGCAACCCAAGCAACCACCTCAGCGTACCTATATCCACCGTCAGGCACGGGTTATGCATAACACTCATCATCTAATTAGCTCGAGCATTTACCACATTTAGTTTAGGTTTCTTATGTTATCCTAAACTAGTCATCATCTATCATCATTTCACGTTAGGGCCCTTAAAACGTGCACGTGTCATGGCAACCTAAAAAGGTCTAGTGTTCTAGATGAACAAGCCACATATACATGCACATAACATCATTACATCATATCATTAACCACCGTTCGTCATATCATATCATATCGTTAAGCATATCATCACACATCGCATATCATGTCATAAACATATCTACGGGGAAGCATTTTAGGCATAAGCATCGTCATATCATTAATCCCCGTGTACCTCCCATATCGACCCATCCACATTATAGGTTATACATTACCGTTATGGAGGTTATAGTTTATGAAACCATTTTTTGTTGCACCCTCAGTGTGACAAAAGTAGTGTATCTTACCTGGTAGTAGAATGTGCGCGCAAACAAAAGCTAACAGTGCTTAATAGTAATCCCCGACACCTATCGTACATTAATATATGAAATATAAGTCATTTGGGACCTTAAATGGACTTGAAGACGAACTTAGTTTTGTTCTTACGAACTTAATCCCAGAAAACGAACTTAACTGCTTTCTGATAACAAACGAACTTTAAATTCGTTTGCCAAACGAATTTAATCATCCACAAACGAATTTAAGCACCTTCAAACGAAATTAGACCACATAAAACGAATTTAGACATCTCAAACGAACTTAATCTTCGTTTCCAAAACGAATTTAGCCAACGGATTTAACAAACGAAATTAGTCTTCTTTTAAACGAAAATAACTTGAACGAAGTTAAACTTCGTTTTTTCAAACGAATTTATCATTCCAGAAACGAATTTAACACTTAAAACGAATTTAGACCACATAAAACAAATTTAGACATCTCAAACGAACTTAATCTTCGTTTCAAACGAATTTAGCATTCCAGAAACGAATTTAACACTTAAACGAATTTAACTCTATTTTCGTCCAGAACTCATAAAACGGCTTTAATCTTCATTTTTCCAGAAATCAATCGACTTAGGCTTCACCCAAAACATGTTTTTGACATATATAAACCTCTTTTGATCATCAAGATCGATTATAAACTCGTTTGATGTCGTTTTGATCATTAATTTGCTTAAACATATTATGAACCCTAATTTATTAAAACTCCTTTATAAAATCAGATTTAATCCTTTATAAAACATCATTAGATCTGAAAATATCGACAACAAATCCTTGATTACCTGTACGAATGACAGCCAATCCGATTCAATGCAAAACACACGATTTGATTGACCAAAACTTGAAGATTATGCTTAAGAATTCAAGAGAGAATTGAAGGAACTTTTGTATTTGTTTTAATTATGATTAATGGCTGCAAAATTAACCTAGATTAGGCTAATCCCATGCCAAACCCGTTTTTAACTTTTCAACTTTGGCAAAATTGGTCCCTGGACTTCATATTGACTTTATTTCGCTTAAAACACCTATTGGGGATACCTATAACACACTAGAGCACTTTCGCACACTACAAAGGCCTTTTACACATCATTTAGTCCACTTTATTGTCACTCATTAAAGATAATTAAATCTCACATATCGGGCACATAAACATATAAACACACATTTTACCACATAACATATCACGGACTTAGAATTTGACCTAACGACGTTAGTCAACAGAAACGATTAAGTTTTGGGATGTTACAATTACCTCCCCCTTAAGAGGATTCCGTCCCCGGAATCACTTCAGCATCAAAAAGGTGGGGATAGGTCTCCCGCATTACGGACTCGGTCTCCCAAGTCATACTTTCGCCGTGATTGTGTTTCCACTTTATGAGAACTAGATCGATAGTCTTTCGTCGCAACTTCTTTTGTTTCCTTCCCATTATAGCAACAGGTTCATCAACAATCTGTTTGTTGGGATTAATACTTACGTCCTCGAGTGGAATGACATCCGCTTCATTTGCATAGCATTTACGTAGATAACACACATGAAATGTGTTGTGAATTCCATGAAGTTCTGGAGGTAATTCCAGTTGAAATGCCTGTTCATTAACCTTTTTAATGATCTTAAAAGGTCCAATGAATCTAGGGCTTAGCTTTCCTCGTTTGCCAAATCGTAATACACCTTTCCAAGGCGACACCTTGAGTAAAACCATTTCACCTTCTTTAAAATCAAACGGCCTCCTTTTCTTATCGGCATATGACTTTTGCCTTTCGCGAGCAATACGCAGGGCTTTCTTTGCAACATTAACTTTATCGGCCGTAATTTGTACTACTTCAGGTCCAGCAAATTGCTTTTCCCCGGGCTCCAACCAACAACTAGGAGTCCGACACTTTCTACCATATAACATCTCATAAGGTGGCATTCCGATGCTCGCATGATAACTATTGTTGTACGCAAACTCGATAAAAGGTAGGTGTTTATCCCACGAACCACCATAATCCATTACACATGCTCTGAGCATATCTTCGAGCGTTTGAATAGTCCTTTCACTTTGCCCATCGGTCTGCGGATGATAGGCTGTGCTCAGACGGACTTGAGTACCAAATTCCCGTTGAAAACTCTTCCAAAAGTTGGAAACGAATCGAGCATCACGATCTGACACAATCGATATCGGAACACCATGTTTAGTAACCACTTCTTTAATATACAATGTAGCGAAATTCTCCATAGGAGCATTCTCACGAACTGGGAGGAAATGGGCACTCTTCGTTAATTGATCGACAATAACCCATATCATATCGTGACCACGAGGCGTCCTCGGAAGTTTGGTTACAAAATCCATTGTAATGCGATCCCATTTCCATTCAGGGATCTCGAGTTGCTGAAACTTCCCGTAAGGCTTTTGGTGTTCAGCTTTTACTTTAGCACATGTCAAACACTTCTGTACGTACATCATCACATCGTTTTTAATACTGGGCCACCAATAAATCGGCTTCAAGTCCGCATGCATCTTTGTGGCACCAGGGTGTACAGAATATTTAGTCTTGTGAGCTTCGTCCATCACTAACTCACGATTGCCTCCATATAGAGGAACCCATATTCTACCTTTGTAAGTTCGAAGACCGCGACTATTTTCTTCCATTTCAAGTCTATTTTTCTTCTTTTTCCCAATAGACTCCTCTTTCACATTCTCCTCCTTCAACGCTTCAATTTGAGCTAATCGAATAGGTTCCATTAAGTTCGACTCAACCTTCGTAATCATTGCACATAACCTACTCTTCGCATATCCTTTGCGGCTCAAGGCATCAGCAACCACATTAGCTTTGCCTGGGTGATATTTAATCTCACAATCATAATCCTTTAATAACTCCATCCACCGTCGTTGTCTAACATTCATGTCCTTCTGAGTAAACACATACTGTAAGCTTTTATGATCCGTATAAAGGGTACACTTCGTACCATACAGATAATGTCGCCACAATTTCAGAGCAAAAACAACAGCAGCCAGCTCAAGGTCATGAGTAGGATAGTTCCGCTCATGAGGCTTCAGCTGTCGAGAGGCGTAAGCGATAACTTTGTCTCGTTGCATTAATACACACCCTAACCCCGTGATGGATGCGTCACTATAGACAACTAAATCATCGGTTCCTTCGGGTAAAGCTAAGACTGGAGCTTCACACAACTTCTTTTTCAACGTCGTGAAGGCTTTTTCTTGAGCATCGGTCCATACAAACTTCACACCTTTCTTCGTTAATTGATCGACAATAACCCATATCATATCGTGACCACGAGGCGTCCTCGGAAGTTTGGTTACAAAATCCATTGTAATGCGATCCCATTTCCATTCAGGGATCTCGAGTTGCTGAAACTTCCCGTAAGGCTTTTGGTGTTCAGCTTTTACTTTAGCACATGTCAAACACTTCTGTACGTACATCATCACATCGTTTTTAATACTGGGCCACCAATAAATCGGCTTCAAGTCCGCATGCATCTTTGTGGCACCAGGGTGTACAGAATATTTAGTCTTGTGAGCTTCGTCCATCACTAACTCACGATTGCCTCCATATAGAGGAACCCATATTCTACCTTTGTAAGTTCGAAGACCGCGACTATTTTCTTCCATTTCAAGTCTATTTTTCTTCTTTTTCCCAATAGACTCCTCTTTCACATTCTCCTCCTTCAACGCTTCAATTTGAGCTAATCGAATAGGTTCCATTAAGTTCGACTCAACCTTCGTAATCATTGCACATAACCTACTCTTCGCATATCCTTTGCGGCTCAAGGCATCAGCAACCACATTAGCTTTGCCTGGGTGATATTTAATCTCACAATCATAATCCTTTAATAACTCCATCCACCGTCGTTGTCTAACATTCATGTCCTTCTGAGTAAACACATACTGTAAGCTTTTATGATCCGTATAAAGGGTACACTTCGTACCATACAGATAATGTCGCCACAATTTCAGAGCAAAAACAACAGCAGCCAGCTCAAGGTCATGAGTAGGATAGTTCCGCTCATGAGGCTTCAGCTGTCGAGAGGCGTAAGCGATAACTTTGTCTCGTTGCATTAATACACACCCTAACCCCGTGATGGATGCGTCACTATAGACAACTAAATCATCGGTTCCTTCGGGTAAAGCTAAGACTGGAGCTTCACACAACTTCTTTTTCAACGTCGTGAAGGCTTTTTCTTGAGCATCGGTCCATACAAACTTCACACCTTTCTTCGTTAATTCAGTCATTGGCTTGGCAATGCGTGAGAAATCCTGAATAAAACGTCGATAGTAGCCAGCCAAACCGAGAAAACTCTTAATTTCAGTAGGAGACTTAGGCTGCTCCCACTTCGACACCGCTTCTATCTTCGAAGGATCTACTTTTATACCATCAGAGGAGATGACATGGCCGAGGAAATGAACTTCCTTTAGCCAGAACTCGCACTTGGAGAACTTAGCATATAGCTTTTTCTCTCGGAGGACTTGAAGGACAGCTCTCAAATGCTCTCTATGTTCCTCTTCCGACTTTGAATACACAAGGATGTCGTCGATGAAAACGATAACGAAATGATCCAAAAACGGTCGACAGACACGGTTCATCAAGTCCATAAACTTCGCTGGAGCATTTGTCAAACCGAATGGCATGACAAGGAACTCGTAATGACCATAACGAGTTCGGAACGCTGTTTTGGCTACACTTTCCTCTTCAACCTTCAGTTGATGATAGCCAGAACGTAAATCAATCTTTGAAAAATAGGAAGCACCTTGAAGTTGATCGAACAAATCATCAATGCGAGGGAGTGGATATTTATTCTTCACCGTTCTTTTATTCAGCTCGCGATAATCGATACACATGCGCATGGATCCGTCTTTCTTTTTCACGAAAAGGATAGGAGCACCCCATGGAGAGGAACTCGGACGAATGAAACCTTTATCTAAAAGTTCCTGAATTTGGGTCATCAGCTCCTTCATCTCCGTCGGAGCTAATCGATAGGGAGCTTTGGCTACAGGAGTAGCACCAGGAATGAGGTCAATAGAAAATTCAACCTCACGATCAGGAGGAAGACCTGGAAGATCTTCAGGGAAAACATCAGGAAACTCGGAAACAACTTCGACATCAGAGACTGTAGGCTTCACGATACGAGAATCGATGACATAAGCTAGAAAATGTGACTTAGTTTGCCGTATACAGCGAAGGGCTTTCATCATCGAGATCACCTTAACATTTCCCGGCTTCTTGTCACCATAAACACAGACACCTTTACCATCAGGGGTAGCGATACGAACTATTTTCTTTGCACATAAGACGACAGCATCGTTTTTAGACATCCAGTCCATACCGAGTATAACATCAAAACTATGGATAGTAGCAGGTAGCAAGTTAGCAGTAAAACACCGACCCTCTATCTCTAAAGGACAATCAGAATAACCCTCACGTACGGTAGACGTTGTGCCGTTAGCCACCTCTACTTCAATAGGACACCTTAAGGGACTCGTAATCATGTCTAATTTAGGAGCAAACAGAGTAGACACAAAAGATTTGTTCGCACCAGAATCAAATAACACATTAGCAAGTTTGGAGTTAACAATAAGGGTAGCAGTAACTACCTGGTCGTCATCTTTGGCCTCTTCAGCCGTCATCTGATAAGCACGGGCTTTGGCTTTGGGGGCTTCCGTCTTCTTTCCCTCGTCCTTCTTCATTTGCGGACAGTCGGCAATACGGTGCTTTGTGTCTCCACATTTATAACATCTTGCTTTGTCAGTGCATTCATCAACGGTATGACCCTGTGCTCCACACCTATTGCACCTGCGGGTCTTAGCAGAACACTGCCCAGAATGAATAGCTTTGCAGCTAGAGCACCATTTTCCGTCCTTGTCTGTCTTTCCCTTGTCGGAGGATGAAGATCCCTTGAATTTCTTACCAAAACGGTTAGATCCACCGAATCTCCTCTTATTACCAGACTTTTTCTCATCATCTTTCTTTTCCACTTTCTTATCCGTAGCAAAATCATCATCAAGCTTTTTAGACTCTTTGATAGCTTCAGTTAGAGTCTTGTGCTGCCTACAAATACCTCGATAACTCGGAGGCAAACCATCAACATAGCAAGCAACCTGATCTGCATCAGTACGGAACAGATGGCCCACGAACTTCATCTTCTCCATAAAGGAACGAGCATAATCATTGATTTTACCCACTTCAGCCGTCAAGGCACGAAACTCTTTTTCCATTTTGCGCTGCTCATGAACTCCAATATACTCTTCAATAAATTTCTGTCTGAAGTTAGCCCACGTAATAGCAGATACCATAGCTGGAGTCATCGAAATGGTAATGCTCTTCCACCAGTCCCGAGCACCTTCTTTCAACATCCTACTAGCACACAACACTTTCTTATCCTCGGGACAATCACAAGCTTCAAAAACCATCTCAGTATCATCAAGCCATTCCATGCAACCTACTGCATTAAGTGTTCCATAGAATTTCTGAGCTCCACACTTCTGGAAACTTTCAAACTTGAATCGAGGGGCGTGAACATCATTAGGAGGAACCACATTAACATTAGCATGGGAAATAACAACATCATCGACCGGTGGCTCAGTGTGGTGAGAAGGCACAGAGTGACTGTTACCAGTTCCTTCTGCGTTAGCTGCCAACGCCTGATTCAACTGTTCTTGCGTTTGGGCCAACTGGGCCTGAAGAGTTAGCACAAGATTATACATCTCCGTCTGATCGGGAATCTGATCCACCACTACATCGTTAACTCTCGGAGGATTGCCAGGTGGTGGAGGCATCGGACCCAATGAGCCTGGTTGATTAACACGGCGGGGGTTCACACGATTTACATTAGCATCAGCAGCAGCATTAGCAGCATTAGAAGCACCTGCACCCGGATGGACAGGTGGAGTAACGCTAGCAGTAGCTCCGTCGCGTTGGATGTTGCGGTTGCGAGTGTTAACCATTTTCCTTCAATAAAATGGTGGAGTCGATAAGCGCAAAATAAAACAAAAAGCTCGTTGAGATAAGGCTAAAACATATCATCGTAACGTAAACATCTCGTAAGCCCTATCACACTCGCACTCATCCCAACCCATCCTACATCACATGTCATCACTAGCTAAGGCATCCTACGAGTACCTAGCATGCACATCTTAAGTTTAAGTCCAAACCCTATGGTCAATAGGCCTTGGTTCACTTAAACTACTTCTCTGATACCAAATTGTAACACCCGTTTCGTAAAAATATGGATTTCCAAAAACTTTTGCCTAACGGCATCAATTATGCGGAAACGATTTATTAAAAACTCTCAACAAGGAAAACAGTTGAGAAGCAATAGTGGTGTTACTAACGTATCATAGAAATAATAAAAGAAAATCCATAGGATTGCCCAACATAAAACAATCATAACATAAGTCATTACAAAAGGTTCCATAAAGAAAACACTATTATAAAGTCTAAGCATTGACTTTGGGTAAACTAAGCCATCTTGAATGTCTACCCATCTCTCGCCATAGCTTCACACGTCATCTCACTGCTTAACCTGAGGGTTACAACACATTAAAGAAACAAGTGTTAGCTATAAATAGCTAAGTAAGATAACACCAGGTTTAAGCAAAACATTTCATCCGTTTAAGTTGTCATTTAAAACTTTAAGTCATCTTATTAGGCATAACATATCATCATATATAAACATAACGATGTCACATATAAGCATAGAGTTCATGACCCTAATTGTGCCTAATCATTTTCATCATCTTGCTTCATCTCGTTAAGTTGTGACTAGGTCACCGTTAAGTTGTAACCGAAGTTACCGTTAAGTTGTAACCGAAGTTACCGTTAAGTTGTAACCGAAGTTACCGTTAAGTTGTAACCGAAGTTACCGTTAAGTTGTAACCGAAGTTACCGTTATCATATAGGGTATGAGTTTGTGTGCAGGCGGTCATACGACCTCAAGGAAGCCTCACACCCGACTTGATGGAGAAGTCTTTCGACGGTCCATCTTCGTCGTTAAGGAAAGACAATGTCGATCCCTGAGTAGCACGTTATGTTCATGACATTAGGTGGGTCATCAGACCACCCGAAACTACTCGCCACGTATGACTGTTGCAAGGAGCAACCCAAGCAACCACCTCAGCGTACCTATATCCACCGTCAGGCACGGGTTATGCATAACACTCATCATCTAATTAGCTCGAGCATTTACCACATTTAGTTTAGGTTTCTTATGTTATCCTAAACTAGTCATCATCTATCATCATTTCACGTTAGGGCCCTTAAAACGTGCACGTGTCATGGCAACCTAAAAAGGTCTAGTGTTCTAGATGAACAAGCCACATATACATGCACATAACATCATTACATCATATCATTAACCACCGTTCGTCATATCATATCATATCGTTAAGCATATCATCACACATCGCATATCATGTCATAAACATATCTACGGGGAAGCATTTTAGGCATAAGCATCGTCATATCATTAATCCCCGTGTACCTCCCATATCGACCCATCCACATTATAGGTTATACATTACCGTTATGGAGGTTATAGTTTATGAAACCATTTTTTGTTGCACCCTCAGTGTGACAAAAGTAGTGTATCTTACCTGGTAGTAGAATGTGCGCGCAAACAAAAGCTAACAGTGCTTAATAGTAATCCCCGACACCTATCGTACATTAATATATGAAATATAAGTCATTTGGGACCTTAAATGGACTTGAAGACGAACTTAGTTTTGTTCTTACGAACTTAATCCCAGAAAACGAACTTAACTGCTTTCTGATAACAAACGAACTTTAAATTCGTTTGCCAAACGAATTTAATCATCCACAAACGAATTTAAGCACCTTCAAACGAACTTAATCTTTGTTTCCAAAACGAATTTAGCCAAACGAATTTAGACATCTCAAACGAACTTAATCTTCGTTTCCAAAACGAATTTAGCCAACGGATTTAACAAACGAAATTAGTCTTCTTCTAAACGAAAATAACTTGAACGAAGTTAAACTTCGTTTTTCAAACGAATTTATCATTCCAGAAACGAATTTAACACTTAAAACGAATTTAACTCTATTTTCGTCCAGAACTCATAAAACGGCTTTAATCTTCATTTTTCCAGAAATCAATCGACTTAGGCTTCACCCAAAACATGTTTTTGACATATATAAACCTCTTTTGATCATCAAGATCGATTATAAACTCGTTTGATGTCGTTTTGATCATTAATTTGCTTAAACATATTATGAACCCTAATTTATTAAAACTCCTTTATAAAATCAGATTTAATCCTTTATAAAACATCATTAGATCTGAAAATATCGACAACAAATCCTTGATTACCTGTACGAATGACAGCCAATCCGATTCAATGCAAAACACACGATTTGATTGACCAAAACTTGAAGATTATGCTTAAGAATTCAAGAGAGAATTGAAGGAACTTTTGTATTTGTTTTAATTATGATTAATGGCTGCAAAATTAACCTAGATTAGGCTAATCCCATGCCAAACCCGTTTTTAACTTTTCAACTTTGGCAAAATTGGTCCCTGGACTTCATATTGACTTTATTTCGCTTAAAACACCTATTGGGGATACCTATAACACACTAGAGCACTTTCGCACACTACAAAGGCCTTTTACACATCATTTAGTCCACTTTATTGTCACTCATTAAAGATAATTAAATCTCACATATCGGGCACATAAACATATAAACACACATTTTACCACATAACATATCACGGACTTAGAATTTGACCTAACGACGTTAGTCAACAGAAACGATTAAGTTTTGGGATGTTACATAAATGGTTCTTTGTGTTTGACGAACTAAAATGTTGCCCCTATGTAGTTATCACCGTTATGAGATCCTAATGGTTGTCTTGTCATAATATTGTCGGACTTTGCTCCCGGCTGTCTTATCTTAATAACTACATGTCATTGTGTGCTCCAAATGACGACTAAACTTTTGGTCAAACACACTGTAAACTCACCAACTATTTCGATAGTTGATCCTCTCAAATTTCATGCTTTTCAGGTAACCAACAGTAAGTCTTGGATCATCTATGGCATTATAGGGCCATTCTTTTGACTTGGACGTACAATTAGCATCAGATATTTGAGGACTCTCATGTTTTTAGCTTTAATTGTAATAGACTGTCCAGATATTGAACTCGTATTTAGTGGGCCCAGTTCCAAATGAGGATGACGTGTATCTGTATTTTGGGGTCCACATTCTAAAACGATTGTACTTGTATTAGACTTGTATTTTGGTATTAATGGATGTAATTTCTATTTAACTACGGTTAGTACGCAATTATTTGTTAACCCTGTATTTGCCGCTACAACGGGGTGTGACAAGGTGGTTGTTGGCGAACCTGTTGTGGAGCTGCAGCAACATTTCCTTCAACATCAGACCCATCATGTGCAAATCCGTCATTGTCTGGTGCTACGTATGCCGGATTTATTACTGCACCAAAAAGATGTTTGTCTGTCGGTCGAGCTGGAGGTGGGAGTGGACCTCTATACTTGTAACTATCGCTAAATATACGATTTGGCATAGTAGTTACATGCTCAACCGGACCCACCTGTGGTAGATTGGGCAGACGAGCATTGATGATCATCATGATGAAACGAGGATATATCAAGAAACGCTCGTTGGCAGCTGCACCAAATTGCCTTCTAATCTCGTTGAAGAAATAACGAGAAAAGCTGTACGGCTTGTTCAGCACGAGGGAGACAACTTGAGACTGGGTCTCGACATTCAACTTGTCGTACCCGGACTTTCTGTTGCTAAGAGCAACCAAAATCACATGACTGAAGAACTTCCATTTCCCATGAACACAGTTCTTCGTGAAGGTGTTTTGGTTTGGATCACCAACATAACCCATTCTTCTGTAAACTCCATATCGTAATGCCAGTGGGTATGTGATGGGACCGTTGGCTCCTCCCTCTTGGGCTTCAGTACCCAAACCAAGTATCTGGATCAAATCCCGGGGAGTGAATTGGATGACCTGATTATTCACCGTGGCTTCAATCCTCTGATTATTTCCAGCAATGTATCTAGCAGAGGCCCAGAATTGACGAAGATACGTCAATCTAATCACCGGATTAGCAGTGAGAACCCTTCTGACTCTGGATCGTTGGAAGAACTCCAAAATCTGGACAAACTCTGCTGCATTCTCCTGGTGGACATCCAAGTTAATCAAATAATTATGATTGTTATGGAATTGTCTTTCAGCCATCTGCAAAAAGATACAAACAACAACAAGCAAACGGTTAGCAACAACAAGTAAAATCGAACTTTAAAGTCCTTAACGTTCTCCAAGCCCTTGAAACTCTAAGTTTCACCGGCTCTGAAAAGGTTATTAACTTTAACTATCGATAAATAAGTTGAATCGAAAAAATTCTGATGTTTTCCAAGATAATGAAACCATTTGTTTCATAGTCTACCAAGACATCACCAATTTTGTCGAATCAACACGTCGAAATTAAAACTTTTAGTCTTTTCAAGATATTGAAACCATTTGTTTCATAATCTACCAAAACACTTTTAGTTTTAATAAACGACACATTAAACTTTATTAAATTTAATTAAAACCATTTGTTTTTTTCTTAAATTTTAAAGTCCAATTTATAAGGCAATTTTCCTTTCTAATTTGACTTATTTTAAAAAATTTCCCTTTTTGAAAATTTTTCTAAGTCCTAGAATCAACAAATTCCTTATACACAAACATACGGTGATAATACACACATATGGTGTCAGGTTTGACTAGTCAATGTGTGTTTATGTTTCATATTTTACTTATTTAAAATTTTTTCAATTTAAAATTTTACAAGTCATGAAACACGCATATTGTCCTACAACACGCAAATGGTGAAAAACACGCAAAATGGTGTGTTTTGACTCATAAACACGCAAAGCAGTCATTTGCGTGTTCTTTGTGATGACGTCATCACAAACATGCAAAATCTGGAAAGATTGATTGGGAAGGATATGGGCCATGAGAACACGTAAAGTTCATCAAGAACACGCAAAGTTCATCAAGAACGCGCAAAACCAGAAACTTCAACCCCCAAATCTTAACCAGAGATTTTGAACACTAAAAACCTATAAAGAGGTACGATTAAGTTCGTATATGTCCGATTTAACTGTTTTTAGGTTCCATTTCTTGATCCATATCATGTACATAGACCCATTTAGTGATTTATTTTTCGAAAAATAAAAACCTAAATCTTTGGCCACAAAACTTGATATCTGGGTCTAGAAATTATGTCAATCATATACCTTTGTTCGAATAGTGTTATGGATAGTGTTTCTTGTGTCTAAAAACACCAACGAATCAAGTATAAAAGAACCAAGGTCGTGTGTATGAACACGCAAATGGGAAGAACACGCAAATATGGAGAGTTTTCTAACAACACGCAAATAATTTTGAAAGTGTATTAAATGTGTGTGTTTTGTCAGCTTTTATACTCACATATAACACGCAAACCCTAGTCATTTTCAGAACACGCATATGCGGCCCTCTTGGCAAAACACGCATATGAGGCCCATCAGTGAAACACGCAAAGTAACCCCATTTAACGAACACGCATATTAAGTCCATTTTGCAAAATACGCATATTATGTCCATTTGGCTAAACACGCATATTACACTTAGCCTAATATTTTGATTCATATGAACCTTGACTTTTCATAAAGTCAACTTTCACGAACTTGATTAACACTTTGAAAATTCACAAAGAATTTTCTTGAACCCGATATGATTAACAAAAAGAATTCTTTAGAGAACACGATAAGCCAGATACAAACCTCTGTTTCGTATCATAATTATTCGTATTTTTCTCGATAAAGAAATTCTTGATAGTTGTCATCACCTAAACAAAATTACAATGTACGATCATTGAATTAAGACCTATTATGTCATTAATTAATTGATGAATCACATAGTATCATTGTTAAGTAAATGACAATAACAGACATTGGACACAATCAATGCTGTTAAATAAATTCAAATACAACAAAAATAAAGGCATAAGATTGAATAACACGATAATCAATCTCTCCATCTATATCTTCGTCTCCATTTGAATTTTGACGAGTTGTTGATGTGTAAGTGTATTCTGCTTCCATCTTAAGCTTGAGCTTTCTCCATTCCGGACTGGATAGACTCAATTTTCATACACTTTGGAGATCCTTTATCTTATTGGTTGACATACATCCAGTTAAGATAAATAATTCTGCGAACACATCATCAAACTCATGAGAACTATACAACACATGTATTTTTCTCAAAGATAAATAATCGAATTTCGAAGATACTTAAACAGATATAACTGATAACAAACAATTGATTCTCCCAATTAAGATTAGAATCTAAGCAGTTATCATGTGTTAGGACCAATTTACTGGTAAACTGGCCAGTCTCCAGTTGTACCTGGAGACCCAGTGAAACTGGAGACCCAGAAGATTTGTCCAAAAATATATTGAAGTCCAGTTGCATCGTACAGTTAACGCAGCTGAAGACTTCCTCCAGTTGAGAACTGACCAGTTGAAGAATCCTTCCAGTCGAAGTCGAAGACAACAAGTGGAAGATAGAGAATGACAATGGCAGCGAAGCCCAGTTGACATTCTAGTCAGTTACAAACTGGAGACCGTCAGTGGAAAGCTCTTACAAAGCTTTACACTGATTACGAGGAATTGACTTTTATGCTTTATGTGCTTTTACCCGGATAATAAGATTTATCCTATTATTTAAGTACAAAAAGGTACATAAAGCTGGTTGAATAAAGTTGCTTTATTCTGCAACTTTACACAGCATTTTAAGGAATTAAATGCTATTCCTTAAATGCTCTCAACCATATTTGTACGGCCAAAGTTAACATCCCAATGTTAACTTTGCCTATAAATACAAGTCATTGCACACCAAGAATATTACTTCTTCGAACACACTTCGAAAGAATTCACACTTTGCATACCTGCAATATTCTTGGTGAACTTGTGCAATATTCTCTCAATCACAAAAAGGAACATTTCACAACTTTAAGTGTTTCGATTGTTTAGAGAAATTCCAAGTGTAGATCAATTGTAGTTCATAGGTTGTTAGGATATTTACATACTTTGTATTATCTTGGTTCCGCAACAACCTTGTAATTTATTTAAAGTTAATAAATAAATTACACTTGAAAATTACATATTGTCTCACCAATTTACTTTGAGTATTTTACTTTATTGCATTGTTCTTTACTTATTGTCACTTAATAATTAATCTATCTAGAACTTGGTATATACTCTCTGTAACTGGTCGTCTCCAGTTCAGAGCTTATATTGCAAAGTAACTCCACCATCGACATTGAGGTGTCTTCAGGTAGTACCATCTATTGAGTTGGGACTTACAAGTGGTATCAGAGCAGAAGGCTAATAAACTTGCCTAGATCTGCTTAGATGAACACTACTGAA
This sequence comes from Erigeron breviscapus, assembly GCA_034093135.1. Classification (NCBI taxonomy): domain Eukaryota; kingdom Viridiplantae; phylum Streptophyta; class Magnoliopsida; order Asterales; family Asteraceae; genus Erigeron; species Erigeron breviscapus. Next base: position 59,266,387 of record CM067169.1, read on the forward strand.
GGTGGAGATAGTTCTGGTCAAGGTGAAAACCCTTTGAATACTAATACATCACCTTTTCAAAATGTTAATTCTAACCCTCCTCCTCCTACTGCCCCAAATCACGTCCATGTACATTATTCTAACACTCTTGTTCCAAAATTTGATGGAAACAGTGAGACCTTTGGTACATGGAAGGCCAGAATGCTGTTGCATTTTGGTGGGATAGAGAGGTATATGTTGAAAATCCTTAAGGATGGACCATATATACCCATGTCTCTTGGGGTAAGTCCTCTTCTAGATCCAACTGGAAGAAGAGGTTCAAGAGAAAAGCTCGAAGACCATTGGTCTGATGAGGATCGTAGACTTGTAGATCTGGACACCAGACTCAAGAACATGATCCTTGGAGCTGTCCCTGAAGATCTAATTCCAACACTTGTGTTGTTCCCCAGTGCCAAGTCTATGTGGGATGAATTATTTATTCAGTTTGAAGGAGGTGATGACACTATTGTCACCAGGAAAGTTGCCTTGAATAAGAAGTATGAATCCTTCTTTGCTCTACCCAATGAAAGTCTAACTGGTACATACACCAGATTTTCTAGCCTCATTAATCAGCTGAGAGGCTTGGGTGTAGAGAAGGATAAGGATATTCTTCTTGAGAAGTTTTGTGATATTCTTCCTTCCAAATCGGAAAACATGGTTTCTTGTCTTAAGACAAGGTAAAACCTTGCACAGCCATACTCTTGCATCGCTCTATGGAGCCTTCAGATTCATTGAAGATAATAATGCTGCAAGACTGGTGGCTGAGCAGGATTCCATGAACCATGCCCAGAGTTCCAAGGTTGCTAGTGTACCTGAGCGACCTTGTGCTGCCTTAATGTCTGCAGAGAGTGTCCAAGCACACTCAATGAAGGAGATGTTAAACAGTTTCCTGAACTCTGGTCTGACCACTGAAATCAGTGATGGTTGTGATGAAACTGACGATGATGATCTGGTAGCCATGATTGCTAAAACCTTTAATAGGTTTAAGCATAAATGTAAAAGATTTAATGGCCCAAACAATGCTTCCATCTCCAGCTCTCTGGATAAAACCAATCTTACCTGCTATAAATGCGGTAAGAAAGGTCATTTTATGAAGGAATGCAGATCTAGTCAGATGAACAACCAAACTGGCCCCCCTGTCCCTAATTTCAATCGGCCTGATGATAGCTACAAAGCTAAATATAAAAAGCTTAAGGCCCAGATTGCCCTCCTGTCCATGAAAAAAGAAAAGGATCAGTGCTTAATGGCACAAACTGAGGGAAAATGGGAGTACTCTGATGACTCATCAGCTGATGAAGAAGAGGAAAGGGACATGTGTTTCATGGCCTTGGAAGATCAACAGCAGCATGTGGCAAAAGAAGATGTCATCACTGGAAGATGGGTGGACATCATTTTGAAGAAGGTATGTGATTATGACAACCAAGTTGACCCAGAACTGAAACTGGACCTTGCTGAATCATTAAGTGGTGATTTGGCTTTTGTGGAAACTATTAGAGCAGATAGTGAAAGATATCTTGACACTATCTTAATTGAACTAAACAATGTTAAACCACAACTGAATGATTTACAAAGTGTCCAGTTGGCTCTCAAGGAGTCAGTTTTAAAAATTAAGGCTTTGGAACTTGATAATCAAAAATTATTTTCTGATCTTGAAAAAGAACAAAAGATTACCAAGTCATGGGTAAAAGCATCTGGAAAGAGCTTTGATGCATTTTCTAGAACTATTGATGCCCAGAAGAATGCATGGAAATCTGGATCTGGAGATGGCAGCTCTCATACCAGATCTTCATGCATTGCCTCCAGCTCTCAGGGTTGAAACTTCTTATGATCAACCTGAAGCTGTTAAAACTAAACCCATTGAGACCACCCCCATTGAGGTTAAACCTGGAGCCAAACAGGCTAGTGCTTTAGTTAAAAAGGCAACTGGTAACAAGCCTTTACCTCAAAAGTCTAAGGTGCCTAAGACCCAAAAGACTAAAACTCCAGCTGAACCAAGGTCCAAGGTTCAGTTGCCTGATGAAAACAATATTTTGTTTAAACTGGAAAGTCAACTCCAACTTTTGTCTCGACAGGTTCAGAGTTGTACTGCCCGGATTAAAAATCTGGAAGGAGGTTCATCACCTCCAATTTTAAAACAAAATATTAAACCCCCTTCAAAACCAAAACAAAAGAATGTTCCATCTGGAACTAAATCTGATAAGAAAAAGGGGAGTAGGTATCAAATACCAATCGTTTTTACTCCTGTACCTGGATCTGGTGAAAAAGATCCAGATGTAGTCTTCAGTTTACCTCTACAACAATCAACTGTGACTTTGTAGAGAAGGATAAGGATATTCTTCTTGAGAAGTTTTGTGATATTCTTCCTTCCAAATCGGAAAACATGGTTTCTTGTCTTAAGACAAGGTAAAACCTTGCACAGCCATACTCTTGCATCGCTCTATGGAGCCTTCAGATTCATTGAAGATAATAATGCTGCAAGACTGGTGGCTGAGCAGGATTCCATGAACCATGCCCAGAGTTCCAAGGTTGCTAGTGTACCTGAGCGACCTTGTGCTGCCTTAATGTCTGCAGAGAGTGTCCAAGCACACTCAATGAAGGAGATGTTAAACAGTTTCCTGAACTCTGGTCTGACCACTGAAATCAGTGATGGTTGTGATGAAACTGACGATGATGATCTGGTAGCCATGATTGCTAAAACCTTTAATAGGTTTAAGCATAAATGTAAAAGATTTAATGGCCCAAACAATGCTTCCATCTCCAGCTCTCTGGATAAAACCAATCTTACCTGCTATAAATGCGGTAAGAAAGGTCATTTTATGAAGGAATGCAGATCTAGTCAGATGAACAACCAAACTGGCCCCCCTGTCCCTAATTTCAATCGGCCTGATGATAGCTACAAAGCTAAATATAAAAAGCTTAAGGCCCAGATTGCCCTCCTGTCCATGAAAAAAGAAAAGGATCAGTGCTTAATGGCACAAACTGAGGGAAAATGGGAGTACTCTGATGACTCATCAGCTGATGAAGAAGAGGAAAGGGACATGTGTTTCATGGCCTTGGAAGATCAACAGCAGCATGTGGCAAAAGAAGATGTCATCACTGGAAGATGGGTGGACATCATTTTGAAGAAGGTATGTGATTATGACAACCAAGTTGACCCAGAACTGAAACTGGACCTTGCTGAATCATTAAGTGGTGATTTGGCTTTTGTGGAAACTATTAGAGCAGATAGTGAAAGATATCTTGACACTATCTTAATTGAACTAAACAATGTTAAACCACAACTGAATGATTTACAAAGTGTCCAGTTGGCTCTCAAGGAGTCAGTTTTAAAAATTAAGGCTTTGGAACTTGATAATCAAAAATTATTTTCTGATCTTGAAAAAGAACAAAAGATTACCAAGTCATGGGTAAAAGCATCTGGAAAGAGCTTTGATGCATTTTCTAGAACTATTGATGCCCAGAAGAATGCATGGAAATCTGGATCTGGAGATGGCAGCTCTCATACCAGATCTTCATGCATTGCCTCCAGCTCTCAGGGTTGAAACTTCTTATGATCAACCTGAAGCTGTTAAAACTAAACCCATTGAGACCACCCCCATTGAGGTTAAACCTGGAGCCAAACAGGCTAGTGCTTTAGTTAAAAAGGCAACTGGTAACAAGCCTTTACCTCAAAAGTCTAAGGTGCCTAAGACCCAAAAGACTAAAACTCCAGCTGAACCAAGGTCCAAGGTTCAGTTGCCTGATGAAAACAATATTTTGTTTAAACTGGAAAGTCAACTCCAACTTTTGTCTCGACAGGTTCAGAGTTGTACTGCCCGGATTAAAAATCTGGAAGGAGGTTCATCACCTCCAATTTTAAAACAAAATATTAAACCCCCTTCAAAACCAAAACAAAAGAATGTTCCATCTGGAACTAAATCTGATAAGAAAAAGGGGAGTAGGTATCAAATACCAATCGTTTTTACTCGTGTACCTGGATCTGGTGAAAAAGATCCAGATGTAGTCTTCAGTTTACCTCCACAACAATCAACTGTGACTTTTGTAGAGAAGTCCAGTGAACCCATCAAGAAAAGATGGGTTCACAAAAATAACTGATGATTTTTGTGGGTGTGCAGGGCGATTGAAAGAAGAATATCTGGTATCTGGACAGCGCTGCTGGCCGGACTATGACCGGATGTAAGCCCCTGCTTGAAGAGTTCACTGTCTAAGATGGACCGATAGTGACGTTTGGTAATGATCAAAGTGGAAAGACTGAAGGATATGGTGTGCTCAATAATGGACAAGTCAAATTCAAAAGAGTTGCATTTGTGAATGGTTCGAAATACAACATGATCAGTGTCAGCCAACTTTGTGATGATGGCTTCAGAGTTTTGTTCGATATTGCTCAAGGCACCATATTTAAGAAGGATTGGAAAGTGGTGATGGTTGCACCAAGAAAAGGTCAGTGTACATCAAGAGACATAAGAAGACTGCCTATGAAGTACTCAGGAATCGTAAACCAAATATTGGATACTTTCATGTATTTGGTTGTCCAGTTTATATTTTAAACGATTCCAGTCAGCTTGCAAAGTTTGATGCAAAAGCTGATGAAGACACCAACTGGTTGTGGCATAAAAGATTATCCCATCTTAATTTCAAAATAAGGTACTTGAAACATTTTGCAATGACACTGGCATCTCTCAAAACTTCTCATCGGCACACTCTCCAGAGCAGAATGGAGTTGTGGAAAGAAAGAATCGCAAACTGATAGAAGCAGCCAGAAGTATGCTATCTGAATCAGGTCTTCCCACCAGTTTTTGGGCTGAAGCAGTTGCAACTGCTTGTCACACCCAAAACCGGTCACTCTACATCAAGAGACATAAGAAGACTGCCTATGAAGTACTCAGGAATCGTAAACCAAATATTGGATACTTTCATGTATTTGGTTGTCCAGTTTATATTTTAAACGATTCCAGTCAGCTTGCAAAGTTTGATGCAAAAGCTGATGAAGACACCAACTGGTTGTGGCATAAAAGATTATCCCACTGAATTTCAAAATAAGGTACTTGAAACATTTTGCAATGACACTGGCATCTCTCAAAACTTCTCATCGGCACACTCTCCAGAGCAGAATGGAGTTGTGGAAAGAAAGAATCGCAAACTGATAGAAGCAGCCAGAAGTATGCTATCTGAATCAGGTCTTCCCACCAGTTTTTGGGCTGAAGCAGTTGCAACTGCTTGTCACACCCAAAACCGGTCACTCTACATCAAGAGACATAAGAAGACTGCCTATGAAGTACTCAGGAATCGTAAACCAAATATTGGATACTTTCATGTATTTGGTTGTCCAGTTTATATTTTAAACGATTCCAGTCAGCTTGCAAAGTTTGATGCAAAAGCTGATGAAGACACCAACTGGTTGTGGCATAAAAGATTATCCCACTGAATTTCAAAATAAGGTACTTGAAACATTTTGCAATGACACTGGCATCTCTCAAAACTTCTCATCGGCACACTCTCCAGAGCAGAATGGAGTTGTGGAAAGAAAGAATCGCAAACTGATAGAAGCAGCCAGAAGTATGCTATCTGAATCAGGTCTTCCCACCAGTTTTTGGGCTGAAGCAGTTGCAACTGCTTGTCACACCCAAAACCGGTCACTCTACATCAAGAGACATAAGAAGACTGCCTATGAAGTACTCAGGAATCGTAAACCAAATATTGGATACTTTCATGTATTTGGTTGTCCAGTTTATATTTTAAACGATTCCAGTCAGCTTGCAAAGTTTGATGCAAAAGCTGATGAAGACACCAACTGGTTGTGGCATAAAAGATTATCCCACTGAATTTCAAAATAAGGTACTTGAAACATTTTGCAATGACACTGGCATCTCTCAAAACTTCTCATCGGCACACTCTCCAGAGCAGAATGGAGTTGTGGAAAGAAAGAATCGCAAACTGATAGAAGCAGCCAGAAGTATGCTATCTGAATCAGGTCTTCCCACCAGTTTTTGGGCTGAAGCAGTTGCAACTGCTTGTCACACCCAAAACCGGTCACTCTACATCAAGAGACATAAGAAGACTGCCTATGAAGTACTCAGGAATCGTAAACCAAATATTGGATACTTTCATGTATTTGGTTGTCCAGTTTATATTTTAAACGATTCCAGTCAGCTTGCAAAGTTTGATGCAAAAGCTGATGAAGACACCAACTGGTTGTGGCATAAAAGATTATCCCATCTGAATTTCAAAATAAGGTACTTGAAACATTTTGCAATGACACTGGCATCTCTCAAAACTTCTCATCGGCACACTCTCCAGAGCAGAATGGAGTTGTGGAAAGAAAGAATCGCAAACTGATAGAAGCAGCCAGAAGTATGCTATCTGAATCAGGTCTTCCCACCAGTTTTTGGGCTGAAGCAGTTGCAACTGCTTGTCACACCCAAAACCGGTCACTCTACATCAAGAGACATAAGAAGACTGCCTATGAAGTACTCAGGAATCGTAAACCAAATATTGGATACTTTCATGTATTTGGTTGTCCAGTTTATATTTTAAACGATTCCAGTCAGCTTGAAAGTTTGATGCAAAAGCTGATGAAGGGGTATTTTTAGGTTATTCAGATATTCGAAAGGCCTTTAGAGTTTATAATTATAGACTCCAAAAGGTTCATGAGACAATTCATGTCACATTCGATGAATCAACTGAAGCAATCAACAAAAGGCCAAGCCTTGATATTTCTCCAGTCATTCCAATAATTTTTGGCGAAACTGACCAAGTTCATCAGTCAGTTGTTTCACCAAAAGATGTTTCCAGTTACAACAAATTGGAACCAGTTAAGAAGAAGAACAGCACCAGTGACACATCATTCTATCCCTCCATCAATTTCAACTTACCACAAAAATTGGTGATTGGATCTGATGTACGTGCCACTCCAATATCAGCACCAGTTCAAACTCCAACTTCTCCAGTTCTTCAAGAAATGCCTTCTAATGAAGAATTTCATGATGCAAATCGTGACCTCATTGACTCTGATGAGGACGTAGAAGTAGTTTGGACAGATCCTCCTCCAGAAGCTGCTGCAACTGAAGAAGATCGCCAGGTGACTTGCACTGATATTGTGTTACACCAGCCTAGTCAATACACTAGATGGACTCTAGCACATCCAATTGAACAGATTGTGGGAGATCCAAATAGTGGGGTTCAGACTAGAAGATCCACCAGTGAGCAATGCTTAAACATCACTTTCTTATCTCTAATTGAACCGAAGAAGATTGAAGAGGCTTTGGCAGACCCAAGCTGGGTGGAAGCTATGTAAAAAGAGCTCGTCCAGTTTGAAAGGAACAATGTTTGGGAGCTTTTTCCTTGTCCACCAGGTTTAAAGAAAGAACCCATTGGTACAAGATGGGTCTACCGAAACAAGATGGATGAAGATGGCCATGTTGTAAGAAACAAGGCCAGATTTGTTGCCCAGGGTTATTGTCAAGCAGAAGGCGTTGACTTTGATGAAACTTTTGCTCCAGTTGCAAGACTTGAAGCCATAAGAATATTTTTGGCTTATGCAGCCCATCTGCAGTTCAAGGTCTTCCAGATGGATGTCAAAAGTGCGTTCCTAAATGGAACATTGGAAGAAGAAGTTTATGTTAAGCAGACTCCAGGCTTCATCAACGAGAAGCATCCTCACTGGGTATATAGACTGAACAAAGCTTTGTATGGTCTAAGACAAGCCCCAAGAGCCTGGTATGATACTTTAACTAAACATCTTGTTAAAAATGGCTTTCAAAGAGGTGCAATAGATAATACCTTATTTATCTTGAAAGAAAGAGGTAATATCTTATTGGTACAAATTTATGTTGATGACATTATATTTGGTTCAACTGATGATGCAATGTGTAAAAAGTTTTCTAAAATCATGTCATCTGAGTATGAGATGAGTTTAATGGGAGAATTAACATTTTTCTTAGGTCTTCAGATTAAGCAAACTGAAAATGGAATTTTTATAAACCAAGGAAAATATGTCAGAGATTTGTTAAGAAAATACAAATATGATTCAATTCCATCGAAAAACACACCTATTGCAGCACTATTAAATTTGGACTCTGACCCAACTGGCAAACCAGTGAACATAATTGACTATCGTGGTATGGTTGGTTCACTGATGTATTTAACTGCTAGTCGACCAGATATAAGGTTTGCAACATGTCTATGTGCCAGGTTTCAGGCTAACCCTAAAGAATCACACTTGCATGCTGTTAAGCATATCTTTAGATACCTGAAAGGGTGTCCTAATCTTGGTCTTTGGTACCCCAAAGGCTCAGGATTAGATCTAATGGGTTATTCAGATTCAGATCATGCAGGTTGTAAGATAGATAGAAAATCAACAACTGGTGGTTGTCATTTCCTTGGAGGAAAACTGGTAAGTTGGACCAGCAAGAAGCAGACATCAGTCTCTATGTCCACTGCTGAGGCAGAGTACATTTCTACGGCCAGTTGTTGTGCCCAGATTCTCTGGATCAAGAACCAGTTACTAGATTATGGTCAAAAGTATACAAGGACCCCAATCTTTTGTGACAACACCAGTGCAATTGCTATATCTCACAACCCAGTGATGCAATCCAAGACAAAGCATATTGACATCAGGTATCATTTTATTCGTGATCATGTTATGAAAGGAGACATTTGTTAGAAATATAAATGTAGTAGTTGATTTGTATACTTTATATTGTTTTATACTTAGAATGTAAATGTCTAAGTATGGAAGGGGCTTAGTGTAAATTAGTCATATGTATATAAATCCCTTCCATTAAGCATTTTGTAACCTTTGACCTTATAATACAAGCTAATCTTTCCCTGACATCTCTCTACTCTCTCTCTACTTTCTCTCACTAGAAACCTCCATTAACACACACTAAAACACACACTAAAGCTCGAATTCTAATCTTAACAATTGGTATCAGAGCACAATCAGAGTTGCTGAACGATCCACAAGCTTATTACAAGCTTAATTTGTGCTTAATTTCAGAATTTGAGCATTTTTCTGAAAGGTTCATTTGCAGAGCTCACTGTTTCAGTGATTCCTGCAAATTAAGTGTGTTTCTGTCCTTATTTTGTTCACCGATCGATTTAATGTCAATATATCTTTCTTCGCTATCAATTTCAGAAGCTAATTTCATCATTTGAGTAGTTTTCAATCGAGCTCTACAAATCGCATGTTTGTGAGGGTTTGAGTTCCAGTTGAAATTAGCATCTAATTTGTTTGAGGATTTGTGCGCATTGATTTTCTGAACATTTTGATATAAAGTTTGAGTTCTAATTCGCAAAAATGAAGAAGATATCGAAGATTTACAATCTTCTCTACAAATGAGGTGTTAGTTGAACGAAGAAGACAACAAAATAACCGACTATTTTGTCGTGTTGTTGAATTCTTACTTGTACTATTTGCAGAAGTCGTTGGCTAAGTGGTATTCTTATTTGTACTATTTGCAGAGAACTAAGCTCGGCATTTAGTTGTTTTTAAGAATTTGGTCACTTACACTATTTGCAGAGAACTAAGCTCGGCACTTAGTTGTTTTTAAGAACTTGGTTACTTACACTATTTGCAGAGAATTTTGCTCGGCAAATAGTTGTTTTTGAGAATTGAGAATTCTTGATTTGAGACTGGTGCTACTTGCATTGTTTGCAGAAGTTTAGCTCGGCAAACAAGTGTTTTTGGGTGGTGTGACTAAGTACAAGTTCTATTTGTACTATTTGCAGAGAACTAAGCTCGGCATTTAGTTGTTTTTAAGAACTTGGTTACTTACACTATTTGCAGAGAACTAAGCTCGGCATTTAGTTGTTTTTAAGAACTTGGTTACTTACACTATTTGCAGAGAACTAAGCTCGGCATTTAGTTGTTTTTAAGAATTTGGTCACTTACACTATTTGCAGAGAACTAAGCTCGGCATTTAGTTGTTTTTAAGAATTTGGTCACTTACACTATTTGCAGAGAACTAAGCTCGGCACTTAGTTGTTTTTAAGAACTTGGTTACTTACACTATTTGCAGAGAACTAAGCTCGGCATTTAGTTGTTTTTAAGAATTTGGTCACTTACACTATTTGCAGAGAAATAAGCTCGGCACTTAGTTGTTTTTAAGAATCTCAAATCAAAATTTTTCAGGAAAATTTCTCAAAACCATTTTCCATCAATAATCTTACTTGTTCTATTTGCATAGGTTTAAGCTCTGCATTTAGTTGAAATTGAAAAATCTCAAATTTTGTTTAAGTCTTTTATTGCTTGCAATGGCTTCAAGAGAGGCTTTAGCACTTGGTTCTGAAGGAAGACCACCTGTCTTATTTAGAGGATCTTATCCTCAATGGAAGAAAAGATTTCTGAACTGGATAGACAGGCAAAAGAATGGAAAACTACTAAGGAAATCATACAAAGAAGGTCCTGAAATTCCAAAGAACCCTGTGAGTGGAGAAGTTTTACCTGAAGAAAGTTGGAATACAGATCAGAAAAACAGAGTTGAGGCTGATCAAAGTGCAATTGCCTTTCTTTACCAAGCACTTCCTGATGACATTTACTGCAATGTGGATTCCTATGAAACAGGAAAAGACATTTGGGATGAAGTGGAGAAGCAGATGGAAGGATCAGATGTATCAAACACCATTAGGTTGTCAACTGTTCTGAACATGTATGAAACATTCAGACAGCAAAAAGGTGAACCACTGAATGAGGTATACATCAGATTCTGTAATGTCATCAATGAGCTGAGAAAGAATGATGTTAAAAGAACCAATATGGAACTGAACATCAAATTCATCAAGAATTTGGAAGAAGAATGGCAAGTATATGGAACTCAACTCAACCAACAATCAGATTTTGCAAAGCTCACAATTTATACTCTGTTTGAAAATCTACAACTGAATGTGGAAGATGTTAAAAGAATTCAGAAGAAGAAAGAAGAGAGTGTACATTCAGATCCATTGGCTTTGGTTGCTGAAAAGAAGACTCCAAGAATGTCAAGACACAGTATTGTTGAAGTTCAAACTGATTCTGATTCGAGTGATATGAGTGATTCTGATCTGGATGACAACCAAAAACAGATGTACAAAGAACTCGCTTATTTCACCAAGGCTTTCAAGAAGAAATTCTTCAAAAAGAAACCAACAAACAATCAGCTTAGGACTTCGTCAGTTTCTTCTTATGCTAGAAATGAAAATGCTCCTAAGTTTGATCAGAAGAAAGAGTTTGTTGGAGGTGAGAAGAAATATGAAAATCAGAGGAACTTTGAGAAGAAGGTAATGGAGAGAAGGAATGAAGACAAGAAGTGCTATAACTGTGGCTTGACTGGACATTTTGCAATCAACTGCACCAAACCTCGACATAAGAACTCCGAGTACTACAAGTACAAACTTTTGCTGGCAAGACAAGAGGAAAGCGGAATTGCTCTTCTCGCTGAGGATGACAAGTGGTTACATCTTTCTGACGAGGAGACAGACGAACTTGCAGCAAATGTGTGTTTCATGACAAAGATCAAGAAGTCAAAGGAGTTGGAGGAAGAAGATGAAAGTGTTTCTGAAGTCGACAATGAGGTAATCTCTTTTCCCAAATCTGTGTTGAAATATTATATGGATATGGCTGAGACAGCAAGGAAAGACTGCAGGGAGTTGAGTAAAAAGAATCTAAAATTAAAGAAAGATTTGGAGGACAAAGAAAAAGATTTTCAAATTAAAATTGATACATTTCAAAAAGAATTTGAAAATTTGAAATCTGAAAAAGCAGCAGTCTCTTTTACTCAAAACTCCAAACTGCATCTTGAGAAACAAGAACTTGAGACCAAAGTTCTTGAACTGAGCAAGATTGTATGACAACTTCAAGTTGAGAAGACCAATGAGATGTTTCGAGCAAATGCTTTGGCTGAAGACATTGAGTCTTTGAATGTCAAGATGAAAGAATCTATCCCTGATGTGACGGAATTTGAAAATAAAATTTCTGACCTAAAATATGAATGTTGTATTAAAGATTCTCTTAAACAAAAACTTGATAAAGAAAATGATGAGCTGAAAGCTGAAATCAAGTCTTATCAAGAAAAATTGTATAAGATCAATCGTTCATATCAACAAGTCTTTTTAAATAGGCCAAGAAGTTCTGAAACAATATTCACATCAGGGCTGGGTTATAACAATCCAAAATGTTTGCTCAAAGCACAGGAAGAAATCCCATCCTTATACAAGGAATCTTATTTGAGGTGTGGGATGACAGACCAATTTGTGAGACCGACCAATAGTGATTATGAGGCTGATGATTTTCTAGAAAAGGGTGCAAAGGTCTATTTTAACTATGCGTTAATGGATGAGTCATATGACTTCTTTGCTAACTCTACACAGAAGACAATCAAAGACAATCATGAGGCTGTAATACCCGAAATTCTAGAGTGTTTATCTGAAAAACCTTTGGAAAATTCTAATCCTATTCCAAAACCTGAAAATTGAGACCTTATGTGCCACAAAAAGTTTTGGAAAAGGTAATTGAAGATCTGGAAAAGTCTCTTGAGAAAAAGCAATCTTTGATAGAAAATTTGAAGACTCAAAATCATTATGTCATTGACTCACCCAAGAATCATGAAAATGATTGTGATCACCCCGATTGTCCTGTTTGTGAAGTTATGGCCACTCCAAATCTACCAAACCAGTCTGTGTGTCAAAATGAGACAACTTCACAAACTACATGTTCAAAAAGTGAAATCATGAATGCATCTGTGAAAACTGAGAGTCAAGTTGTCCATGTTTCTGTTCAAACTGATGGTGATTTAGATGATGTTCATGATATTGATGATTATTTTTCCCAATTACCTCTGAAATTGAGACTTTCACCAAATTTTCTGAAGGAACTCAATCTTACTTGAATGAAATTGATGCTTTCAAACAAAAGTTTGAAAAAGAAAGAAAACAGAGATTAAATGTTCTAAAGGAACTTAATGATTTATAAGTTGAATCCCAACTTCAGAAAATAGCACTTCAATTTCATAAAGAAAAAGATAAAGCATCAATTTCACTCAAGCAAAGTCCATGTCCAATGAAGAAAAGTGACGTCAGTGTGAAGTTGGAAACTTATGAAATGTCAACATATTTGGAAGACAATCATGATTTTGATCCTGAGTTTGAAAAACATTTTGTTAAAAAGGAAGTAAAACTTGATTTTCATCTAAAGAAGATTCCAAAGTCACACTCTTCACAATCTTCATCAATCAATAAGTTCCAAAGACCAAAGACCACCCAACAATCAAAGTCCAACCCATTACCAAAGACTGCTTCAAAACCAAATACCAAACCAATACCAAAGACTGCTTCAAAACCAAATACCAAACCAATACCCAAGACTGCTTCAAAACCAAATAACAAACCAATACCAAAGACTGTTGCAAAACCCAAGACTAACCAATCACCTGAGACTATTTCAAGACCAAAACCAAAGAAAGGTCCCAATGTGACCTCTAGGCAAACACAGATGTACAAGGTCAAATCTGAACCTAAATCACAGAAAGAAGTCAAAACAAGCAGTGGTCCGAAGATTGTTAAGATTGAAACTTTCTCATTAGGTAACAAACAACCTCAGCAGGTTAGGTATTCTAGTTTTCCTCGATATTCTCGGAAGAATCCTAAGTGCACTTTACAAAGGGTTAGAGATACTGTCACTGGAAAGAC
>CM067169.1:59281066-59316805 GCA_034093135.1 Erigeron breviscapus
TCGTTTCAAATTCACGGACAGAATCTGTCCAGTTTCTGTTCTTACTTCCATTCATCAAAGTCTATCATGCAACCCAATTAAAACCCTAAATTTGATTAAATTACAAGAACCCTAACTTGTATTATAGGAATTTAACTCAATTCAATAAAAACCCCCAATTTCCCAAATACAATTGATTGCATGAACCCTAATTTCTAAAGGAAATCAAGAATTAGGTTAAAGGAAAATTCATTACCTTCAAGATTAGGAATTGGAATTTAGAATGAAATCACAATTGTCTTCTCCTTTCTTCTTCCTAATTTCGGCCACCACCACCACACTTAACCCTCACTTTTCAATTTCTTAGATGATGGAAGATTATTATTATGATTAATCTTTGAAGAATTTCTTGAATTACTTGGAGAATTAGAATTTAGTTAGGATGAGAATTGTGAAGAACTTTGTAGAAGAAGAAGAAGAATGATGGAGAAAAATGAGTCATAAGAAGAAAATTGGCTGGCACTTCCTATGAGTGCCACGCCCCAAATCAATTTTTGTGGGTAAATTTATCCGCTATCCGTTAAAGTTCCAACTAAATTAACACCGAATCTAAAAATGAAATACTAGGAAACTATTTTAATGTTAAAACTATAATAAAGGTTTATTTTATTTACCTTAAAATTTCGGGATGTTACAGTATTTATGAAAACTTAAGCCTAGTATTTATAGTAAATGAAATGGAATTAAATATGATAAAATTAGTATCCATTCTTGACTTAACAACTTATGATCAGATTTTTGAAGATATTTAGAGGTTTATAACTTTGCTACTAAGTAAAGGAAAGTGCTAGGAAGTTTCCTCATGGAGGTGTATGGTTTTACTAGCTTTGGTAGTAAGTTTTCTTAACAATTTACACAACAATTGTCTACTAGTAACATTATTCAACTAATAAATCAAATATAGCTTGTGACAATTTCAAGAGTATTCCTACTTTCCATAAAGTATGTCGGCTTTGTCTTATTAATGGAATTATTAGATAATCACCGACACTGTGCCACCGTCACTTTTTACCATACATTATACTTAAGGTTTTGTATATACGTTTTCCCTGTTACTACATTTACTCAATTATTTTCTATAATATAATTTTTATAACACATATGGGCCAATATCACGGTCTTGTAATCATGGGACTTAATTCTAGAAATCCAATTATGACATTATAACTGGCCCAATTCACAGATAAACGAACACAATTAGGCCCAAAGTTTTCGTTTATTAAAGTAGTTAATCAAATTACAAGTACAGCCAAACGGATAAAAATCACGAATGTTACACATATATATATATGCACCAAAAATACCGAAAGTTTTCTTATATTCATAAAGTTTGCCATTATCATATATAACAAGTAATGGTCTAAAATGACAAATGTTACACTTACCCCATTTGAGGTTACATTTCTCATTCTCCTTCACTCTCAATTTGTTGGAATTTTATACCCCCACCCCTGTGAGATAATAAATCCCAAGCACTTCGGGTCTGTAGCTTTTATCCTTAATGACTAGCTAATAATATTAAATCTCATAGCTCTTATAATATTCGAAAATTCCAGCCACATGTGAGCTGCGTATTTCAAATTTATGTAAGTATATCCAATACCTTTGTTGATCGAAAACACTCCCACCAAATAACTTGCTATTCTATTGGCTAGTTAACCTTTGTGAGCTACATGAATAACTTAGCTGAGCTTTAACCAAACACCAACCAATAAGAAATAACAAACTCAAAGAAAGTGAAGATATTAGAGAGATAGACTCGAATTGCCTTGCCTTTTATTCCAAGTAATTTGTTGTTTGATGTGTGTAACAATCGAGACTTCCTTGAGATATAATCCTAGTCTGAATACAACTTGACTTGTACTGCAAGTAGGATCCAACTTTACGTAATTCTAGTCTAACTCAAATTTACATTTAACCTAAAATTAACTAATATATTTTACAATCTCTACCTTATTACCTAATTTTCTTGTAGTTTTCATATGACTCCAAACCTTCCACTTACACGCTTTCTTGATTGCTTCCTGTAAATGCTTTGTTCAAAGTCTTATCCTTGTCTTTCCATCTACTTCCAAATAAGCTCCTTGTAGTCTCTCTATCCACGCGGTTATCCCAGAAGTCTTTTTCGTGTGCACACCTTCTGCATTCTCCACATTAAAAGCCGCTACATCAATACTTGTCTTCCTTGACCGTGTAAACATCACCACTTTCTTTTCTAAATTCTTCAAAGCAAGCTGATCTCGACAACCTTGTGATGCTTTATGCCTGGCCCAACCATGTTGATCATTCTTCAGCTTATGATCAACCTCGGGCAGCTCCATCTCAAGCCGAACACGTTTTTTATTGCGTACACATTGAACTATTTCTTCAATTACCTGTACACCAAACCTTACTACCTTAGTGCCTTCCAATATATATAACTAACTTAAAACATATATATAACCATCCATTCATAGATAGATTGGTACTTGGGAGAACGTGAATATATATATATATATAATATATATATATATATATATATATATATATAATATATATATATATATATATATATAATATATATATATATATATAATATATATATATATATATAATATATATATATAATATATATATATAATATATATATATATATATATATATATATAATATATATATATATATATCATATATGATCGAATGTTCACCAAACGGATGGAGCTCTCATTTGTTTAATAAACGAACAAACTTTCTGTAACACCCGACATTTAAAAATATGGATTTTCAAAAAGTTCACCTAACGGTGTCAAAACATAGTGGAAGCAAAATGTCTTTTATTCAAAACGGTGTTACTAATCAATATCATCACATCAGTCAAATGAAAATCCAAAGGCACCAACATAAATGCCACAAGCTATTACATAGGTTTTGTCTTGCTTAAATCCAAGACATAATAAAGTCATAAACATAATCATAAATTAGTCCAAAGGTAAGGCTACTAGCGGGTGTTAAACATCTTCAAGCAACTACCCAGCCTCACATAAAGCTTCTTTATCTCAAACCTGCTTATCCTGAAGGCACAACGTTTTAAGAAAGCAAGTGTTAGCTAATAAATTAGCTAAAAAAAAAAAAAAAAAAAAAAAAAAAAAAAAAAAAAAAAAAAAAAATGTTAGATAATAAATTAGCTAAGTAAGATAACACATAATTTCATAAACTTTTGTCCATTTAAATCATTACAAAAAGGTTCCATTTTACATCTTAACACACATATCATCACATTAACATTATAGGATACATATATCAATGATCCTAGATGTGCCTATTCACATTTACATCTCATACGTTTTTATCATATCATCTCATTAGATGTGACATAAGTCACTTACATTAGGCGTGACATAAGTCACTCATCACATATAAGGTGAGTGGTTGTGTGTAGGCGGTCGTTTTACCTTACAGAGAACCTCACACCCGACTTGATGGGTAGACCTTACGGTGGTCCATCTTTGTCGTTAAGGAAAGGCAACGCAAATCCAGGAGTATACCGTATGTCATTGACATTGGTGGCGGGACTAGACCTACCCGGAGATACTCAAACACGTTCGTCCATGTCACAAGTAGCAACTCAAGTGACCACATCACGCACTAGCCCACACAAGGCTAATACGGGTTAAGCTTAACACTTTCACATCAATTAGCTCGAGCATTTCATCATATATATAGTTTATGATGTCCATGTTTTCCTAAACTAATCATTACATATCGTCATTTTTACGTTTGGGCCCTTAAACGTGCATGTGTCATGGCATTCCTACAAGTCTAGTGAACTAGATGTATAGGCCACATATTTAATACATATCACATATCCACATGCATACAGTCATAACATTAAGCATCATCATAACTACTTAAGCATACACATATACATACAATCATCATCATAAGGTAAGCTTCATAAACATGCATATCAACGTATCATAATATCATCCATATAATTCCCATATGAACCCGAACCCACAAACCTTATATAAAGATACTACGGGATGTTAACATATGAAAATCTATGTTTTGTTGTACCATCAGGTGTCAAAATAGTGTATCTTACCTTATTCAAGATAAAGATTCATCATCATATTTCATATCTTTCTGCTGTTGTCGAACACCTATAATATTGTCATGACAATATTATAAATAATTTAACCAATTTAATCTAGTCATTAGTACTGTCAAGTTAGATATTCATATTTGATGACTAACCTGCATGAATTACATTGTTTATTATTTATGGTTGCATGAAATCCATGTATCTATAGCATCATATACAACGTGACCCTCTTGATGAAACCTCCTCTGAATCTTCTTTAATTGGCGCTTAATTCCAATACAGCTAACCTCGACTTCCATTTTAGAATTTCCGTTCAAAAGATTAAACACTTCAAAGCTTAGAGTTGTGACTTCATTATTAGATTTAACAAGGTGTTTTAGCTTCACCTTCTCTACTAAAAGTACTTACATGGGCGACACTTTAGGAAAACCGAAACTCAATCATTCCAGCCCCTCCTCTCACCCTCCTGTTAATACTAATTTCAACCACGAACAAGTTATCGCTTATAACCTCAAAACCGTATATCACATAGCAAAACCTCCGAAGGAAAACTTGCCTTCTCATCATTTGTATCAATGAGACGTTACTCACAATAGCCTACCCTTATGTCGTCTAAATTCGATCAATACCGTAAATACAATGGCGAATTAAAAAATGTCAAACATAAGCCATCGTCATCAACCTCTCTTTAGCTATATCCCTATCTCACACAACACTTGTTTTCTTGGGTGACAAGGCCTAAATCTCAAGATTTATCAATGGCTGAAAGACATCATGAAGATCATAACAAACAACAAAGAACTTTTATCAATAATCAAGACTACTCCTAATTTATTCGTATTATCACCTTCCTTGCGACACCATCCCTCCATATACAAACTATAAATATCGATTTTCTCCGATACAATGCATCGTTAAGCCGTCTCAGTATAGACTACTATGGTCGTAAAAGATCGACCCCTAGAACATGTTTTCATTGATGCGAAACCAGTAAACAAAACGTGTTAACTCTCCTAGACATCTCCACCAATTGAGTAATATGAAATCAAACATAAACTTACTCGCGCGTTAAGAACCAGAAACATGTTGGGGGTTTTTACCTTATGTCGTAACCAAAACAAAACGCAATAACTATAAAGAGATTGAATCAATCCTTAACGTCGAATAAACTGGCCACTATCGCTCGTTTCAGATCACTCCTGGTGTTTTCTTTGTTTAACTCGTTTGAACATAACGGGATATGTCTATCAGAAAGCCTTGCTAGAATTCTATATCTACAAACCCGCCACAAAAGACCAGACTCGATTCCATATTTAAATTGCGAATTCAGTAAACCCAAAAACTGCTAGCATGCCTTACGATGTAAACATAATACACACGATAACTACGAAGATTGTACGTACAGGTATTTGACTTCGGCTAAATTGATTTTATTCTTGCTTGCTTGGTTTTCTCTTTTGCGGCCGCCCGATGTAGGGTTTTGTTATTGAGAATATATTGTCGTTCCCCTTTTTTTTTATCTGATAAGATGGGTATTTACTATTTTACTTCCCACTATTTAATTTCTATTGACAATATTTACCCTATAAAAATTCCCTCATAACTCAATAGTATAAACTTATTAGTAACTTAATAAGATATTGACTTTATAAATATTTGACACATGAAATATGTAACAACCCTCAACTTCCGACTAGGACAACTTACTTATATTTATCTAGGTATCTAACCCTGGAGGTTTATTAAAAGAATTGACCTTCTAGACATTTAGGGCATGGTGATAATTGCCCTTCAGTTCAATAGAATGACAAAAGGTAGCTAGTTGCCTTAGAAATGCCATCCACAATAACTAAAGATTATCCAAGTCAATCTCAAAGCTTATGTAAAACAATAACAACTTCGTAAGTATATAATTTAAACAAGAGAGTATCTAATGATCCAAATAACCCAACAATTCAAATAATAACAATGTACATCAATAAAAATTTACAAGTCAAACGCATATTTATATACATACGTGAGACATAACATATAACGTAACATTTAAATAATTCATGCAATTAGAAAATGTGCATACAACTTAAACTAATTATAAGTAAAAACTCTTACAAAATCCACCTATCAACACCAACTAAATATTCATACAAACTTGACAAAATTATATACACGTATATATGTACATACGGATATATATTATATATATATGTGTGTACAAAACTTTTAAACAAAAATGACTTATAAAGAGAAAAAAAAATGTGTTTTGCTACAACACACACACACACCCACGGCACATACACACAACACATACACCCACACAATTTGAATTTTTACTAGCTTTTTAACCTTGAAACTCCCTAGACACATGCTTGATAAACTCCCAAGACATATGTTCCCCCACACTCTTTCACTCCCTCACTTCCCCATGCTTTATCTCTCACATACCTCTCATTTTTCTCTCAAAATTTTCTGCATTCTTCTCCTCCTCCCTCTTCTCTAATTTCGGTTCATTCACCACTCAAATAAAGGGTTAAATCTTAAGTAAATTAACTCTAATAATAAAGGGTTGAAGCTAGATCATTCTAGGGTGTGTTGAAGCAAGTTATGGAGCTCATCTTGGTGCATCATGGTCGAAATATTCTGCCCCAAAATAGCCGTGAATCACAGCCCCTTCCCACCATTTTCGTGACCCAAAAAGGTTGTTAACAACATCTCTTCACTTAATAAATCTTTAGTTAATCTTGTTCTTTCAAAACCCAAATGTTTTCTTATCTTTTATTATCATTTTCTTCTTGATTTAAACTCAATGAGGACAAAGTTGATAGATCCTTATCTCACATGTTCATGCATGTTGAAATCAAGAAAAAGGATTCAACACAAACAAGACCCAAGAGTTAGTAGTTGCAAGATTTGTTATAAAATGGTTAAATAGGTCTCACTAAAATGATTTTCTATCAAAGAAAATATGTTTATACTTCTGGAATTTTTCATAAAAATGATGTTTCAAAAAGAAGATTAAAAGTTATAGCTTCTGGAATTTTTCATAAAAATGATGTTTCAAAAAGAAGATTAAAAGTTATAGCTTGATTATGCTTAAAAAGGTTAGATCTTGACATGCATGTATGTGATATAAGCTAGTTTAGTTTGCTAGGAGTTTGGATTTGAGATGGATCTTTTGATTGATGATTTTATACATAGTTGCATGTTAAAATATGTATAATATTCTGGGTTTAATGATGTCATTACAAGAATAATGGATTTTTATAAGAATCAAACAAGAATAACAATCAAAAACACCAACCGATAATCACTAAGAACACATATATGCACCCACCACCTTAATCAAGCAATTTGTCCATAAAGATATGAAGAAAATCTGTGAAAAATACAAATGAAATGAAATAGAAAGATATAAAACAAAGTTAATACATTGGGGAAGCCAAAGGAGGTGTTGGGTGAAGTAACAAAGTAAAAGCATGCTTTGATGTTTTCAAGAAAATCTGAACAGCTTTTGATTTCGGGTTTGAAATGGGTAAAACACACTGAAATCGGCCAAATCATTTGAAAGTGTCAAGATAAAAGTTGTAGCCTTGAGAGTTCAGTTGCACCACCAACTGGAATCACCCAAAAATACTGAACGAAACAAAAGATATGATTTTTCTACTAAAACTGGTCAAAACTGCATTTTTGTCTGAATATTTTATCAAATTTAACAATTTTTATCTCCTAATCCATAAGGTTCCAGGAGGCCATACTTGGTGTAAAGTAATTTCAATGTGTCCTAAACTTAAAATAAAATCATGGAATTTTTATTAAGAGCAAAACCCAAAGAACTTTTATAAAATTTTCGAGTATGCAAAACAGTGACTGTTTTGACCACTTCCATTTATAAAAATAATTAGAGGTAGTAAACATTCTTTATAAATTAAGACAAAATTCAAAAAATAAGTGGACACATATAGGTTGTTTTATAAAAATCAGGAGGGTCCAAATAATTAGCTTTAACCCCGAATTAGTGGCCAACATTTCATAAATCTGTTGTATAAAAACAGAAAATTTGTAAGTAATCTTATAACTTGTGTGATGGGCTATGTAATGAACTAAGGAGTTAATGGGCTAGCCCGGCCCAATTAGTGAACCCACGAGGAACATAAATCAGTAGGCCCACTTGGTCCAATAAATCATATAGCCCAATAACCAATATAACTCATTAAGCATATAACCCAAATTAGGTCAAGCCCAAGTCACTTAAAAGCCCATAACACTTAGGCCCAATTGGTGATGGCCCATAACACCTAAGCGAATTTCATAAACCCGAATAATCATAAGACATATTGAGGAATATGTGAGTAAAAGATAAGCGTAATCAAAGTAACACAAAAAGGATGATTAAGTAGAATGGACATAAGTAATTACGTTAACCAAACTATAAATTGATATCACAAATGCTATTTAGTATTAAAATTGGTTACACATACAATGATGTTTAAAAGAACATAACTTAATATGGCATTCCCATATGATAACCTAAGATGCCAAACGAAACCACAAATAAAGGCAAGTTACCGAAATTCTAACAACTTATAACTACATGTATATTGAAAGTGACATTTTTCACCATCAATCCCTACAACCAAAAAGATGCGAATATTAGCAATACACTTGGATCCCAAAATTGATGACAACATAATGAAAGTGGCATTTCTAAGTGATGGCTTAAGATAGGGACTTACGTATATTAGTCCTCTCGTAGGGATAGTCTTGGCTTTGAAATGTGGTTGAGGACCATGACGGAATATATGATCAAGGAAGCAATAGATGGGAAGTACCCATTTTGGATAAGTGGTTATGATGTGCATCATATCAAGGTGAGTCATAGCCCCCTTTCAAACTCTTTTATGTGTTTTACTTTCGGGGTGAAAAACATGAATAATTAAAATTGATTTCTTTATATGAAATGATACTTTGAAAGAATGTTTATGATATGGGAATTATATTGTATGTTCAACGTGTTATATTTGTCAAACGATAGTCCTATGTACACTACTATTAACTCATTGAGGCCTGTAGTTAGAGGGTTGCGCAACTAGGATTCGTCCCCTCACTCACCAAGATGGCAGCGGGTTGACGGGCCGCCTCTGTGGCCGCCCTCATCTCCGGTCTGCCTAGGGGTGCTCTAATCTACTTTATATATTATTGGTCGTCTCCATGGCACGACCCCCTTTATTATTATTATTATTATTGCACGTGATTGACAGCATGTGCTTCTATTATTAATTCTTCGGGACATATTATCATTATTATTATTTTGACGTAAAATGGTCTTAGTAGTGGCTCAAGCACAAACTCATCAAATTATGCCTTTGGCTAAATATTATAGATATTATTGATGGTTTGATATGGGAATTTTTGCCGATCATGTGGTTTGGGTATGTTGATATCTAATAACATGTTTTCTAAGTGTTTAAAATGGTTAAGTAACGAGATTTATTTAAAAACCTATGCACTCACCAACTACGTTTTCGTAGTTGACACTTTTTCTTCATGCTTTTCAGGAATTAGCGTAAGCTTTGAGGAATTATATGCATCATGATTACTTGCATTGCACTTTGGAGTCAAAGATCAAACCTTGTGATGGGCAATGGAATCCGCCTTGATCATTGTAGTAAATCGTTTCATGTATTTGTTAATTGTCTCGTGGACTTAATATCCAAGTACGGTGGACGCATTGTACTTGCGTATTGGTTCACATGCTTGTGCATTTATAAAATTCTTTTATCATTTAAATCTATGGTGAATGTTATTTATAATATTTGTTTTGAATACTCGACTTTCTGTACATCTCATTGTTCCGCCTTAGTTGGGGTGTTACAGAAAATGGTATCAGAGACTAAGGTTATAGAGAACATTGGGGTTCTCCCGGGAATCCTAAAACTATAGCCACTTTTCAAAACAAATTTTTATAGTCGAGCATAAGGTTAAGCGGACTAGTTTGAGCTTTACATGGTAGGACCCTAATTAAACGTAGGTCATGAACTACGTTTAATTATGAGAGCACCATGTAAAACTCAAACGGCCACTTGGACTTATGTTCAAAAGGATTCCTTTTCAAAAAAAAAAAATCCTTATTAAACGCGTTTTTATGTGAATACTTGTTGCATTTAGACATTCACATAAGCATATATAACGATTCGAGACTTGCTTTACTTGAGAATTATGCTAGTTTAGTAGGATTCCCCTTTTTCACATTAGAAGTGAAATGAATATAAGATTGAAAGATATTCGTTGATACATGCTACTTGTAACACCCCAACTACGGCGGAACGATGAGATGTACAGAAAGTCGAGTATTCAAAACAAAGGATAATAGATTACATTCACCATAGCTTTATTTGATAAAAATAATTTTACAATGCACAAGCATGTGAACCAATTCCCAAGTACAATACATCTACCATACTTGGATATTGAGTCCACGAAACAAATAACAAATACATGAGATGATATACTACAATGATCAAGGCGGATTCCATTGCCCGTCACAAGGTTTGGTCTTTGACTCCCAAGTGCAATGCAAATAATCATGATGCATATAATTCCTCAAAGCTTACGCTAATTCCTGAAAAGCATGAAGGAAAAGTGTCAACTACGAAAACGTAGTTGGTGAGTGCATAGGGTTTTAAGTAAATCTCGTTACATAGCCATTTCAAGGAGTTGAGAAAATCCATGGTAAATTATAAAGTTCTCATTTGTCACATTTATCGTGAGAGAAAAATATATCAATCGATTAATCATTCATCATACCAAAACCATTTGCTCATCAATACTTCGATATTGCCAAATTCAACAACTTTCAAGATTCCATATAAGGTCCAAACCCAAACCGTATGTTCAATCAATAATTTCCATCCACAGCAATAATAATTTCCATTCCGCCAAAAGGCATAATTCGATGAGTATGTGCTTGAGCCACTACTACGACCATTTACATGTCCCAAACAACATAATATTTCATTTCAGAGCACAAGCTGTCAATCAAGTGCTTTAATCACAATTGGGGTCGTGCCATGGAGACGACCAATAATATATAAAGATAGTTAGAGCACCGCTCGGGTCGGACTGGCAATGAAGGTGGCCACCAAGGCAGACCAAACATTCCAGCGTTACCTATTTAGTGGGTGAGTGGACGACTCCTAGTTGCGCAACCCTCTAACTACAGGCCTCCACTATCGGAGTTAATAGTAGTGTACCGAAGTATCTCAGTTTGACAGAACTCAAGCTCATCGTATAACTTATAACACATTGAACATACAATATCCCATTTCATAATCATTCTTTCAAGAATCATTTCATATATATAAAGCCATTTTATTTATCATGCTTTTCACCCCGAAAGTAAAACACATAAAAGAGTTTGAAAGGGGGCTATGACTCACCTTGATATGCCGCATATTATATTCACTTATCCAAAATGGGTACTTCCCATCTATCGCTTCCTTGATCATATATCCGTCATACTCCTCAATCACATTCCAAGCCAAGACTATCCCTACGATAGGACTAATATACGTAAGTTCCTATCTTAAGCCATCACTAAGAAATGTCACTTTCATTATGTTGTCATAAATTTTGGGATCCAAGTATATTGTTAATATTTGCATCTTTTTGGTTGTAGAGAGTGTTGGTGTAAAAGGGTCACTTTCATTATACATGTAGTTATAAGTTGTTAGAATTTCGGTAACTTGCCTTTGATTATCATGGTTCCCATTGTGTGCTTTGCTTGATTATAATATTTGACATTAGTAACTTCATAATATTAATATTTATGAATACTTTCTGATTTATAACTATTTATTTAATTTAATATTATTTAATTAATTATTTATTCATTTTCTTGATTTATTAACAAATATAATTCCTAATACTTTTATGTTCTTAAATTGTCTTTATTTATTTATTATTTATTATTTATATTATTTATTTATTTGATTTATGATATTATGATTTATTTAATAATTATTATTTTATTTATTTATTTATTTATTTATTTATTTATTTATTTATTTATTTATTTATTTATTTATTTATTTATTTATTTATTTATTTATTTATTTATTTATTTATTTATTTATTTATTTATTTATTTATTTATTTATTTATTTATTTATTTATTTATTTATTTATTTATTTATTTATTTATTTATTTATTTATTTATTTATTTATTTATTTATTTATTTATTTATTTATTTATTTATTTATTTATTTATTTATTTATTTATTTATTTATTTATTTATTTATTTATTTATTTATTTATTTATTTATTTATTTATTTATTTATTTATTTATTTATTTATTTATTTATTTATTTATTTATTTATTTATTTATTTATTTATTTATTTATTTATTTATTTATTTATTTATTTATTTATTTATTTATTTATTTATTTATTTATTTATTTATTTATTTATTTATTTATTTATTTATTTATTTATTTATTTATTTATTTATTTATTTATTTATTTATTTATTTATTTATTTATTTATTTATTTATTTATTTATTTATTTATTTATTTATTTATTTATTTATTTATTTATTTATTTATTTATTTATTTATTTATTTATTTATTTATTTATTTATTTATTTATTTATTTATTTATTTATTTATTTATTTATTTATTTATTTATTTATTTATTTATTTATTTATTTATTTATTTATTTATTTATTTATTTATTTATTTATTTATTTATTTATTTATTTATTTATTTATTTATTTATTTATTTATTTATTTATTTATTTATTTATTTATTTATTTATTTATTTATTTATTTATTTATTTATTTATTTATTTATTTATTTATTTATTTATTTATTTATTTATTTATTTATTTATTTATTTATTTATTTATTTATTTATTTATTTATTTATTTATTTATTTATTTATTTATTTATTTATTTATTTATTTATTTATTTATTTATTTATTTATTTATTTATTTATTTATTTATTTATTTATTTATTTATTTATTTATTTATTTATTTATTTATTTATTTATTTATTTATTTATTTATTTATTTATTTATTTATTTATTTATTTATTTATTTATTTATTTATTTATTTATTTATTTATTTATTTATTTATTTATTTATTTATTTATTTATTTATTAAAATGATTTTACTCTAGTATTTAGTCATTTTCATCATTGGTTGTGATTATGTAACCAATTTCATGATTTATTTATTTATTTATTTATTTACCTTTTTAATGATCATTTAAATTTAATAATTAATAGAAAATCTTAGAAATCACCACATAACTTTTTGGCTAAAAATCTCAGCCCTTTTAGGCAACTTTTATCATGGGAAAAATCATATCAATTTAACCTCTCTTGTGTCTCGCTCATTTTGAGGATTCTAAGCTTATAAATCGTTTACCGAAATAGTGATTTTAGCCTCATTTTTCGAGCAATTCAAATGCGTCAAAATGGATTTTCATCCTTATTTCATTATTTACAGAATGTTCATTATGTTTTGGTGTCTTAAGTCGTGATAGTGATGGTGGTGTGATGTGTGCAAATTAAAGCTTTCGGTTAGTGCTTATATGAACCGAATTAGTGATTTGTAGGCTTGTCTTTGCCATTTAATAACCAAGTTAAGTTTTATAACTTTTATTTGACATATTCTCAGTAGGTTTATAATACTTTTTGTTACGAGATTGTTGGAGTTGGTTAAAGTTGCAATCTAGTGACTTTTAGCTTATTTTGTTGTGAAGAACTTTTACTTGGAACTTTCTGTTTTAACACTTATTTTCATAAAATGTTGAGTAGTCATTTTTGGTTAAGTTGAATTATTTGGACGTTGGTGATTTTTATACAGAGACATATATGTGTCCTATATTTATGTGAATATTTGCTAAATTTTTAGACATTTTTTACTACCTCTAAAAATTACCAAACCAAAACTGGTCAGAACAAGAGCTGCTGTGCGACTCAAAATATTTTATAAATGATTTCTATGATGAACATTTAAGAAAAATCTCCCAATTTTATTTTAAGTTAGGGACACTTTGAACTCAGTTCACACCAAGTTTAAACTTCTGAAACCTATTAGTTAAGAAATCAAAGTTGACTCAACATTAAGACAAAAATCCAGTTTTGACCACTTTTGGTACAAAAATCATATCTTTGGTTTGGTTTAGTATTTTTGAGTGATTTCAGTTGGAGGTTAAACTTAACTCTTTTATCTACAACTTTTATTTTGAAAGTTTTGCTTGAAACGGCCCTCACATGTTCAGTTCATCCGTTCAAAGACAGAAGAATAATTCTATCAGAAAGTATTTGGGTCCAAACAACTCACCAATGACCATTCTTGCTTTATTAACACTTGAGTTCATCATTTACAAGATTAATACTTATTTTTTTATATCTCTCCACATCAAATTTCCAGATTATTATACATCTTTTAACATATTTTCCACTTAATACAAGTCCTTATCCATCTCATAATCCAACAACAAGATTTAACTTTCTTAGATCTAACATGCATTCATTCAAATCAACACTTTTCAATACCAATCTTTATAGATCTAACTTTCAACAACATAAAAACATCTTTTTAATGAAAAATCTCAGAAATATATTCTTCAAAATATACAAAAACATATAGATCTATGAGAAGGAAAATCACTTTAAAAGCTACTAATCTATAACAACACTTTTGGGTCTTAAACTTGTTGAATCCTTGGATCTTTCTCATGGATTTCGACATGCATATGCATGAGGAGAAAGATCCTATCAACTTGCCTTCATCAAGTGTATATTACAAAGAAAACAAGAAGAAAACATAAACTTTTGATAAGATCTCTGAAAAATAAGCAAGAACAAGATAGATCTAGTAAAGAGATGAAGATTTATACCCATGAAGAACTTGGTTTTGAAGATGATTTTGGGCAGATTTTTTTTTTTTTTTTTTTTTTTTTTTTTTTTTTTTTTTTTTTTTTTTTTTTTTTTTTTTTTTTTTTTTTTTTTTTTTTTTTTTTTTTTTTTTTTTTTTTTTTTTTTTTTTTTTTTTTTTTTTTTTTTTTTTTTTTTTTTTTTTTTTTTTTTTTTTTTTTTTTTTTTTTTTTTTTTTTTTTTTTTTTTTTTTTTTTTTTTTTTTTTTTTTTTTTTTTTTTTTTTTTTTTTTTTTTTTTTTTTTTTTTTTTTTTTTTTTTTTTTTTTTTTTTTTTTTTTTTTTTTTTTTTTTTTTTTTTTTTTTTTTTTTTTTTTTTTTTTTTTTTTTTTTTTTTTTTTTTTTTTTTTTTTTTTTTTTTTTTTTTTTTTTTTTTTTTTTTTTTTTTTTTTTTTTTTTTTTTTTTTTTTTTTTTTTTTTTTTTTTTTTTTTTTTTTTTTTTTTTTTTTTTTTTTTTTTTTTTTTTTTTTTTTTTTTTTTTTTTTTTTTTTTTTTTTTTTTTTTTTTTTTTTTTTTTTTTTTTTTTTTTTTTTTTTTTTTTTTTTTTTTTTTTTTTTTTTTTTTTTTTTTTTTTTTTTTTTTTTTTTTTTTTTTTTTTTTTTTTTTTTTTTTTTTTTTTTTTTTTTTTTTTTTTTTTTTTTTTTTTTTTTTTTTTTTTTTTTTTTTTTTTTTTTTTTTTTTTTTTTTTTTTTTTTTTTTTTTTTTTTTTTTTTTTTTTTTTTTTTTTTTTTTTTTTTTTTTTTTTTTTTTTTTTTTTTTTTTTTTTTTTTTTTTTTTTTTTTTTTTTTTTTTTTTTTTTTTTTTTTTTTTTTTTTTTTTTTTTTTTTTTTTTTTTTTTTTTTTTTTTTTTTTTTTTTTTTTTTTTTTTTTTTTTTTTTTTTTTTTTTTTTTTTTTTTTTTTTTTTTTTTTTTTTTTTTTTTTTTTTTTTTTTTTTTTTTTTTTTTTTTTTTTTTTTTTTTTTTTTTTTTTTTTTTTTTTTTTTTTTTTTTTTTTTTTTTTTTTTTTTTTTTTTTTTTTTTTTTTTTTTTTTTTTTTTTTTTTTTTTTTTTTTTTTTTTTTTTTTTTTTTTTTTTTTTTTTTTTTTTTTTTTTTTTTTTTTTTTTTTTTTTTTTTTTTTTTTTTTTTTTTTTTTTTTTTTTTTTTTTTTTTTTTTTTTTTTTTTTTTTTTTTTTTTTTTTTTTTTTTTTTTTTTTTTTTTTTTTTTTTTTTTTTTTTTTTTTTTTTTTTTTTTTTTTTTTTTTTTTTTTTTTTTTTTTTTTTTTTTTTTTTTTTTTTTTTTTTTTTTTTTTTTTTTTTTTTTTTTTTTTTTTTTTTTTTTTTTTAATAAAAATTTGTGTATGTAAATGTGTATATATGTATATTTTAAGTGGGTATATGTTTTATAGATGTAGCATATATTTGCTAGTTCATATAAATTGATTAGTTGTCTTGGTATATGTATGTGTGTCGTGTATATGTACATATATATGCATACATTTGTATTTTAAAAGTTGTTACTTAATCCATTTATTTATAATCTTGTATTTATATTAGACTTGTACATATATACTTATTATTATTCAACCATTTTCATGTACTTAAGGAGTTTTAATTATTTTTAAGATGTTCAGGGTGTTTTCATGACCAAATGTAATTTAGTTGGCTTGATGATTAAATTTGTTGGACATTTATAAGAATTTTGATTGTTATCTTAACTTGTGAGACTCACATTATTATTTATATAACTTAACTTCTCAAAATAAAGTTTTTGGTTTGTTGACCTATCGTCAAGTTCAATTAGAACTAGTTTATAGCTTGAGATTGTGTTGAATGATTATAGTTATTGTTCATGGCATTTCTAAGGCAACTAGCTATCTTTGGAAATTCTACTGGACTAGATGGCCAGTATCACTATGCCTTAATGTCTGGAAGGTAAAATCTCTTAAGAAACCTCTAGGGATAGATATCTAGATAAATAGCAGTAAATTGTCCTAGTCGGAAATTGAGGGTTGTTACATCATTACCCCCTTAACAGATACTTCGTCCTCGAAGTTCGCTCGTTCACACGGTAGCAAGAATGAATAGTTTGACGATAAGGATAGCTTCACGGAGGCGTATAAGATGTGAGAGTTCATCTAGGTTTCATCATGACCTTTTCGGTTACTTACAGGCTTTTTAACCTCCATAGTTGGGGGTAACTATTCCTTGGTGCCCTGAATTCCTCGTGATTATAAGCTTCGAGAACGTTACAAATGTCGCTCACTTCTTGAGACGACTTGAGATTGATCGCATGTAATCTCACATAGAAATAGTAATAATTGAGATGATGGTAAGAATATCAATACGTAGGGGTAAAATGAGCAGACGGTTCGTAACGTGAGTTACAATAAAATAGTGAGGGACGTTGGGATATAGATCGTTGGTGGCTACTCATTTCCATTGTTACTTTGCATACTTTCCTTTATCGTCTTCTACCCCAATTAAAGAATCGTTCCAATAGCTTCTCGCCCACCTTCATCCTTCTTTGGTTTGACGTTGGACACGCTTGCCGCTTCTTGAAAATTTTGGCGTCGCTTGTGACTACTCACTTGTTAAGGGATTACCCCTTTAACAACAGTGATACTAACTGAGGTGCCGAGTTGCACTAAAATTGCAAAGGTACATCTTCGTAGTATCTCATTTTAGGGTTTTCTAGTGTTGTCTTTGTTATTTTATGGCGTTCGAGGGAATCATAAATTGTATGATGATAGTTCCATCTTGTTCCTCATACTTACTTTTGTTCTTCGATTTCGCCCTTATTTTTCCAAAGTCACCTCTTTCATTATTCGCTAAGTCATATCGTTACCAATTTCTCTTGCTTTTGCCGATATTGGCTTTCAAATCGTTTTAAGGTACCTTTAATTACTTCCTTTTTACGCTAGAAGGACCATTATCTATGACTCATCACTGACAAATCTCTTTTAACATCGCACATATAACCTATTCGGTTTCCTTGCTATACCTACGCATTCCTCATGATAGGATTTACACAATCCTTATGCTCTTAAGTAACCATATCACCACCATCATTTCAAGGTAAACACTTCGATGTCCTTATTCGTATGAACTCCTCCTTTAAATAATCCTTCGTAGGTCCTCCTGACCTCTACAAAACTGTCAATTACTTTGCTCTCCTGAGCCTCATATCCATTTCCAGCTTTCTAAGCTAAGCTTCTTTTCAAATACAATAACCTAATGTCCTTAGAAATTGTGACATAATATAATTTAGGGGAAACATCGGTTACTTTATCCTTTTTCTCAACCATTTGGTTCCCTTCATTTTCCTTCCGTTTTCTTATGGGTAACTATACTCCTTACTGTTTCACCACTCGGACCGATCTCTTACTAGAGTAATCGTCGTCTTGAATGACAAAGTAAGATCTTGCGCTTCATACTCCTTGTTCGAGTATCTACCTTTGCTGTGATTACCCCCTTAACATTTTTCCTCTAGAAAAATGTGAGGGATCTCCTGCTCTTCACTTCATATTCCACTCCAAATCATCTTCAGTGATGCTAGTGAATAACTCTTCTTGAAAGACAAAGTAAGATCTTGCGCTTCATACTCCTTGTTCGAGTATCTACCTTTGCTGTGATTACCCCCTTAACATTTTTCCTCTAGAAAAATGTGAGGGATCTCCTGCTCTTCACTTCATATTCCACTCCAAATCATCTTCAGTGATGCTAGTGAATAACTCTTCTTGAAAGACAAAGTAAGATCTTGCGCTTCATACTCCTTGTTCGAGTATCTACCTTTGCTGTGATTACCCCCTTAACATTTTTCCTCTAGAAAAATGTGAGGGATCTCCTGCTCTTCACTTCATATTCCACTCCAAATCATCTTCAGTGATGCTAGTGAATAACTCTTCTTGAAAGACAAAGTAAGATCTTGCGCTTCATACTCCTTGTTCGAGTATCTACCTTTGCTGTGATTACCCCCTTAACATTTTTCCTCTAGAAAAATGTGAGGGATCTCCTGCTCTTCACTTCATATTCCACTCCAAATCATCTTCAGTGATGCTAGTGAATAACTCTTCTTGAAAGACAAAGTAAGATCTTGCGCTTCATACTCCTTGTTCGAGTATCTACCTTTGCTGTGATTACCCCCTTAACATTTTTCCTCTAGAAAAATGTGAGGGATCTCCTGCTCTTCACTTCATATTCCACTCCAAATCATCTTCAGTGATGCTAGTGAATAACTCTTCTTGAAAGACAAAGTAAGATCTTGCGCTTCATACTCCTTGTTCGAGTATCTACCTTTGCTGTGATTACCCCCTTAACATTTTTCCTCTAGAAAAATGTGAGGGATCTCCTGCTCTTCACTTCATCTCGCCTTCCTTGACGATCTTCAACTCAGCAATTTCCTTATTCCTTCGTGTAACAAATCTCCATCTACACACTTGTTTCGAAAAAGAAAGGATAGCTCGGAATCCTTTTTGTTACTCTTTAATCATGAGGGTTACTCAACCCATCCTAATATCTTATTGCCCTTAATTAGTTTTCTTCTTCCAATTACCTTCATTTTCCAGCATTGCTAGTGATCTCCTCCAAGTTTTAGGGACGTCCTTGTACTTAACCAAAAGTGACCTTCATGTCACACAACCTTCCTTTCGTTGGCCGCTAAATTTTCATTTTGGGTTGATTGACATAGATAGGGAAGACCTTCAATTCTTTCTCCAAGTTAAAGCTTAGTATACTCTTCGCTTGTGCTTCCATGTACTTTGACTTATACACCACCAATCTTCTCCGCCCTGCTTTATGTACATGATCTAATATCATCTTCTATGCTATATAGTTATCCCAGGTATTTCACTTATGAGAACTGATGTCTCGACGTCTTTCGCATCCCTTGATGTCGCAGTAGGAGCAGGGTACTAGTTACTCGATTTCGCCATTTCAGAGTGTTGCGTGAGTGAGTTGTATGTCGTTAGGTCACTAACCTTTGAAGAGAAACGGTGGTGATAGTTACTTTGAATAATCGAGAATATCAAGGATATAAAATTTGGTTTCGAATGAATGAAATAGGGAATACAAAAACAAAAGAATCATTAAGACTCGAATCAGACTCCTTGCGCGAGTTAATTAAATCACTTCTCTGTCTTTCGTTGCCCAATGGACTCCAACTTTCAATGACGTCAATATATGTCGCACCGACTTAGATAATATAGATAGATGTTCGCGTATACGTGTTAGAATAGAAATATCGCACCAAATTTCAGGGTTACCATTCTCAGGATGTGTCATCTAGAATATACATGGGAATGCGTCCTACTAGTGTCGTTGTGTCGTCATATGGCTTTAATACCGCTCGTCTTTCATAAGTCTCCAACTTCATTCGACGTTTACATATGTTTCGCACCATTTCAGATCGAATACCAAGGTTATGCGTCGTTTCCAAGAGGATAGAGTCGCGTCATATCTTGGGTCCACAATTCTCAGAGTGTATCGTCCAACGTACGTGGAAAGATGCTCCATCGATGTTATCGCGTTGTCGTATGTCCAAAATGAATTGTGGTGTCATAAGCAATAGGATGATGGGTAATTTTCAAAAGAGCACAAGTGAACGAATGACGGAGAGGTATTTAATGGCAACTTTCATACTTAAAAAAAATATCTAATTCATAGTGAATTTTTCAGGGACAATAACTAGTTCTCAAGCGGTCAAATCTCGACACACAATATCTATCTTTATAGTAAGGACTAGCCACATCATCATCATATCGTGCAAATACTAGTTCTCAATAGTCAAATCTTAGAGCATAACAACTATCCCAATAATATGGCACAACTATATAATCATTAAATCGTTCACGCACTAGCCCTCAGTTAGCTCAATCTTAGGGCGCAATAACTATCTCCATAGTAAGGCATGACTACATAATCATCGCAATATTCACGCGCTATATTCAAATAGCTCAAACTTAGAGAGTAAAGGCTCTTATATCCATATCGTCCATGAATTTCATATCAACTCGTCATGCCTATATTTTCTTTCTAAATCGATCATAATTAATCAACCTCATTTCCCAATTTTTTTTTCTTTTTTTTTTTTTTTTTTTTTTTTTTTTTTTTTTTTTTTTTTTTTTTTTTTTTTTTTTTTTTTTTTTTTTTTTTTTTTTTTTTTTTTTTTTTTTTTTTTTTTTTTTTTTTTTTTTTTTTTTTTTTTTTTTTTTTTTTTTTTTTTTTTTTTTTTTTTTTTTTTTTTTTTTTTTTTTTTTTTTTTTTTTTTTTTTTTTTTTTTTTTTTTTTTTTTTTTTTTTTTTTTTTTTTTTTTTTTTTTTTTTTTTTTTTTTTTTTTTTTTTTTTTTTTTTTTTTTTTTTTTTTTTTTTTTTTTTTTTTTTTTTTTTTTTTTTTTTTTTTTTTTTTTTTTTTTTTTTTTTTTTTTTTTTTTTTTTTTTTTTTTTTTTTTTTTTTTTTTTTTTTTTTTTTTTTTTTTTTTTTTTTTTTTTTTTTTTTTTTTTTTTTTTTTTTTTTTTTTTTTTTTTTTTTTTTTTTTTTTTTTTTTTTTTTTTTTTTTTTTTTTTTTTTTTTTTTTTTTTTTTTTTTTTTTTTTTTTTTTTTTTTTTTTTTTTTTTTTTTTTTTTTTTTTTTTTTTTTTTTTTTTTTTTTTTTTTTTTTTTTTTTTTTTTTTTTTTTTTTTTTTTTTTTTTTTTTTTTTTTTTTTTTTTTTTTTTTTTTTTTTTTTTTTTTTTTTTTTTTTTTTTTTTTTTTTTTTTTTTTTTTTTTTTTTTTTTTTTTTTTTTTTTTTTTTTTTTTTTTTTTTTTTTTTTTTTTTTTTTTTTTTTTTTTTTTTTTTTTTTTTTTTTTTTTTTTTTTTTTTTTTTTTTTTTTTTTTTTTTTTTTTTTTTTTTTTTTTTTTTTTTTTTTTTTTTTTTTTTTTTTTTTTTTTTTTTTTTTTTTTTTTTTTTTTTTTTTTTTTTTTTTTTTTTTTTTTTTTTTTTTTTTTTTTTTTTTTTTTTTTTTTTTTTTTTTTTTTTTTTTTTTTTTTTTTTTTTTTTTTTTTTTTTTTTTTTTTTTTTTTTTTTTTTTTTTTTTTTTTTTTTTTTTTTTTTTTTTTTTTTTTTTTTTTTTTTTTTTTTTTTTTTTTTTTTTTTTTTTTTTTTTTTTTTTTTTTTTTTTTTTTTTTTTTTTTTTTTTTTTTTTTTTTTTTTTTTTTTTTTTTTTTTTTTTTTTTTTTTTTTTTTTTTTTTTTTTTTTTTTTTTTTTTTTTTTTTTTTTTTTTTTTTTTTTTTTTTTTTTTTTTTTTTTTTTTTTTTTTTTTTTTTTTTTTTTTTTTTTTTTTTTTTTTTTTTTTTTTTTTTTTTTTTTTTTTTTTTTTTTTTTTTTTTTTTTTTTTTTTTTTTTTTTTTTTTTTTTTTTTTTTTTTTTTTTTTTTTTTTTTTTTTTTTTTTTTTTTTTTTTTTTTTTTTTTTTTTTTTTTTTTTTTTTTTTTTTTTTTTTTTTTTTTTTTTTTTTTTTTTTTTTTTGAAAAGGAATCCTTTTGAACATAAGTCCAAGTGGTCGTTTGAGTTTTACATGATCCTCTCATAATTAAATGTAGATTCATGACTTTACGTTTAATTATGGTCCTACCATGTAAAGCTCAAACTAAACCGCTTAACCTTATGCTCGACTCGACTATAAAAATTAGTTTTGAAAAGTGGCTATAGTTTTGGGATTCCCGGGAGAACCCCAATGTTCTCTATAACCTTGGTCTCTAATACCATTTTCTGTAACACCCCAACTACGGCGGAACAATGAGATGTATAGAAAGTCGAGTATTCAAAACAAAGGATAATAGATTACATTCACCATAGCTTTATTTGATAAAAATAATTTTACAATGCACAAGCATGTGAACCAATTCCCAAGTACAATACGTCTACCATACTTGGATATTGAGTCCACGAAACAAATAACAAATACATGAGATGATATACTACAATGATCAAGGCGGATTCCATTGCCCGTCACAAGGTTTGGTCTTTGACACCCAAGTGCAATGAAAATAATCATGATGCATATAATTCCTCAAAGCTTACGCTCATTCCTGAAAAGCATGAAGAAAAAGTGTCAACTACGAAAACGTAGTTGGTGAGTGCATAGGGTTTTAAGTAAATCTCGTTACATATCCATTTCAAGGAGTTGAGAAAATCCATGGTAAATTATAAAGTTCTCATTTGTCACATTTATCGTGAGAGAAAAATATATCAATCGATTAATCATTCATCATACCAAAACCATTTGGTCATCAATACTTCGATATTGCCAAATTCAACAACTTTCAAGATTCCATATAAGGTCCAATACCCAAACCGTATGTTCAATCAATAATTTCCATCCACAGCAATAATAATTTCCATTCCGCAAAAAGGCATAATTCGATGAGTATGTGCTTGAGCCACTACTACGACCATTTACATGTCCCAAACAACATAATATTTCATTTCAAAGCACAAGCTGTCAATCAAGTGCTTTAATCACAATTGGGGTCGTGCCATGGAGACGACCAATAATATATAAAGATAGTTAGAGCACCGCTCGGGTCGGACTGGCAATGAAGGTGGCCACCAAGGCAGACCAAACATTCCAGCGTTACCTATTTAGTGGGTGAGTGGACGACTCCTAGTTGCGCAACCCTCTAACTACAGGCCTCCACTATCGGAGTTAATAGTAGTGTACCGAAGTATCTCAGTTTGACAGAACTCAAGCTCATCGTATAACTTATAACACATTGAACATACAAATCTTTCGCATTGATATTTCAAACTTTCACATTGCACATTCCAAACTTTCACATTGATATTTCAAACTTTCACATTGCACAATTGCACATTCAACTTTCACATTGCACACTATAAGCTTTCACATTGTAATCAAATCATGCCCAAATTCACATGTTATAGCATAGAGTAGCATGTATCAACGAATGCCTTTCAATCTTATATTCATTTCACTTCTAATGTGCAAAAGGGGAATCCTACTAAACTAGCATAATCCTCAAGTAAGGCAAGTCTCGAATCGCTATATATGCTTAGGTGAATGTCTAAATGCAACACGTATGCTCATAAAAACGGATTTATTAAAGATCTTTTTCTTTTTTTTTTTTTGAAAAGGAATCCTTTTGAACATAAGTCCAAGTGGCCGTTTGAGTTTTACATGGTCCTCTCATAATTAAATGTAGATTCATGACTTTACGTTTAATTATGGTCCTACCATGTAAAGCTCAAACTAAATCGATTAATCATTCATCATACCAAAACCATTTGGTCATCAATACTTCGATATTGCCAAATTCAACAACTTTCAAGATTCCATATAAGGTCCAATACCCAAACCGTATGTTCAATCAATAATTTCCATCCACAGCAATAATAATTTCCATTCCGCAAAAAGGCATAATTCGATGAGTATGTGCTTGAGCCACTACTACGACCATTTACATGTCCCAAACAACATAATATTTCATTTCAAAGCACAAGCTGTCAATCAAGTGCTTTAATCACAATTGGGGTCGTGCCATGGAGACGACCAATAATATATAAAGATAGTTAGAGCACCGCTCGGGTCGGACTGGCAATGAAGGTGGCCACCAAGGCAGACCAAACATTCCAGCGTTACCTATTTAGTGGGTGAGTGGACGACTCCTAGTTGCGCAACCCTCTAACTACAGGCCTCCACTATCGGAGTTAATAGTAGTGTACCGAAGTATCTCAGTTTGACAGAACTCAAGCTCATCGTATAACTTATAACACATTGAACATACAATATCCCATTTCATAATCATTCTTTCAAGAATCATTTCAAATATATAAAGCCATTTTATTTATCATGCTTTTCACCCCGAAAGTAAAACACATAAAAGAGTTTGAAAGGGGGATATGACTCACCTTGATATGCCGCATATTATATTCACTTATCCAAAATGGGTACTTCCCATCTATCGCTTCCTTGATCCTATATCCGTCATATTCCTCAATCACATTCCAAGCCAAGACTATCCCTACGATAAGACTAATATACGTAAGTTTCTATCTTAAGCCATCACTAAGAAATGCCACTTTCATTATGTTGTCATAAATTTTGGGATCCAAGTATATTGTTAATATTTGCATCTTTTTGGTTGTAGAGAGTGTTGGTGTAAAAGGGTCACTTTCATTATACATGTAGTTATTGTGAGTCCCTTAAGTTCGATGGTTAACCTAGAAAGTGTAAAATACAACAAGTCTAATAATCACTAGAATGGACTAGTATTACTTGTAAATAAATGCAAGAATATATAAACAAAGTAATACAAGACATAAAGCAATAAACAAGTAAAGTGGAACATTATGTATTTTTCAATTGTGTATTTTATTTATGATGTTAAATAAAATACAAGGTTGTGCGGAATCAAGATAATACAAATAAGTATGTATCCTAACAACCTATGAATTACAAATGATCTATATTTGTCAAATAACTCTTTTGGATCGAGATACTTAAAGTTGTGAAGTATCCCTGTTTAAGATCGAGAGTATTTAGACAAATTCACTTTAATGCAAAAGGTATGCTTAAAAGTATTTTCTCAAAGAAATGAATTTGTATTTATAGGCAACAAAATTCACCAGTGAATTTTGTGCCGTACAAATATGGTTGCATGCATTTAATGATCCGACAAGAACATTAAATGCATTGGATAAGGAATAAGGATAAAGTCACATCAATATGACTTTGTATCCTTTTATCCAACCACCTTTACACGCATAAACTTTGGTAAAGAATAAGTGGATTGTTCTTTGGAAAGTGTGTAAAGGCAAAAGTCAATCCTCGATATCAGTGTTCAGACTTGTAGGGTCTAGAACACTGACAATCCTCCAGTGTACAGATCTGGTAAGACTTTCAGTGGACTCCGCCATTTGTCAGTCTTCTTTATTCTGACTTCAGTCTTTGACTTCAGTGAGAATGTCTTCAGTAGAGTTGATCTGGACTGGGGTGAAGTCCAGTGAGCTAATCTGGAGAATACTCCAGATTTCCTATACAAGTATTTGCTCACTGGTCTTCCATTATTTCTGGACAAATCTTCAGAGGGACTCCAGATTCCAATTCTGGAGTAGGTCCAGTAGAACACGTTTCTGGACAGATCTTCAGTAAGGCTCCAGTAGTCGAGTCTGGAGCGAGTCCAGTAAATCTGGACTAAATCTGGACCTAACAAATTCCCCCTATTTGTTTAGAAATAATGCAAGTGTTTTCAAGCTTAAATCTATACACTTTGTATGCTTGAAAAACACAAGTTTTGATTTGTCTAAAAAATCTAAGTTACTGGAAAACACTTTATAGATCATGAGTGTTTTCAGTTTCATCATTTAAGTTCTAACTTAGACTAAATCTGATCATTTACTTATATGAATCAAAAATTGCAACTATTATTACATACATCAACTGATAAATAGTTTACAATTTTCATAAAACAATAATTTACAACAAGTAAATGATAAGAGTCAGGCCCTTCTTTTTGATGTCTGTCCTGGAGCATCTTCAGTAGCCTTTCTCTTTGGTGATGGAGAAGATGGTATTGATTCTGTCGATCTTATGCCCATTGCAACTTCCATCTGTTGCTTTCTTCTCCATACCTTTTCAACTCTTTTCAGAAATGCTTTAACATCAGTCGACACATTTGTCTTCCCCCTGAACGTTAAAATGATTTCTTTCAGTTCACTCCATCCAAATGCTTGGACTGAAGTACTTTTCCTTTCATCAGTAAAGTTACCCTCCCTGGTCAACTTTACTTCAAACTTGGACATGCCTTCATTATTTTCAGCCAATTTGATCTCAGCACCAGTGATCCTTCTGGCATCAGCCCTGAAATTCAACATCTCATTGTACTTGTCTTTCAGTTTGGCTTGCTGGATCATGCTTTTCACCCCGAAAGTAAAACACATAAAAGAGTTTGAAAGGGGGGATATGACTCACCTTGATATGCCGCATATTATATTCACTTATCCAAAATGGGTACTTCCCATCTATCGCTTCCTTGATCCTATATCCGTCATATTCCTCAATCACATTCCAAGCCAAGACTATCCCTACGATAAGACTAATATACGTAAGTTTCTATCTTAAGCCATCACTAAGAAATGCCACTTTCATTATGTTGTCATAAATTTTGGGATCCAAGTATATTGTTAATATTTGCATCTTTTTGGTTGTAGAGAGTGTTGGTGTAAAAGGGTCACTTTCATTATACATGTAGTTATTGTGAGTCCCTTAAGTTCGATGGTTAACCTAGAAAGTGTAAAATACAACAAGTCTAATAATCACTAGAATGGACTAGTATTACTTGTAAATAAATGCAAGAATATATAAACAAAGTAATACAAGACATAAAGCAATAAACAAGTAAAGTGGAACATTATGTATTTTTCAATTGTGTATTTTATTTATGATGTTAAATAAAATACAAGGTTGTGCGGAATCAAGATAATACAAATAAGTATGTATCCTAACAACCTATGAATTACAAATGATCTATATTTGTCAAATAACTCTTTTGGATCGAGATACTTAAAGTTGTGAAGTATCCCTGTTTAAGATCGAGAGTATTTAGACAAATTCACTTTAATGCAAAAGGTATGCTTAAAAGTATTTTCTCAAAGAAATGAATTTGTATTTATAGGCAACAAAATTCACCAGTGAATTTTGTGCCGTACAAATATGGTTGCATGCATTTAATGATCCGACAAGAACATTAAATGCATTGGATAAGGAATAAGGATAAAGTCACATCAATATGACTTTGTATCCTTTTATCCAACCACCTTTACACGCATAAACTTTGGTAAAGAATAAGTGGATTGTTCTTTGGAAAGTGTGTAAAGGCAAAAGTCAATCCTCGATATCAGTGTTCAGACTTGTAGGGTCTAGAACACTGACAATCCTCCAGTGTACAGATCTGGTAAGACTTTCAGTGGACTCCGCCATTTGTCAGTCTTCTTTATTCTGACTTCAGTCTTTGACTTCAGTGAGAATGTCTTCAGTAGAGTTGATCTGGACTGGGGTGAAGTCCAGTGAGCTAATCTGGAGAATACTCCAGATTTCCTATACAAGTATTTGCTCACTGGTCTTCCATTATTTCTGGACAAATCTTCAGAGGGACTCCAGATTCCAATTCTGGAGTAGGTCCAGTAGAACACGTTTCTGGACAGATCTTCAGTAAGGCTCCAGTAGTCGAGTCTGGAGCGAGTCCAGTAAATCTGGACTAAATCTGGACCTAACAAATTCCCCCTATTTGTTTAGAAATAATGCAAGTGTTTTCAAGCTTAAATCTATACACTTTGTATGCTTGAAAAACACAAGTTTTGATTTGTCTAAAAAATCTAAGTTACTGGAAAACACTTTATAGATCATGAGTGTTTTCAGTTTCATCATTTAAGTTCTAACTTAGACTAAATCTGATCATTTACTTATATGAATCAAAAATTGCAACTATTATTACATACATCAACTGATAAATAGTTTACAATTTTCATAAAACAATAATTTACAACAAGTAAATGATAAGAGTCAGGCCCTTCTTTTTGATGTCTGTCCTGGAGCATCTTCAGTAGCCTTTCTCTTTGGTGATGGAGAAGATGGTATTGATTCTGTCGATCTTATGCCCATTGCAACTTCCATCTGTTGCTTTCTTCTCCATACCTTTTCAACTCTTTTCAGAAATGCTTTAACATCAGTCGACACATTTGTCTTCCCCCTGAACGTTAAAATGATTTCTTTCAGTTCACTCCATCCAAATGCTTGGACTGAAGTACTTTTCCTTTCATCAGTAAAGTTACCCTCCCTGGTCAACTTTACTTCAAACTTGGACATGCCTTCATTATTTTCAGCCAATTTGATCTCAGCACCAGTGATCCTTCTGGCATCAGCCCTGAAATTCAACATCTCATTGTACTTGTCTTTCAGTTTGGCTTGCTGGATCAATGCTTCAGTTTCCTTGGACATTCTCTTTTGCTCTACAGCAGATTGGAGTTGTTGACGATCAATTTTTCGAGAAGTGTCCAGGGGAATGAATTTGCTTACATCAGCATCTTTGAGCGCTTTGATTTGCTTGGCAGTCAGTTTTGGTAAGCCAGTAAGTCGCTTCCTGTACTCTATCTCCAGAGCACCAGCGTTCTTTCTGATCTTTTTCTGGAGGCTTACCAGTTCATCCTTCCTTTGTCTGATGAGTTCTGGTACACTCACGCCATAAATTATAGAATCATAGACCTGTTCTTCTTCGGCGTAAAATGAGCGTACATGAACATCATCTAATGCATTTAGGCATTGATGAACTCTGGGGTCATCCTTCATCTTTTTATATACATCAACATTTATGCCTAACTTTCCAGCATTGTAAGAGTCCAGAGTCCCCATTGATGCCATCTCCCTTTGATGGGCCAGGAGTTCATCTTTTTGGTTTCGTTTGAAGATTTCAATCATAATGCATTCTTGTTTAAGCTTCTTGGATGTTTCATCATCAGCATCTTCAGCAGTTTGCTCTTCTTCTTCACCAGATACCATTTGTTGTTTTCCCTTAACTGACTTCAGAGTTGTTGGTATATCTGGGAAGGACTCAAACTGGGGCTCACTGGCTTCAGTACCAGTAGCTTCTTTAGTTAGCCCGGCTTCAGTGCCATATGCTCTTTGTGCTTCAGTTAGCCCGGCTTCAGTGCCATATGCTCTTTGTGCCAAGTGCTTCAGTGTTTGGTCACCAGATGACTTTTCCCCCTTGGAATGATCACCAGTCCTTGACTTGAGATCATTCCATAACTGTTCCAGCATATGTCTATCCAGTGCACCAAATGTTATACCTGTCACTGGAGTTGTTGACGATCAATTTTTCGAGAAGTGTCCAGGGGAATGAATTTGCTTACATCAGCATCTTTGAGCGCTTTGATTTGCTTGGCAGTCAGTTTTGGTAAGCCAGTAAGTCGCTTCCTGTACTCTATCTCCAGAGCACCAGCGTTCTTTCTGATCTTTTTCTGGAGGCTTACCAGTTCATCCTTCCTTTGTCTGATGAGTTCTGGTACACTCACGCCATAAATTATAGAATCATAGACCTGTTCTTCTTCGGCGTAAAATGAGCGTACATGAACATCATCTAATGCATTTAGGCATTGATGAACTCTGGGGTCATCCTTCATCTTTTTATATACATCAACATTTATGCCTAACTTTCCAGCATTGTAAGAGTCCAGAGTCCCCATTGATGCCATCTCCCTTTGATGGGCCAGGAGTTCATCTTTTTGGTTTCGTTTGAAGATTTCAATCATAATGCATTCTTGTTTAAGCTTCTTGGATGTTTCATCATCAGCATCTTTGAGCGCTTTGATTTGCTTGGCAG
Organism: Erigeron breviscapus; assembly: GCA_034093135.1. NCBI lineage: Eukaryota > Viridiplantae > Streptophyta > Magnoliopsida > Asterales > Asteraceae > Erigeron > Erigeron breviscapus. The sequence goes on from CM067169.1 coordinate 59,311,502, forward strand.
TCAGTTTTGGTAAGCCAGTAAGTCGCTTCCTGTACTCTATCTCCAGAGCACCAGCGTTCTTTCTGATCTTTTTCTGGAGGCTTACCAGTTCATCCTTCCTTTGTCTGATGAGTTCTGGTACACTCACGCCATAAATTATAGAATCATAGACCTGTTCTTCTTCGGCGTAAAATGAGCGTACATGAACATCATCTAATGCATTTAGGCATTGATGAACTCTGGGGTCATCCTTCATCTTTTTATATACATCAACATTTATGCCTAACTTTCCAGCATTGTAAGAGTCCAGAGTCCCCATTGATGCCATCTCCCTTTGATGGGCCAGGAGTTCATCTTTTTGGTTTCGTTTGAAGATTTCAATCATAATGCATTCTTGTTTAAGCTTCTTGGATGTTTCATCATCAGCATCTTCAGCAGTTTGCTCTTCTTCTTCACCAGATACCATTTGTTGTTTTCCCTTAACTGACTGGAGTCGTTCAGGATGTAAACTAGACATCCAAAAACGTGAAAATAACCAATATTTGGTTTTCTATTTCTTAAGACTTCATAGGCTGTCTTTTTGTGTCGCTTCACAAACACTGACCGGTTCTGGGTGTGGCAAGAAGTAACAATTGCTTCAGCCTAGAAACTGGTAGACAGACCAGATTCAGCAAGCATACTCCTGGCAGCTTCTATCAGCGTTCGATTCTTCCTTTCCACCACTCCATTCTGTTCTGGAGAGCGGGCTGATGAGAAGTTCTGGGAGATGCCAGTGTCAGTACAGAATGACTCCAAAGTTGCATTCTGGAATTCTGTTCCATTGTCACTTCTTAACTGACACACCTTTCGACTGTACTTGAGCTCAATTTGCTTGATAAGACTGATGATTTCAGCAGCAGCTTCACTTTTAGACCTCGGAAAGATCACCCAACAATATCTGGAGAATTCATCTACGATCACCAGGGTGTATCTTTTACCAGCACGAGTCTGAATGTTCACTCGACCAAAGAGGTCCATATGAAGCATATGAAGAGGTTCAGATATGCTGAAATTCTGTCTGGTCTTGAAACTGGTACGTTTTTGCTTACCCATCTCACATCCTGGACATGGCCTTTCCTTTTTGAAGGAAACTGAAGGTATCCCATCTGCAAGTTGTTTTCTGGACAACTTATTAATATTCTTGAAATTTAAATGGGATAACCTTTTGTGCCATAACCAGTTTGTGTCTTTATCAGCTTGAGTATAGAAACACTGCTCTCAAGGAGAGCTTTCCATATCCATCACGTACACATTCCCTTTTCTGGGAGCAATCAACACTACCTTCCAGTCCTTGTTGAATACGATACCCTGAGCAATATTGAATAGAACTTGATAGCCATCATCACACAGTTGGCTTACACTGATCAGGTTATATTTCAAACCATTCACAAATGCAACACGTCTGAACTTGACTTGTCCATTGTTCAGAACACCGTATCCCTCAGTCTTTCCACAACCATCATTTCCAAAAGTAATGGAGGGTCCATCAGAAATGGTGAACTCCTCCAGCAGGGTCTTACATCCGGTCATCGTCCTGCCAGCAGCACTGTCAAGATACCAGATATGTTTCTTTCGATCGCCCTGCACATACACCAGATATTATCAGTTAGATTTGGGAACCCATCGACTGATGGGTTCACTGGACCCTCCCTTATAGGTCCCTGGGGCAATCTGGTTTAGTTCACTTTCTTCAACAGTGGTCTTAGTTGAAAAGACCACTGGGGTTGATAGTTTTGAAACCTTTTTCTTTTTCTCAACTGGAGAAATAGATTTAACTTTCTTTGCAAAAGGTTTTGTATTTTGTCTAGGGCCAGATGAAGTACCGTCAATAAAGTTTAATCTTGCATTAAAACTTTGAGATTGACGAGTCAGTGTTTGAATCTGGCTCTCTAACCTGGATAAAATATTTTCTTCAGATGACACCTTAGCCTTTCCAGTCCTAGGCTTAGGTAGGGGATTGGTCTGAGGCAAAGGTTTATTCCGATAAACCTCTTTAACTGGAGCAGTCATCTGGAATGCTCCAGTCTTGACCTCTGGGGATTGAACTGGGTAAATATTGGTCTGGGAGTTACAGGCTCATCATAAACAGTGGTGGGCCTGAACCCCTCTGGTAATCGATCGATTACTGGTATTAATGATGCTACATGAGTATTTCCATCTAAGTATGCACGTTTTTGAGCAGGAAATTGATTTACTCCAGCATCATATGGCTTTTTGGTTTCTAGCCATGATTAATTACCAGTTTTTCTTTCTCTAAAATGACTTCAAGATCTTGTTTTTCTTGAATCAATTGTTCAGTTACAAGAACCTGGGCTTGAAATGCCAGTTTAATGTCTTGAAGTTCTTTTAATTTTGATTTTAAGACGGTTATTTCAGAAAAATCTGTTTCTAGACCATTTACACAATCAGATCTAACAGTTTCTACAAATATCAAATCAGATTTAAGAGCTTCAGCAATGTCCAGTTTTAATTCTTGGTCAGTTGCACAATCATAATCACCAACCTTCTTAATAACAATGTCTACCCATCGTCCAGATGTGACATCTTCCTTCACCAGGTGCTCATCATCTACCAGAGCCATGTAACAGCAATCTCTTTCTTCTTCTTCATCAGCAGATGATTCTTCAGAAGGAACCCACTTCTCTTCAGTTGTTGCAATCATGCACTTATTATTGTTTTCAATTTGTTGTGCCATGAGAGCAATTTGGGCCTTAAGCTTTTTATATTTCAGTTTATAGCTATCATCAGGCTTATTATTTGAAGAGAATGGACCAGGCTTGGATACAAACTGGTTGGACCTGCAATCTTTCATGAAATGACCCTTTTTGCCACACTTAAAGCATGTCAAATTGGTCTTATCAGTTGAAGAACTGGATGCAAATTGTCCAGATGGCCTATTTGCTCTTGCTTTGAAAAGGTTAAACATTTTAGCAATCATTGCAATGAGGTCATCATCATCAGTTTCATCACAACAGTCTGGAGAGATTTGACTGGACTCTCCAGAATCCATGAGTTCAGACACCATCTTCTTCATAGAAAATACATTCTCAGAAGATATCAGTGCTGTACTTTGTGGTTCAGTATGACTAACCACATTAGGACTACTGGAGGCATGGTTAAAAGCATCTTGTTCTGCCACCACTCTCTGGGCTTGATTTTCTTCAGTGTACCTGAAAGCTCCATATAAAGTTGAAAGAGTGTGTGTGTGCAGAGTTTTACCTTGTCGTAAGACCAGGATCATGTGAGACCATTTGGTGGGTAGAATATCACAAAATTTCTCCAGAAGTATATCCTTGTCCTTCTCAACCCAAGACTTCTCAACTGGTTTATGATACTCATAAATCTGGTGTAAGTAACAGTGAAAGACTCATTAGGCTGAGCAAAAAATGACTCATACCTCTTGTTTAAGGAGACCATTCTGGTGACAATGGTGTCATCTCCTCCTTCATGCTGGTTTAAAAGTTCATCCCACATGGTTTTAGCACTAGGAAAAAGAACTAGTGTGGGAATTAGGGTTTCAGGAACGGCCCCGAGGATCATGTTTTTGAGAAGGGTGTCTAGATTCACCAATCTCCTCTCCTCTTCAGACCAATGTTCCTCCCTCTTTTTCCCTTCCTCTTCTAGATCCAGAAGGATCAAGAAGGGGATTGAGAGGTGATGTAGGGACATAAGGACCTTCAATTAAAATTTTCATCATGTTCCTCTCAATACCAGTGATATGCAAAACCATCCTAGCCTTCCACGTACCAAATTCATCACTGTTCCTATTGAATTTAGGAACAGGATTATTTGAATAGTGCACATGCACGTGTGGAGAAGCAGGAGTAGGAGAAGGAGGTGGATTAGTGTTATTAACAATAGGTGGTTCATTTTGATCATTAATATTAGCATTAGGATCGGGACCAAGATTAAAACTTCCTTGTGTATTTTCTTGGTTAGCCATCAAAGAAACAGATCTAGGCAATGTTTAGCCTTCTGCTCTGATACCAAATGTGAGTCCCTTAAGTTCGATGGTTAACCTAGAAAGTGTAAAATACAACAAGTCTAATAATCACTAGAATGGACTAGTATTACTTGTAAATAAATGCAAGAATATATAAACAAATGTTAGAAATATAAATTAGTGATGTTTAATTGTAAATGGAGTTACATTTGTGTTGTTCTTAAAGTACAAGGGGCTTAAGTGAAACTTAATGTAATTAGTATAAATACCCCTTGTATCTTAATAATGTAACTAACCCTTGAATTACCTTTGACTAATAAAACACACACTTTGACTTATTCTCTCTCCACTCCACTCCATCTTCAACCTCCATCTCACACACAAACACACTTTACACACACTAACATATTTCCACCATTAAAGCATCAATTGAGCTCAATTCAATATATAACAATTGGTATCAGAGCATAATCGGTGTATCCGAACGATCCGTAATCATTTTCACAACTGATTTTGTGCTTAATTTCGAGATTTGAGCTTAATTTCATTCTGAAAATTCTATTTTAGTGTGATTTTGAAGCTGTTTTGTGATTCTGAGTTTGATTTAGAGTGGATTATGTGTGAATTTGATGAATATGTGATTAATTTCAAAATTCTGTTGGATTTTATGTGATTAAGAAAGAACTCTGCAAACAGTTATAATAAGAAAGTCAATTTTTTTGTTTTTTCTGCTACAGTACTACACGTGAAATAATCACATTGTTTATATCGAATATTACATTTTTCATCATCAAATAGAAAAAGCAGAAAAAAAGAAATAGAAAAAGAAAAATACAAAAGGAGAAAAGCAGAAAAGATAGAAAAGTATAACAAATTTCTCATCAACTTCTCTCTTCGAGGCTGTGTTTGTTTTGCATCAAATCGACCTGAAATTCACGAGGTGTTGTTCGCGAGTTGATTCTGATTAATTTTGTGTTTTCCGTTTTGCGATTTGATGATTTTTGTTGACGGTTTATTTTCCGGCGATCTGACACGTTTTCCGGCGAAACTTGTTTGAGCAATTAAACACCTAGGGTTTGTTCGCGATTCTTTGGTGAGTATTTTGGTGGTAATTTTGAGTTTCAATTCGGAGAAACGAAGCAGGAATCAAGTTTTTGTGTTTTCCGGCGGGTGTGTTCTTCAAATAGACTATTCCGGCCACCGTGGTTGTTGGCGAAATCGTTTTCTGGTCAAAATCACCATTTACCGAACACAAATTTACTTTACTCATCGAACCTACCATTTGCAGAGCCAGTTGCCGAGCAAAACTTAGAAATTTTTTGATTGTTTCATATCATTTGTCG
>CM067169.1:59317805-59354770 GCA_034093135.1 Erigeron breviscapus
TCAAAAGCAGCAAGTTTAGCATCATACTCTGCTTTCTGTTTTTGAACTTGATCTTGTAAAGTCTTAACTTGTCTTTCATGTGCAAGTTCTCTTTCTCTTAACTCTAAAGCATTCAACACCCCCCTATCAGTCATAGACAACAAATCACCCTCAGATCGTAGAATACCAAGTAATAGTTCACATGCATCATATTTGGTTTGTTGAGTTGTTGTTGTTGATGATATTTGAATTGGTGTTGTGTTCTTTGTGTTTGTGTGTGAGATGAATAGATGGTGAATCCAACCCGGAGGTTGTTTTCACACTTGTGGTGTGACCTAAATTCAGCGAAGCTGATTCAGGATTTCCTGCAGATCCTCGGGTTAAACCCTCACCAGCAGTTTCAGATTCAGTGGCTTTGCAACCAGAATCAGGTTGTGTCCTAGACTGTGATAAATCACTGTCCGGGACTTGTTGTTGGGTAACACCTCTAACAACACCGGGGTCACTGAGAATGCCCGTTAATACAGTTTCAGGTTGATCCTGAGGAACAACAGTGTCACCGCGTTCATACTGTCCCCCAGTCTCGGTCTGAGGACTGTTACCTGCGGCTAAAGCTGGCGTGATGTTAGCTAAGGCAGGATTTCCAAGCTGTCCTTGAGGGTCACACAAAGTGGGTCCCCCTTCGCTTGTTCCGGCATCAGTACTCAACTGAGCTTGTGAATCCGTGTACCTAGAAGATCTAGACTCATGTGCACGAAATGAAGGCGAGAGGTGGGGCTGATCCTCTCTTATTTCAACACAGTTAACTGGTTATTAAATTAGGATTATAACTGGTTATTAAATAACATATATGACATACCGTGACCTGTCGGGGGTAATGGAAAGCCATATCTTGTTTGGATCTGGAACATAAATCTCTGGCGCATTTGAATGTTGTGCTTCAGATGATGGTCATATTTATAGAATAACATGCAATGATTTTGACAAGCATGATATCTCTTTTTTGGAAGACTAAGCTCCTTCAAGATCTTGCTGGTCTCATATAAGTTCGACGGTAGTGTATTACCAACAGGTAACATACTTTTAAAAATGGTAAGTATGTGATTAAAGGTAGACTCGGGTACATTACAAGTTGATTTCCAGTTCAACAAGGTAGTAGCAGCTTCTAATTTTGACCATTCTTCACACCCGTTATATAAAGGCTCATTCTCATTTTCTAACATGTCATAGAATCTCTTTGCTCTTTCATTCGGTACATGTTCTTCCCATGAACTTGATTCTGGATTTGATTGAAAACCAGCAGCACGTATGTTCTCCCACACCATCCGTGTCATACCATCGTCATGATCATCATCAACTTCCATTGGAGTAGATGATTCTCCCACATCTTGGATTTCTATTTCACCATGTTCTACCCATCTTGTGTAGTTACGAATGAACCCTTTAGTAAGCAAGTGTTCTTTAACAACATCTCTTGGCCTATAGTGATTATTTTTGCAAACGGTACACGGACATTTAATTTGAAAGACTATTTCTCCTGTCGGCCTTACGTTGGTTTCAACAATTATGTCATTAGAATAAGCAAAGTCCAAGAACATGTCCACCTTATGAATGTAATCTAGAGAAAGGAAATTGCTATTATCTGTCATTCGATACATCCATTCTCGATCACTAGTCGACATTGTAAATAATCTAGAACCTAAGAGTCAACTGTATATAACAAAAAAATTAAAAATTATAACACATATGCTGCACAACTGTAAAGCTAAGCAAACAGCAAACAGCAAGACAACCAAGTAGTATAATAAGCATAGTAAAAATATATATATATAATGGATTCATAGTAAAAATAGTAAAAATAGATGGATATATTTAATTATATACTGTCATAATACACAAACAGAGCAAATATAGTAAAAATAGACATAAAGCTCATGTACAGTTCATGTAAAAATAGTAAAAATATAGAGCAAATACTGAACGAACGACACAAACAGAGCAAATATAGAGCAAATACTGAACGAACACAAACACAAAATAATCCTCCGTTTGTTGAGTCGCATGTGGTCGTTCGGTTAACATCAAATGTTAATACACATACAGCTCATGTACAGTTCGTATTTTAGTGATATACAATTCAATTTCTTAAAAAAAACACTAAGTAAACAATTAATCATTCAATTTCAAACAATATATAGATATATATAAAAAAATTCAAACTTTAGCAATTATATATATATATAATGGATTCATAGTAAAAAAAATACCAGTTGTTTGATGATTTGACAGGCGCCAGAGGCTGGAGACAGGAGCCGCCGGAGCCAGTCGCCGGTGGAGTGGCCGGAGTAGATCGCAGGGGTAGATCCCAGATGTATCGCCCGCAGTTCTTTTTTTTTTTCCTTTTGTTTAAGTGAGTTGTGAAACCCTAGCCCATTTATGTTTTAATCTAAGTCAAAATATCTATTTGGGACCGATATATCCGTCCATGATCCTAAAGATTAGGGACGGATTAGGGACGGCCAGTTGTTTTTATAATTTTTAAAAATACGATTTTCACAAAAACGCATGAACATTCATCCTTAAATGCAACCATATAGCTATATGAACATATTTAAAAATTAAAAAGTGTAAAAACTCACGCACTTCTGCAGCTTTATGTGCAAACACTAACGTTTGAGTATAAACTACATATACACTAACTCGGTTGAACGTGGGAACGCCACAAAAAAATCGTTTATTGATGTTTAGATCGTACCATTAACACTTTAAATGTATAAAAACACTCTATCATTACTTGTATATGCATATCGATGCTCGTAGACTCGAAAAAAGTTAAATTCGCACCTGGTCCGTCCCTAATCCGTCCCTACTCCTAAAGATTAGGGACGGATTAGGGACGGCCAGTTGTTTTTATAATCTTTTAAGTTTTTGTCTTAGGTTTAGCGACGGATTAGGGACGGAATGATTATTTTGATATTTTTGTAATTAGATTTTTTATTGTTAAATTGATCCGTCGCAAATCTGTCCCAAATTTATAAATGTTGGGACGGATTTAGGACGGATTTCCGACGATTTTGGTTTCCGTCGGTAATCCCTCCCTATTCCGTCGTAAATCTTTATATATGATTATAATTGGCTGGTTGTCCGAAATCCGTCGGAAATCTGGGACAGAAATTTTTGCCGTCCCAAATCTATCGGTAATATCAGTTTTTCTAGTAGTGGGTTCAATAAAAAAAATCATGGTATAAGTGTATACAAAAAGAAAAATACTTTGGCATTTTAAGCTTGTAACCCATATTTGAAAGGACAATTAAATATCCACAATAGTGTCAATAATTAGAGGTGAAATTCTTTCTTGTAACCACCAAAAGAAAGTTTGTTACACACATAACCTAAGAACAAATACGAACCTGATGGATCCCACTTTGATGAGTAAAAGCATTATCACCAACGATCGCTTTGTGTGGCTGCACCTTTATTCCACTATACTCTTCCACCTAAATACGACATGTAATCTACATACATGGGAAGTCACACACATTAATAGAATATTTGAAATTCAGTTTAGATATGTACCATCTTGCTAGCTAAATGAATATGTCTTGTATTAATGCCCATGTAAAGACGACCATCCATTATATCTCCCTTCATTTTTAGAGACTTCTATTCCCTACACTCCTCAACAGAATGGGATTGTAGAGAGGAAACATAGGCACTTGCTAAATGTAGCAAGGGCCCTTATGTTTCAAGGGGGGTTGCCTTTGTATTTATGGTCTGAATGTGTTCTAACTGCTACCTATTTGATTAACAGGTTACCCTCTTATGTTCTCTCTGGAAAGTTACCTTATGAGCTAATTTTTAATACTGAACCAAATCTCTCACACCTTAAGGCTTTTGGTTGTCTCTGTTTTTCAACTAATCTTAATAATCATGATAAGTTTGCTAGTAGATCTCAAAAGTGTATTCTTATTGGATACTCTAATGAGAAAAAAGGTTACAAACTTTTCAGTTTGGATAATAAAAGTATTTTATTCTCTAGGGCTGTTAAGTTCTATGAGAATGTTTTTCCTTTAAAAATGTTAAGTGAATCTCACAACCCTATTTCTTATGATCAAAATAAAACTTCTCCAAATCTGTTTAACTTTGTCTTTGAAAATGAGAAGCCAACTGCCCAAGAACCCAATGATGAAGGGTGATTCAACTCTCATGAGGATGAAGGCAGGGAAACTGGTTCCTCTGGCGGTACTGATGAATCTGCCAGGAACCAGGAGTCCATTGCAACATCTCATGATGACAATATCATACCTGAGGGAAATAATGAAGCTGATCTTCATAACAATGCTCATAGGGTTGACAGACCTCCTACCCTTAGAAGGTCCAATAGGACCACTAAAACTCCCAAACACTTTGGTGATTATGTGCTAAGTAACAAAACTAGACATAGCATTTCCAATTTTGTGTGTTACTCTAGACTCAATTCTGAAATCTCTTGCTTTATCTCAAATCTTAATAAATATCATGAGCCTAATTCTTATGAAGAAGCTGCTAGGGACTCCTTATGGGTTGATGCTATGAATAAGGAAATTGAAGCCTTATATAAGAACAACACTTGGGTTCTTACTGATCTTCCTCATAAGAGGAAGCCCATTGGGTGTAAGTGGGTCTATAAGATTAAGTACAAATATAATGGTGAGATAGATAGGTACAAGGCCAGGCTTGTTGCCAAAGGGTACAGTCAAAGAATTGGCATTGATTTTGATGAAACCTTCTCCCCTGTGTAGGGATGAGCAGAAATTCCCAAATCCCGATCCCGTACCGTCCCGATCCCGGTACCGGGAAGTGGTCCCGAGTCCCGATCGGGATCGGTACCGGTACCCATTTTTATGAGTTTGCGGGATCGGTACCAATCGGGATCGGTACCCGGAAAATCCCGAAATCCCAAAAAAGTCCCATTTAGTCCCGTGATTCAATTTATATAAGATTGTCTGAGCTGCTTAATGATGCAAAGGTTGATTTTCCTAATGAGTTTGGCCAATATATAAAGTTCATATCATTTCACAGAATAGTAGATGCGTTTTTTGCTTTTATACTTCTTCATACAAAATTAATTAATAAACTAATTCAAATTCTTCCAAGATCAAAGAATAAAAGAAAGCAATTCCTTTTGGAACGTTTAATGTCAACTGCACTTTGTTATGTACTTCATAGTCCATATAAAGAAGTTCAGTTAAAATATCATATTGCAGATGATGGTTACAAATATATATTTCAAGTAAATATCGTATTGCGGTAATAAAATACAATCACATATCACATACTCAATATCAAATGATTTGTGATAATGAAATCTGATGCTTTTAATTGGGACTAGTCGGGATTTGGTACCATTATCCCAGTACGGTACCGGTACCAATTTAAATGGGACCGGGATCAGTACTGTGTTTTGGTCATTTTCGGGATCGGTACCGTCGGTACCGGGACCGGTACGGGACGGTACCAGTCCCATGCCCATCCCTACCCCTGTGGTTAAAATGGTGACCATTAGATGCTTAATTACTATAGCTGTGAAAAATAAGTGGCCTATTTATCAAATGGATATTAATAATGCTTTTCTCTATGGTGATCTTGATGAGGATGTGTACATGACACCTCCTCCTGGTTATCATTCTACTTCTAATCCTAAAGTGTGCAAGCTTGTTAAGTCCCTTTATGGACTAAAACAAACTCCTAGAAAGTGGAATGAAAAATTGAATTCTGCTTTGATTGAACTTGGCTTTATACAAAGCAAAAGTGACTACTCTCTCTATACTAAATCTGTTGAAAATATCTTTGTTGCTTTATTGGTTTATGTTGATGATATTGTAATCACTGAAAACTCCTTGGAGGAAATCAATCACTGTAAGTCCTTTCTGAACTCAAAATTCTCTATACAAGACTTAGGGAAGTTGAGATACTTTTTTGGCATTGAAATTACAGATGTTGAGGATGGTATTTGCATGTCTCAAAGGAAGTATACTTTAGACCTTATTAATGAGTTTGGGCTACTTGGTTGTAAGCCAGCACCAACTCCCATAGAACTCAATCCTGTTCCCCAGGATTCTGTTCACAATGACAACCCTTTAGAGACCATTTGTGGTTATCAAAAATTTGTTGGAAAGTTAATTTATTTAACCCTTACTAGGCCTGACATTGATATGCTGTCACATTTTGAGTCAATTTATGCATAATCCTTTTGACTCTCATTTAAGACTTGCTATGAGGGTGCTTAGATACCTCAAGAGATCTCCTGGTTAGGGTATTCTCTTCAAAGAAGATACCTCTCTTACTCTGTCTGCATTTGTAGACTTTGATTGGGCCAAGAAGATAACCACCAGAAAGAGCACCACTGGTTTCAATCTCTTTCTTGGAGGTTCTCTTATTTCTTGGAAAAGTAAAAAACAAGCTACCATTTCTAGGTCTTCAGCAGAGGCTGAATACAGAGCCTTAGCCTCTGTTACTTGTGAAATCATTTGGGTACTTAAAATTCTTGAGGAATTTGGGATTAAAAGAAATGTACCAATTCAAGTCTTTTGTGATAGTAAGGCTGCTATTCAAATAGCAGCCAACCCTGTTTTCCATGAAAAGACCAAACATTTTGAAATTGACCTCCATTTTGTTAGAGAAAAGATTGGATATGGGGTTATTGATACTGTTAAAATTAACTCTGAACAAAATGTGGCTGACATTTTTACAAAGGACTTCCAGTGTCTCAACACAATCTGCTTTGTGAAAAATTGGGTCTCTTTGATGTCTTCCACACTTAAGTTGTGGGAGGGTGTTAATTATGCAACTTAAGTATGGTTTCTAACTTAAAATGTTGTTATGCAGTTTTTTTGGTAGAACTTGGATGCTTGTTAGGATCATGGATGGTACTTCTCTAAAGACTGAGGACTGAAGCTATACAAAGGAAGAAGTAGAAGAATGAAGGACTAGTGTAACTTATTGCTCTTTATATACGCAACTATCTTCACCTAGGGTGAATAACATTCCCTGCATCTTTTTCTGACCGTTGTCACTCATATATCTCTCTCAATGTAATCGTTTATGCTTTTAGGGTTTGTTTTAAAACTATTTTTGTATCTAAAAATTCTATTAATATATTAGTTATAGATGACTATTTCTCTATCTTGTGTTCTCTTTATTGAATCATCTAGATTTATACGTATTTATATCAAATTTAATTAAGTTTACATGGTATCAAAGCCAAGTTGGCTTATATCTTGATCAGACTTGGGTCTAATTCAATCGATTTTCCTGATATCTTTTTTTAATTGCTCTTTAATTTTTTAGGGTTTATCTCGATTTGGGGATCTCTCTTATTAGGGCAGATTCTGAATCGATTGATTATATTTCTATCTCTATCAACACACCTTCTCTTTCTAGGCTGTGAGTGTTGATAGATTGATTCTTCTTCATCTACCATTGTGCGGGCCTTCTCTTCTTTAAGGGTTTGTAGGCTTGCTTTTGTGTAGATCTTTTGATTCTCTCGACTGATTAAATCTTTTTATATTTCATTGGTCTCTGAATCTTTTTAGCTGGTTTAGATATAGATATTCTTTAAATATCTATCTCCATAACCCTAATATTATGTCCCTTGCTGGTTTATAATGTATGGAATTACTGTTGGAGACCCCACTGTAAGTGTTCTCTCCTACCTTCTCAGTAGCAAATTGCTTTGTGCTTAGAGAGCTCTAGGCACAAAGAGTTTGACCTATAGGGTTGGATCTCTTTATTTTATCTGCTGTTATTGTTTCTTATATGTTCTATGTGTTTTGTTTATGAATATCTGCTTTATTGTGTGTTCTGCTGCTGCTATTATGTTTAGTTGATTTGCTATCCTTTTATTACATCTGTTCTTACCTTTCTTTGGTAGAAGAGAGGATCCCAAGTAATACCTGTTCAGACACTTTAGTGTTCTGGAATCTGGCCTCTTGCCTGGTGTGTCCTTTAGGTTGTGTGTGGTGTTTCTTTGTTTCTTATTTTTATTACCCTTTTCTTCTTATTACCTGCTGATTGTTTATCTGGTATCTGTCTAAATGGCTGATATTAATCCTTTTGATGTTATGGATATGTTGGGTACTCAAATAAGTAAACTGGATTTTGGTGATGAACTCTATTTGCATGCTAGTGATACAACAGGAACACCCTTAATTAACTTTAAATTAAAAGGAACTGAAAATTATAAGGTGTGGGCATGTGCAATGGAATTGGCTCTTGAAACTAAGAACAAAATAGGGTTTATTAATGGTTCTTGTGAAAAATCTGATGATAATGATGCACTGGCTAGACAGTGGGATAGATGTAACTCTGTTATGCTTTCTTGGATTCTTGGATCTGTTTCTGAAGAACTATACTTGGGTCAAATTTTTTCAAAAAATGCACAAATTGTGTGGGAAGAACTAAAAGAGACTTATGACAAAGTTGATGGATCAATCACTTTTAACCTTCATCATAGAATAAACTCTTTGTGTCAGAATGGAACTTCTGTGTCAGAATATTATCATAAATTAAACTCACTTTGGAAGAAATTTGATGCTCTTGTGAAAAAATCACCATTCATCCTTGAACTTTATGTCCAGCAGCTACAAGCTAAATTCATGCAATTTGTAGATATAAATACATAAACCAGCTTAAGTTAGAATAATTCTAATAACAATTAAGCTATATTCTCAACAAAAAGCATTATCACCAACGATCGCTTTGTGTGGCTGCACCTTTATTCCACTATACTCTTCCACCTAAATACGACATGTAATCTACATACATGGGAAGTCACACACTTTAATAGAATATTTGAAATTCAGTTTAGATATGTACCATCTTGCTAGCTAAATGAATATGTCTTGTATTAATGCCCATGTAAAGACGACCATCCATTATATCTCCCTTCATTTTTATAGCCATTGCTAGACATGGGCAAAAAAACCGGTTCCTAAGGAACCGGTTCGGATTATCCAAGAACTGGAACCGATTGGAACCGGTTCCTGAGGAACCGGTTCCGGTTCCTCAAGAACCGCCGGTTCGGGACCGGTTCCACTTTTGGATCCAAAAATCGGTTCCTTACCGGTTCCAATCGGTTCCGAACAAAAAAAAACCGGAAAAAACCGAAAAAACATGGTCAAACGTTGACCAAGAACCGGTTCCGAACCGGTTCCGGTTCTTGAAGAACCGGTTCCAGTCAACGTTGACTGGAACCGGTTCCGGTTCCGGTTCAACCGGTTCCGATCCAATGCCCACCTCTAGCCATTGCCACCTATTTTAAACAAAAAGAAACTGAGTTATCCGATGTTTAAGCACGAGCAGTCTAATCAATGATCCATGGTCCATAGTAAGGCAACCGGGTTTATCCATGAGACTGAGGTTCAAACCTTAGCTTTGTTTCTGTAGGGTTTTTTATGGATTGGTGCTACTGGGTCTGAATTTTGTACGACTGGGTTAAGACAACTTGTAGAGGTCTTTTACTGTTGGGTCATCCAATATTTTTTATTTGAACAATAATAATGACTTTTCTACTACATATTAATGAAATGGATTGTAACTAATTATTGGTATAGGGCACTCTTCACAAAGAAAAGAAATTGGCATGGGGTGGACTAATGGGATCTAGGTAGGTTTTATGTTCATTTGTTTCACATATAGTATTTTTTTGGAAAGCAAAAACTTGTATACCCTAAACATTTATAGGTGGATATTATTGTTCTTGTGAGGATGCGATGAAGATAGCATTTCATCTGTCAAAGAAAATAAAGATATACGGAGTAGCATTTTATAGAACGATCTCATTTTTTTTTTATTGTTATTCTCAGTAAAAGACTTGGTAGAGATTCACTAGTATGTGGGACTCAGGGGTCAGACGAAGATGATTCTAAAAGACATTATAACGATGGCTTCATAGTGTAAATTTGGGAAGCTAAAAATGAAAATAAAAATTTCTAGTGTGTCCGTTAGTACTAAGATTATTCTTGATTTCAAATCTTTTGGATTATTCTTACTATATTGTAATAGATCTAAGCATAATACATTTAGATGGAAAGACTAATTAATGTAAATTCATTGTAATATTATGTGAATAAAATTTAAACCATAAGTCATTTGGTATATTAACAGTACATATATTTAAAAAAATACTATATATTATAGTCGCCTCTTCTAATGAAGCATTACCAGCTCTTTCACCAATTCCATTTATTGTTACATCTACTTGTCTCGCACCCGAATAAGCGCCCTGAAACACACATACTTTAATAGATAGAGCAAAAGACTAACTAGATAACATTACATGTATATACATGTACCTGTAAAGTATTGGCAGTAGCAAGTCCTAAATCATTATGACAATGGGTAGAAATAATGACATTCTCAACGCCAGGTGTATTGGCCTTTATGTCAGCAATGAGTTGACCGAACTCACAAGGCAAGTGATGACCAAATAGTCGTTGCACCCGCTTCTATAACTTAGCCAAAAATATTGTATAAAAAATCCCTTTCCGATCTATTAGAATTATAACGAAAACGAGAATTTCACTATTATAAAGAGAAGGTTGGGAGATTGCCCTAAAACCCATATAAAACGAACACATTTTTTAGGGTCAACGTTTATTAAACAAGAACATGTTAGTCAATGGGGTCTTCAAGGTTTATTTAGGTTTGCACCAAAAACATTGGCAAAAAATAAAAATTCATTTTATTTTCAAACTAAATAGTTAAAATCTTCGGATGTATCTAGATATATTGTGTAGATAGTTTATGTGTAATCATTGGTGTTTGTATATCCTGGTTCCTCTAACACTGCTATTATCTACAATAATGATTCATCTTTACCATTTCGAGAAAGAAAAAATAAAACAAACGAGACTAGATGCACGTACGTTACCGGCTTAAAAAAAAAACAAAACAAAACGCACGTTACTCTTTAAAAAGTGGAAACAAAAAAGTCGTCCCCAAATATGCAAAGAAAAAGGTTTTGGTTTGCATATTATTAATTCAATGAGAGGTAGAAAAAACAATAAGCAAGCACCTAATGGCGTCTTAACGTCTTTTATATGTTTTAGGTCGTAATAACTTGACGGTGTATAGATGGTTTAAGATGTAGACAATCTTACCCTACTACAATGGTGCAAAAAGGCTGCTTTTAGCTTCCATCTAAAATAGAAAAAGACTTTCAGCCTTGTAATACATGAGTATTAAACCCTTAAGTTCTGACTCTATATGCAAAAATATTAACCACTTATCAAATCTTAGCTGTTTTTTAATTCATTGAAAGTTAAGTACATATAACAAACGACTTAAAAGTTAGATATATACATAAGGACATTTATATTTAAAGGACGGTTATTTTTATGTATAATACTTTATTTTACTACATGTTATTCATAGCAGAGAAGGCTACGAATAGCAAATAATACAACAAATAAAATAAAAATGACAAGTTAGATTCTTTTTACTTGCCTCTTAGTGATATTTTTGTGCTATTTTTATGGATAGACATACATCTGTCCAATGAAGTAGTGGTTGAAATCTTAAATTTTTAAGTGTCATTTTATGATTGTTTGAAAAATGATGGAACGTAATGTGATGTTCAATTCATTTATCAGATATGGATGGCCCATATTCAAAATGGACCACTTTGTATGCCTATGAAAGATGCCCCATAGGCCTTATGTATGCAAAAGATGGGAGCATTACGACATGTTTTATGCAATCATACCCCCACAGAGATAAGAGATTCATATTCATATGAACACAAACATTTGGGTAAAAAGACACCCCAGAAAAGCATGCACAGTACGTGGTTTTTAACATGTTAATATTTTTACAAAAAAAGATTTTGATAAAAGGTGGACATGAAGATTCTAAGTGCCCAGAAAAGCCGAGAAAAAAAAAAACCATGGCCCATAACAAATTCAAATATAAAACAAACAAAAAGCTTTTTATATATAAACTGAAGCTATAAGCAAAAAATTCTTTTGGGTGCCCAAAAAATGGAGCCCTGGATGGGGTCTGGTTTGCCCCTCCCAGGTCCGCCATTGTTTTATACTATATCACTTCTGGGTCTGAAATACTGCGAGAGCATACAATGAAAAAGTAGAGCAATCGGATGCAAGACTAAAGGTTGGTGCTTAATAAGGGTTACAAAGTTATAACCAGTTAAACTAGTCATCCAAGTATCCAACTCCTATTAGTAACCCAAAGGAATGAGAGTGCGTAGTTTGAAGTTATCAAGCAGCGTATCGGAACGAGGGATAGAGGAGTTGAAAGTGAGTTCACTCCTACATATTTCCAAATGGTTGTTCATACAACAGTATCAAAAGGTTTGCGGCAATTGACGATCCAACTGATCAAGTATTGCGTATCATATCACAAACTTTGTGAATGCAACGTGGGGGAAGTGTGATCTTGTCAATCATGTGGACACAAACAAGTTGTTTTCCTTAAATATGGTTTTATGTAAGCAACATTAAAGAAATTTTACCTTTAGGCATATACACCTCAATTAGGGGATCATATCTGATTTATCTCAATTTCTTACCTGATTGATCAGCAATTCAGTACAGCAACTGTTGAAGCCTAAAAAGATTAGTCAGATCAATCACTTCATACCATCGCATCATTTAACTTAGGTAGTATCTTACAGTTGACAAAGACGCAAAAAAAATAAAATCATATACGAATGTAAACAAAACGTAATGAGTTTGTACTTTGTGGTAGTTGGCTCTCTTTTAGCTGATTTTAAGATTGCATCGCGATAATCCATTTGAGGTGACGAAAATGGACAACTTAACTGACACCTATCATGCCCTGTTGGGGTTTGAACAATGTTTTGATCACTTTAAGAACTGCTATCGTCGAGTAGAAATATAACTTCATCTCGACCATAGTTCCTCAAAGATGCTTCAAGCATCTGTAACTGGACATCGAATCGTACAGTTTAAGAGTGTAGCACAATTGATAAAGAAGTGCCGCACAGAACTACCATTAAGCAATTCTAATGTAGTACATAAAACCTTATAACAACAATTACAATTCAAATAAGTTCCTTGTGAAGACAAAAAAAAAAGAGTCAAACTAAGTGTCAAAATATTTTAAATCTCAACTTCCCACTAGTACGACTAGGTTAGAAGCAGGAGCAGGTGAAATTGTATACCAACACAGAATAGAGTCATGCTCTATAGCCTAGTAATTTAGCTAAGGCGTTTTCTGAGTACAGCTTCAGCACGCTGCTCGAACTTTGGTAGGACCCAATCATGCTGAACTATGTCGAGACCATCTTTTTCTGTACCCAAACTCTGTACACAAAGCAAAAGCATACAAATTGTTGATTCATGATGCAAAATGACAACCCAGGGGTCTCTGCCTACATGTCGGTGCGTGTTAGTTTAGAGTATATTAAATGTTTTCATGGGGACGAATAAGAGGAACTATTAAGTTCAATTTTTCAATAGAAGTGTCATAAAGAAAGAAAAAGAAAGGAAAGCTTTGAAACTACCGCAAAAGAAAGGGTGTGCAACTGATCCAATCAAAAATATTCTCTCACAAGAAGCATAAGACCACCAGATGTCATATAATAGAAAGTATAGAACCATTCAAAATGTATTACCTTAGATGGATCAAAGCCAAATCCGCTCATTTGCATCATACGTTGTGTATCATCTGTGGCTGCATAGCAAAATGACAAAATAAGATAGAGGTGGCCATTTCGAACCAAACTTGGGAAGCTAACACTTAATACTTGTCAGAACCAATGGGTACAACTAATTAATTTGGTTAAAATAGAATCAAGCCAAACAGTTTAAATGTGACCCAAAATGTATTAAAATGGCGTAAAACTTTCTTACCTCAAAATTCGATGATAATCATAATAATATAATTTTCCTAATCATAATTATAAATAACACTAGTACTTTTTGTATGATTAAAGAAACAGGAAAGACAGAAGTGTTGTGGATCAGTCCACCCTGACTGCAACACATATTGACCCGCGATATATTACCCTTAACCATTACCCACCCCGTCCACTTTGCGACTGCTAGACTGCTAGAGTTAACAAATAGTCGACAAGACCTCATTTTTAAAGAGATGCCAAAAGTGCAAAGTGCATACTTACCGTTTTCCTCTCCAAGGATGAGACTAAACAAGCCTCTCAAACCAAACAGATTAAGAAAGTACCTGATAAAGCCAAAAATACCATCATCAACCTCAATATCAATTGTGAATAAACCAGAGATACAGCGTTTTCAACAAGAAAGTTATCTATATTTTAAAAACACATTGCATACCATGAACGACTGCTAACATAGCTGACATCAACAGTACTCAAGTCGATCCCGTTCTGTAACATGGACCTAAACCTTTGAGTCAATGGGAAAGGTATCTTCGCTGGAAACAAAAATGAATCAAGATTCAGACATCATCAGAATAACGTAAAGGTTGCAATCAATATAAATATTACATAATCAATATAATACATAAGCGACATAGAATTAGTATGCTATATGTTTACAAGACAAGTCACTAAAAGAGGGTATACCTGCTACAAAGCCCGAAAAGAAGAAGTTAACCCATGCAAAAGTGAGGGTCTAGCAAAAGTGGAGGTAAGGTTCAGATCCGATATCAATAAAAACAGCAGATTTGCTAAAAGACACTAATTATCAATGTAACAGAACATACTTGTGGTATGATCATCGAAAGATTCTTTTTCATCATATCCATAGCCATGTTTGGATCAGAGAACATTTGTGCTTGTGGATTCTGAGCCTGGCCCTTTGGAACATGAAGTAAACCGTTCTCCTGCAAAGCCAAGAGCAATGTCATCATATGAATGTACATGCTTTAGAAATACAAATGTTTCAACTATGTATTAAGAACATATATCTGCCGGATCCAATAGCAGACGAATCCTTTAAGGAATCTTCCTGCTAAAACTGGAAGACAATACAAGGATCTACACACAACACGAATAGCCGAGGCATCATCTTTTACAATGAATAAATTATTTATGAAGACAACGCAACCCTTGCTTTGCAAAGCGACTCTAACCTGGCTTGTTTGTTGGTAAATAACCAAGCGTTTCGTTTCCTCTCCTAACACCTCTTGATTACTTCTAAAATAGCTTTATTATTCTAAGTGTGTTGTCATGTAAAAGTCATTTTATAAGTACAGTGAAGTATTTAGCTGACAGAAAATGATATGGACAAGTGATTGAATTTATAAATACTTTAGTAAACGAACAAGGGTTTTATATACATGACGCATTCGCCAAATGCCCGAGCGGCCGAGCTTTTGGATCCTTATCGCCTAGGAGCACCTAATGCCTTCTAAAGCCAAGGCTAAAAACGACCCTTAGCGTTTTCCAATTTCATGTTCCCGAGGTTGGTTAAACAATACAAATTTCCTAAAACTATATTTTAATGCCAACCACGCTTCACCAGATATTCACTGAATCTTCTCTAACGCTCTTGAGATCAAGTTAAAATACCGAACCAGACAGATACTCACTAGTTAGATCAATTTCCACAAATTATATAACGGTACAAATTTATTTCTCAACATTCAGTTTTAGGCTAGCTCATGTCACTTATTATGCTCCAACAACTATCAAATGGCAACCTTATAATTATAATTCAAACTAAGATTAATATATTATATATACATAATATATATATATATATATATATATATATATATATATATATATATATATATATATATAGGAAGGGAGGGAATACCTCATTAGTATAATACAATTTGCGGGCACGAAAAGCTTTAACAGGTATGAAATTAGCAGCAGCTCTTAAATTCCTAGCCCTAATTATAACCTGCCTATAAATTATCAATCAAACAAAAACTATATTAATTAATAAATAATAATAATAAATAATTAGGAATAATTTTTGAAAAAAAAAAGAGATACAGATAAATACCCTTCTTTGATGATTTTGGGATCAGGAGATTGGGTGGTGCGCATGAGTTTAGAAACAAAGTAACGGAGGATTCCGATGAGAACCATAACGACTGATAACGGTATTAATACCCAGTCTCTAATTGCTGTATCTAATACTAAATCTTCCGCCATTTTTTTTCTCTAAGTACAATTCGATCAGATTCCAATCCAATCTGATCGGATATTTTGTTTTCTTTTTTCTTGTTTACCACAATGTCTGTGTGTGTGTGTGTGTGTGTTTCAGTGTGTGTTGGGGTTTTATGACTTTTAGCTGTTTGAGTCTTTAGTTTAGGCCGTCTGTTTGTTATATCTCCTTAGTGGGCTTTCACTTTTTTATACCAAGCCCATGCCCATGACAAGTTGACAACTAAACATTTGGGAAATTGCTTTCAGAGTTTCAGGATACCCGTGCACAAAAAAACCGGGTAGGCCAACCCAGCTCAGAAAAACCGAGCCTGAACCCCAAAAGAAAGCGGATTGGCCGTACCCGGTTCGGTTTTTTCCGTACCTGTCCGGTAGAAACCGGTTTGGGCATATATCCGTTGGGACCGGGTACAAAAACAGGTTCTATTAACCGGTTTGGAAACCGGGTACCAAAAACCAGTTTTTTTATGATCGTTAGCTGACCGTTAAAACAGCTGTTAGCTTACGTTTCTAGCCGTTTTTCATCAAAGAATCATCATTTGCATCCTACAACTTGTATAAATAGGTAGGTTAATTGGATTTGGATTACTTAAAACACACTTTTGTCACAAAACCCTCCAAGAATAATCACTAAAGATATCAAAAACGCTCATAAAATGGCAACTAGTTCCGCTTCGCAATCACAATCTACCGGTGTTGGTTCTTCGAAAGATGAAACGGTGGCGGAAACAATAGAAAAAAGAAGAAACCCGTATCTCTTTCAGCACTTTGATTTGAGTAAGTTGTCGAGTGGCATCATTAAGGTTCGTTGTGAAAAATGTAATAAGTTTTATTGTAAAGATTCTAACACAACGTTGAGGCACCATGTGGAAGAACATTGTGAGTCGCTAAGAAGCATTCTAGAAGAAGAAGGTCAATCATCTATGGGTGTCGATGGAAGTATTTTTCATTAAAACGGTGCAGCAGTGTCATGAGCAATTTGCGTAATTTGTGATTCAAGATGCTTTGTCGTTCAACCACTTCCGCGATTGACTAAGGTAATTTAAAACACCCTCCAACCTCTCTATAGACAATATAGTCGTTCTACACTAAAACGTGATTGGATGAAAATGTGGAAAAATGCTAAATAAGAACTTGTAATGTTGTTTGAAAACATAGTTGCTAGTGTAAATAATTTAAAAACGGATGTTTGGTTGGCTCCTCATGGTTTTCCCGGTTCTTACCTTGGCGTTACGACGCATTGGGTTGATCCTAGTACTTGGCAAATGATGAAGCGTACGATTGCTTTTGAAGATTTTGACGAGCCTCACACGAGTAAAAATCTATTTTACATGTTACGCAATGTAATGACTTACTTTAAAATTGAACAAAAGGTTTTGCAATATCACTTGATAACACAACTAATAATACAAAAGCGGTTGAAAAATAGGAACTGAAATATACGCCGCCTTGTAAAGGAGTTTTTTTTTTTTTATAATCATAGACTATTTTGAACACACACATTATACATTAAATGGTACAAAACGGGTTGGGTGTTCAAGAAATTAATAGATGATTTAGTAATTTGTAATTGCTTTATAATGATTTAGCTAAATTTTTTTTGTTGATCCATTGGTCTCGTGAAAGACACAACCCAATCCACCCATTCATAAGTAAACGGGTCGAAAATCGAAATTGCCGCATCCTTTTTTAGGACACGTTTACAAAAAAGTAGTTGTTGTGTCATGTAAATGGATGCTAATAATACATAAATGTAAAGTTTTCTCATCTGGGTAAATTAAGAACATGTCCTTTATGTGTTCTGGATAGTCATATTTGTGCTTGCAACGCATTACTACAGGCACCATTAATTATAGAGGCGGTACGTCATGCATGTTAGACGAGGATGAGGTGTACACTGGTAACTCTTTAATTAGCAGGTTTGGTTAGAAATTATAAAATTGGTTTGGGGTGGACGGCCGTGATGAATCATCCGGGTTCAGTTTGGGTGTGAATATTTTCTTAGTATTGTTGAATTTGAATCTATTTACAAAACACATTTTTGCCCACTTTTCGTAATCGATATTTTATTCATACAACCAAAGAATGTGCTAATTAACTAGTAAAATTACTGAATGGTTTTATATATATATTGTGCTAAATATATTCTTTTTTATCTACGAGTACTTTTTTCTTTGTTATTCCTGTTTCTTTTTGCTAACCATGACCTAAACGCATAATTCAAGCCTTAATTGCTTGTTTTTGTTGAATGCTAAAAAATAAAAAATATATAATAACAGTGTATGTTGACCATGTTATATAATAAAACAATACTTAATTCCATCGGAAAACAATGAAATACAAATACATAAATTTAAAATCCACAAATACATGAAATACAAATACATAAATTAAAATCCACAAATATATGAAATACAAATACATAAATTAAAATCCACAAATACGTACAATATGTAATATAGTTTAATTTATTATAGCTCCAATTGACTTGAGGTCTTATTAGTGTAGTATCAATGTATCATAGCCTTGCATCTTTCAAAAGGGCGAACCAATTAACGACTTTCCAATCTGTGAGATAGGCGTGACAACTCGAAGAACCAAAAATCAAACACTCATAGCATTAAGGAAACAAGATTTGATATAGTTTGGATTTCTTCTCCAACATTTTTTAAATTATCATCTTTTTTGTATAGGATATCCATTACGCGTGCCAGGTTGATTACACGCATCTTAAGAGCCATAGGAATGTGTTTGCATCCCAATGTTTCTTGGTTTATATCTTTCCATGCATCTTCAACTCTTTGGTTAAACAAATTATAGACGTCCTCCTCCACCACATCATGTTCTTTCATGTAAATTTTCACACTAGATGCAATATGCTTTCTTTGTTGCTCCTCCTACAATTTTGTTCATAATTAATTAGTAAGGAAGTAAATAAACATCCAATGCCGTTTTTCACAGATTTTGGATCCTAATACATCGATGGTGATTGAGGGAGGTTGAAATGTATACAACCTTTACCTCTACCTAGGTAGATACACTGTTTTTTTATTCTATCTAAGTGATAGAAAAGGACCTCCGACATTTACATGAGGTGAAGATCGAATCATTGACCTCTGTCTCCAAAGACAAGAGTATTAACCATTTGATTCAACCATGCTACTTAATTGACATAAAAAACTAAAAGTTTTAAAAAGTTAATTAAAAGTAAAATTGTAAATTAAAAGTCAATTATTTTTGATGTATTAAGAAAATTGATAATTTTTTAATACAAATAAATATAGTAATAAAATAATAAAATTGACATAGAGAGAGTATTACTCAATCATGTCATTCACTTATATCATTTTAGAATAAAATATATATATATATATATATATATATGAAAAAGTTATTTTAGGGACTATTTTATTTTAGGGACACTTGGGACTATCCCTGGCCGTTGGATCAAAACTTTTGAGCGGCTGAGATTACAAGCAGGAAAAAAGAGGCGCGTCCTTTCAAGGGTAAGATTGTAATTTCGGCCTACACAACAAAAATCGCTTTCGTCTACTTTCTTCACATAGTTTCACACTTTCTTCACACAGCAACACACACTTCTCCGATCTCCTTGATTTCTCCGATCACCGTCTTCGTTTCTCCGATCACCGTCTTCATTTCTCCGATCACCGTCTTAATTATTCTTGTTAACCCTAATTTTTTTTAATTAATCAAACATTATTTTATATATAATGGTATTTTGCATAACAACTTTTTTTTTCCAATTTGTGCAGGTGTCTTCAAAGATTGAATCGAAGGTTAATTATGTTTCTGAGGTTGACCAACAATTTATCAACCAAAAGTTAGTCGGTGACTGCTTGGTATGTTTTTGATTACTTGTTGTTCATGTTGTATTTAATACATTTTTAATATACAAATTGTCCATATTTGCAATTTTGATAACCTTGTGTATATGTTTTTTTTCCAGCTCTTTTTCCCTGTTCTTCAGGGTAAACATTACTTTCTTATGTGCCATTACTTGAAATCAAACAAATGTTTCATCATTGATAATTTGGCATCATGTGATGATTCTTTGGATAGATATACTGCACATGTTTCTGTGTTGGTAAGACGACTCGTTAAACTTATATACTTTATTTACTGTCTGGTTTTTCAATTCCATGTGATAGTAACTGTTTTTCATATACACATTTTGTTATAGAGTTCATTCATTGAGAAATACCTAGCTTTGAAGAAGTACCCTAAATCGAACAAGATCAGTCTTTTGAACACTGAAAGACTGAAGATGCCATGGCAAACCAAGGCAAATCTTGATGTAGATTCCGGTGTATTTGTAATGAGACACATGGAAACGTTTTCCGGAAATGGGCTACTTGGTTTCGATGCTGGTTTTAAAGAAGAAGGTCAATATCAACAGAAACAATTGGATTGTTTAAGGGTTATCTACCTGAGAACAATACTTCTTTCGGTATTGAATGGTATGAAGTGGAAATTGGAAAAAGAAATGACGTTGTTTGAGAATTTACCTGATGAAAAGAAGGATGAAATGAAAGCTGGTTCGTTGGAAAGGATTCTTAAAAGAGTTGAATTGTTGAGGGATAGCGATTGTGTATATCGCAATGATAATGTCGCTGCACCAAATGTTGCTGCAGTTGATGAACCTTCTTCTGCACCGATGGTCTCAGATCTCGTGGACAAAGCAAAGAAAGCAGCCATTGAAGAGAACTTTGAACTCGCTGTTGACTTGTTTTCACAGGCAATCTCTATGGAGCCTAACAAATCCGAGTTTTATTGTCACCGTGCTAGGTCTAATATTGGACTCCATAAATTCACAGGTATATCTCTTTCCCTATCTTTGTTTTTCTTTCCTTATATTCTGCATTAGTTATTATCCGTTTTTTTAATTGCTAATACTAAGTAATATGGTGATGTGTGAAATCGGGTTCTAAATTTATAAACAAGAACTACCTAATGACAGACTACTACACACTTTCGGGCAGTGTACCCGTTCGTATATAGTATAACTAAAAGGCAAGTCCAGGATCGAACACAAGGACTATTATTTAAGAAAAATGTGAGTTTAATATAATTCTAAAAGATGGGGGGTTCTGTGACCGAGTTGTCACGATGCTTAAACTAATAATAATAAAAGACAATGGAATCCGGTATTACCGGGGCAGGTTGCTTCAGAAGAAACTCAGAAAATATTTAATTTAAAGACAATAAAATTAAGAGCATCATCTACTTCGAATCAGATCCATAACAGTTCAGGTTGCATTTAAAATAGTTGATACAATAACCGGGCATCAAGCAAATCACTAGACAAGTTCACGTGGTACCACCAACCGCTAGCAAGTCCGTATCCTCTACCTAAAACCCCTAACCAAAGAGTTCCACTATAACCGTGAGTACCACCCTTTCCGTTTATAGTTTTCCTAATTAGTTAGTTTGTTTGGTTATTTAAATAATAGTTTTGCCTAATGTATAACCGTGAGTACCACCCTTTCCGTTTATAGTTTTCCTAATTAGTTAGTTTGTTTGGTTATTTAAATAATAGCTTTGCCTAATGTGAGGTAACGTGGTACCACCAACCGCTAATCCCACTTGACAGATTAATTCCTATTACTATTATATTGTTCACTATCATACCATGAACTAGTGCTAATTGTTTATAGACAAACAATTAAAATCACATATGCATACAACTGGTACCACCAACCGCTAGCAAGTCCGTATCCTCTACCTAAAACCCCTAACCAAAGAGTTCCACTATAACCGTGAGTACCACCCTTTCCGTTTATAGTTTTCCTAATTAGTTAGTTTGTTTGGTTATTTAAATAATAGTTTTGCCTAATGTGAGGTAACGTGGTACCACCAACCGCTAGCAAGTCCGTATCCTCTACCTAAAACCCCTAACCAAAGAGTTCCACTATAACCGTGAGTACCACCCTTTCCGTTTATAGTTTTCCTAATTAGTTAGTTTGTTTGGTTATTTAAATAATAGTTTTGCCTAATGTGGGGTAACGTGGTACCACCATTTCCGTTTATAGTTTTCCTAATTAGTTAGTTTGTTTGGTTATTTAAATATATAACTCCTAATGGTGAGGCACGTGGTACCACCAACCGCTAGCAAGTCCGTATCCTCTACCTAAAACCCCTAACCAAAGAGTTCCACTATAACCGTGAGTACCACCCTTTCCGTTTATAGTTTTCCTAATTAATTAGTTTGTTTGGTTATTTAAATAATAGTTTTGCCTAATGTGAGGTACGTGGTACCACCAACCGCTAGCAAGTCCGTATCCTCTACCTAAAACCCCTAACCAAAGAGTTCCACTATAACCGTGAGTACCACCCTTTCCGTTTATAGTTTTCCTAATTAATTAGTTTGTTTGGTTATTTAAATAATAGTTTTGCCTAATGTGAGGTACGTGGTACCACCAACCGCTAGCAAGTCCGTATCCTCTACCTAAAACCCCTAACCAAAGAGTTCCACTATAACCGTGAGTACCACCCTTTCCGTTTATAGTTTTCCTAATTAATTAGTTTGTTTGGTTATTTAAATAATAGTTTTGCCTAATGTGAGGTACGTGGTACCACCAACCGCTAGCAAGTCCGTATCCTCTACCTAAAACCCCTAACCAAAGAGTTCCACTATAACCGTGAGTACCACCCTTTCCGTTTATAGTTTTCCTAATTAATTAGTTTGTTTGGTTATTTAAATAATAGTTTTGCCTAATGTGAGGTACGTGGTACCACCAACCGCTAGCAAGTCCGTATCCTCTACCTAAAACCCCTAACCAAAGAGTTCCACTATAACCGTGAGTACCACCCTTTCCGTTTATAGTTTTCCTAATTAATTAGTTTGTTTGGTTATTTAAATAATAACTTTGCCTAATGTATAACCGTGAGTACCACCCTTTCCGTTTATAGTTTTCCTAATTAGTTAGTTTGTTTGGTCATTTAAATAATAGCTTTGCCTAATGTGAGGTAACGTGGTACCACCAACCGCTAATCCCACTTGACAGATTAATTCCTATTACTATTATATTGTTCACATCATACCATACCTAGTGCTAATTGTTCTTACTTATATTTATCTAGGTATCTAACCCTAGAGGTTTATTAAGAGAATTGACCTTCTAGACATTTAGGGCATGATGATAATTGCCCTTCAGTTCAATAGAATGACAAAAGGTAGCTAGTTGCCTTAGAAATGCCATCCACAATAACTAAAGATTATCCAAGTCAATCTCAAAGCTTATGTAAAACAATAACAACTTCGTAAGTATATAATTTAAACAAGAGAGTATCTAATGATCCAAATAACCCAACAATTCAAATAATAACAATGTACATATATATATATATATATATATATATATATATATATATATATATATATATATATATATATATATATATATATATATATATATATATATATATATATATATATATATATATATATATATATATATATATATATATATATATATATATATATATATATATATATATATATATATATATATATATATATATATATATATATATATATATATATATATATATATATATATATATATATATATATATATATATATATATATATATATATATATATATATATATATATATATATATATATATATATATATATATATATATATATATATATATATATATATATATATATATATATATATATATATATATATATATATATATATATATATATATATATATATATATATATATATATATATATATATATATATATATATATATATATATATATATATATATATATATATATATATATATATATATATATATATATATATATATATATATATATATATATATATATATATATATATATATATATATATATATATATATATATATATATATATATATATATATATATATATATATATATATATATATATATATATATATATATATATATATATATATATATATATATATATATATATATATATATATATATATATATATATATATATATATATATATATATATATATATATATATATATATATATATATATATATATATATATATATATATATATATATATATATATATATATATATATATATATATATATATATATATATATATATATATATATATATATATATATATATATATATATATATATATATATATATATATATATATATATATATATATATATATATATATATATATATATATATATATATATATATATATATATATATATATATATATATATATATATATATATATATATATATATATATATATATATATATATATATATATATATATATATATATATATATATATATATATATATATATATATATATATATATATATATATATATATATATATATATATATATATATATATATATATATATATATATATATATATATATATATATATCTTTTCCTTATTTAATAATAATATTATATATATAATATATATATATATATATATATATATATATATATATACAAACTATGACAATATATATATATATATATATGTACATACATATATATTATATATATATGTGTGTACAAAACTTTTAAACAAAAATGACTTATAAAGAGAAAAAAAAATGTGTTTTGCTACAACACACACACACACCCACGGCACATACACACAACACATACACCCACACAATTTGAATTTTTACTACCTTTTTTAACCTTGAAACTCCCTAGACACATGCTTGATAAACTCCCAAGACATATGTTCCCCCACACTCTTTCACTCCCTCACTTCCCCATGCTTTATCTCTCACATACCTCTCATTTTTCTCTCAAAATTTTCTGCATTCTTCTCCTCCTCCCTCTTCTCTAATTTCGGTTCATTCACCACTCAAATAAAGGGGTTAAATCTTAAGTAAATTAACTCTAATAATAAAGGGTTGAAGCTAGATCATTCTAGGGTGTGTTGAAGCAAGTTATGGAGCTCATCTTGGTGCATCATGGTCGAAATATTCTGCCCCAAAACATCCGTGAATCACAGCCCCTTCCCACCATTTTCGTGACCCAAAAAGGTTGTTAACAACATCTCTTCACTTAATAAATCTTTAGTTAATTTGTTCTTTCAAAACCCAAATGTTTTCTTATCTTTTATTATCATTTTCTTCTTGATTTAAACTCAATGAGGGCAAAGTTGATAGATCCTTATCTCACATGTTCATGCATGTTGAAATCAAGAGAAAGGATTCAAGGATTCAACACAAACAAGACCCAAGAGTTAGTAGTTGCAAGATTTGTTATAAAATGGTTAAATGGGTCTCACTAAAATGATTTTCTATCAAAGAAAATATGTTTATACTTCTGGAATTTTTCATAAAAATGATGTTTTCAAAAAGAAGATTTAAGGTTATAGCTTATTTATATGTATAATGGTTAGATCTTAACATGCATGCATTAGATTTGTACTAGATTGGTCTTGTTAGGAGTTTGGATTTGAGATGGATCTTTGGATAATGATTGATGGAATTGAAAGGATTATAATCAGTAATATTGATGTTAAAAGTACTACAAAATAAAGTATTAATCTTGTAAGTGATAAACTTAAGTGTTAATTAAGCAAGAAAGGCCATTGGTGAGTTGATATAATCAATAACAAATCTGACAGAATCAGTCTTCTGTCTTGGAACGGATAAACTGAACATGTGAGGGCCGTTTCAAGAAAAACTTCCAAAACAAAAGTTGTAGATGAATGAGTTAAGTTTAACCACCAACTGGAATCACCCAAAAATACTGAACAAAACAAAAGATATGATTTTTCTACTAAATCGGGTCAAAACTGTATTTTTGTCTGAATATTTTACCAAATTTAACAATTTTTATCTCCTAATCCATAAGGTTCCAGGAGGCCATACTTGGTGGAAAGTAATTTCAATGTGTCCTAAACTTAAAATAAAATCATGGAATTTTTATTAAGAGCAAAACCCAAAGAACTTTTATAAAACTTTCGGGTATGCAAAACAGTGACTGTTTTGACCACTTCCATTTATAAAAATATTTAGAGGTAGTAAACATTCTTTATAAATTAAGCCAAAATTCACAAAATAAGTGGACACATATAGGTTGTTGTATAAAAATAGGAGGGTCCAAATAATTAGCTTTAACCTCGAATTAGTGGCCAACATTTCATAAACCTGTTGTATAAAAACAGAATATTTGTAAGTAATCTTATAACTTGTGTGATGGGCTATGTAATGAACTAAGGAGTTAATGGGCTAGCCCGGCCCAATTAGTGAACCCACAAGGAACATAAATTAGTAGGCCCACTTGGCCCAATAAACCATATAGCCCAATAACCAATATAACTCATTAAGCACATAACCCAAATAAGGTCAAGCCCAATAACTAAATTAAGCCCAAGTCACTTAAAAGCCCATAACACTTAGGCCCAATTGGTGATGGCCCATAACACCTAAGCGAATTTCATAAACCCGAATAATCATAAGACATATTGAAGAATATGTGAGTAAAAGATAAGCGTAATCAAAGTAACACAAAAATGATGATTAAGTAGAATGGACATAAGTAATTACGTTAACCAAACTATAAATTGATATCACAAATGCTAATTCGTATTAAAATCGGTTACACATCCAATGATGAATAAGAATAACATAACTTAACATGGCATTTCTATATGATAACCTAAGATAGGACCTTATTCGCCTTAGTTTCGCGTAGGAATGGTCTTGGCTTTGAAACGCGAATGAGGAGAGTAAGGAATATATGATCAAGGAAGCTATAGATGGAAAATACTTTGGATAAGTAGATATAATGCTCGGCATATCAAGGTGAGTCATAGCCCCCTTTCAAACTCTTTTATGTGTTTTACTTACGGGGTGAAAAGCATGATAAATAAAATTGATTTCTTTTATGAAATGATATTCGAAAGAATGATTATGATATGAGAATTATATTGTATGTTCAACGTGTTATATGTTATATGATGAGCTTGAGTACTGTCAAACGGTGGTCCCCTGTACACTACTATTAACTCATTGAGGCCTGTAGTTAGAGGGTTGCACAACTAGGATTCGTCCCCTCACTCACATCAGTGGCGACAGGTTGATTGGCCGCCTACGTGGCCGCCTTCAACGGTGTCGGTCATGGGGTGCTCTAATCTACTTTATATATTATTGGTCGTCTCCATGGCACGACCCATTTATTATTATTATTGCACGTGATTGACAGCATGTGCTTCTATTATTATCTCTTCGGGACATATTATCATTATTATTATTTGGACGTGAAAGGGTCTTAGTAGTGGCTCAAGCACAAACTCATCAAATTATACATTTGGCCAAGTGTTATTGATATTATTTATGGTTGGTTATTATGGATTGAACATACGGTTTGGGTATTGGACCTTATATGGAATCTTGAAAGTTGTTGAAATTGGCGATATTGAAATATTGATGACCGAATGGTTTTGGTATGATGTATGATCAATCGATTTATATACTTTTTCTCTCACGATAAATTTGACAAATGAGAACTTTATAATTTACCATGGATTCTCAACTCTTTGAAATGACGTTATGGTATTTTGAAAACTTGATGGTTTGATATGGAAATTTTTGTCGATCATGTGGTTTGGGTATGTTGATATCTAATAACATGTTTTCTAAGTGTTTAAAATGGTTAAGTAACGAGATTTATTTAAAAACCTATGCACTCACCAACTACGTTTTCGTAGTTGACACTTTTTCTTCATGCTTTTCAGGAATTAGCGTAAGCTTTGAGGAATTATATGCATCATGATTATTTGCATTGCACTTTGGAGTCAAAGATCAAACCTTGTAATGGGCAATGTGAAAGTTTGAATATCAATGTGAAAGTTGTAATGTGCAATGTGAAAGTTGTAATGTGCAATGTGAAAGTTGTAATGTGCAATGTGAAAGTTGTAATGTGCAATGTGAAAGTTGTAATGTGCAATGTGAAAGTTGTAATGTGCAATGTGAAAGTTGTAATGTGCAATGTGAAAGTTGTAATGTGCAATGTGAAAGTTGTAATGTGCAATGTGAAAGTTTGAAATATCAATGTGAAAGTTGTAATGTGCAATGTGAAAGTTGTAATGTGCAATGTGAAAGTTTGAAATATCAATGTGAAAGTTTAATGTGCAATGTGAGAAATATCAATGTGAAAGTTGAATGTGCAATGTGAAAGTTGTAATGTGCAATGTGAAAGTTGTAATGTGCAATGTGAAAGTTGTAATGTGCAATGTGAAAGTTGTAGTGTGCAATGTGAAAGTTGTAATGTGCAATGTGAAAGTTGTAATGTGCAATGTGAAAGTTTGAAATATGCAATGTGAAAGTTGTAATGTGCAATGTGAAAGTTGTAATGTGCAATGTGAAAGTTGTAATGTGCAATGTGAAAGTTGTAATGTGCAATGTGAAAGTTGTAATGTGCAATGTGAAAGTTGTAATGTGCAATGTGAAAGTTGTAATGTGCAATGTGAAAGTTGTAATGTGCAATGTGAAAGTTGTAATGTGCAATGTGAAAGTTGTAATGTGCAATGTGAAAGTTTGAAATATCAATGTGAAAGTTGAAATGTGCAATGTGAAAGTTGTAATGTGCAATGTGAAAGTTGTAATGTGCAATGTGAAAGTTGTAATGTGCAATGTGAAAGTTGTAATGTCAATGTGAAAGTTTGTAATATCAAAGTGAAAGTTGTAATGTGCAATGTGAAAGTTGTATATGTGCAATGTGAAAGTTGTAATGTGCAATGTGAAAGTTGTAATGTGCAATGTGAAAGTTGTAATGTGCAATGTGAAAGTTTGAAATATCAATGTGAAAGTTGGAATGTGCAATGTGAAAGTTGTAATGTGCAATGTGAAAGTTGTAATGTGCAATGTGAAAGTTGTAATGTGCAATGTGAAAGTTGTAATGTGCAATGTGAAAGTTGTAATGTGCAATGTGAAAGTTGTAGTGTGCAATGTGAAAGTTGTAATGTGCAATGTGAAAGTTGTAATGTGCAATGTGAAAGTTGTAATGTGCAATGTGAAAGTTGTAATGTGCAATGTGAAAGTTGTAATGTGCAATGTGAAAGTTGTAATGTGCAATGTGAAAGTTGTAATGTGCAATGTGAAAGTTGTAATGTGCAATGTGAAAGTTGTAATGTGCAATGTGAAAGTTGTAATATGCAATGTGAAAGTTGTAATGTGCAATGTGAAAGTTGTAATATGCAATGTGAAAGTTGTAATGTGCAATGTGAAAGTTGTAATGTCAATGTGAAAGTTGTGTGCAATGTGAAAGTTGTGATGTGCAATGTGAAAGTTGTAATGTGCAATGTGAAAGTTGTAATGTGCAATGTGAAAGTTGTAATGTGCAATGTGAAAGTTGTAATGTGCAATGTGAAAGTTGTAATGTGCAATGTGAAAGTTGTAATGTGCAATGTGAAAGTTTGAAATATCAATGTGAAAGTTTGGAATGTGCAATGTGGAAATTATGGGAGAAATGCATGCGTAAAAGCCTTATGATTCATGATGTTGAACTTTAAGTTGCATATGCACTTTAAAATAATGAGATTACTATGAGGCACGAAATAATTTTGGGATATGACTTGTTCAAATTATTGAGTAATGATGTTGATTATTTATGATTGATTTGGAAAGAAAATATAGGCATGACGAGTTGATATGAAATTTCATGGACGATATGGATATAAGAGCCCTTACTCTCTAAGTTTGAGCTATTTGAAACTAGCGCGTGAATATTGCGACGATTATGTAGTCATGCCTTACTATTAAGATAGTTATTGTGTCCTGAGGTTGAGCTATTTGAGGACTAGTGCGTGAATGATATAATGAGTATATAATCTTGCCTTAGTATCGATATAGTTATTGTGCTCTAAGATTTGTCTATTAAGAACTAGTATTTGCACGATATGATGATGATGTGGCTAGTCCTTACTATAAAGATAGATATTGTGTGTTGAGATATGACCGCTTGAGAACTAGTGATTGGCCCTGAGAAATTCATTATGAATTAGAAATTTCCTAAGTATGAAAGTTGTCATTAAGTACCCCTCCAATCCAATATTCGTTCACTCGTGCTCTTTTGAAATTATCCCACATCCTATTTCTTATGACATCACTATTCATTATGGACATACGACAACGCGACATCATCGGTGGAGCATCTCCCTACAAACGTTGGACGATATACTCTGAGAATTGTAGTCCCAAGATATGACGCGACTCTATCCTTCTAGAAACTACGCATAACCTTTGTATTCGATCTGAGATGGTGCAAAACATATGGGAACGTCGGATGAAGTTAGAGGCTTGTGAAGGGCGAGTGGTATTAAAGCCAAATTACGATTCGATGACGCTGGTAGAACACATTACGATATACATTCTAGACGACACATTCTGGGGATTGTAGCCCCGAAATTTGGTGCGATATCTCTATTCTAACACGCATACACGAACGGTTATCCATACTATCTAAGTCGGTGTGACATATATTGACGTCATTGAAAGTTGGAGTCCATTGGGCAACAAAACACATAGAAGTGATTTCTTTAACTCGCGCAAGGAGTTTGATTCGAGCCTTAATGATTCTTTTGTTTTTGTTTTCTTATTCATTCATTCGAAACCAAATTCTATATCCTTGATATTCTTGATGATTCGAAGTAATGATCACCACCGCTTCTCTTCAAAAAATTAGTAACCTAACAACATACAACTCACTTACGCAACACTCAGCAATGGCGAAATCGAGTGAGTAGTACCCTGCTCTCGCTGCGACATCAATGGATGCGAAAGACGTTCAGACATCAGTCGTCCACAAGTGGAATACTTGGGATAAATGTATAGCCTAGAAGATGCTATTGGGACACGTACATAACATAGGATGTGGAAGATATGTTGTTTGTCAATCGAAGTACGAGGAAGCACGATCAAAGTGTATACTAAGCCTTAACTTGGAGAAAGAATCGAAAGTCTTTCCTATCTATGTTCATCGACCAAAAAAAAAAATAAAAAAAGATCGAGCGGCCAACAAAAGGGAGGTTGTGTGACATGAAGGTCACCTTTGGTTGAGTATAAGGACTCCCCTAGAACTTGGAAGAGATCACTAGCAATGTTGGAAAACGAAAGTAGTTGGAAGAAGAAAACTAAGGACAATAAGATATTGGGATGTGTCGAGTAACCCTCAATATTAAAGAGTAACAAAAAGGATTCCGAGCTATCCTTTTCTTTTTCAAAACACCCGAGTAGATGGATATTTGTTACATGAAGGAATAAAGAATTTGGCGAATTGAAGACCGTTAAGGCTGGCGAGATGAAATGAAGAGTACGAAATCCCTTACATTTTTCTAGAGGAAAAATGTTAAGGGGGTAATCACAACAAAAGAAGATACTCGAACAAGGAGTATGAAACACAAGATTATACTTTATCGTCCAAGAAGAGTTATTCACTAGCATCATTGAAGGTGACGTGGAGTAGAAAGTAAAGTAAAGGAAGGCGATTGAACCCAAACGGTAAAGTAAAGGCATTGACGTCATCTACAAGGTGTAGTTCTGGAGGTATTCATCTTTATGGCGCTCCTCATGTTATTCTTTGAATATCACTTGGAAAACCTCTATCGAAAGACAAGCTATTAGTAGAACCTATCAACTAAGCCAAGAGAAAGCGGTATACGCTCAACACCCGACGGAGGCTAGTTTAGAAGCACGGTGAGTTGTGATGGTTATCCCCTTAAGGTTAATGGTCGTATAGAGGTAAGCTAAGATAGGATGAACTTAGGTGAGAAAAACTTTGCAACAAATGGTGAATCGTCAAGGGCCATCGACCCACGAAGTAGTACGCCCAAGAAAAGTGAAGAGGTTATATGTGCAATGTTAAAAAGGAGTTTAGTCGGCAATATGTCATAGATGGTAGTACTCCCACATTAAAAAGGAAGAATTAAAAACAACATGAAATCGCTAAGTTAGTAGTGAAAACAAATAAGAAATACGACGCTAGAAGTCGAAGGCACATACCACCACAACGACCAAGGAAGTTGGTCGTTGAACTAATTTTCAAGAAACTACAAACTCCGGGAAGAGCTAGATACGGAACACTTGAACGGAAGCGTGATAATGATAACATACATCTGTGATGAGTTAGGATCAAAGGATCCGTATCAGCGTGATGTGACAAGTACCGCTGAATTTACTTCGAGGACTAGTGACTGCGCGTGTGTCATTCAAAATGACGAATACTCTAGTAAGAGATGTATCCGAGTGGCGAAACGGTAAGGAAGAATGGTTACCCATAAGAGAAAGAAAGAAAAATGGAGGGAACCGAATGGTTGAGAAAAAGACGAAGTAACCGATGTTTCACCTAGGTTATGATACATCACAATTCCTAACAACAGTATGCTAGTATATTCGAAAAGAAGCTTAGCATAGGAAGCTGAAAATGGATATGAGGCTTTTGAGAGCAAGGTAATTGGAAGTTTTGTAGAGGTCAGGAGGACCTAAGAAGGATTATTTTAAAGGAGGAGTTCATACGAATAAGGACATCGAAGTGTTATCCTGAAAAGATGGTGGTGATATGATTACTTGAGAGCATACGGATTGTGTAAATCCTATAACAAGGAAAGCGTAGAAATGACAGAGAAAGCGAAGAGGTTATATGTGCAATGTTAAAAAGGAGTTTAGTCGGCAATATGTCATAGATGGTAGTACTCCCACATTAAAAAGGAAGAATTAAAGGTGCCATAAAACGATTTGCAATCCGATATCGACAAAAGCAAGAGAAATTGGTAACGATGTGACTTAGCGAATAACGAAAAGGCTACTTTGGGAAAATAAGGACGAAGTTGAAATATAAAGGTGAGTATGAGGAGTAAGATGGAACTATCATCAACCAATTCATGATTTCCTTGCACGCCACAAAACAACAAAGACGACACTAGAAAATCCTAAGTTGAGGTACTACGGAGATGTACCTTTGCAAAATTTAGTATAACTCGTTATAACGGGTTAGTATCACTCACGTTAAGGGAGTAATCCCTTAACAAATGATTAGTCACAAACGAAGTCAATATTTTCAAGTAGCGGCGAGCGTGTCCAACGTCAAACCAAAGAAGGATGAAAGTAGACGAGAAGCTATTGGAACGGGTAGAAGACGATAGAGGAAAGCATACAAAGTGACAATGGAGATGAATAGCCATCAACGATCGATAATCCAACGTCTCTTACTATTTTTATTGTAACCCACGTTACGAACCGTTGGCTCATTTTACACCTCCGTATTGACATTCTTATCATCATCCCATTACTTAGTATTGATCTAGGCAAGATTGACAGCCCACAACGATTACATACGATTAATCTCTAGTCGTCTCAAGACGTAAGCGACATTCGTAATCTTTTTTCGAAGTTTCTAATCACGAGAAATGTTAGGGCACCAAGCCAGAAATGCCCCCGACTACGGAGAACAAAAGCTTGTAAGTAACCAAAAAGGTCAGGATGAAACCTAGTTGAACTCTCACATTTTATACGTATCTATAAAGATATCCTTATCGCCAATCTATTCATTTTATCACCGTGTGAACGAGCGAACTTCGAGGACGAAGTTTCTGTTAAGGGAGTAATGATGTAACAACCCTCAACTTCCGACTAGGACAACTTACTTATATTTATCTAGGTATCTAACCCTAGAGGTTTATTAAGAGAATTGACCTTCTAGACATTTAGGGCATGGTGATAATTGCCCTTCAGTTCAATAGAATGACAAAAGGTAGCTAGTTGCCTTAGAAATGCCATCCACAATAACTAAAGATTATCCAAGTCAATCTCAAAGCTTATGTAAAACAATAACAACTTCGTAAGTATATAATTTAAACAAGAGAGTATCTAATGATCCAAATAACCCAACAATTCAAATAATAACAATGTACATCAATAAAAATTTACAAGTCAAACGCATATTTATATACATTCGTGAGACATAACATATAACGTAACATTTAAATAATTCATGCAATTAGAAAATGTGCATGTGAGTCCCAAACTCGATAGATGGTTTAACCCAAAGTGTAAAATACAACAAGTCTAATAAGCACTAGATTGGACTAGTATTACTTGAATATAAATGCAAGTATATAAACAAAGTAATACAAGACTAAAGCAATAAAGTAAAGGTGGAACACAATGTAATTTGTTCAAGTGTATTTTATTTATGATGTTAAATAAAATACAAGGTTGTGCGGAATCAAGATAATACAAATATGTAAGTATCCTAACAACCTATGAATTACAAATGATCTATATTTGCCAAATAAACTCTTTAGATCGAGATACTTAAAGTTGTGAAGTATCCCTGTTACGATCGAGAGTATTTAGACAAATTCACCTTTAATTGCTAAAAGTAATTTTAACAAGGAAATGACTTTGTATTTATAGGAAAACAAATTCACCAGTGAATTTGTGCCGTACAAATATGGTTGCATTCATTTAATGAACCGACAAGGTCATTAAATGCATTGGTTAAAGTACAAGGATAAAGTCACATCAATATGAATTTATTCTTTTAACCAACCACCTTTACACACGTAAGTACTTTAGTAAAGAACAAGTGGAATGTTCTTTGAAAAGTGTGTAAAGGCAAAAAGTCAATTCCTTGTAATCAGTGTTCAGACTTGTAAGGTCTAGAACACTGACAAACCTCCAGTCGTAGATCTGGTAAGACTTCCAGTGGACTCCGCCATTTGCAGTCTTCTTTATTCTAACTTCAGTCTTTGACTTCAGTGAGAATGTCTTCAGTAGAATAGATCTGGACTGGGGTGAAGTCCAGTGAGCTAATCTGGAGGATTCCAGATTTTCCTATACAAGTAAATAGCTCACTGGTCTTCTATTATTTCTGGACAAATCTTCAGTGTCGCTCCAGTCTTCAAGTCTGGAGTGGGTCCAGTAAATATCATTTCTGGACAAGTCTTCAGAGACTTTCCAGTCTTCAAGTCTGGAGCGAGTCCAGTAAATCTGGACCTAACATGCATACAACTTAAACTAATTATAAGTAAAAACTCTTACAAAATCCACCTATCAACACCAACTAAATATTCATACAAACTTGACAAAATTATATACACGTATATATGTACATACGGATATATATTATATATATGTGTGTGTACAAAACTTTTAAACAAAAATGACTTATAAAGAGAAAAAAAATGTGTTTTGCTACAACACACACACACACACACACACCCACGACACATACACACAACACATACACCCACACAATTTGAATTTTCACTACCTTTTTTAACCTTGAAACTCCCTAGACACATGCTTGATAAACTCCCAAGACATATGTTCCCCCACACTCTTTCACTCCCTCACTTCCCCATGCTTTATCTCTCACATACCTCTCATTTTTCTCTCAAAATTTTCTGCATTCTTCTCCTCCTCCCTCTTCTCTAATTTCGGTTCATTCACCACTCAAATAAAGGGGTTAAATCTTAAGTAAATTAACTCTAATAATAAAGGGTTGAAGCTAGATCATTCTAGGGTGTGTTGAAGCAAGTTATGGAGCTCATCTTGGTGCATCATGGTCGAAATATTCTGCCCCAAAACAGCCGTGAATCACAGCCCCTTCCCACCATTTTCGTGACCCAAAAAGGTTGTTAACAACATCTCTTCACTTAATAAATCTTTAGTTAATTTTGTTCTTTCAAAACCCAAATGTTTTCTTATCTTTTATTATCATTTTCTTCTTGATTTAAACTCAATGAGGGCAAAGTTTGATAGATCCTTATCTCACATGTTCATGCATGTTGAAATCAAGAGAAAGGATTCAAGGATTCAACACAAACAAAACCCAAGAGTTAGTAGTTGCAAGATTTGTTATAAAATGGTTAAATGGGTCTCACTAAAATGATTTTCTATCAAAGAAAATATGTTTATACTTCTGGAATTTTTCATAAAAATGATGTTTTCAAAAAGAAGATTTAAGGTTATAGCTTATTTATATGTATAATGGTTAGATCTTAACATGCATGCATTAGATTTGTACTAGATTGGTCTTGTTAGGAGTTTGGATTTGAGATGGATCTTTGGATAATGATTGATGGAATTGAAAGGATTATAATCAGTAATATTGATGTTAAAAGTACTACAAAATAAAGTATTAATCTTGTAAGTGATAAACTTAAGTGTTAATTAAGCAAGAAAGGCCATTGGTGAGTTGATATAATCAATAACAAATCTGACAGAATCAGTCTTCTGTCTTGGAACGGATAAACTGAACATGTGAGGGCCGTTTCAAGAAAAAACTTCCAAAACAAAAGTTGTAGATGAATGAGTTAAGTTTAACCACCAACTGGAATCACCCAAAAATACTGAACAAAACAAAAGATATGATTTTTCTACTAAATCGGGTCAAAACTGTATTTTTGTCTGAATATTTTACCAAATTTAACAATTTTTATCTCCTAATCATAAGGTTCCAGGAGGCCATACTTGGTGGAAAGTAATTTCAATGTGTCTAAACTTAAAATAAAATCATGGAATTTTTATTAAGAGCAAAACCCAAAGAACTTTTATAAAACTTTCGAGTATGCAAAACAGTGACTGTTTTGACCACTTCCATTTATAAAAATATTTAGAGGTAGTAAACATTATTTATAAATTAATCCAAAATTCACAAAATAAGTGGACACATATAGGTTGTTGTATAAAAATCAGGAGGGTCCAAATAATTATCTTTAACCCCGAATTAGTGGCCAACATTTCATAAATCTGTTGTATAAAAACAGAAAATTTGTAAGTAATCTTATAACTTGTGTGATGGGCCTCATG
>CM067169.1:59355770-59375994 GCA_034093135.1 Erigeron breviscapus
GAGCTTTTGATCGCTTGCAAGGTACCAAGTATTTCTCAAAAATCGACCTCCGTTCGGGCTATCACCAACTTAGAGTTCATGAAGATGACATACCAAAGACGACGTTTCGTACAAGGTATGGTCATTTTGAATTTACCGTTATGCCGTTTGGGTTGACTAATGCACCGGCGGTGTTCATGGATTTGATGAACCGGGTGTGTCGATACTTGGACAAGTCTGTCATTGTCTTTATTGATGACATACTTGTTTACTGAAAAACAAAGGAAGATCATGCCGAAGCATTTCGTGAGATGCTAGGGTTGCTTAGAAAGGAGAAATTGTATGCAAAATTTTCAAAGTGCGAATTTTGGTGGGAAGAAGTTCATTTCCTTGGTCACGTGATTAGCAAAGATGGGATTCATGTGGATCCTAGCAAGATTGAAGCGGTTAAGAATTGGAGGCGACCTGAAACACCATCCGAGATTCGCCAATTTCTCGGATTGGCGGGTTATTACTGAAGATTCATTGAAGGTTTCTCCAAGATAGCACAACCACTCACTCTCTTGACTCAAAAAGAGAGGAGGTTTGAGTGGGGCGAGAAGCAAGAAATTGCCTTTCAAACTCTCAAGGACATGTTATGTGATGCTCCTATCTTGAGCCTTCCGGATGGGATTGAAGATTTTGTGGTCTATTGTGATGCTTCGGGTCAAGGATTGGGGTGTGTACTTATGCAACGGGGCAAGGTCATTGCTTATGCCTCCCGACAACTTAAGGTGCATGAGAAGAATTACCCTACTCACGATTTAGAATTGGGAGCGGTTGTTTTCGCTTTGAAGTGTTGGAGACATTACCTTTATGGCACCAAATGCGTAATCTACACCGATCATAAAAGTCTCCAACACATTTTCAATCAAAATGAGTTGAATATGAGGCAACGAAGGTGGATTGAACTTTTTAGCGATTATGATTGTGACATTCGCTATCATCCGGGCAAAGCCAATGTCGTAGTCGATGCTTTAAGTAGAAAGGAAAGGGTCAAGCCGAGAAGATCAAGAGCCATGAGCCTCACGGTGGGACAAAGTATTCGGGACCGTATCATAGAAGCTCAAGTGCTATGGAGCAACTTTTTGACCGGAAGGAAGACAACGGGTTATATTTAGTTGGGAAGCTTTGGATTCCAATCTTTGGCAATTTAAGAACTTTCCTAATGAATGAAGCCCATAAGTCGCCTTATTCGGTCCACCGGGGTCGGATAAGATGTACTTTGATTTAAAGGATTTCTATTGGTGGCCGGGCATGAAACGTGATGTGGCTAAATATGTGAGCGAGTGCCTTACTTGCTTACAAGTGAAAGCCGATCATAAGAAGCCACCCGGGTTGTTGGTACAACCGGTGATACCGGCATGGAAGTGGGAAAGGATTGCAATGGACTTCGT
The DNA here is from genome assembly GCA_034093135.1 of Erigeron breviscapus. NCBI lineage: Eukaryota > Viridiplantae > Streptophyta > Magnoliopsida > Asterales > Asteraceae > Erigeron > Erigeron breviscapus. Next base: position 59,357,186 of record CM067169.1, read on the forward strand.
CACGAAGTTACCGAAGACAAGAAATGGCCGTGATACCATATGGGTGATTGTGGATCGATTGACAAAGTCGGCTCACTTTTTAGCCATTCGTGAGACTGATAAGTTCAACACCCTAGCGCGTTTGTACATTAAGGAAGTGGTGGCAAAACATGGAGTTCCGGTTTCTATTATCTCCGATAGAGATAGCCGGTTCAAATCAAAATTTTGGGAAGCTTTTCAACGTGCAATGGGTACTCAAATTGACATGAGTACGGCGTTCCATCCACAAACGGATGGGCAAACCGAAAGAACCATCCAAACGCTTGAAGATATGTTGAGGGCTTGTGCTATTGAATTTGGTGGAAGTTGGGAAGATCACCTACCGCTAGTGGAGTTCTCATATAACAATAGTTACAATGCGACTATCCAAATGGCCCCGTTTGAGGCGCTTTATGGTAGAAAGTGTCGTTCTCCACTCGCTTGGGCGGAAATAGGCGAGAGCCAACTTATTGGGCCGGAAGTAATAATTGAAACAACAAAAGTGATTTCAAAAGTTAAGGAGAGATTACAAGTGGCCCATGAAAGACAAAAGAAATACGCCGATGTGAGGCGTAGACCCTTGGAGTTCAATGTTGGTGATCATGTACTTTTGAAGGTCTCCCCGTGGAAGGGTGTTGTTCGTTTCATCAAGAGAGGCAAGCTTGCGCCAAGATACATAGGACCTTTTGAAATCATAGAACGTGTGGGCAAGGTGGCTTACCGGCTAAAGCTACCTCAAGAACTTAGTGGAGTGCACAACGTGTTCCATATTTGTAATTTAAGGAAGTGCTTGGCGGACCCTACTCATCACGTGCCCCTGGACGAGATACAAGTAGACAAGAAGCTCAACTTTGTTGAAGAACCGGTAGAGATTGTGGATCGTGAGTTCAAGAAGCTAAAGAAAAAGCGCTATACGATAGTCAAGGTTCGTTGGCATGCTAGGCGTGGAGCCGAATTCACTTGGGAGCGGGAAGACTTCATGAAGTCAAAATATCCGCATTTGTTTAGTGATTAGGGTTCCATCGAATTTCGGGACGAAATTCCCTTAACGGGGGAATAATGTAACAACCGTGCATTTCGACTTTTGACTATGGGTACGTTTCCTAAGTTTTGATTAATCAATATATGTTCAAGTGCAATTTAAGGTTCATTTAAGTGCAATGTGTTCATATGGGTCAATTTATTGTACAATTAGAGACTTATGTGCAAGTTGAGACCACTAGTTAGTGCAAATCGACTTTTACTTAAAAAACATCTAATTTAAACTAGTAAAAATGATATGGATCCTATCCATGGGTTATACCCAAACCCATGACCCACCCAAGTAAACAAACCCTATCCTCCTTCCTTCACTCATTTCTTCCATCCATTCATTCATCTTTTTCCTCTCTCACTAAATGCCCCTACACTCTAAGTCTCTCCTCTCTAAAATTCTAGTTCATTTATTGTGATTTCAAGTGGGATAATAACAAAATCATCATCCATATCATCATTATTACACCATATCAAAAACTCAAGGTTTCAAGTGCAAGGGAAAGCTTCAATTAGGTTAATTTCGGATTTGATTGCTTGTGGAAGTTTTGGTAAGTGTTTTCTAGCTCAAATTCATCATTTCTAGTTATTTAACTTGTATTACACCTAAATCTAAGCACTCTTGGTCCTTATAGCTTCAAAATCCGAAATTAGGGTTTCTAGTTATCTAAATTAGGTCAAATTCGATTTGGGTCAAAAGCCATGTTTTGGAATGGAACTATTGAGTGGGTTATGTCCAAATGAGTTTGTTATGTTCAAAAACGGGTCAAGGAACTCCTCAAAACGATTTATAAGTCAAAAACAAGGCTTTGGGTCGATTTTGTGTTCAAATGGGTCAAGATCGAATTTTAACAAGAAAATGTGTTAAAGGTTGGTTTGGATGATGAAACATGTTTAGTTATGTTCAATTATGTTTAACTATGTTCAAAAATGGGTCTCGAAGTTGTGCAAGTCGATTTCATGGCTTAAATGTTGAGATTTTAGGGTTTTGGGTCGTGTTTGTGCCAAGAACACCTGCTGGTGCATTGCTGGTCCAGAACAGGCGTAACTTACGCCCCTGTTGGCGTAACCTACGCCCCTCTCCATTTTCATTACGCCAAACCCTACTGTTTACGCCCAAAACTCGTCCAAAATGCATGTTTCTGGAGCACCGTAGCCTACGCCCCTCTCTGGCGTAGGTTACGCCCCTTGAATTTTGCCCAGCGTAGCTTACGCCCAATCTCACTGTACCTTACGCCCATTGAGTTTCCTCCTAGCGTAACCTACGCCCATAAGGGCCGTAGCTTACGGCTGTCTCTAATGGTCATTTTCCTGTTTTGATTTTAAATCGTATTTCACTTTCCTTGGGACATATCGAACTTCCAAACGGGTCCTTCCTTGTCTTCCAAGTTATCGTACTCAGTTCTAATACGCGTTCAAGTCCCGGGTTAAATTCTAAAGTTCATAAAAGCTAAATGAGGACATGGTTGTATATATATTGATACGTACATGTACATTATGATAGGTTGTGATCGCTTGGCAATTAATTGACGTTCTAGTTCACTTTAACTTCGGTAAATCAAGGCAAAGGTGAGTTTTCGTAGCCTCCCCTACTCTTTTAAGAGTCGGGCTGAAAAGTGTACTTCGTGCATGATGATATTTTGTGACGTACATGTTGTGTGACGTTTTTGTTGATGTGAAATTTATGTGTTTAGTTGTATGGTTATTGTAAATTGTATATTGAGTTGTTATAGGTTAGTTGTGTATATATGGAGGATGGTAATGCCTTGAAAGGTTGGAGATGTGGTGGGAAGGCTGCGGGTGACCCTATATATAAGCATCAAAGGCCTTTCAAAGGTAGTATCGTACGAAGTATATACATATGATGTTTGGTTATGTGTGGACATTGATGGTCATGGATGAGTACATTTACGTGCAATTGAGTACAATGAGTACATTTACGTGCATTGGGCACAATGAGTACATTTACGTGCAATTGAGTACAATGAGTACATTTACGTGCATTTGGGTACAATGAGTACATTTACGTGCAATTGAGTACTATAAGTACATTACGTGTAATTGGGTGCAATGGATAGAAAAAAAAAAAAAAAAAAAAAAAAAAAAAAAAAAAAAAAAAAAACTGCAGAAAATGACAAAATAAGAATAAGACAAAATTGCTGACTGCATTTGAGCACATTGGGTACAAGTGTGCAATTATTAGATCATGTTAATGCTAATTATGTATTGGTTGACATTGAAACGTGTTCTTGTTCATTCTTCCTACGAACTCACCAACCTAGTGTTGACGTTGTTTAGTGCACTTTTCAGGTAACCAAGAGAACCCAAGAGCTTGATGTGTTTACTAGATGTTGGACTTGACCATGGATCCGTGATTCATTACCCGTTGATGGGATTTGCTTAGGATCATGAGCCATCTTTTGAATTGTTATTGTGTAAACTTTGATGGTTGAATGCTCCTTATGCTTTTGTGACATTGTAACTTAATTGTTGGGTTCCCGGAATCCTCTTATTTTCATATAGTCTCGTTCTACGATAATTCCATCTTGTGTCATGCTTTTCGGTACATTTCGAGCCTAGCTTGGGGTGTTACATTGTAAGTATATATTTAATTTTAATAATATTTAATTACTTATTTATTCATTTTATTGATTTATTTACTAAATAATTCCTTAAAAATACTTTTAAGTGTCATAATTGCCTTTATAAATTATGAATAATTTCATTTGAATTATCTTCTGATATACATGCTCCTTAATTTATAATTTCATGATTTATACTTTTATTTGTGTATTTTCCATTTATTTTAATAATAATATTTAATTAGTTATTTTTACTTAATTATTTATCTTTAAATTATGTAACACATGTCTCTTGACTTTTAACTATTTTTCTCCAGTAGGTTTTAGTTATTTTTATCAATGGTTAAGATGATTTAACCCCATTCTTGATTTACATAATTTATTTATTGATTTTATGTCTTTTAATTACCATTTAAATTCAATAATTCATGGAAATTCTTAGAAATCATCACTAAACATTTTTCTCAAACCTCTTCTGATTGTTAAACTTCTTCTCACCACCAACAAATTCATTCTTCGGATCAAACTTAGGATCATTTGTATGCTTTGCATACGAAGAGACTGATGAAGTCCTAAGCTGATTGTTGGTTGGTTTTTTCTTGAAGAATTTCTTCTTTAAAGCCTTCGTGAAATAAGCGAGTTCCTTATACATCTCTTTCTGTCTTTCATCAAGATCAGAATCACTCATATCACTCAAATCAGAATCAGTTTCAGACTCAACAAATCTTTGTTTTGATACTCTTGAATTCTTCTTCTCAGCTACCAAGGCTAATGGATCGGAATGAGAACTCTCCCATTTTTGCTTCTGAATTCTCTTGACATCCTCAACATTCAGTTGCAGCTTCTCAAATAAGGTGTGAATGGTGAGTTTTCCAAAATCTGATTGTTGGTTGAGTTGGGTTCCATACACTTGCCATTCCTCTTCCAGATTCTTGATGAATTTGATGTTCAGTTCCATATTGGTTCTCTTCACATCATTCTTTCTCAGCTCATTGATGACATTGCAGAATCTAATGTACACCTCATTCAAAGGTTCACCTTTTTGTTGTTTGAATGTTTCATACATATTCAAAACAGTTGACAACCTAATGGTGTTTGATACATCTGATCCTTCCATCTGCTTCTCCACTTCATCCCAAATGTCTTTCCTGTTTCATAGGAATCAACATTGCAGTAAATGTCATCAGGAAATGCTTGGTACAGGTATGCAATTGCACTTTGATCAGCCTCAGGACCTTCTTTGTATGATTTCCTTAGCAGTTTTCCATTCTTTTGCCTGTCTATCCAGTTCATAAATCTTTTCTTCCATTGAGGATAAATTCTTAAAAACAACTAAATGTCGAGCTTAATTCTCTGCAAATAGTGTAAGTGACCAAATTCTTAAAAACAACTAAATGTCGAGCTTAATTCTCTGCAAATAGTGTAAGTGACCAAATTCTTAAAAACAACTAAATGTCGAGCTTAATTCTCTGCAAATAGTGTAAGTGACCAAATTCTTAAAAACAACTAAATGTCGAGCTTAATTCTCTGCAAATAGTGTAAGTGACCAAATTCTTAAAAACAACTAAATGTCGAGCTTAATTCTCTGCAAATAGTGTAAGTGACCAAATTCTTAAAAACAACTAAATGTCGAGCTTAATTCTCTGCAAATAGTGTAAGTGACCAAATTCTTAAAAACAACTAAATGTCGAGCTTAATTCTCTGCAAATAGTGTAAGTGACCAAATTCTTAAAAACAACTAAATGTCGAGCTTAATTCTCTGCAAATAGTGTAAGTGACCAAATTCTTAAAAACAACTAAATGTCGAGCTTAATTCTCTGCAAATAGTGTAAGTGACCAAATTCTTAAAAACAACTAAATGTCGAGCTTAATTCTCTGCAAATAGTGTAAGTGACCAAATTCTTAAAAACAACTAAATGTCGAGCTTAATTCTCTGCAAATAGTGTAAGTGACCAAATTCTTAAAAACAACTAAATGTCGAGCTTAATTCTCTGCAAATAGTGTAAGTGACCAAATTCTTAAAAACAACTAAATGTCGAGCTTAATTCTCTGCAAATAGTGTAAGTGACCAAATTCTTAAAAACAACTAAATGTCGAGCTTAATTCTCTGCAAATAGTGTAAGTGACCAAATTCTTAAAAACAACTAAATGTCGAGCTTAATTCTCTGCAAATAGTGTAAGTGACCAAATTCTTAAAAACAACTAAATGTCGAGCTTAATTCTCTGCAAATAGTGTAAGTGACCAAATTCTTAAAAACAACTAAATGTCGAGCTTAATTCTCTGCAAATAGTGTAAGTGACCAAATTCTTAAAAACAACTAAATGTCGAGCTTAATTCTCTGCAAATAGTGTAAGTGACCAAATTCTTAAAAACAACTAAATGTCGAGCTTAATTCTCTGCAAATAGTGTAAGTGACCAAATTCTTAAAAACAACTAAATGTCGAGCTTAATTCTCTGCAAATAGTGTAAGTGACCAAATTCTTAAAAACAACTAAATGTCGAGCTTAATTCTCTGCAAATAGTGTAAGTGACCAAATTCTTAAAAACAACTAAATGTCGAGCTTAATTCTCTGCAAATAGTGTAAGTGACCAAATTCTTAAAAACAACTAAATGTCGAGCTTAATTCTCTGCAAATAGTGTAAGTGACCAAATTCTTAAAAACAACTAAATGTCGAGCTTAATTCTCTGCAAATAGTGTAAGTGACCAAATTCTTAAAAACAACTAAATGTCGAGCTTAATTCTCTGCAAATAGTGTAAGTGACCAAATTCTTAAAAACAACTAAATGTCGAGCTTAATTCTCTGCAAATAGTGTAAGTGACCAAATTCTTAAAAACAACTAAATGTCGAGCTTAATTCTCTGCAAATAGTGTAAGTGACCAAATTCTTAAAAACAACTAAATGTCGAGCTTAATTCTCTGCAAATAGTGTAAGTGACCAAATTCTTAAAAACAACTAAATGTCGAGCTTAATTCTCTGCAAATAGTGTAAGTGACCAAATTCTTAAAAACAACTAAATGTCGAGCTTAATTCTCTGCAAATAGTGTAAGTGACCAAATTCTTAAAAACAACTAAATGTCGAGCTTAATTCTCTGCAAATAGTGTAAGTGACCAAATTCTTAAAAACAACTAAATGTCGAGCTTAATTCTCTGCAAATAGTGTAAGTGACCAAATTCTTAAAAACAACTAAATGTCGAGCTTAATTCTCTGCAAATAGTGTAAGTGACCAAATTCTTAAAAACAACTAAATGTCGAGCTTAATTCTCTGCAAATAGTGTAAGTGACCAAATTCTTAAAAACAACTAAATGTCGAGCTTAATTCTCTGCAAATAGTGTAAGTGACCAAATTCTTAAAAACAACTAAATGTCGAGCTTAATTCTCTGCAAATAGTGTAAGTGACCAAATTCTTAAAAACAACTAAATGTCGAGCTTAATTCTCTGCAAATAGTGTAAGTGACCAAATTCTTAAAAACAACTAAATGTCGAGCTTAATTCTCTGCAAATAGTGTAAGTGACCAAATTCTTAAAAACAACTAAATGTCGAGCTTAATTCTCTGCAAATAGTGTAAGTGACCAAATTCTTAAAAACAACTAAATGTCGAGCTTAATTCTCTGCAAATAGTGTAAGTGACCAAATTCTTAAAAACAACTAAATGTCGAGCTTAATTCTCTGCAAATAGTGTAAGTGACCAAATTCTTAAAAACAACTAAATGTCGAGCTTAATTCTCTGCAAATAGTGTAAGTGACCAAATTCTTAAAAACAACTAAATGTCGAGCTTAATTCTCTGCAAATAGTGTAAGTGACCAAATTCTTAAAAACAACTAAATGTCGAGCTTAATTCTCTGCAAATAGTGTAAGTGACCAAATTCTTAAAAACAACTAAATGTCGAGCTTAATTCTCTGCAAATAGTGTAAGTGACCAAATTCTTAAAAACAACTAAATGTCGAGCTTAATTCTCTGCAAATAGTGTAAGTGACCAAATTCTTAAAAACAACTAAATGTCGAGCTTAATTCTCTGCAAATAGTGTAAGTGACCAAATTCTTAAAAACAACTAAATGTCGAGCTTAATTCTCTGCAAATAGTGTAAGTGACCAAATTCTTAAAAACAACTAAATGTCGAGCTTAATTCTCTGCAAATAGTGTAAGTGACCAAATTCTTAAAAACAACTAAATGTCGAGCTTAATTCTCTGCAAATAGTGTAAGTGACCAAATTCTTAAAAACAACTAAATGTCGAGCTTAATTCTCTGCAAATAGTGTAAGTGACCAAATTCTTAAAAACAACTAAATGTCGAGCTTAATTCTCTGCAAATAGTGTAAGTGACCAAATTCTTAAAAACAACTAAATGTCGAGCTTAATTCTCTGCAAATAGTGTAAGTGACCAAATTCTTAAAAACAACTAAATGTCGAGCTTAATTCTCTGCAAATAGTGTAAGTGACCAAATTCTTAAAAACAACTAAATGTCGAGCTTAATTCTCTGCAAATAGTGTAAGTGACCAAATTCTTAAAAACAACTAAATGTCGAGCTTAATTCTCTGCAAATAGTGTAAGTGACCAAATTCTTAAAAACAACTAAATGTCGAGCTTAATTCTCTGCAAATAGTGTAAGTGACCAAATTCTTAAAAACAACTAAATGTCGAGCTTAATTCTCTGCAAATAGTGTAAGTGACCAAATTCTTAAAAACAACTAAATGTCGAGCTTAATTCTCTGCAAATAGTGTAAGTGACCAAATTCTTAAAAACAACTAAATGTCGAGCTTAATTCTCTGCAAATAGTGTAAGTGACCAAATTCTTAAAAACAACTAAATGTCGAGCTTAATTCTCTGCAAATAGTGTAAGTGACCAAATTCTTAAAAACAACTAAATGTCGAGCTTAATTCTCTGCAAATAGTGTAAGTGACCAAATTCTTAAAAACAACTAAATGTCGAGCTTAATTCTCTGCAAATAGTGTAAGTGACCAAATTCTTAAAAACAACTAAATGTCGAGCTTAATTCTCTGCAAATAGTGTAAGTGACCAAATTCTTAAAAACAACTAAATGTCGAGCTTAATTCTCTGCAAATAGTGTAAGTGACCAAATTCTTAAAAACAACTAAATGTCGAGCTTAATTCTCTGCAAATAGTGTAAGTGACCAAATTCTTAAAAACAACTAAATGTCGAGCTTAATTCTCTGCAAATAGTGTAAGTGACCAAATTCTTAAAAACAACTAAATGCCGAGCTTAATTCTCTGCAAATAGTACAAATAAGAATACCTCTTAGCCAACGACTTCTGCAAATAGTACAAGTAAGAACTCAACAACACGACAAAATAGTCGGTTATTTGTTGTCTTCTTCGTTCAACTAACACCTCATTTGCAGAGAAGATAGTAAATCTTCGATATCTTCTTCATTTTTGCGAATTAGAACTCAAACTTTATATCAAAATGTTCAGAAAATTAATGCGCACAAATCCTCAAACAAATTAGATGCTAATTTCAACTGGAAATCAAACCCTCACGAACATGCGATTTGTAGAGCTCGATCAAAAACACTTCAAATGATGAAATTAGCCTCTGAAATTGATAGCGAAGGAAGATATACTGATATGAAATCGATCGGTGAACAAAATTAGAACAGAAACACACTTAATTTGTAGGAATCACTGAAACAGTGAGCTCTGCAAATGAACCTTTCAGAAAAATGCTCAAATTCTGAAATTAAGCACAAATTAAGCTTGTAATAAGCTTGTGGATCGTTCAGCAACTCTGATTGTTCTCTGATACCAATTGTTAAGACTAGAATTCGAGCTTTAGTGTGTGTTTTAGTGTGTGTTAATGGAGGTTTCTAGTGAGAGAAAGTAGAGAGAGAGTAGAGAGATGTCAGGGAAAGATTAGCTTGTATTATGAGGTCAAAGGTTACAAAATGCTTAATGGAAGGGATTTATATACATATGACTAATTACACTAAGCCCCTTCCATACTTAGACATTTACATTCTAAGTATAAAACAATATAAAGTATACAAATCAACTACTACATTTATATTTCTAACAAAAAATATGAGTTTTTGATAAAACCTTTGAATATAAACAAGAACAAGATTAGATCTAGTAAAAAGGATGAAGATTATACCCTCTTGAACTTGGTTTTGATGGTGAAAATGGGCAGAAATTTCGTGACTCTTGAGGCCTCCAACAACCTTAATCTAACCCAAAAACAATCCTTAAACCCTTGCTTAATATAACCCTTTAGTAATCTAACTTAATCTTATTATTATATATTTTGTTATTAGATGAAGTTTTAAATGCATTAATTTATATATATATATATATATATATATATATATATATATATATATATATATATATATATATATATATATATATATATATATATATATATATATATATATATATATATATATATATATATATATATATATATATATATATATATATATATATATATATATATATATATATATATATATATATATATATATATATATATATATATATATATATATATATATATATATATATATATATATATATATATATATATATATATATATATATATATATATATATATATATATATATATATATATATATATATATATATATATATATATATATATATATATATATATATATATATATATATATATATATATATATATATATATATATATATATATATATATATATATATATATATATATATATATATATATATATATATATATATATATATATATATATATATATATATATATATATATATATATATATATATATATATATATATATATATATATATATATATATATATATATATATATATATATATATATATATATATATATATATATATATGTGTATATATATTTGATTATAACTTGTATTTATTTTAGGTATATATATATATATATATATATATATACTTATTATGATTTAAACGCTTTTATGCGCATATGAACTTATAAACCTATTTTGAAATAGAAATTTTATTTTCGTGACCAAATTTACTTTAATTAGCTAAATGATTAAATTGTTGGACCTTCGTAAGGATTTTTGATGGTTATCTCAACTTGTGAGACTTACATTATTATTTAGATAATTTGATTGATTAACAACAAAATTTTGTTCAATGGCATTTTATAAATTAAATTTAGAACTGATCAATAGCTTTAGATTGCTAATTTAGGGGCATTATCTACTAGCTTCAAGTATAACTATGGCTTGCGGGATCATAGACAACATAACTAGAACATATATAATGTTAAAAAGTAGGGTTGTTACATCTACATCTCCAGTGCCTACACCATCAGAAACTTTCTCAACAATCTCAACTTGTATATCAGAAGTATCAATCTCAACATTCGAATCATTAATATTTCCAAACACTTCATCAAATTCAGCAGTACCCGGCTCAATTGGTGTTTGTACATGACTGGTAGACTCGGTTCTCTTTTCAAATGTTTCTTTGAGACTTTTAAGAGACCGGTTGGTGCAGCAACATGCTTTAGTTTTCTACCTCTCATCTTTATTCTTCTACCAGATATTGGAGCCGGTTCATTTGGTAAAGCTGTGGCAAGTGGTGATGGAGAAAGAATTTGTGTAGATTATGGTGGAGAAAGTGTTGGTAGAACAGGAGATATAACTGATGGAAGCGGTGTGGATGGAGTTGTTTGAGTTATTTGTATGGCTGGAGAAGATTGTGTTGAAGGAATATTTGGTGTCGGTTGAGTGTATGGAATATCAGATGAAGGTTGAGTGGATGGTGTAGTAGTTGGTGATGGTGGTGTAGAATCAAGTACTGCTTCAACATTTTCTTCTTCTTCATCAACAACTTTCTTTGTTTTCCTTCTTGATTTTCTTTTGTGCCCTGATGTCCCCTTATCACTAACCCCTCTTTTTCTTTTTGACATCCTAGGACCCTCACCAGGCGACCTATGCACAGTTTGGGTAGGAATCTGTCGGCTTGCAGATCCCGTAACTGTGGCTAACCACTCTCTATAAGATCTTAAGTGGGGATTATCATCAGGCACCAACCTTAACAAAAATGGTGGAATCGGGAAAGCACGAACTGTCTCACTTCCAGTGCTTCTCAAATCTGACTTAAACATGGCAATCTGGCAAGTGAAAGCATCTTCTAACTCAGGAATCTCATCATTAATCTCCATAGCATGTTGTACAAATAGAGTAAAGAATCTGATGTATGGAATGTACTTTCTATCTTGTAAATCTTTCCCTTTAACTACTTGAATCATCTTCTCCCAAGCTATCTTTGCATAATCACAATGCACATTATGAGTAATGGCATAATAGAAAGCAAGGGAATGCTTTGTCATAGCATCATTTCCCTTCTGAGAAGGCATCAAGCAGTGACTGATCACAGTATATAAAGTATGCCAGAGGGATGCAACATTCAGCCTCTTAAAATCTCTCATTGTCACAAGTTCACCATCATAACCTAGAGCATGAACACCAGATAACATCTCTTCAATAGAAGGCAACTCTTCAAACTCAGTTGCATTTGGCCTTGAGTGTACATCAGGAAAGCCAATAATTCTTCTGAAATCTTCTAGATAAATGATACACTCATATGATTCTTCAGAAGATCGAAGAGAGAAAGTAAAATGTTCTTCAGTGTGCCTTCTCTTACTGGCTTTAACAAACTTAATTGTCTCCCATAAATCAAATACATATGTTTCTGGCACACTTGCTCCAGCGGTTAAAGCAACATTGATCGGATGGCGACTGAGGATTTCAGTGATAATTGGGAATTTTGATTGAAACAGGAATTAAAGAGCATGATTGGCTTTAATTTTCATGGAAGCACCCTCTTCAAATAGAGCCATTATTTATCTTTCTCTGAAAAATATATAAAATTTTTGACAACGACACAATTAAGACATACTCAATTTATTCAACACATTTTGCACAACCGACAATGTTTCGCACATATATTAAAAATGAGACAACAAAGGTAGTACACAAAGGCGTTCGATACCTTGCTTCTCACTCTAATATATATAAGAAACATGACGACATATAGAATTGCATAAGTATTAAAAGATAAGACAACGAAGGTAGTACACAAAGGCGTTCGATACCTTGCTTCTTACCCTAACACTTATGGAAAAACTATATCAAACAAGACATACATACATATACACATTTATTCAATACACAAAAGATGAAAGACTTAGAAAAATTTTGAACAATTTAAAAAAATAGTTAAAAAAATTTCCAAGTCTGAAACACCCATATGCCGACCAAAAAGGTCTGCAAATGACTTATTTGAACAAAAACTACAAGAAATTAAAAAGGAATAAAAATGATTTTGACAAAGTTTTTGAGAAAAGTGTGATTTGCCGACCAAAAATGTCGGCAAACACGAGGTTTGAGCCAGATCGCTGCGACCAGTGTATGAAGTGAATACTAGATGATGCCGACCAAAAAGGTCTGCAAATGAGCAATTCAGAATTCACTTCACTTTAAATGTATGATTAATCCATTGTTTGCCGAACAAGAATGTTGACAAGGTTAAAGGATTAACCAAAGGAAGAATATGTGCATTTGCCGACCAAAATAGTCTGCAAATGACACTTTTGAAAATTTGTGCATTTGCCGACTAAAATTGTCTGCAAATGACACTTTCAAAATTTTGAATCTTGGAAACAAAGTCTTTTTGAATGAAATTGTGCATTTGCCGAACAAAGTGTCCTGCAAATGGCACTTTCAAAATTTTGAGTTCAAAGACTTAGAAAAATTTCTACCAATCATGCATTTGCCGACCAAAATGGTCTGCAAATTGCTATTTTAAAAAAAAATATCTTAACACACCAAATCATTAAGCACAAATGTTAATCAAAATAACCAAATTAATTGATTTGCATAACAATATGATATGAAAGATGATATTGAAAGTTGAACTCGATGACTTAGAAAATTTCAAACAATGTGCATTTGCCGAACAAAAGGTCTGCAAATGGCACTTTCAAAATTTTGAGTTCAAAGACTTAGAAAAATTTCATAAACATGCATTTGCCGACCAAAATGTGTCCTGCAAATGGCACTTTCAAAATTTTGAGTTCAAAGACTTAGAAAAATTTCTACCAATCATGCATTTGCCGACCAAAATGGTCTGCAAATGCTATTCAAGTCTTAGAAAAATTTTCAACTCAAAACCCATATGCCGACCAAAAAGGTCTGCAAATGACTTATTTGAACAAAAACTACAAGAAATTAAAAAGGAATAAAAATGATTTTGACAAAGTTTTTGAGAAAAGTGTGATTTGCCGACCAAAAATGTCGGCAAACACGAGGTTTGAGCCAGATCGCTGCGACCAGTGTATGAAGTGAATACTAGATGATGCCGACCAAAAAGGTCTGCAAATGAGCAATTCAGAATTCACTTCACTTTAAATGTATGATTAATCCATTGTTTGCCGAACAAGAATGTTGACAAGGTTAAAGGATTAACCAAAGGAAGAATATGTGCATTTGCCGACCAAAATAGTCTGCAAATGACACTTTTGAAAATTTGTGCATTTGCCGACTAAAATTGTCTGCAAATGACACTTTCAAAATTTTGAATCTTGGAAACAAAGTCTTTTTGAATGAAATTGTGCATTTGCCGAACAAAGTGTCCTGCAAATGGCACTTTCAAAATTTTGAGTTCAAAGACTTAGAAAAATTTCTACCAATCATGCATTTGCCGACCAAAATGGTCTGCAAATTGCTATTTTAAAAAAAAATATCTTAACACACCAAATCATTAAGCACAAATGTTAATCAAAATAACCAAATTAATTGATTTGCATAACAATATGATATGAAAGATGATCATTGATATTTAACTCGATGACTTAGAAAAACTTCAAATGAAATCTGCATTTGCCGACCAAAATGGTCTGCAAATGGCCTTTTCAATCCTTAGAAAAATTTTCAAGTCAAAAACATTCATTTTCCGAGCAAAAAGCTCTACAAATGACTTATTCAAGTCTTAGAACAATTTTCAACTCAAAACCTTCATTTGCCGACCAAAAAGGTCTGCAAATGGCTTTTTTCAAATGAAAATGCAGTTTAGAGAACAAAATGGTTTGGGCATGAAATATTGAAATACGCATTTGCCGACCAAAGTGGTCTGCAAATGGTACTTTTGATCCAAAAATTTGATAAGGAAAATTATGAACTTGTTAGAAACAAAAACTTGAAGATTTGAAGGTGGTCAAGAACAAAAAAAGTCGTGTTTGCCGACCAAAAAGGTCTGCAAACGGCCAAATTCATCAAATCTTCATCATACCCAGCCCATGATCATCAAAACCAACCCAGAAATCACAAATATCATCACTAATGATATCACAAGCAATAAACACATATATACCCTAATCATGCATCTAAAACAATCAAAACACATAACATTCATCAAATCAATCAAAAATTCACATGCAGTTCATATGGCATTTCATCAAACACTTGGCAAGTAAAATAAGATCAAGAAATTTACCTTTAAAATGATGATCTGAAAGAAATAAGTGATGATAATGAATCACAAGTAAGATCAAAGTAATACCCACTTGATTATTATTACAAATGATGATTAAAGATGATTGAGAAGATGATGAATATGGTGCGGTTGTTTTGAGAGAAAAAGTAGGTTATTTTGGTTTGAATTTGAATTGTGAAAGACTTGACCCGCCCATTTTTTTTAAAAACTCAAAGCTGGGTCATGGTGTGGGTATGACTCGCGTGTCACATGCAGATCAAAACATTTTGGGCTCAAATCATTTTGGGCTCTTTTTTTTTGGATTTTAAATTGGGCTAAAACAATTATATAAGACTAAAATAAAAAATAATAATAAAATAAAAATAACAAAATAAAAACAAAATATAAAAAAATCAAAATAAAAAATAAAAAAAAATAAAAAAAAAAATCTTTTTGTCTTTTTATATTTTCAAATTTTGTATTTGGTTTTTCAATTTTAACAAACATGCAATAAAACATAAAAAAATACGAACAAGATATAAAATCACACAAATATTTACAAGTATTTACAAGCTCCCCCTCAACATAAGCATACAAGCATCAAGGAAATTTACAAAATCATGCATTCTACCCTTTTTCTCCCCCTCAAACATTGCATGCAATATCAAGTAAAACACATCAATGTTTGAAAAAGAAAATGAACATAGAATACATGTCAAATGAGCATTCAAGTTTGTAAATCAAGCATACCCAACTTGGTTTTCAAAAAGTTAAACCTCTGTTCATCCAAAGGTTTCGTGAAAAGATCGGCAAGTTGGTAGTCAGTCGGGACAAAATAGAGTTCGATGTTACCTTTCTCGACATGATCCTTAAGAAAATGGTACCGAACATCTATATGCTTGGTCTTGGTGTGCTGAACCGGATTACAGGAGATAGCAATAGCACTCTTAGAATCACAGTAACTGGGAATACGATTGAACTGAAATCCATAATCAGTCAACTGAGTCTTCATCCAAAGAACTTGTGAACAACAACTAGCAGCAGCAACATATTCTGCTTCTGCAGTAGATGTGGACACACAATTTTGCTTCTTCGAGGACCAGCTAACCAATCTATCCCCTAAAAACTGTACACTTCCAGAAGTACTCTTTCGATCAAGCTTACAACCTGCATGGTCAGCATCCGAATATGCAATAACTGAAACCCGGTATCCCTTGGATACCAGAGACCAAGGTTCACAGTGCCTTTCAGGTATCGAAAAATCCGTTTGACGGCCTGGAAATGACTTTCCTTAGGATTGGCCTGGTACCAATTGTTAGAAATATAAATGTAGTAGTTGATTTGTGTACCTTATGTAATTTTGTACCTATATTATTGTTAGAAATATAAATTAGTGCTTAGTTGTATTTGAAAACATTGTATTTTGTGTAAATATTGTTAGGTTGAGGGGGAGCTTTTGTAATATATTTAGAGTATAAATACCCCTCAAACCTTTAATCTTTGAAACCTTTTTCCCACTTCTGATTATTAATCAAATCAGACTTTCCACACACATTACTTTCTCTCTCAAGAACACTCACTAAAACACACACTATCCACCATTGTTGAAATCTTAACTTCCGCACCCTAACACGAATTTATGAGTTATAACAAGTGGTATCAGAGAAAAACAACAATCTGTTGACGATCCAGAACAAATTTCATGCAGATTGATGCTAATTTTGTTCAAAATTGAATTCGTGTTCTTCACCATAACCGTTTTGAAACTGTTACTGGTTTTTCATCAATTCACAATCAATTTTCACTCAATTTTCCTGTTTTTGTTTACAAATACATTCTAAATCACCTCTAAAAACATCCTGTCAAGTTTCAGAATCCAATTCACAGAATTGATCAAAATCCAAATTTTTGGAAAGTTGATGAGATTTTGAATTTTCAATTTGAGTTGATTTAATCCATGGAATTGTTTCTAGGGTTGTGCGCGATCGTATTTTGAGTGTTTCTGGGTTTGAATCGAATTCTAACTCTCAAAATTGAGTGAAGTATAAGCAAATTAGTGAAATAATCGACTATTTTGTCTTTTTCTGGTGTTCTTACAGTTTTTCATTCAGACGATCTTCATGACTCTAAGACGATCTTCTTCAAGATCGTCCTAGTGTTTACTTTGTTTTGGTATTAAGACGATCTTCCCAAGATCGTCCTAATATTTTTGGTTCTGTGTGAACTGTGTGTTGTGGATTCCTTGGGTAACTAATCTCATTGAGATTGGTTTTGCTCAACAAATTCTGAAATCATAACCTCTTTCTGACCAAATTTCCAGAATTTTTTTCTATACTTAGAAAAAATTTTCACACAACCAATTTTAAGACGATCTTAAACCAAGACCGTCTTACCTTTTCTCAACCAATTTTAAGACGATCTTAAACCAAGACCGTCTTACCTTTTCTCAACCAATTTTAAGACGATCTTAAACCAAGACCGTCTTACCTTTTCTCAACCAATTTTAAGACGATCTTCATCCAAGACCGTCTTACATTTTCTTAACCAATACTTAAGACGATCTTCATTCAAGACCGTCTTACTTTTCTACATAATTTTTTAAGACGATCCTCTTTCAAGATCGTCCTACCAACTCTTAAGACGATCTTATATCAAGATCGTCCTAACCAAATCCTAAGACGATCTTCTTCAAGATCGTTTTAATTCCAAAATTTTTTTAATCAAAAATAATTACAAATTTTTTTTCATTTCAGGGACAACAATGAAGAATTCAGAGCTTGAGATCAGAAAGAAGTTCTTAGCCAAACAACAAAAAATGAAACCATGGCTATTCGGAGATATTGATGCTGATTCTGAAGATCTCACATGCTTAATGACATCTGTCACTTCAACAAACAATCATTCACAAACTACTTCACAAACAACAACAAGTGAGGTACAATCCATTTCCAAAGATGATTACTTGTATGTCCAAAAAACTGCTGATACTTTGACAAAGCAAAATCTCACTTTGAAAAACAATTTGAAAATGGCTAAACAAGAGTTTGATAAAATCAATGAAAATTTTTCAGAACTCTCAATAGCTCATGAAGCTCTCAAAGTGAACTATGATTCTTTAAAAGAAATGCATTTGTCAAGTAACAGTTCTCAAGTTGTTTCACCCAATGCTAAATTAACCAACAAATGTCAAGACCTTGAAAAGACTATCCATTCACTCAAGCAAACCATTGAGACTTTAAAGCTTGAGAAAACCAATGAATGGTTAAGAGCAAATGCAAGACAAGCTGATGTTGAGTTTCTCACAAATAAAATGAAAGATTTTAGACCCAACTGTGAAAAACATGAAAGACAGATTTCTGATCTAAACAGTACTTGTTTTCTCAAAGGAGTTGAAATTGAAACTCTTCAAAAACAAGTTGAGGATTTAAAAACAAACATTTTGTTCTATCAAGAAAAAATCTATAAAATTGAACAAAATCCTCTTCTGAATTTCACTGCTTATTACAATAAGTCAAAGATTGATAGATCAGAACTTCTCCTTGGGTTGGGTTATGAGAATCCAACACATTTAGAAAAAATCCAAAAAGAAGACCTTGGTCCACTTTACAATGAAAAATGTCTCAGACTTGGCATGATTCAAGAGTTTATTAGACCATCTGAGGATGACTTTGAGTCAGATGAGTTGCCA
>CM067169.1:59376994-59392285 GCA_034093135.1 Erigeron breviscapus
TACACAAAATACAATGGTTCTTACACTAAGCCCCCTTCCATATTAACAACATTTACAATATAGGTACAAAATACATTAAGGAAACAAATCAACTACTACAATATATATTTCTAACAATATCCAGGTACCAGGCCAATCCTAAGGAAAGTCATTTCCAGGCCGTCAAACGGATTTTTCGTTACCTGAAAGGCACTGTGAACCTTGGTCTCTGGTATCCAAGGGATACTGGGTTTCAGCTTATTGCATATTCGGATGCTGACCATGCAGGTTGTAAGCTTGATCGAAAGAGTACTTCTGGAAGTGTACAGTTTTTAGGGAATAGATTAGTTAGCTGGTCCTCGAAGAAGCAAAACTTTGTTTCCACATCTACAGCAGAGGCAGAATATGTTGCTGCTGCTAGTTGTTGTTCACAAGTTCTTTGGATGAAGACTCAGTTGACTGATTATGGATTTCAGTTCAACAGAATTCCAATTTATTGTGATTCCAAGAGTGCTATTGCTATCTCTTGCAACCCGGTCCAGCATACAAAGACCAAGCACATAGATGTTCGGTGGGGGGGGGGGGGGGGGGGGGGGGGCATATAGATGTCGGTACCATTTTCTTAAGGATCATGTCGAGAAAGGTAACATCGAACTCTATTTTGTCCCGACTGACTACCAACTTGCCGACTTTTCACGAAACCTTTGGATGAACAAAGGTTTAACTTTTTGAAAACCAAGTTGGGTATGCTTGATTTACAAACTTAAATGCTTATTTGACATGTATTCTATGTTCATTTTCTTTTTCAAACATTGATGTGTTTTACTTGTTATTGCATGCAATGTTTGAGGGGGAGAAAAAGGGTAGAATGCATGATTTTAGGGGGAGTTTGTAAATTTCTTATATTTTTATATGCTTATGTTGAGGGGGAGCTTGTAAATACTTGTAAATATTTGTGTGATTTTATTTCCTATTCTTATTATTTTTTTAATGTGTTAGATTGCATGTTTGTTAAAATTTGAAAATCGATACAAAATTTGAAAATAAAAAGACAAATGAAAAAAATAATATTTTCTTATTTTATTTTTATTTTTATTTTGATTTTTTTGATTTGTTTATTTTTTGTTTATTTTTATTTATTTGTTTTATTTGTTTATTTGTTTTGAGCCCAAATGAAAAAATTACAAAAACATATCCAAGCCCAAATGATTTGAGCCTCAAAATGTTTGATCTGTCATGTGCCCCCCCGCGAGTATACCCACACCATGACCCAGCTTTGAGTTTTAAAACCAAAACATGGGAGGGTAAATGTCATTTACTCGTATTCAAATTCAACATCTATCTTGTCTCTCAAAATTAACCGCCCATATTATATTCTAATAATCAATCATTTTTAGTCTCAATAAGCAATAATAATTCAGTGGGTATTTCGTTGATCTTGTTTGTGATACATTATCATCACTGTATTTCTTTCAGATCATCATTTTAAAGGTAAATTTCTTGATCTTAATTTTACTTGCCAAGTGTTTTATGGAATGCCTATATGAACTGCTATGATTTTTGATGTTGATGCAATGTTATGTGTTTTTGAGTTTTTAGAGAATGATTACGGGTTGTTATATGTTGTTTATCTGCTTATCAATTAGTGAATGATATTTGTGATTTCTGGGTTGGTTTTGATGATCATGGGCTGGGTATGATGAAGATTTGATGAATTTGGCCGTTTGCAGACCTTTTTGGTCGGCAAACACGACTTTTGTTCTTGACTACCTTCAAATCTTCAAGTTTGTGTTAATAACAAGTTCATAATTTTCCTTAACAAATTTTTGGATCAAAAGTACCATTTGCAGGACACTTTGGTCGGCAAGTGCGTATTTCAATATTTCATGCCCAAACCATTTTGTTCTCTAAACTGCATTTTCATTTGAAAAAAGCCATTTGCAGACCTTTTTGGTTGGTAAATGAAGGTTTTGAGTTAAAAATTGTTCTAAGACTTGAATAAGTCATTTGTAGAGCTTTTTGCTCGGAAAATGAATGTTTTTGACTTGAAAATTTTTCTAAGGATTGAAAAGGCCATTTGCAGACCATTTTGGTCGGCAAATGCAGATTTCATTTGAAGTTTTTCTAAGTCATAGAGTTAAATTATCAATGATCATCTTTCATATCATATTGTTATGCAAATCAATTAATTTGGTTATTTTGATTAACATTTGTGCTTAATGATTTGGTGTGTTAAGATATTTTTTTTTAAAATAGCAATTTGCAGACCATTTTGGTCGGCAAATGCATGATTGGTAGAAATTTTTCTAAGTCTTTGAACTCAAAATTTTGAAAGTGCCATTTGCAGAACACTTTGTTCGGCAAATGCATGATTTCATTTATAAAAGACTTTGTTTCCAAATGAAAATTTTGAAAGTGCCATTTGCAGACTTTTTTGGTCTGCAAATGCACAAATTGCTGGCAACCAGTCCTTTGCAGACTATTTTGGTCGGCAAATGCACATATTCTTCCTTTGGTTAATCCTTTAACCTTGTCAACATTCTTGTTCGGCAAACAATGGATTAATCATACATTTAAAGTGAAGTGAATTCTGAATTGCTCATTTGCAGACCTTTTTGGTCGGCATCATCTAGTATTCACTTCATACACTGGTCGCAGCGATCTGGCTCAAACCTCGTGTTTGCCGACATTTTTGGTCGGCAAATCACACTTTTCTCAAAAACTTTGTCAAAATCATTTTTATTCCTTTTTAATTTCTTGTAGTTTTTGTTCAAATAAGTCATTTGCAGACCTTTTTGGTCGGCATATGGGTGTTTCAGACTTGGAAATTTTTTTAACTATTTTTTTAAATTGTTCAAAATTTTTCTAAGTCTTTCATCTTTTGTGTATTGAATAAATGTGTATATGTATGTATGTCTTGTTTGATATAGTTTTTCCATAAGTGTTAGGGTAAGAAGCAAGGTATCGAACGCCTTTGTGTACTACCTTCGTTGTCTTATCTTTTAATACTTATGCAATTCTATATGTCGTCATGTTTCTTATATATATTAGAGTGAGAAGCAAGGTATCGAACGCCTTTGTGTACTACCTTTGTTGTCTCATTTTTAATATATGTGCGAAACATTGTCGGTTGTGCAAAATGTGTTGAATAAATTGAGTATGTCTTAATTGTGTCTTTGTCAAAATTTTTATATATTTTTCAGAGAAAGATAAATAATGGCTCTATTTGAAGAGGGTGCTTCCATGAAAATTAAAGCCAATCATGCTCTTTAATTCCTGTTTCAATCAAAATTCCCAATTATCACTGAAATCCTCAGTCGCCATCCGATCAATGTTGCTTTAACCGCTGGAGCAAGTGTGCCAGAAACATATGTATTTGATTTATGGGAGACAATTAAGTTTGTTAAAGCCAGTAAGAGAAGGCACACTGAAGAACATTTTACTTTCTCTCTTCGATCTTCTGAAGAATCATATGAGTGTATCATTTATCTAGAAGATTTCAGAAGAATTATTGGCTTTCCTGATGTACACTCAAGGCCAAATGCAACTGAGTTTGAAGAGTTGCCTTCTATTGAAGAGATGTTATCTGGTGTTCATGCTCTAGGTTATGATGGTGAACTTGTGACAATGAGAGATTTTAAGAGGCTGAATGTTGCATCCCTCTGGCATACTTTATATAATGTGATCAGTCACTGCTTGATGCCTTCTCAGAAGGGAAATGATGCTATGACAAAGCATTCCCTTGCTTTCTATTATGCCATTACTCATAATGTGCATTGTGATTATGCAAAGATAGCTTGGGAGAAGATGATACAGGTTTTTAAGGGAAAGATAAAGATAGAAAGTATATTCCCTACATCAGATTCTTTACTCTATTTGTACAACATGCTATGGAGATTAATGATGAGATTCCTGAGTTAGAAGATGCTTTCACTTGCCAGATTGCCATGTTTAAGTCAGATTTGAGAAGCACTGGAAGTGAGACAGTTCGTGCTTTCCCGATTCCACCATTTTTGTTAAGGTTGGTGCCTGATGATAATCCCCACTTAAGATCTTATAGAGAGTGGTTAGCCACAGTTACGGGATCTGCAAGCCGACAGATTCCTACCCAAACTGTGCATAGGTCGCCTGGTGAGGGTCCTAGGATGTCAAAAAGAAAAAGAGGGGTTAGTGATGAGGGGACATCAGGGCACAAAAGGAAATCAAGAAGGAAAACAAAGAAAGTTGTTGATGAAGAAGAAGAGAATGTTGCAGCAGTACATGATTCTACACCACCATCACCAACTACTACACCATTCACTCAATCTTCATCTAATATTCCTTCCACTCAACCGACACCAAATATTCCTTCAACACAATCTTCTCCAGCCGTACAAACAACTCCATCCACACCACTTCCATATGTTATATCTCCTGTTCCACCAACACTTTCACCACCAAAATGTACACTAGTCTTTCTCTCCACTTGCTTCTGTTCTACCAATGAACCGGTTCCATATATATCTTTTTTGTTTAATAATGAACCGGCTCCAATATCTGGTAGAAGAATAAAGATGAGAGGTAGAAAACTAAAGCATGTTGCTGCACCAACCGGTCTCTTAAAAGTCTCAAAGAAACATTTGAAAAAGAGAACCGAGTCTACCAGTCATGTACAAACACCAATTGAGCCGGGTACTGCTGAATTTGATGAAGTGTTTGGAAATATTAATGATTCGAATGTTGAGATTGATACTTCTGATATACAAGTTGAGATTGTTGAGAAAGTTTCTGATGGTGGATAGAGGATGTAACAACCCTATTTTTAACATTATATATGTTCTAGTTATGTTGTCTATGATCCCGCAAGCCATAGTTATACTTGAAGCTAGTAGATAATGCCCCTAAATTAGCAATCTAAAGCTATTGATCAGTTCTAAATTTAATTTATAAAATGCCATTGAACAAAATTTTGTTGTTAATCAATCAAATTATCTAAATAATAATGTAAGTCTCACAAGTTGAGATAACCATCAAAAATCCTTACGAAGGTCCAACAATTTAATCATTTAGCTAATTAAAGTAAATTTGGTCACGAAAATAAAATTTCTATTTCAAAATAGGTTTATAAGTTCATATGCGCATAAAAGCGTTTAAATCATAATAAGTATATATATATATATATATACATGTATGCCTAAAATAAATACAAGATTATAAATAATGGCCTATGTAATGAACTAAAAACACAAATATATACACATATACATACATATATACGGCACATACACATATGCTTTGGACATCACTAGTTAACTTATTATTACAAACAAATACATAATACACTTATTAAACAAACACACATCTAAATACCCTTATACACCTAAATACATATACACTTTATTACCAAAATAAAAAAAAGACTCTTCAATACCCCCCCCCCTTCCTTTTGGCCGTCCCCCATCAAACCCAACACACACACTCACCATTTCAAACCCTACACTCCACATTCACTCTTGAAACTCCCAACCCTTCACACACTTCACACTCTCTTTATTCTCTCTCAAAACTCTTCCTTCTCCCTCTTTCTCTTCTCCCCCATACGGCCAAAACAACAAGAAGAAAGACAAGAAAAATGCATCTAAACTAGTATTAATAATAAAGGATTAAGTTAGATTACTAAAGGGTTATATTAAGCAAGGGTTTAAGGATTGTTTTTGGGTTAGATTAAGGGTTGTTGGAGGCCTCAAGAGTCACGAAATTTCTGCCCATTTTCACCATCAAAACCAAGTTCAAGAGGGTATAATCTTCATCCTTTTTACTAGATCTAATCTTGTTCTTGTTTATATTCAAAGGTTTTATCAAAAACTCATACTTCTTTGTTAGAAATATAAATGTAGTAGTTGATTTGTATACTTTATATTGTTTTATACTTAGAATGTAAATGTCTAAGTATGGAAGGGGCTTAGTGTAAATTAGTCATATGTATATAAATCCCTTCCATTAAGCATTTTGTAACCTTTGACCTCATAATACAAGCTAATCTTTCCCTGACATCTCTCTACTCTCTCTCTACTTTCTCTCACTAGAAACCTCCATTAACACACACTAAAACACACACTAAAGCTCGAATTCTAGTCTTAACAATTGGTATCAGAGAACAATCAGAGTTGCTGAACGATCCACAAGCTTATTACAAGCTTAATTTGTGCTTAATTTCAGAATTTGAGCATTTTTCTGAAAGGTTCATTTGCAGAGCTCACTGTTTCAGTGATTCCTGCAAATTAAGTGTGTTTCTGGTCTAATTTTGTTCACCGATCGATTTCATATCAGTATATCTTCCTTCGCTATCAATTTCAGAGGCTAATTTCATCATTTGAAGTGTTTTTGATCGAGCTCTACAAATCGCATGTTCGTGAGGGTTTGAGTTCCAGTTGAAATTAGCATCTAATTTGTTTGAGGAGTTGTGCGCATTAATTTTCTGAACATTTTGATATAAAGTTTGAGTTCTAATTCGCAAAAATGAAGAAGATATCGAAGATTTACTATCTTCTCTGCAAATGAGGTGTTAGTTGAACGAAGAAGACAACAAATAACCGACTATTTTGTCGTGTTGTTGAGTTCTTACTTGTACTATTTGCAGAAGTCGTTGGCTAAGAGGTATTCTTATTTGTACTATTTGCAGAGCTCCTTGCTCGGCAAATACGTGTTTCAGAAATTTGGCTAAGTACTGGAACTTCACTTGTTCTATTTGCAGAGCATCTTGCTCGGCAAATAGTTGTTTTTGAGAATTGAGAATTCTTGATTTGAGACTGGTGCTACTTGCATTGTTTGCAGAAGTTTAGCTCGGCAAACAAGTGGTTTGGGTGGTGTGACTAAGTACAAGTTCTATTTGTACTATTTGCAGAGAATTAAGCTCGACATTTAGTTGTTTTTAAGAATTTGGTCACTTACACTATTTGCAGAGAATTAAGCTCGGCATTTAGTTGTTTTTAAGAATTTGGTCACTTACACTATTTGCAGAGAATTAAGCTCGACATTTAGTTGTTTTTAAGAATTTGGTCACTTACACTATTTGCAGAGAATTAAGCTCGACATTTAGTTGTTTTTAAGAATTTGGTCACTTACACTATTTGCAGAGAATTAAGCTCGACATTTAGTTGTTTTTAAGAATTTGGTCACTTACACTATTTGCAGAGAATTAAGCTCGACATTTAGTTGTTTTTAAGAATTTGGTCACTTACACTATTTGCAGAGAATTAAGCTCGGCATTTAGTTGTTTTTAAGAATTTGGTCACTTACACTATTTGCAGAGAATTAAGCTCGGCACTTAGTTGTTTTTAAGAATTTGGTCACTTACACCATTTGCAGAGGTTTAAGCTCTGCATTTAGTTGAAATTGAAAAATCTCAAATTTTGTTTAAGTCTTTTATTGCTTGCAATGGCTTCAAGAGAGGCTTTAGCACTTGGTTCTGAAAGAAGACCACCTGTCTTATTTAGAGGATCTTATCCTCAATGGAAGAAAAGATTTCTGAACTGGATAGACAGGCAAAGAATGGAAAACTGCTAAGGAAATCATACAAAGAAGGTCCTGAGGCTGATCAAAGTGCAATTGCATACCTATACCAAGCACTTCCTGATGACATTTACTGCAATGTTGATTCCTATGAAACAGGAAAAGACATTTGGGATGAAGTGGAGAAGCAGATGGAAGGATCAGATGTATCAAACACCATTAGGTTGTCAACTGTTTTGAATATGTATGAAACATTCAAACAACAAAAAGGTGAACCTTTGAATGAGGTGTACATCAGATTCTGCAATGTCATCAATGAGCTGAGAAAGAATGATGTGAAGAGAACCAATATGGAACTGAACATCAAATTCATCAAGAATCTGGAAGAGGAATGGCAAGTGTATGGAACCCAACTCAACCAACAATCAGATTTTGGAAAACTCACCATTCACACCTTATTTGAGAAGCTGCAACTGAATGTTGAGGATGTCAAGAGAATTCAGAAGCAAAAAGGGGAGAGTTCTCATTCCGATCCATTAGCCTTGGTAGCTGAGAAGAAGAATTCAAGAGTATCAAAACAAAGATTTGTTGAGTCTGAAACTGATTCTGATTTGAGTGATATGAGTGATTCTGATCTTGATGAAAGACAGAAAGAGATGTATAAGGAACTCGCTTATTTCACGAAGGCTTTAAAGAAGAAATTCTTCAAGAAAAAACCAACCAACAATCAGCTTAGGACTTCATCAGTCTCTTCGTATGCAAAGCATACAAATGCTCCTAAGTTTGATCCGAAGAATGAATTTGTTGGTGGTGAGAAGAAGTTTAACAATCAGAAGAGGTTTGAGAAAAAGGGTATGGATAAAAGGAATGAAGACAAGAAATGCTACAACTGTGGAATTCCTGGACATTTTGCTATAAACTGCACCAGACCTCGACAAATGAACTCCGAGTACTATAAATACAAACTGATGCTCGCAAGACAAGAAGAAAGTGGCATTGCTCTTCTCGCTGAAGATGACAAGTGGTTGCATCTATCTGATGAGGAGACAGATGAACTTGCAGCAAACGTGTGTTTCATGACAAAGATCAAGAGATCAACGGAGTTGGAGGAAGCTGATGAAAGTTCTTCAGAGGTCGAGGATGAGGTAATTAACATTACTCAATCTGATTTAGATTACTTAATGAATAAGAGTGCTCAATCGATGAAGTATGGGAAAGGGTTGAGTAAACAAATTTCTCAATTAACAAAGCTTTTGGAAGACAAAGAGATCGAATTTCAAAATTCTAAAGATAAATTTGAATCACTTCAAAAGGATTTTGACAATTTGAAAACTGAAAAAGCAGCAGTCATGTTTACTCCGACCTTTTTTAAAAGATGTTTTTATGTTGTTGAATGTTAGATCTATAAAAGTTGGTATTAAAAAAGTGTTGATTTGAATGCATGTATGCTAGATTTAAGAAAGTTGGATCTTTTGTTGGATTATGAGATGGATATGGACTTGTTATAAGTGAAAAATATGTTAATAATGATGTTAATATTCTGGAAAAATTAATGAAATAACAAAGAGACAAAGCTTGGACCAAAACATGTTAAAATAAGCTAGAAATCATAAACCGAAAACACGCAAAAATGCATTTTGAGCACACACATGCACCATAATCTTATGACCAAGGAAATATGATATACCTACTGGAAATAAGTTGAAATAAAAGTATAAAACTCAGATCTTTTGGTTCATGACAACAATAAGCTCAAAATCACCTTTTCGGGTCAAATAATCACTAACCGAAAGCACTAAATTGCACATATCACACCACCACCACTATCACGATTTTGGACACCAAAATATGATGAACTTTCTGGAAATAATGAAACAAGAATGAAAACCCCTTTTGAAGCACTTTAATTGCTTAAGAAATGAGGCTAAAATCACTATTTCGGTAAACGATTTTTAAGTTTAAAATCCTCAAAATAAGCAAGACACAAGAGAGGTTGAATTGATATGAATTTTTATTGATAAAAGTTTCCTAAAAGGCCTGGGATTTTTGACCAAAATGTTTAGTGATGATTTCTAAGAATTTCCATGAATTATTGAATTTAAATGGTAATTAAAAGACATAAAAATCAATAAATAAATTATGTAAATCAAGAATGGGGTTAAATCATCTTAACCATTGATAAAAATAACTAAAAACTACTGGAGAAAAATAGTTAAAAGGCAAGAGACATGTGTTACATAATTTAAAGATAAATAATTAAGTAAAAATAACTAATTAAATATTATTATTAAAATAAATGGAAAATACACAAATAAAAGTATAAATCATGAAATTATAAATTAAGGAGCATGTATATCAGAAGATAATTCAAATGAAATTATTCATAATTTATAAAGGCAATTATGACACTTAAAAGTATTTTTAAGGAATTATTTAGTAAATAAATCAATAAAATGAATAAATAAGTAATTAAATATTATTAAAATTAAATATATACTTACAAGTAACACCCCAAGCTAGGCTCGAAATGTACCGAAAAGCATGACACAAGATGGAATTATCGTAGAACGAGACTATATGAAAATAAGAGGATTCCGGGAACCCAACAATTAAGTTACAATGTCACAAAAGCATAAGGAGCATTTAACCATCAAAAGTTTACACAATAACAATTCAAAAGATGGCTCATGATCCTAAGCAAATCCCATCAACGGGTAATGAATCACGGATCCATGGTCAAGTCCAACATCTAGCAAACACATCAAGCTCTTGGGTTCTCTTGGTTACCTGAAAGTGCACTAAACAACGTCAACACTAGGTTGGTGAGTTCGTAGGAAAGAATGAACAAGAACACGTTTCAATGTCAACCAATACATAATTAGCATTAACATGATCTAATAATTGCACACTTGTACCCAATGTGCTCAAATGCACGTAATGTACTCCATTGCACCCAATTACACGTAATGTACTCATAGTACTCAATTGCACGTAAATGTACTCATTGTACCCAAATGCACGTAAATGTACTCATTGTACTCAATTGCACGTAAATGTACTCATTGTGCCCAATGCACGTAAATGTACTCATTGTACTCAATTGCACGTAAATGTACTCATCCATGACCATCAATGTCCACACATAACCAAACATCATATGTATATACTTCGTACGATACTACCTTTGAAAGGCCTTTGATGCTTATATATAGGGTCACCCGCAGCCTTCCCACCACATCTCCAACCTTTCAAGGCATTACCATCCTCCATATATACACAACTAACCTATAACAACTCAATATACAAATTTACAATAACCATACAACTAAACACATAAATTTCACATCAACAAAAACGTCACACAACATGTACGTCACAAAATATCATCATGCACGAAGTACACTTTTCAGCCCGACTCTTAAAAGAGTAGGGGAGGCTACGAAAACTCACCTTTGCCTTGATTTACCGAAGTTAAAGTGAGCTAGAACGTCAATTAATTGCCAAGCGATCACAACCTATCATAATGTACATGTACGTATCAATATATATACAACCATGTCCTCATTTAGCTTTTATGAACTTTAGAATTTAACCCGGGACTTGAACGCGTATTAGAACTGAGTACGATAACTTGGAAGACAAGGAAAGACCCATTTGGAAGTTCGATGTGTCCCAAGGAAAGTGAAATACGATTTAAAATCAAAACAGGAAAATGAACATTAGAGACAGCCGTAAGCTACGGCCCTTATGGGCGTAGGTTACGCTAGGAGGAAACTCAATGGGCGTAAGGTACGGTGAGATTGGGCGTAAGCTACGCTGGGCAAATTCAAGGGGCGTAACCTACGCCAGAGAGGGGCGTAGGCTACGGTGCTCCAGAAACATGCATTTTGGACGAGTTTTGGGCGTAAACAGTAAGGTTTTGGCGTAATGAAAATGGAGAGGGGCGTAGGTTACGCCAACAGGGGCGTAAGTTACGCCTGTTCTGGACCAGCAATGCACCAGCAGGTGTTCTTGGCACAAACACGACCCAAAACCCTAAAATCTCAACATTTAAGCCATGAAATCGACTTGCACAACTTCGAGACCCATTTTTGAACATAGTTAAACATAATTGAACATAACTAAACATGTTTCATCATCCAAAACCAACCTTTAACACATTTTCTTGTTAAAATTCGATCTTGACCCATTTGAACACAAAATCGACCCAAAGCCTTGTTTTTGACTTATAAATCGTTTTGAGGAGTTCCTTGACCCGTTTTTGAACATAACAAACTCATTTGGACATAACCCACTCAATAGTTCCATTCCAAAACATGGCTTTTGACCCAAATCGAATTTGACCTAATTTAGATAACTAGAAACCCTAATTTCGGATTTTGAAGCTATAAGGACCAAGAGTGCTTAGATTTAGGTGTAATACAAGTTAAATAACTAGAAATGATGAATTTGAGCTAGAAAACACTTACCAAAACTTCCACAAGCAATCAAATCCGAAATTAACCTAATTGAAGCTTTCCCTTGCACTTGAAACCTTGAGTTTTTGATATGGTGTAATAATGATGATATGGATGATGATTTTGTTATTATCCCACTTGAAATCACAATAAATGAACTAGAATTTTAGAGAGGGAGAGACTTAGAGTGTAGGGGCATTTAGTGAGAGAGAGGAAAAGATGAATGGATGGATGGAAGAAATGAGTGAAGGAAGGAGGATAGGGTTTGTTTACTTGGGTGGGTCA
The DNA here is from genome assembly GCA_034093135.1 of Erigeron breviscapus. NCBI lineage: Eukaryota > Viridiplantae > Streptophyta > Magnoliopsida > Asterales > Asteraceae > Erigeron > Erigeron breviscapus. The sequence goes on from CM067169.1 coordinate 59,389,207, forward strand.
TGGGTTTGGGTATAACCCATGGATAGGATCCATATCATTTTTACTAGTTTAAATTAGATGTTATTTAAGTAAAAGTCGATTTGCACTAACTAGTGGTCTCAACTTGCACATAAGTCTCTAATTGTACAATAAATTGACCCATATGAACACATTGCACTTAAATGAACCTTAAATTGCACTTGAACATATATTGATTAATCAAAAACTTAGGAAACGTACCCATAGTCAAAAGTCGAAATGCACGGTTGTTACATTATTCCCCCGTTAAGGGAATTTCGTCCCGAAATTCGATGGAACCCTAATCACTAAACAAATGTGGATATTTTGACTTCATGAAGTCTTCCCGCTCCCAAGTGAATTCGGCTCCACGTCTAGCATGCCAACGAACCTTGACTATCGTATAGCGCTTTTTCTTTAGCTTCTTGAATTCACGATCCACAATCTCTACCGGTTCTTCAACAAAGTTGAGCTTCTTGTCTACTTGTATCTCGTCCAAGGGCACGTGATGAGTAGGGTCCGCCAAGCACTTCCTTAAATTACAAATATGGAACACGTTGTGCACTCCACTAAGTTCTTGAGGTAGCTTTAGCCGGTAAGCCACCTTGCCCACACGTTCTATGATTTCAAAAGGTCCTATGTATCTTGGCGCAAGCTTGCCTCTCTTGATGAAACGAACAACACCCTTCCACGGGGAGACCTTCAAAAGTACATGATCACCAACATTGAACTCCAAGGGTCTACGCCTCACATCGGCGTATTTCTTTTGTCTTTCACGGGCCACTTGTAATCTCTCCTTAACTTTTGAAATCACTTTTGTTGTTTCAATTATTACTTCCGGCCCAATAAGTTGGCTCTCGCCTATTTCCGCCCAAGCGAGTGGAGAACGACACTTTCTACCATAAAGCGCTTCAAACGGTGCCATTTGGATAGTCGCATGGTAACTATGTTATATGAGAACTCCACTAGCGGTAGGTGATCTTCCCAACTTCCACCAAATTCAATAGCACAAGCCCTCAACATATCTTCAAGCGTTTGGATGGTCCTTTCGGTTTGCCCATCCGTTTGTGGATGGAACGCCGTACTCATGTCAATTTGAGTACCCATTGCACGTTGAAAAGCTTCCCAAAATTTTGATTTGAACCGGCTATCTCTATCGGAGATAATAGAAACCGGAACTCCATGTTTTGCCACCACTTCCTTAATGTACAAACGCGCTAGGGTGTTGAACTTATCGGTCTCACGAATGGCTAAAAAAGTGAGCCGACTTTGTCAATCGATCCACAATCACCCATATAGTATCACGGCCATTTCTTGTCTTCGGTAACTTCGTGACGAAGTCCATTGCAATCCTTTCCCACTTCCATGCCGGTATCACCGGTTGTACCAACAAACCGGGTGGCTTCTTATGATCGGCTTTCACTTGTAAGCAAGTAAGGCACTCGCTCACATATTTAGCCACATCACGCTTCATGCCCGGCCACCAATAGAAATCCTTTAAATCAAAGTACATCTTATCCGACCCCGGGTGGACCGAATAAGGCGACTTATGGGCTTCATTCATTAGGAAAGTTCTTAAATTGCCAAAGATTGGAATCCAAAGCTTCCCAACTAAATATAACCCGTTGTCTTCCTTCCGGTCAAAAAGTTGCTCCATACCATCTAGCCCTTCATTACCAAAATTTTCCGGTAAGGTAGCTTGCACTTGGGCTTCTATGATACGGTCCCGAATACTTTGTCCCACCGTGAGGCTCATGGCTCTTGATCTTCTCGGCTTGACCCTTTCCTTTCTACTTAAAGCATCGCTACGACATTGGCTTTGCCCGGATGATAGCGAATGTCACAATCATAATCGCTAAAAAGTTCAATCCACCTTCGTTGCCTCATATTCAACTCCTTTTGATTGAAAATGTGTTGGAGACTTTTATGATCGGTGTAGATTACCCATTTGGTGCCATAAAGGTAATGTCTCCAACACTTCAAGGCGAAACAACCGCTCCCAATTCTAAATCGTGAGTAGGGTAATTCTTCTCATGCACCTTAAGTTGTCGGAGGCATAAGCAATGACCTTGCCCCGTTGCATAAGTACACACCCCAATCCTTGACCCAAAGCATCACAATAGACCACAAAATCTTCAATCCCATCCGGAAGGCTCAAGATAGGAGCATCACATAACATGTCCTTGAGAGTTTGAAAGGCAATTTCTTGCTTCTCTCGCCCCACTCAAACCTCCTTTCCTTTTGAGTCAAGAGAGTGAGTGGTTGTGCTATCTTGGAGAAACCTTCAATGAATCTTCGGTAATAACCCGCCAATCCGAGAAATTGGCGAATCTCGGATGGTGTTTCGGGTCGCCTCCAATTCTTAACCGCTTCAATCTTGCTAGGATCCACATGAATTCCATCTTTGCTAATCACGTGACCAAGGAAATGAACTTCTTCCAACCAAAATTCGCACTTTGAAAATTTTGCATACAACTTCTCCTTTCTAAGCAACCCTAGCATCTCACGCAAATGCTCGGCATGATCTTCCTTTGTTTTCGAATAGACAAGTATGTCATCAATGAAGACAATGACCGACTTGTCCAAATAGGGTCGACACACCCGGTTCATCAAATCCATGAACACCGCCGGTGCATTAGTCAACCCAAACGGCATAACGGTGAACTCGTAGTGACCATACCTTGTACGAAACGCCGTCTTTGGTATGTCATCTTCATGAACTCTAAGTTGGTGATAGCCCGAACGGAGGTCGATTTTTGAGAAATACTTGGCACCTTGCAAGCGATCAAAAAGCTCATCGATTCTAGGAAGTGGATACCGGTTCTTCACCGTGAGCTTGTTCAATTCTCGGTAATCAATGCACATCCTAAAGGACCCATCTTTCTTCTTCACAAATAAGATCGGGGCTCCCCAAGGCGATTGACTAGGACGAATGAACCCTTTTTCTTGAAGTTCTTTAAGTTGGGATTCTAGCTCTTGCATTTCCGTCAAGGCAAGTCTATATGGAGCTTTGGCCACGGGTGCGGCCCCGGGAATCAAATTGATGCGAAAATCAAGTTCACGAGACGGGGGTAGAGACCCG
>CM067169.1:59393285-59442703 GCA_034093135.1 Erigeron breviscapus
ATTGTTTCCTCGGTTTGCTTGGTTCCCGCGATTCCCAACATTCCTAAAGTTACCACGGTTACCATTTCCATTCCCACGGTTGCCTTGCGCTCTTCTCAACCTAGGACAAGCATTTCTCCAATGATCTGTACTTCCACATTCGTGACATCCTCCTCGTTGTCCTTCATTCCTTGGCCCGCTTCGGCAGTGAGTAGCAAGGTGACCCATACGGTTGCATGTTGTGCAACGCTTGCATTCACCCAAGTGACTATAACCACATCGGTTGCACCTTGGGGGCATGCCACGATATGGATTGGGGTTAGCATCCACAACCCCATAGTTTCTCACAATCTTTTGCCTCTTATCCGGCCCATTCCCTTTTCGATCACCAAACCGATTTCCTCCACCTTGTCTCGAACTTGATTCACCTCTCGTGTACTTCCCACGCCTAACCAAATCGTTTACTAGCCTGGTTGCCAAGCTTATAGCCTGCTCAAGAGTGGTAGGACTTGCTGCAGTGACCATCAACCTAAATTCAGGTGCTAATCCATAGATAAACCTCTCGACCTTCTTAGCCACAGGGGTTACCATCTCTGGCACCAACACGCTCAACTCGTGAAAGCGGATCACATAGGCCTCCAATTCCAGTCCTCTCATGGCGTGGTTCCAGAATTCCATCTCCAGTTTTTGTACCTCTTCTCGTGGACAATACTCACGCTTCAACTCATCATTAAACTGCTCCCAAGTCAAAGCATTGACTGCTGCAGGACCTCTAGTAGTCGCTTGGAGATTCCACCAAGTAAGAGCTCTTCCCTGAAGCTTACTAGCAGTAAACTTAACACGGTCAGCCGGCGCACAGGCAATGATGTTCAAGTTGGCTTCCATGCTTTGGAACCAAGTAAGCAATGCAACAGGACCTTCTGTCCCATGAAACTCCTTGGGATTGCAAGACGTGAAAGCCTTGTAGGCATTCCTGTCAATAGCATTCTCTCCTCCATCTTGTCTTCTAGCCGTGTTGAGTGTAGCGGTTACATTCTCCGCTATTTGGGTGGCAATGTTTGGCATGGCGGCATTGATCTGTTGGGAGATAAGCTCGGCAAACTCGGCTCTTCGCTGGGCCTCTTCACTTGTTTCTCCGCCGGTCCTTCGTGGTGCCATGTTTCTACAAAGGATAATATAGTTTAGTTATTCGTGTATTGAATTATATGACATAAGCTCGACTCACGACTTCTTGATCTCACACGAGTACATCTAAAGTTATTTAGTGCAGAGAGGGTTCGTTTGCACACATATGTATATGTATCCCGATTCATATTCCTTTTTATAATCACGACGCACTTGTCATTATGAGTAAATAAATGGTTAGGTAAATTCTAAAATTTATCAACCATGCTTTCTAGGTTAGCCAGGAGGATTACAGAATCTGAGTACGAAATTGGAGCACGTAAAAGTGGCTTAAGATGGACGATCTGGGAAAAACTCATAAAATATGAAACGTAGCCCTATGAGTTAAGTTTCACCTCCAATTGGAATCAGGTCAAAAGACGAATAGAACTCCAGATATGGCCGTTCTACTAAAAGTGGTCAGAACTGATTTCCTGCTGTAACTATAACTTTTATAATAGAGATAACTTTATCACAACAAGGATAGAACATCATGTAACCATAGGAAGGCATCAAGCTTACATACATATCATTCAATATGAGTTCACAAAATTGCTACATGCCAAATACTATGTGATCATCGTCACACAAAAGCTAGAAAGTTCAAGAAAGTGAAACAAAGTACAAACGTTCATACATCGAATAAGTTCATAATAAAGTAGCTCTTAGGTTTACTTCCTAAGCATGAGAGCTATTACGAGAGTGCAAAAGCCGTAAGCACACATCCCATAATGAATATCACCTCATTAACTCGTCGGACTTCTGATATCGCCAAGCTCGCATAGTCTCCCGTTCGATCCATAACTCCTAAGGCCCTTTCCATCATCACCTCTTGAGTCCTTACCCTTACTCTAGCATCCCTTAATCCGTTAGCTATTCCCCACACTCTCTCCCTTTCTTCACGAGTCATACCAATAGGAGGTGGAGGGGGTACTCCATAGACTGGGCGGTGTGGCTCCTCTCCTTGACGCCTATGTCCAAGATGGTACCAGGGATGATCACGAGGAAGACGCGGCTGAAGTAGGGGTCTTGGGCTGGAAATCGCCCATCACTCAGGTTCATGGGTGCATCTTGCCTCGGCGGAGTAGGTGCTCTAGGGGCAGGTGGTGATGGTGGTGGCGAGGGTGAGCGGCGTTCAGGTTGGCTAGGGGCAACACTTCTAGCATTATCGTCTTCCGATGGGTCTTCCATTGGATCGGTCTCTTCTTCCTCTTCTTCTTGGAGTGGTTGGGGAGGTTGCTCTTGCTCTAGGCGTCTCCTTTCTTCCTCTTCCAAGTAGTCCACGAATCCATACAAGTTCCTTGGTCTAGGGGCTGATCCGGAAGCTCCACTTGCTTGTGACATGATGTTCCTACACAAGTTTCACAAAGGCGTGAGATGACGACTTGACTCGACGCTTAGACGACCATGGACGACCGACTTGACCTTTGACGACCCATATGGCAACTTACGGACAGCAAGACGACTCGACGGACCATGAGACGACCTTAACCATTTGACAAGCAACCAACCAACTCGACCAACGACTCACAAGCTTAACAACCAAACAACGACATGACCATTCACAACCGACGACCAACTCGACTCGCACGACCGACATAACCGTTTATAATTAAAGTAATGACTAGAATTCAACTTGTGCATAGCTCTCATGTATTATATCTAAATGGACAAAGTAATGCTAGCCAAGTGGGGTATCAACTAAGGGTTCTAATAGGTAATGCAAACATTGGATTTGGTTATGTATCTTTTGCACCAAGAATCGTTTTTAAAGCTTATTTTCAAAAGACTCATTTTGAATATCCCTTAGACAATCATTTCGATCATTCCATATTAAATTTTTAGTTAGGCATAGTTGATCAGGCTATGCATAAGTAAAACAAGAATACTTTATGATCGACTCAACTGTTTAAGAAATATTCGACTCGTTTTGAAAATACGTAGGTTATAGCAAAAATTCTCTATAACCTTGAGCTTTGATACCATTTTTTTCTGTAACACCCCGACTATAGCGGAAACACGAGATGCCACAGAACGACATGGTACAAAAGATTTAAGTATAAAACATCAACATAAAGTTTCAAATGCCATCCAAATTCAAAAGGTTACAAGTTCAAGTGGACGTTTAATAAACATTACATAATCAAAAGATCGAATGTTTGCGTTACTAGTCCAACATGCAACAAATAAACACATCATCCATGAAGCGGTCCAAAAAGCTAACTTACTGCCCTAGACCTGAAAAGCATGAAGAAAAAGTGTCAACTACGAGAGTTGAGTGAGTTCATAGGATTATGCTAACAACACACATGTATTTAATCCAATTCAAGAAAGAATATGTCATAAAATTTCCAAGAATTCCATCATACTGTCCATACCCAAACCGTATGTTCAATCAATAATTGTCATCCATAATATAATATCAATACCCCTGGGTCAATGGTAAGACTACCATGACATAATTTGATGAGATTGTTCTTGAGCCACTACTAAGACCGGTTATGTCCCAATAATCAGATATAATGTCCCAAATGATAAGATAATGATAAGCACATGCTGTCAATCACGTGCATAAAGATAACCAAGGGTCGTACCATGGAGACGCCCATAAATATATATAGTAGTTAGAGCACCGCGAGGCCAGACTGGCGATGAAGGTGACCACAAAGGCAGACCAAACATCCCACCGTTACCTATAATAGTGGATGAGGGGACAAGTCCTAGTTGCACAACCCTCTAACTACAGGCCTCAAATGAGTTAATAGTAGTGTACAGGGGACCACCGTTTGACAGTACTCAAGCCTCATCATATAACATATAACACGTTGAACATACAATATAATTCCCATATCATTATCATTATTTCAAAGAATCATTTCATAAGAGAAAGTCATTTTAATTAATCATGCTTTTCACCCGCAAGTAAAACATATAAAAGAGTTTGAAAGGGGGCTATGACTCACTTGATTAGAGAGTGAATAGGGTCTGATCAAACGTGATTCCTTCGCTTAGATTTGTTGCGCCTCAAGCAAGCCTAAACCATAACGTATATATTCACGGCGTAAGTTCGTGTGACATGAACTAGTGAGCTAGATCATGAGATGTATACTAGTAGACTTGCCCATCTTTGGTTGTTATTAGATTATGGAATTTAAGTGCATTATGATGTTCTCATTGTTTGGGTATAAGAGATTTGGTGGTAAGAGTCGTTTTCTCATTATACGTTTTTGTACGTTTATTGGAATTTCGGTAGTTTGGCTTTGATTTATATGATTTCCATTGCACACTTTGCTTAGTAATAATATTTGACATTAGTGGTCTTATAATATTAATATTTTATGTATATTTTCTGATTTGTAATTATATATTTAATTTAATATTATTTAATTAATTATTTATTCATTTTATTGATTTATTAATTAAATAATTCCTTAAAAAATACTTTTAAGTGTCATAATTGCCTTTGTAAATTATGGATAATTTCATTTGAATTATCTTCTGATATATATGCTCCTTAATTTATAATTTCATGATTATACTTTTATTTGTGTATTTTCCATTTATTTTATAATTAATTATTTTTACTTAATTATTTATCTTTAAATTATGTAACACATGTCTCTTGCCTTTTAACTATTTTTCTCCAGTAGGTTTTAGTTATTTTTATCAATGGTTAAGATGATTTAACTTCATTCTTGATTTACATAATTTATTTATTGATTTTTATGTCTTTTAATTACCATTTAAATTCAATAATTCATGGGAATTCTTAGAAATCATCACTAAACATTTTGGTCAAAAATCTCAGGCCTTTTAGGCAACTTTTATCCATACAAAATCATATCAATTCAACCTCTCTTGTGTCTTGCTTAAATTGAGGGTTTTATGATTAAAAATCGTTTACCGAAATAGTGATTTTAGCCTCATTTATTAAGCAATTAAAGTGCTTCAAAATGGATTTTCATTCTTGTTTCATTATTTCCAGAAAGTTCATCATATTTTGGTGTCCAAAATTGTGATAGTGGTGGTGGTGTGATATGTGCGATTTGGTGCTTTCGGTTAGTGATTATTTGACCCGAAAAGGTGATTTTTGAGCTTATGGTTGTCATGAACCAATAGATCTGAGTTTTATACTTTTATTTCAACTTATTTCTAGTAGGTTTATCATATTTTCTTGTTCATAAGATTATGGTGCATGTGTGTGCTCAAAATGCATTTTTGCGTGTTTTCGGTTTGTGATTTCTAGCTTATTTTAACATGTTTTGATTCAAGCTTTATATCCTTGATATTTTATCAATTTTTCCAGAATATTAACACTAATATTAACATATTTTTCACTTATAACAAGTCCATATCCATCTCATAATCCAACAAAAGATCCAACTTTCTTAAATCTAGCATATGCATTCAAATCAACACTTACTATCAACTTTTATAGATCTAACTTTCAACAATATAAAAATCTTTTATATGAAAAATCTCAGAATATACTCTTCAAAAATATACAAAAACATATAGATCTATCAACAAGAAAGTCACTTTAAAAGCTACAAATCTATAACCACACTTTTGGGTCTTAAACTTGTTGAATCCTTGGATCTTTCTTATTAGATTCGACATGCATGAGCATGGAAAGAAAGATCTATCAACTTTGCCCTCATTAAGTGTATATTACAAAGAAAACAAGAAGAAAGTATGAGTTTTTGATAAAACCTTTGAATATAAACAAAAACGAGATTAGATCTAGTAAAAAGGATGAAGATTATACCATCTTGAACTTGGTTTTGGATGATGAAAGAGGGCAGATTTTCGTGGCCTTCAAACCCTTATAATACCTCAATCTAAGCCTAGAACAACCCTTAAACCTTGCTTGGATTAACCCTTTATTAATATAACTTAAAACCCTTATTATTAGTAAGTGTTAATTTGATTTTTGATGGTGTTTTCCTTGTTCTTGATGTTGGCCGAAAATGAGAGGGAGAAAAGAAAAGATGGAGAGTTTTTGAGAGAAAAGAGGTTGTGTGTGAGAAAGGAGTGAAGAGTGTGAGTTCCAAGACTTGAAATGAAGTGTATGTATTTTGAATTTGGGTGTGTGTGGTGTGAAGGGGGGGGGGGGCCTCATAGGGCATGGGGGTTTGTATCTTTTTTTTTTTTTATAAAATGTTGTATAATGTATATATGTTGGTTAGATGTAAGTGTATATATATTTTGTAAGGTTAAATGTGTTAGTTTGTAGTATAAGTTGTGTTTGTTCCATATGTGCATATGTATATATGTCATGTATATATGTTTGTATGTATACATTTTTGTGTTTCTAATTTGTTACATGTGCCTTTGATTATAAACTTGTATTTATTTTAAGCATATATGTATGTATATATATACTTATTATGATTTAAACGTTTTTATGCGCATAAGAACTTATAACATGTTTTGAATTAGAAATTTTATTTTCGTGACCAAATTTACTTAAATTAGCTAAATGATCAAATTGTTGGACCTTCGTAAGGATTTTTGATGGTTATCTCAACTTGTGAGACTTACGTTATTATTTAGATAATTTGATTGATCATCAATAAAATCTTGTTCAATGGTACTTTATAACTCACATTTAGAATTGAACAATAGCTTTAGATTGCAAATTTTAGGGCATTATCTACTAGCTTCTAGTATAACTATGGCTTGCGAGATCAACGGCAACATAACTAGCTCATATATAATATTCAAAAAGTAGGGTTGTTACACGTGGCCATCTTTATCTACCTTGTTTCTGAAGACCCATCTTGTTCCAATTGGTTCTTTCTTTCCATCTGGGAAAGGAACCAGATACCAGACCTTGTTCCTTTCAAACTGGTGAAGCTCTTCTTGCATAGCAGTCACCCAGCTTGGATCTTCCATAGCCTCGTCAATCTTCTTTGGTTCCATCAAAGATAGAAAACTAACGTATAAGCATTGATTACTGGAGGCTCTTATGGTCTGAACTCCTCTACTGGAGTAACCTATGATCTGATCAATAGGATGAGCTTTTGTCCATCTGGAGTACTGACCAGGATTGTTACTGACAACAATATCAGTGCAAGAATTCAGTTGAGTCTCCTCTGGAGTTGCTTCTGGAGGAGGATCTTGCCAGACTACTTCAGTATCTTCATCTGAGTCATTTAAATCACGATTTGCATCATGAAATTCTTCATTTGAAGGCATTTCTTGAAGTACTGGTTCAGGTTGGAATTCTTCATAAGAAGACATTTCTGGTATATTCTCAACTGACACTGATACTGGGGGAGTAGTACGAATCTGATCCAATATTAATTTCAGAGGGTAGTTTGAAAATAATAGATGGATAGAATGGAGTACTACTGGAGAGTTTCTTTTTCTGAACAGGTTCCAGATCAGGATGACTGGAAACTGTGTCTTTTGAATCTTCTTTAATGTCGTTTATAGGATCAGATTCACAAAAGACAATTGGAGTTACTGGGGGAGTGTCAAGGGCTGGCTTCTTGTTGATTGCAGCATTTGATTCATCAAATGTGACATGAATTGACTCATGGACCTTCTCCAGTCTCTTGTTGTAGACTATGAAGGCCTTGCGAATGGCTGAATAGCCTAAGAAATACCCTTCATCAGCTTTTGGCATCAAATTTGCCTAGCTGACTGGAGTCGTTCAGGATGTAAACTGGACATCCAAAAACGTGAAAATAACCAATATTTGGTTTTCTATTTCTTAAGACTTCATAGGCTGTCTTTTTGTGTCGCTTCACACACACTGACCGGTTCTGGGTGTGGCAAGCAGTAGCAATTGCTTCAGCCCAGAAACTGGTAGACAGACCAGATTCAGCAAGCATAATCCTGGCAGCTTCTATCAGCGTTCGATTCTTCCTTTCCACCACTACATTCTGTTCTGGAGAGCGGGCTGATGAGAAATTCTGGGAGATGCCAGGGTCAGTACAGAATGACTCCAGAGTTGCATTCTGGAATTCTGTTCCATTGTCACTTCTTAACTGACACACCTTTCGACTGTACTTGAGCTCAATTTGCTTGATAAGACTGATGATTTCAGCAGCAGCTTCACTTTTAGACCTCAGAAAGATCACACAACAATATCTGGAGAATTCATCTACGATCACCAGGGTGTATCTTTTACCAGCACGAGTCTGAACATTCACTGGACCAAAGAGGTCCATATGAAGCATATGAAGAGGTTCAGAGATGCTGAAATTCTGTCTGGTCTTGAAACTGGTACGTTTCTGCTTACCCATCTCACATCCTGGACATGGCTTTTCCTTTTTGAAGGAAACTGAAGGTATCCCATCTGCAAGTTGTTTTCTGGACAACTTATTAATATTCTTGAAATTAAATGGGATAACCTTTTGTGCCATAACCAGTTTGTGTCTTCATCAGCTTGAGTATAGAAACACTGCTCTGAAGGAGAGCTTTCCATATCCATCACGTAAACATTCCCTTTTCTGGGAGCAATCAACACTACCTTCCAGTCCTTGTTGAATACGATACCCTGAGCAATATTGAATAGAACTTTATAGCCATCATCACACAGTTGGCTTACACTGATCAGGTTATATTTCAAACCATTCACAAATGCAACACGTCTGAACTTGACTTGTCCATTGTTCAGAACACGTATCCCTCAGTCTTTCCACAACCATCATTTCCAAAAGTGATGAAGGGTCCATCAGAAATGGTGAACTCCTCCAGCAGGGTCTTACATCCGGTCATCGTCCTGCCAGCTGCACTGTCAAGATACCAGATATATTCTTTCGATCGCCCTACACATACCCAGATATTTATCAGTTAGATTTGGGAACCCATCGACTGATGGGTTCACTGGACCCTCCCTTATAGGTCCCTGGGGTAATCTGGTTTAGTTCACTTTCTTCAACAGTGGTCTTAGTTGAAAAGACCACTGGGTTGATAGTTTTGAAACCTTTTTCTTTTTCTCAACTGGAGAAATAGATTTAACTTTCTTGGCAAAAGGTTTTGTATTTTGTCTAGGGCCAGATGAAGTACCCTCAATAAAGTTTAATCTTGCATTAAAACTTTGAGATTGACGAGTCAGAATATGAATCTGGCTCTCTAACCTGGACAAAATATTTTCTTCAGATGACACCTTAGCCTTTCCAGTCCTAGGCTTAGGTAGGGGATTGGTCTGAGGCAAAGGTTTATTCCGATAAACCTCTTTAACTGGAGCAGTCATCTGGAATGCTCCAGTCTTAACCTCTGAGGATTGAACTGGGAAAATATTGGCCTTGGGAGTTACAGGCTCATCATAAACAGTGGTGGGCCTGAACCCCTCTGGTAATCGATCGATTACTGGTATTAATGAGGCTACATGAGTATTTCCATCTAAATATGCACGTTTTTGAGCAGGAAATTGATTTACTCCAGCATCATATGGCTTTTTGGTTTCTAGCCATGATTTAATCACCAGTTTTTCTTTCTCTAAAATGATTTCAAGATCTTGTTTTTCTTGAATCAATTGTTCAGTTACCAGAACCTGGGCTTGAAATGCCAGTTCAATGTCTTGAAGTTCTTTTAATTTTGATTTTAAAGTAGTTATTTCAGAAGAATCTGTTTCTAGACCATTTACACAATCAGATCTAACAGTTTCTACAAATATCAAATCAGAATTAAGAGCTTCAGCAATGTCCAGTTTTAATTCTTGGTCAGTTGCAGTATCATAATCACTAACCTTTTTGATAACAATGTCCACCCATCGTCCAGATGTGACATCTTCCTTCACCAGGAGCTCTTCGTCTTGAAGTTCTTTTAATTTTGATTTTAAAGTAGTTATTTCAGAAGAATCTGTTTCTAGACCATTTACACAATCAGATCTAACAGTTTCTACAAATATCAAATCAGAATTAAGAGCTTCAGCAATGTCCAGTTTTAATTCTTGGTCAGTTGCAACATCATAATCACTAACCTTTTTGATAACAAGGTCCACCCATCGTCCAGATGTGACATCTTCCTTCACCAGGAGCTCTTCGTCTGCCAGAGCCATGTAACAGCAATCTCTTTCTTCTTCTTCATCAGCAGATGATTCATCAGAAGGAACCCACTTCTCTTCAGTTGTTGCAATCATGCACTTATTATTGTTTTTAATTTGTTGTGCCATGAGAGCAATCTGGGCCTTAAGCTTTTTATATTTCAGTTTATAGCTATCATCAGTTTATGTTAAACGTTTTAGCAATCATTGCAATAAGGTCATCATCTTCAGTTTCATCACAACAGTCTGGAGAGATTTGACTGGACTCTTCAGAATCCATAAGTTCAGACACCATCTTCTTCATAGAAAATACATTCTCAGAAGATATCAGTGCTGTACTTTGTGGTTCAGTATGACTAACCACATTAGGACTACTGGAGGCATGGTTATAAGCATCTTGTTCGGCCACCACTCTCTAAGCTTGATTTTCTCAGTGTACCTGAAAGCTCCATAAAGAGTTGAGAGAGTGTGTGTGTGCAGAGTTTTTCCTTGTCGTAAGACCAGGATCATGTGAGGCCATTTGGTGGGTAGAATATCACAAAATTTCTCCAGAAGTATATCCTTGTCCTTCTCAACCCCAAGACCTCTCAATTGGTTTATGATACTCATAAATCTGGTGTAAGTACCAGTGAGAGACTCGTTAGGCTGAGCAAAAAATGACTCATACTCTTGTTTAAGGAGACCTTTCTGGTGACAATGGTGTCATCTCCTCCTTCATGCTGGTTTAGAAAGTTCATCCCACATGGTTTTAGCACTAGGAAAAAGAACTAGTGTGGGAATTAGGGTTTCTGGAACGGACCCGAGGATCATGTTTTTGAGAAGGGTGTCTAGATTCACCAATCTCCTCTCCTCTTCAGACCAATGTTCCTCCCTCTTTCCCTTCCTCTTCTAGATCCAGAAGGATCAAGAAGGGATTGAGAGGTGATGTAGGGACATAAGGACCTTCATTTAAGATTTTCATCATGTTCCTCTCAATACCAGTGATATGCAAAACCATCATAGCCTTCCACGTACCAAACTCATCACTGTTCCCACTGAATTTAGGAACAGGATTGTTTGAATAGTGCACATGCACGTGTGGAGAAGCAGGAGTAGGAGGAGGAGGTGGTGGATTAGTGTTATTAACAATAGGTGGTTCATTTTGATCATTAATATTTACATTAGGATCGGGACCAAGATTAAAACTTCCTTGTGTATTTTCTTGGTTAGCCATCAAAGAAACAGATCTAGGCAATGTTTAGCCTTCTACTCTGATACCAAATGTGAGTCCCTGAAATACGATGGTTAACCTAGAAGTGTAAAATACAACAAGTCTAATAATCACTAGAATGGACTAGTATTACTTGTAAATAAATGCAAGACCACTTTATTTGTTTATTGCTTTAAGTCTTGTATTACTTTGTTTATATATTCTTGCATTTTATTTACAAGTAATACTAGTCCATTCTAGTGCTTATTAGACTTGTTGTATTATACACTTTCCTGGTTAACTATCGAACTTAAGGGACTCACATTTGGTATCAGAGCAGAAGGCTAAACATTGCCTAGATCTGTTTCTTGATGGCTAACCAAGAAAATACACAAGGTTTTAGTCTTGGTCCCGATCCTAATGCAAATATTAATGATCAAAATAAACCACCTATTGTTAATAACACTAATCCACCTCCTCCTCCTACTCCTGCTTCTCCACACGTGCATGTGCACTACTCAAATAATCATGTTCCTAAATTCAGTGGGAACAGTGATGAATTTGGTACGTGGAAGGCTAGGATGGTTTTGCATGTCACTGGTATTGAGAGGAACATGATGAAAATTTTAAATGAAGGTCCTTATGTATCAACATCACCTCTCAATCCCCTTCTTGATCCTTCTGGATCTAGAAGAGGAAGGGAAAAAGAGGGAGGAACATTGGTCTGAAGAGGAGAGGAGATTGGTGAATCTAGACACCCTTCTCAAAACATGATCCTCGGGGCCGTTCCAGAAACCCTAATTCCCACACTAGTTCTTTTTCCTAGTGCTAAAACCATGTGGGATGAACTTTTAAACCAACATGAAGGAGAAGATGACACCATTGTCACCAGAAAGGTCTCCTTAAACAAGAGGTATGAGTCATTTTTTGCTCAACCTAACGAGTCTCTCACTGGTACTTACACCAGATTTATGAGTATCATAAACCAATTGAGAGGTTTTGGGGTTGAGAAGGACAAGGATATACTTCTGGAGAAATTTTGTGATATTCTACCCACCAAATGGTCTCACATGATCCTGGTGTTACGACAAGGTAAAACTCTGCACACACACACTCTCTCAACTCTATATGGAGCTTTCAGGTACACTGAAGAAAATCAAGCTCAGAGAGTGGTGGCAGAACAAGATGCTTTTAACCATGCCTCCAGTAGTCCTAATGTGGTTAGTCATACTGAACCACAAGGTACAACACTGATATCTTCTGAGAATGTATTTTCTATGAAGAAGATGGTGTCTGAACTCATGGATTCTGGAGAGTCCAGTCATATCTCTCCAGACTGTTGTGATGAAACTGAAGATGATGACCTTATTGCAATGATTGCTAAAACGTTTAACCGTTTCAAAGCAAGAGCAAATAGGCCATCTGGACAATATTGCATCCAGTTCTTCCACTGATAAGACCAATTTGACATGCTTTAAGTGTGGCAAAAAGGGTCATTTCATGAGAACAGGTCCAGCCAGTTTGTATCCAAGCTGGTCCATTCTCTTCAAATAATAAGCCTGATGATAGCTATAAACTGAAATATAAAAAGCTTAAGGCCCAGATTGCTCTCATGGCACAACAAATTGAAAAACAATAATAAGTGCATGATTGCAACAACTGAAGAGAAGTGGGTTCCTTCTAATGAATCATCTGTTGATGAAGAAGAAGAAAGAGATTGCTGTTACATGGCTCTGGCAGACGATGGGCACCTGGTGAAGGAAGATGTCACATCTGGACGATGGGTAGACATTGTTATTAAGAAGGTTAGTGATTATGATTGTGCAACTGACCAAGAACTAAAACTGGACATAGCTGAAGCTCTTAATTCTGATTTGATTTTTGTAGAAACTGTTAGATCTGATTGTGTAAATGGTCTAGAAACAGATTCTTCTGAAATAACTGCTTTAAAATCAAAATTAAAAGAACTTCAAGACATTGAACTGGCATTTCAAGCCCAGGTTCTGGTAACTGAACAATTGATTCAAGAAAAACAAGATCTTGAAATCATTTTAGAGAAAGAAAAACTGGTGATTAAATCATGGCTAGAAACCAAAAAGCCATATGATGCTGGAGTAAAACAATTTCCTGCTCAAAAACGTGCATACTTAGATGGAAATACTCATGTAGCATCATTAATACCAGTAATCGATCGATTACCAGAGGAGTTCAGGCCCACCACTGTTTATGATGAGCCTGTAACTCCCAAGACCAATTTTTACCCAGTTCAATCCCCAGAGGTTAAGACTGGAGCGCTCCAGATGACTGCTCCAGTTAAAGAGGTCTATCGGAATAAACCTTTGCCTCAGACCAATCCCCTACCTATGCCTAGGAATGGAAAGGCTAAGGTGTCATCTGAAGAAAATATTTTGTCCAGGTTAGAGAGCCAGATTCAAATTCTGACTCGTCAATCTCAAAGTTTTAATGCAAGATTAAACTTTATTGAGGGTACTTCATCTGGCCCTAGACAAAATACAAAACCTTTTGCTAAGAAAGTTAAATCTATTTCTCCAGTTGAGAAAAAGAAAAAGGTTTCAAAACTATCAACCCTAGTGGTCTTTTCAACTAAGACCACTGTTGAAGAAAGTGAACTAAACCAGATTGCCCCAGGGACCTATAAGGGAGGGTCCAGTGAACCCATCAGTCGATGGGTTCCCAAATCTAACTGATAAGTATCTGGTGTATGTGCAGGGCGATCAAAAGAAATATATCTGGTATCTTGACAGTGCTGCTGGCAGAACGATGACCGGATGTAAGACCCTGCTGGAGGAGTTCACCATTTCTGATGGACCCTCCATTACTTTTGGAAATGATGGTTGTGGAAAGACTGAGGGATATGGTGTTCTGAACAATGGACAAGTCAAGTTCAGACGTGTTGCATTTGTGAATGGTTTGAAATACAACTTGATCAGTGTAAGCCAACTGTGTGATGATGGCTATCAAGTCTTATTCAATATTGCTCAGGGTATCGTATTCAACAAGGACTGGAAGGTAGTGTTGATTGCTCCCAGAAAAGGGAATGTGTACGTGATGGATATGGAAAGCTCTCCTTCAGAGCAGTGTTTCTATACTCAAGCTGATGAAGACACAAACTGGTTATGGCACAAAAGGTTATCCCATTTAAATTTCAAGAATATTAATAAGTTGTCCAGAAAACAAACTTGCAGATGGGATACCTTCAGTTTCCTTCAAAAAGGAAAGGCCATGTCCAGGATGTGAGATGGGTAAGCAAAAACGTACCAGTTTCAAGACCAGACAGAATTTCAGCATATCTGAACCTCTTCATATGCTTCATATGGACCTCTTTGGTCCAGTGAATGTTCAGACTCGTGCTGGTAAAAGATACACCCTGGTGATCGTAGATGAATTCTCCAGATATTGTTGGGTGATCTTTCTTAGGTCTAAAAGTGAAGCTGCTGCTAAAATCATCAGTCTTATCAAGCAAATTGAGCTCAAGTACAGTCGAAAAGTGTGTCAGTTAAGAAGTGACAATGGAACAGAATTCCAGAATGCAACTCTGGAGTCATTCTGTACTGACACTGGCATCTCCCAGAATTTCTCATCAGCCCGCTCTCCAGAACAAAATGGAGTGGTGGAAAGGAAGAATCGAACGCTGATAGAAGCTGCCAGGAGTATGCTTGCTGAATCTGGACTGTCTACCAGTTTCTGGGCGGAAGCAATTGCAACTGCTTGCCACACCCAGAATCGATCAGTGTACATCAAAAGACACAAAAAGACAGCCTATGAAGTCTTAAGAAATAGAAAACCAAATATTGGTTATTTTCACGTTTTTGGATGTCCAGTTTACATCCTGAACGACTCCAGTCAGCTAGGCAAATTGATGCCAAAGCTGATGAAGGGTATTTCTTAGGCTATTCAGCCATTCGCAAGGCCTTCAGAGTCTACAACAAGAGACTGGAGAAGGTCCATGAGTCAATTCATGTAACATTTGATGAATCAAATGTTGCAATCAACAAGAAGCCAGCCCTTGACACTCCCCCAGTAACTCCAATTGTCTTTTGTGAATCTGATCCTATAAACGACAAAACTGAAGATTCAAAAGACACAGTTTCCAGTCATCCTGATCTGGAACCTGTTCAGAAAAAGAAACTCTCCAGTAGTACTCCATTCTATCCTTCTATTATTTTCAAACTACCCTCTGAAATTAATATTGGATCAGATGTTCGTAATGCTCCCCCAGTATCAGTGTCAGTTGAGAATAGACCAGAAATGTCTTCTTATGAAGAATTCCAAACTGAACCAGTACTCCAGGAAATGCCTTCAAATGAAGAATTTCATGATGCAAATCGTGATTTAAATGACTCAGATGAAGATACTGAAGTAGTCTGGCAAGATCCTCCTCCAGAAGCAACTCCAGAGGAGACTCAACTGAATTCTTGCACTGATATTGTTGTCAGTAACAATCCTGGTCAGTACTCCAGATGGACAAAAGCTCATCCTATTGATCAGATCATAGGTGACTCCAGTAGAGGAGTTCAGACCAGAAGAGCCTCCAGTAATCAATGCTTATACGTTAGTTTTCTATCTTTGATGGAACCAAAGAAGATTGACAAGGCTATGGAAGATCCAAGCTGGGTGACTGCTATGCAAGAAGAGCTTCACCAGTTTGAAAGGAACAAGGTCTGGTATCTGATTCCTTTCCCAGTTGGAAAGAAAGAACCAATTGGAACAAGATGGGTCTTCAGAAACAAAGTAGATGAAGATGGCCACGTAATCAGAAACAAGGCCAGACTGGTAGCACAAGGCTACTGCCAGTCAGATGTCGACTTTGATGAATCATTTGCTCCAGTGGCTAGACTTGAAGCGATCAGAATATTCTTAGCATTCGCTGCTTATCATCAGTTCAAGGTCTACCAGATGGATGTAAAGAGTGCTTTCTTGAATGGAAAGCTTGAAGAAGAAGTTTATGTCAGACAACCTCCAGGTTTCGTTGATGAAAAGCATCCACATTGGGTATATCGTCTGGACAAAGCGCTATATGGCCTCAGACAAGCCCACGTGCCTGGTATGACACTCTGACTAAACATTTGTTGAAAAATGGTTTCAAACGAGGTGCAATTGACAATACCTTATTTATTCTTCATGAAAAAGGTAATCTGTTAATGGTACAAATTTATGTTGATGATATTATTTTTGGGTCTACTGATGAAAACATGTGCAAGAAATTTTCAAAAATAATGTCAACTGAATATGAGATGAGTTTGATGGGCGAACTAACATATTTTCTTGGACTCCAGATTAAACAAAACAAAGATGGCATTTTTATTAATCAGGAGAAATATGTTAGAGATCCTTTAAAGAAATTTGATATGAACTCTTCACCATCTAAACCAACTCCAATTTCTGCACCACTGACACTGGACTCCGATCCAGATGGAAAACCAGTGAACACCACTGTCTATAGAGGCATGGTTGGCTCACTGATGTATTTAACTGCCAGTAGACCAGATATTATGTTTTCAACATGTTTATGTGCCAGATATCAGTCTAATCCAAAGTAATCTCATATGCTTGCTGTAAAGCGCATACTGAAGTACCTTAAAGGTGTCCCCAGTCTAGGTCTTTGGTATCCCAAAGGCTCAGGCATGGATCTAATGGGTTATTCAGATTCAGATCATGCAGGTTGTAAGATTAGATAGGAAATCCACAACTGGTGGATGTCATTTCCTAGGTGGCAAACTGGTCAGCTGGACCAGTAAGAAGCAAACTTCAGTTTCATTGTCCACTGCTGAAGCTGAATACGTGTCTGCAGCCAGTTGTTGTGCTCAGATACTCTGGATGAAGAACCAGTTGCTTGATTATGGTATTAAATATTCAAAGACCCCAATCTTTTGTGATAATACCAGTGCCATTGCTATCTCAAACAATCCAGTCATGCACTCCAGAACGAAGCACATTGATCTCAGGTATCACTTCATTCGTGATCATATTATGAAAAACAACATTGAACTCCATTTTATTCCCACTGACAAACAACTCGCTGACATTTTTACCAAACCTCTGGATGTCAAAACTTTTGAATATCTTGTTGGTGAGTTGGGAATGTTAAATCCTTAAATCTGGTGACTGCTCAGATATTGAACGCCTTTGTGTACTATCTTTGCACTATTAGATTTCTGGAACAACATTCCAGGGAAAGACTTGAAAGATATTTTTCTATTAAAAATGTTTTAAGTTCAGGGGAATTTATTAATTTATTTTCTCACTGGACAAACTCTTCAGAAAATATTACTGGTGCTTTGTAAATGTGTCCCTCTCACTGGTAACTGGACAGATTGAAGTGCGTGTTTGAGGTGACTAATGTCTCCTTGTAAATGTGTCCCTCTCATTTGTCTGAATTAGTTGACGTGCAAGTTTGAGGTTACCAGTCTTTCAAAAATGGTTTTCACTGGTACTAAACTGGAGTGTCCCTCCAGTGTACCATCAGTACATGTTCACTGGACTAATCCACCAGTGATACTGGAGTGTCCAGTCAACCTCCAGATGCACTGAAATATGTCATAATATTTTCTAAATACTTGGTCATTGTGTGTGCCACGTAAGCAAATCTTTTTGAAAATATCTTAATCCTACGTGGCATGTAAATTTTTCAACGTAATGATGGTCTTTTTACTTTGGGAAAACAAAAAAGTACAAGTTGTTACTGTTTGTGGGCTGTAAACCGTCATGCATTTATGTATGATGTGATGTAATTAATGCGGATCTCAGAACCCGATCAAAAATTTTATTTGATAATTTCAAATAAACCGTTTGAGTTCCACATTGTCTCTCCTATAAATACCCACTTTCAATTTCAATTGCATTTACTTCGAACATATTTACTCCCAAATCTTTCAAATTCCTTCATTTACTTCTTCATTCATTTTCCAATCATCATCATCTCTCTTATTTACTCCATTTATATTCAATTCCTTCATCAATTCTTCATCATAACCTATATATATTCAATTTCATCTTCATTTATTCTGTATAAAATGGCACCTAGACAGTCAAAATCACTCAAAAATCTCCTTGCCGCTGAATATGCTTCTTCGGATAATGTTGAAAGGGCACCTCATATCAATCTTGAGGCAAGTGCCATAAGAATCAATATGAATAACTGGATGGCAAGACTCTCTCTTTCCAGTGTTCATGATGCCCAATCGATTATTGGAGATTAAACTCATTCTTTCTCTCTTGCCCATTATATGGTGCGTTAACATTGAATCCAGGAAGGATGTACCACGAGTACCTATGTGAATTCTGGTACACTGCTCAATATGACGATGAAACTTCATCGATCAATTATACTCTAAAGGGAGGTACCAGATCCCTTGGTTTCACTGCAAGTCTGCTCAGGTCTGTTCTACAGTTAAATTATCATGAACAGAATGAGTTGCCTATTGAGCTTCCCACTGGTATAAATACAAGGGAAGTATGCAGGCTGATGGGGCACACGGATATCTTGGATGAGCATGGCCAGCTATCCAGAAAGGGACTATCTACATGAGCAAGCTGTCAGACTCATGGAGATATTTCTTCACCCATATTGTTGAGTGTCTGGGAGGCAGTTCTGGAGGGTTAGACCAGATCAATCAAACTCACCTCCAGATTGCCTACTGCTTATGGTTTGGGCTTAGAGTGGACTTTGCCCAGATCCTTTTTGATGACCTGGTTGAGCGCCTAAGAGTGAAAGGAAGAAAACCATTTGTTCCTTATATTCGTTTCCTTTCTCTTATGTTTCAGAATGCTCTTGGCGACCAGTATGATTTTAATACTACTCACTTTTCTGTGAGTGAGTATATGAGGGACCTGGTCAACCTCAGGTCTCCACTGGATGAGGTAGATATTCCTCAGTCCATGCTTTCCTTCCAAAGGGAAGAAGCTGAAATGGGTCCAGATAGAGGTCAAGCTGTTGAAGTACCATCTGGTGATGATGTACAGATCATTGAGGCTATACAGCCCATTAGACAAGTTGCTCCAGAAGGTCAAGGTACAGAAGTTGTTGAACCTTCCAGACGACCTAGAACTAATAGGCGTCTGATGCGAGCTGGACTTCAGGTGAATCCTGAAAGACATCCTGGTGATGTTATGAATCTAGATGGATCACCAATTTTTGAACAAGAGGTTGTTGAGTAGGTTGTTGAGGAAGTTGAAGAAGATGTTCAGATTGATGAACATGTTTCTGGTGAGCAAGAGGCTCCACTGGACTTGAATGTAGAGGCTGGTGAACAGGTTAATGTAGAGACTGGTGAACAGACAGTTGGGATGACTCCAGAATGGGATGATGTTGACTCCCCAATGTCTGAAGGTTTTGATGCAAACTTGAATTTTCTGGGTGAAGATGTACAAGAAGAAGAAAATCTACCAGAAATGCCAACACCTCCACCAGAAATGCCACCACCACAATCAAACATTCCACCACCACCACCACCTTCAATTCCAGAACACACTCAATACTTCACTCCAGCAACCACTCAACCTTCACAATCTCAACTTCCACCTCGTGCGCCGGAGTCACCAGTTGCAACATCTGAAGCTGCAACTGAAGAGGACTGGGCACAAGTTCCTCTAATGACCAGATTACCTTCAACTCTTGAACCTCCCACTGGTCTCTCCACTTCTTCTTCTGCCGAGGTCCAAGGCCTTTTAAGTAAGGTGGCGGACCTGGAGAGATCACTCCAGACTTCATCACAGGTTATTTCAGACTTCAAATCATTATTATCAAATAACCTGGCATCTGAAATGAATGTCTTTGCTGGGAATGAGAAGCTGGTTTATGAGAAGCTTGATGAACTGGTACTGGCCACAAATAACAACACTGAAAAGATCAAAATGGCAGCCCAGGGATTAGAGAC
This sequence comes from Erigeron breviscapus, assembly GCA_034093135.1. NCBI lineage: Eukaryota > Viridiplantae > Streptophyta > Magnoliopsida > Asterales > Asteraceae > Erigeron > Erigeron breviscapus. The sequence continues at coordinate 59,413,516 of CM067169.1, forward strand.
TAGGTTGGTTAGTTCTGTTCAGACTGCAGTCACTGGCGAACTGGCAGGTCTGAAAGAAGATGTTCAGAATTTGGTTTTCAGGGTCAGTTCTCTGGAGAGTAGACCCACACTAGACCAGGGTGCAGTTGTTAGCACAATAAGTGATGCATGTACAAGGAAGTTCAAAAACAATATGTTGAAAGAAATTTGTGAAGAAGTTTCTGAGACTGTTCTTCGTAGCATTCATGATGGGGTGTTACCCCAAGTAGACAACTTACTGGATGAGAAGTTGCCAAAACACTTGCCTAAAGCTGTTGCAAATGTTCAGAAGGAAGTGCAGGCACTTAAGAAAGTTGTGACTGAAACAACTCCAGTAGCAGGTACAACATTTGGTCCACTGGACAGACTTATGCTTGAAGAATTATGGAATGATCTCAAGTCAAGGACTGGTGATCATTCCAAGGGGGAAAAGTCGTCTGGTGACCAAACTCTGAAGCACATGTCACAAAGAGCATATGGCACTGAAGCCGGGCTAACTGAAGGAGCTACTGGTACTGAAGCCAGTGAGCCCCAGTTTGAGACCTTCCCAGATATTCCAACTACACTGAAGGCTGTTAAAGGAAAAGAAAAAGTTGTGTCTGGTGAAGAAGAAGAGCAAACTGAAGATGCTGATGATGAAACATCCAAGAAGCTTGAACAAGAATGCATCATGATAGAGATTTTCAAAAGAAATCAAAAAGATGAACTGCTGGCCCATCAAAGGGAGATGGCAACTATGGGTACTCTGGATTCTTACAATGCTAGCAGGTTAGGCATTAATATTGAAGTATATAAAAAGATGAAGGATGACCCCAGAGTTCATCAATGTTTAAGTTTACTGGATGATGTTCATATACGCTCATTTTACGCCGAAGAAGAACAGGCGTATGATTCTATAATTTATGGCGTGAGTGTACCAGAACTCATCAGACAAAGGAAGGATGAACTGGTAAGTCTCCAGAAAAAGATCAGAAAGAATGCTGGTGCTCTGGAGATAGAGTACAGGAAGAGACTTACTGGTTTACCAAAATTGACTGCCAGACAGATCAAAGCAATCAAAGATGCTGATATAAGCAATTTCATTCCCCTGGACACTTCTCGAAAAATAAATCGTAAAGAACTCCAATCTGCTGTAGAGCAAAGGAGAGTGTCCAAGGAAACTGAATCATTGATCCAGCAAGCCAAGCTGAAAGAAAAGTACAATGAAATGTTGAATTTCAGGGCTGATGCCAGAAGGATCACTGGTGCTGAAATCAAATTGGCTGAAGATCATGAAGGCATGTCTAAGTTTGAAGTAAAGTTGACCAGGGAGGGTAACTTTACTGATGAGAGGAAAAGTACTTCAGTCCAAGCATTTGGATGGAGTGAACTGAAGGAAATCGCTCTAATGTTCAGGGGGAAGACAAATGTGTCGACTGATGTTAAAGCATTTCTGAAAAGGATTGAAAAGGTATGGAGAAGAAAGCAACAGATGGAAGTTGCAATGGGCATAAGAACGCCAGAATCAATACCATTTCTCCATCACCAAAGAGAAAGGCTACTGAAGATGCTCCAGTACAGACATCAAAAAGAAGGGCCTGACTCTTATCATTTACTTATTGTAAATTATTGTCTTATGAAAATTGTATACTATTTATCAGTTGATGTATGTAATAATAGTTGCAATTTTTTATTCATATAAGTAAATGATCAGATTTAGTCTAAGTTAGAACTTAATTGATGAAACTGAAAACACTCATGATCTATAAAGTGTTTTCCAGTAACTTAGATTTTTTAGACAAATCGAAACTTGTGTTTTTCAAGCATACAAAATGTATAGATTCAAGCTTGAAAACACTTGCATTATTTCTAAACAAATAGGGGGAATTTGTTAGGTCCAGATTTAGTCCATATTTACTGGACTCGCTCCAGACTCGACTACTGGAGCCTTACTGAAGATCTTTCCAGAAACGTGTTCTACTGGACCTACTCCAGACTTGGAATCTGGAGTCCCTCTGAAGATTTGTCCAGAAATAATGGAAGACCAGTGAGCAAATACTTGTATAGAAAATCTGGAGTATTCTCCAGATGAGCTCACTGGACTTCACCCCAGTCCAGATCAACTCTACTGAAGACATTCTGATTGAAGTCAAAGACTGAAGTCTGAAGAAAGAAGACTGACAAATGGCGGAGTCCACTGGAAAGTCTTACCAGATCTGTACACTGGAGGATTGTCAGTGTTCTAGACCCTACAAGTCTGAACACTGATATCGAGGATTGACTTTTGCCTTTACACACTTTCCAAAGAACAATCCACTTGTTCTTTACCAAAGTATACGTGTGTAAAGATGGTTGGATAAAAGAATACAAAGTCATTTGATGTGACTTTATCCTTATTCCTTATCCAATACATTTAATTTTCTTGTCGGATCATTAAATGTATGCAACCATATTTGTACGGCACAAAATTCACTGGTGAATTTTGTTGCCTATAAATACAAAGTCATTTCCTTGAGAAAAATACTTTTAAGCATACACTTTGCATGAAAGTGAATTTGTCCAAATACTCTCGATCTTAAACTGGGATACTTCACAACTTTAAGTATCTCGATCCAAAAGAGTTATTTGACAAATATAGATCATTTGTAACTCATAGGTTGTTAGGATACATACTTATTTGTATTATCTTGATTCCGCAACACCTTGTGTTTTATTTAACATCATAAATAAAATACACCATTGAAAAATACATAATGTTCCACTTTACTTGTTTATTGCTTTAAGTCTTGTATTACTTTGTTTATATATTCTTGCTTTTATTTACAAGTAATATTAGTCCATTCTAGTGCTTATTAGACTTGTTGTATTATACAATTTCCTGGTTAACTATCGAACTTAAGAGACTCACATATTGTTATATATATTTTAATTGTGTTTTAAAATTTTGATATTCATTTTATTAATATTCTATTTAAAAGTGACATTCTTTCATGTATAATCATATAAGATTTTTTTCAATATGATAATTTATTTATCGATCTGATTTATTTATGTAGTATAAACAAATCTGATATTTTAGTTATGATTTTGATTTAACATTTTCCTTCAACTAGAAGTTCAAATTATGCTTTATCTTATATGTTTTTTTAAATACACATATAAGTTCAAAGTAAAACCGACTCAAAAACGAGTGTGGTTTTAATTTGGGTAAAGTTTATTGTTATATATATTTTAATTGTGTTTTAAAATTTTGATATTCATTTTATTAATATTCTATTTAAAAGTGACATTCTTTCATGTATAATCATATAAGATTTTTTTCAATATGATAATTTATTTATCGATCTGATTTATTTATGTAGTATAAACAAATCTGATATTTTAGTTATGATTTTGATTTAACATTTTCCTTCAACTAGAAGTTCAAATTATGCTTTATCTTATATGTTTTTTTAAATACACATATACTGTTTGATTAAATGTAAATATTTACATACGTATAATTTATATATTTTTTTCTTTTACCAATGTTTTTCTATGCACTCATTGATTATTATTTTGTTTGATTTATGTTTTTATGGTATTTTTTTTATCATGTATGATGATATTGAATATTTTTAAACATGCTATTATATAATTGTTTATATGTTATCAATTTATTTAGTTAGGCGAAATTTTATAATTTATCATAAAATCCCAGAACATATTGAAACGAAATATACAAGACATATATTTTGAATCCACCCGTCCGACGGGAATGAAAACTAGTTTATTTATGATACTAGTACTAATACCCGTACGCCTTACACGGTCGACTCGTTATTTATATTTATATTTCATTTTATTTATAATAACTATATATATTATTTGATGCATATATGTAATTAAATTGAAGTTGAAATATTCATAAACAATAATACATTAATTTTTTTTCTATCATAAATCATTCGACTTAAATCTAATTATATGGTTTTAGCTAGATTAAATAGAAGATAACAGAGGATAGAATAAATGTCTTTAACAAAAATTGTATCTATGTCATTCATGTTACATCGGAAACGTTAAAGTTATAATTTTTGTTAAAGACATTTATTCTATCCTCTGTTATCTTCTATTTAATCTAGCTAGATTTAGTTGAATCAATTAGGATTGCAAATCGTACAAGTCTGTGGTTTTTTTTCTGAATCACCTGTAACGGCTTATGGTCTACATCTCGTAGTCTAGAGTACGTGCAGGGCTTCACCATTATACGGTGAGGTGTTCCCTGATGTCGAATACCGACTAACTGTTCAAAAAAATCGAAGACTTATAAATTATTCCATTTACGGTTAGAAGTTCATAAAAATATTGATAGTTTGCAAAAGTACGTATCAAATACATGAGTTTTACAACATTATCAATATAAGAAATAGTTAATGGAACAAAAAAATAGTTATACGTTAAAATGTAAAAATATACTTAAAAAATAAATGGGATATTCAAATGTAGGAATGCTTAAATTATATCAAGGTTGGATGATGTAGCAGAGTTTCTTTTATACAAAATCTTCCAGAGAAGCAATATCTTAACCTTAATTACACAAATTACCGATAAGTACATATAAGGCTTTAGGTCGACGCACATTTAGTAGAAGGAGAAGTTGTATTATGATTAGGAAATCAAGAGAAAGTCATTCGGATATAGATAAGTACATATATTAACTTGTTTATAATATTTTAATTTAATTAATAATTTTTTTAATAAATATGATTAAAGGGGTCCAGATCTTCAATCCTGTTTTACTACTCGTATTATTTAGTAAAGTTTATAATATAATTTATCCGATTTTATTTTTAATAAATACCTCAGGTTGGGCTTATAGTAAACTCGAACTAAATTTATCCAATATTAAGCGAATATTTATCTTAAATAAAATTTTCCATTCTTTCGTCTGTTGTGCTTAACTAGTTATATATATTGAATCAACCCCTTTATTCATATACGAAACCCTACCTTCAATATGGCCGACTTTCCTGAAGACACTCTGTATAACATCTTTTCAAGAATTCCGATCAAATCGTTGGGTCGTTTCCGGTGTGTATGCAAACAATGGCGCGAATACATTAATCAATACATCAATGATCCTCACCTTGCAAACATTCATCATCATCATGTCAAAGAAGAACCCAAACTCTTGCATATTGCTGAAATCCAACGTACTGATCAATTACATCAACGAGTGTCAGAGCTCAGTTTTTTATGTCTTATGGCAGACGGAGTACAGGTAAATAAGGATTTGTCCTCCAGATTTCTAGTAACAAGAAATTCAAAAAACATGGATGATCAAATAAAAGGTTATTGCCATGGGCTCATCACTTTAATACGACAAGAACACCGTTATCGTAATCGTGGCACCACTTTTGTGGTGATCAATCCTCTAACTAAGGATTGCCACGACTTGCCACGACTCATCAAGAGGCCCTATGAAAAAATAACAGCGCAAGGGCTCGGTTTTGATAATTCCACCAACACCTTCAAGATGGTCTGTCTATTTGATCATACTATTCGAGCGAATATGCACACTGTGCAGGTTCAAAATTTGGGCACTGACTCGTGGCGAGAGATACCCCAAGTGCCGTATAAGTATAACCACATTCGTCGGAGAGCCGTCTATGCTAATGGACGGTTGCATTGGTATGCGCGTGGGGCCCTTGGGAAGAAAGTGGTTTGGCTTGACATGAAGAAAGAGAAATTCGGGTTGACTGACCTTCCAAAACAAACAGGGCAATTCATGAAGTTGGTTGATCTTAATGGAGAAGTCGGATGCGTGTATCTAAATGGTGGTGCTGATGTGGTAGTGTGGATACTGAAGCATGAAGACCAATGGATCATACACTGTGTCTTTAAGCAGCCTCGTTATTTTCATAAAATGCCGGATGTTATAGGTTGTTGGAACAAAGACGGAGACATATTAATCAAAATATTGATGACAAATGCTCTAAAAGGTCCGTCGCAATTGGTTGTTTACAGACCGAAAAATGACAGTTTCCATAGCCTGGCCGGTCCAGAAGATGATCCAGGTGAAGAAGCAAATTATTACAACATTCAAATGTATCAAAGCAGTTTGCTTTCTATGCGTAAATGGCATTGACCCAAATCATTACAGTATTTGCTAAACTATGTTTATTAAGAAAGTTTTTTCATTTCCGTTATAGTATTGTAGATGGGCTATTATGCTTCTTTCTTTGCCAAAAAGCTTTTACTAGCCCTGGCATTTATGATACAGTTTCAATCTCAACTATGTTTATTAAGAAAGCTAGTACGTACGTTATTAGAAGTCCTTTGCAATCTAGACATTTGGTAGTCTGAGTGTGTGTTTGTGTTCTTGAAGATAATAATGCCCCGGTTTTGATAGTTCCACCAACACCTTCAAGATGGTTTGTGTTCATGATGATAATAATGGAGCGAACATATTCACACTATGGTGCATGTTTTGGGCACAGACTTGTGGCGAGAGATACCCCGAGTGCCGTTTTACCAGATTGGTGGGGAAGCCGTCTATGCTAATGGACGTTTGTATTGCTTTGCGCTTGCTAGCTATAGTATTGTGTCGCAATCAGTTTGGCTTGACATTAAGAAAGAAGAATTTGGGGTGACTGACCTTCCCAAACAAACAGAGGTTGGGTACCAACTTATTAAGAAGTAGTTTATGTTTGTGAGTTGATCGACCTAAGTTAATAAGTGTATCTTCAAATTAAGAAGATTAATGTTATTAATCTTTATCAATATAGAATCTGTTTCTTTAGTAAATGGTGGAGGTTATCATGTTACTTTTTGTGAGGGTTTTTTTTCTTTTAAGAGGTCTTGAAGGGTTTCTTCTTCAGAGTGGTTTGCTAAGGGTTTCCTTAACTGGGGGTGGTAATCACAGAACATGGATTGTAAATCGGTTCTGGCACCTGCCCGATTAGATGTCAATGTCGGTGTTAACTCGCCGTTTTTAAAAATAATACTCCGTATTTCTTTTGTGGTAAATGAGATTATTTTTGTAGCAGTTGAGAAAGCTGTATTCTTTTAAACTAAATGAAAAGGAGACTTTTAGTTGGATGTACTGACGTTGACAAACTAATCATGCCAAACCATGTATATCACTAAGTCTAATCGTTACGTTTTTTGGGAACGGAGAATTCGAAATTTTAACTAGGGGTGATTTTGTACTTGTTAAGGATCGAACCCTCAACCTAGAGCATAAAACTTGGATGACTCACCATTGGACCAATTAATGGACATCTTCTATGTCTAATTGTATGATATCATACTATATATCTCTTGCAAATTTATCCGAAAGTATTACATGCTCCCTTCGGTCGTGTGGGTGTGGTATGAAAGAACCATCTACTCTCCGATTGAACTCATAGGTCGGGCTCATTCTTTTTCACCGCTCTGTTACTTGTTTCATCAGTTCTGGAAAAAGTCAGCAGTCCGCTTTCATAACTTGTTGCTGCATCACTAGCACTATGTGGCCATATTCATTTGCTTCAATGACAACACGTCTGATATCCACCCTGGAGGTTATTTTCTGGTCACGGTGAATGTTTCCTTTAGCCTCCAAACCACCATGGTCTTCACTCCGGTTTCGTTGGTTGTTGCTGCATCACTTGCACTATGTGGTCCATTTCATTTGCTTCAACGAAATAAAGCGTGATGTCCACCTCGGTTGGTTATTTTCTGGTTATAATGAATGAATGATTTCTTTAACCCAATATCGGGTGGTTCAATTTGATAACTGTTCAACTTAATATAGACAAATCAGTATCATAGTCTTAAAAGTAATCCTGGATGGATGTGTATCACCAAGCAGAAACACTGGGACCGGAGTGATAGATTTTCAGGTTTGTTAATGCCTCACTGCTTACTATGAATTTGTGCTGTTTGGTATTATTTTCTTTTTTCATATGCTGCAATTGTTCTGTATAGGCCTTTGTACATCTTTTTGATATTATAAATGTGATATTTGCAAGAGGAAGTGGGTCCCTTAAGTTTGATGAAACTCGGAGGATCCCCTAGGGGAAGGACCAATACTTAGGTGGCAAACACGGGTTGATTTTGTTCCGGATGATGATTCAGGGCACCCATAAAATAGTAAACCCAAAATGTCTGTAATGTGAAAGCGCTTGGCCTTCCCAAAAATCAGTTTCGCCGACTATGAGTAATGGTTGGGAAAAGATGAACTTTGTATAACCAGTGAGAGGTAATGCCAGTGCTTCACTACGTTTGGTAATCTTTTTTATTACGATGCCCGTGCGATGCGACGGTAATGGTGGTAGCGACGAAGGTGTGGCGACGGCGGTAATGTGGCGGCGATGTGCGGCGGTGGTGGTGGTGGCGTGGTGGTGAATGTAAATTAATTGATGTAAGATGAGTTAATATGGTTTTTTAAGGGTTGAGGATCTATGTTGTAATTTATTTCATTAAGGGTATTATAGTAAATAGGTGAAGATGTTTAAATTAGTGAATAAAGAAGAGGGGTAATATGGTCATTTCAAAATCTTAATTACTTAAAGGGGATGGTAGTTTGCTTTATAGAGTAGTATAGATATAGATATAGATAAATTTTAAATAAAAAATTATTAAATAAATGCAAATAAAAAAACTTATAAATTCAATTTACAAAATATAAAAAAAAAAACTTAATTTATATTTGAACATTGTAAGTCTACTATATTATAAAAGAAATAGCCCCCGTGTTGAAAGTTACATGGGGGAATTGTCTAAAATACCCTTAATGATTAAGTTACATAATCAGACCTTTATTTTTAAAATATCCTCATTAACCATTTACATCAATTACTTTTACATCAATTATCTACACCACTTGATGCCGTCTCCACCACCAACAATCACCCCCACCACACAGCGTCGCCGCCATGATTACCGCCGCATTGCGCGGGTACCGTGCTAGTACTAAATTAAATATGTAGATCTAAAAAAAATATATATTTCATTTCATCTTTCAGAATAATTTTTTGTAGCTGAAATTTGTCTTAGTATGCTATCATCTTCTAGCTTTGATGCATATTAAGACCTTGCAACATAAGGTTGTCCTTTGCATCATGTCCCTAAGTAGTCAATTTATGTATATTTTAATAATTATTAATAATGAAGATGTATCTTGTATAATTTTTATTTTTTATAAATAATTGATATATAAACATTTATTATTATTTATATTTGAAAAATAATAGTAGACTGTATATTAAAAATTGATATCGGCCAAAAACACAAAAGTGTTCGAAATAATATAAATGTCATACACAGTATTTTAGTTCTCTATGTAACAAATTAAACATGTATGCATTTATTGAATTATTAAATATTAAAAGTTTTTCAAATATAGATGTTAACTAGTTTTTTTGATATTCTTTTAATATACCAATTAATATAGTTTGTATTATCTTGCGATGTAGATACTAATTAATATAGTTTGTATTTGGTTATATAGTTTGTATTTTTACGAGAATGCTAAAAAGAATGAATAACAAAAAAATTGTAGATAAATTTAGTCTCATGTTTAAAAAATTACTTTAGAGGAAAGAGAGCTATGATTCATCAATTGAGGTTACATCAATTTTCTTTTAGTATAAATTAAAATACAATACATGGTACCCGCATGTTACAACAAATAAAATTGACATCACAAAATAATCTCATGTATAATAACATGAATTGAGTCCTCATATAACTCATATGCACACATATGAATAAAACACCCATTTTTTATAATATAGCTTTATATTTTTTAGGTTGCATTTAATGCTTAGTGAAAGAACGACAAGTATATTGTTCGAGCAAACCAGACCAAGCCATGTAAGTTGGGTTTGGTTTTACTAATTTGACGGTTTTAAGTTTTTTTTTTCTTCTATCTTTTATTTCCATATAATTTTGTGTATATTTGTTCGTGTTTGGGTCAAAAAGAGAAATAACAAACACTCAATATTAAATATGTAAATCAAAAACATAGCACTCTTTGGGCAATTATAATGAGATTTTTTACAAAGACTTTTATAAAGTTTTTTACTATTTCATAAAGCTTTTGCGCAAGCTTTTTCTCATTGAAATGAAAAGCTTTTTAGTAATAGGTAGAAGAATTTTCAAGTCATTCAAAGAATTTAATACTCTCACTTTCTCTATCAGAAACACACAAAAAAAACCCTAAATTGATCGATCACTTTCTCTCAAATCTACCCCTTCCCCATGTCTCTCCCTCATCGATTCGTCGAAATCACCAGCAAATGATTTGCCATCGCCACCGCCATCAAAATCGATAGAGTTATGCTTTTTTTTTACAACGATCTATTAATTACGTCATCAATCGATAAAGGTATGCTTTTTTTTACAGAGATCTGTTAATTATGTCATCTGTTATATACACCCTATGTATATATATATATAGATATATATACTTTTATACATCGATCTACGGTTATGTATAACAAGTTTTGGTCTTGCATTTTGCCTTATAAAGATTTGGGGATAATGATAATTTTATGTTTGTTTATTAGTATTGTTGATCATGGATGTTTTAAAGAATGGATGGATGGCCACGAAAATTACTGCAAGACTAATGAATCTGGTGCAAATGATGTTTAGCCATGTGTTGATTATTTTCATGGGGGAAGATAAGCAGGTAAGTTGCATAATAGATCAAAACGGGCAGGGTTGACCCATATTCGCTTTAAACCCTTTCTCGATCACTTTCTCCATCGCATCTCAATTTATATATTTCTCTGCAGATCGCTTTATTGGCGGTCAGATTTCATTTGTATCCACGGCGGTCAAAAACATTCAGTCCATATGTATCCACGGCGGTCAGATTTTTTTATTATAATTTTGTTTTACCTAAATTATTGATACTACATATCAAAAGCTTATTTGATTTTAATTTTTTTTATTTATTTATGTTATTGTGATTACATTTGTTGATTTTTGTTGATGTGACTTTCATACCAGGCATTTTGACTTTCATACCGAGTGTTAGCTACGCCCCGATCAAATTAGAAAAATGGAAGAATCAGTGCGAATACGAATATAATCTGAACATGTAAAACTCATTGAAATGGTAAGATTTATTCTTATTTGATTGTTATATTGGTAATGTCTTTTATCCTCTTATATTTCTTTGATTGAATCAAGTGTATTTGTTTTGATTTAGATGATACAGAATAGATGATACCCTTGAAAGGTTGGCTACTTCGACCCATTTACGACCGAACAAGTTGGAAGTTGGAAGTTGGCTTAACGAGTCATCGTTTACTAAGTTATAATAGAAATGAGACACTGCAGGTAACTCTATAGAATTCAAATTTTCCCCCCTCTTTTTGTTTAAAGTCAACTTACCTTATTGGGTCTCCGTTTATTTTTGGAAGTAATCCTGATTGATTTGCAACTGACCCCTTTTTTTTGGTAACTTTAAATTTTCTTTCAAAACAATATTATCAAAAACGATATTGATTTTGAATCTTTATATTTTTGGAAAATATTTTCCCCCCAATTTTGCAAATGATTTATTGAACTTCTTGGTAGGCTATGACTCAGAAACTTGATTCTTTCATGCGCAGTCAAACTTGATGTAGCTAATGCAGTTTTTTATGGATATTTACCGATCTCTGTAACATTTTTCAAGTCTGTATACTTATATTATTATATGTTAATTTGTTGATCATTTAAGATTAGCATATAAACAAATAATTTATCTTGATTAATATTTGTTTTGCTTTTGGGATTAATGCTAGCCTAGAACTATGCACCAAAGACAGAGTTGGCCTGTCATCTAATGTGCAATATGTGGGTTTTCATGCTACCATCATCGCTGAAGGTACGGAGGCTTTTCAGGTAGGTTGTTTTAATACAATTTTAGTTTTTATCGCATATATTAAGAATATAAATATGTGACATGCATATATTGTATCTTACTCGAGTTGTTTACTCTATTTTTTAGGAATTTTACATCCGACATACAGACGGACCCAATTAGTTCAGAAGCAGAGAGGCAACGAGTAATCAATTGCTTGGAGGTAGCTATCCACAAACGAGTTTTTGAGGTATTAAACCGATAAAGAATTGATTCAAGGTGGCAATTTTAATGGGTCGATTTAGGTTATATTTCATGTATAATGGGTCAAACGTGTCAAATGGCTAACGGCCAATACCTTTAAAGTGCCCAGTGTATTGTTTTGAGAAAAAGTGTTCCAGGCCAACGTGAACCGGCCCGTTTCAGCCAGTACTTCAGTTTGCTGGTTTCGACATGACATGTTATCTCAACTTGCCTATCTGCCATCTTTAGATGTGATATAAGTTTAAAGTTTATTAACATGTTTGACTTTAAAATGGTGTCTCATAAGTTACTTTTTTGATATACAGAGCCTAAGCCTGGAACTATGTGGTGAAGACAGGCTTGGTCTATTATCCGACATGATTAGGATATTTAGAGAGAACGGGCTATCAGTGATTCGGGCTGAAGTGACAACAAGCCTGTCTTTTAGGATTTTTAGTGTTGTACTATCATTGATCATCTATTTCTAGAGTGTGGTCTCACAACAAAGATTATACAAATTGATAAGGTAGCTGGTGGCATATTTTATATGTAACAACCGTGCATTTCGACTTTTGACTATGGGTACGTTTCCTAAGTTTTGATTTAATTAATATATGTTCAAGTGCAATCTAAGGGTCATTTGAGTGCAATGTGGTTCATATGGGTCAATTTATTGTGCAATTAGAGACTTAAGTGCAAGTTGATATCATTAGTGGGTGCTAATCGAATTTCATTAGATGATATTTATGATAACTAGTAAATGGTTGGATCCTATCCATGGGTTATACCCAAACCCATGACCCACCCAAGTAAACAAACCCTATCCTCCTTCCTTCACTCATTTCTTCCATCCATTCATCTTTTCTCTCCCATCTCACTAAATACTCACACTCTCAATCTTTCTCTAGGTTCTTGGTCATTTATGCTAGTTCAACTAGATTAATAACAAAATCATCATCCTTATTATCATTCTAACACCATATCAAAGATTTCAAGTCTCAAAGTGCAAGAAAAGCTTCAACTAGGTCAAAATCGGATTTGGATTGCTTGTGGAAGTTTTGGTAAGTGTTTTCTAGCTTAAATTCATCATTTCTAGTTGTTAAACTTGTATTTCATCTAAATCTAAGCACTCTTGGTCCTTATAGCTTCAAAATCCGAAATTAGGGTTTCTAGTTGTCTAAATTAGGTCAAAATGCGATTTGGGTCAAAAGCCATGTTTTGGAATGGAATTTTTGAGTGGGTTATGTTCAAATGAGTTGGTTATGTTCAGAAACGGGCCAAGGAACTCCTCAAAACGATTTATAAGTCAAAAACTAGGTTTTGGGTCGATTTTGTGTTCAAATGGGTCAAGATCGAATTTTAACAAGAAAATGTGTTAAAGGTTGGTTTTGGATGATGAAACATGTTTGGTTATGTTCAATTATGTTTAACTATGTTCAAAAATGGGTCTCGAAGTTGTGCAAATCGATTTCATGGTCTAGGTATCAAGAAATTAGGGTTTTGGGTCGTGCATAGGTCAAGAACACCTGCTGGTGCTGTGCTGGTTTTGAACGGGCGTAACTTACGCCCCTGTTGGCGTAACTTACGGCCCTCTCCTTTTTCATTACGCCAAAACCTTACTGTTTACGCCCTACCTTACGCCAAAATGCTTGTTTCGGGGTAGCCGTAACCTACGCCCAATTTACGTGTAATTGAGTACAATGAGTACATTTACGTGCAATTGAGTACAATGAGTACATTACGTGCAATTGAGTACAATGAGTACATTTACGTGCAATTGAGTACAATGAGTACATTACGTGCAATTGAGTACAATGAGTACATTACGTGCAATTGAGTACAATGAGTACATTACGTGCAATTGAGTACAATGAGTACATTTACGTGCAATTGAGTACAATGAGTACATTACGTGCAATTGAGTACAATGAGTACATTTACGTGCAATTGAGTACAATGAGTACATTTACGTGCAATTGAGTACAATGAGTACATTTACGTGCAATTGAGTACAATGAGTACATTTACGTGCAATTGAGTACAATGAGTACATTTACGTGCAATTGAGTACAATGAGTACATTTACGTGCAATTGAGTACAATGAGTACATTTACGTGCAATTGAGTACAATGAGTACATTACGTGCAATTGAGTACAATGAGTACATTTACGTGCAATTGAGTACAATGAGTACATTTACGTGCAATTGAGTACAATGAGTACATTTACGTGCAATTGAGTACAATGAGTACATTACGTGCAATTGAGTACAATGAGTACATTTACGTGCAATTGAGTACAATGAGTACATTTACGTGCAATTGAGTACAATGAGTACATTACGTGCAATTGAGTACAATGAGTACATTTACGTGCAATTGAGTACAATGAGTACATTTACGTGCAATTGAGTACAATGAGTACATTTACGTGCAATTGAGTACAATGAGTACATTTACGTGCAATTGAGTACAATGAGTACATTACGTGCAATTGAGTACAATGAGTACATTACGTGCAATTGAGTACAATGAGTACATTTACGTGCAATTGAGTACAATGAGTACATTTACGTGCAATTGAGTACAATGAGTACATTTACGTGCAATTGAGTACAATGAGTACATTACGTGCAATTGAGTACAATGAGTACATTACGTGCAATTGAGTACAATGAGTACATTACGTGCAATTGAGTACAATGAGTACATTTACGTGCAATTGAGTACAATGAGTACATTTACGTGCAATTGAGTACAATGAGTACATTTACGTGCAATTGAGTACAATGAGTACATTACGTGCAATTGAGTACAATGAGTACATTACGTGCAATTGAGTACAATGAGTACATTACGTGCAATTGAGTACAATGAGTACATTTACGTGCAATTGAGTACAATGAGTACATTACGTGCAATTGAGTACAATGAGTACATTACGTGCAATTGAGTACAATGAGTACATTACGTGCAATTGAGTACAATGAGTACATTACGTGCAATTGAGTACAATGAGTACATTTACGTGCAATTGAGTACAATGAGTACATTTACGTGCAATTGAGTACAATGAGTACATTACGTGCAATTGAGTACAATGAGTACATTTACGTGCAATTGAGTACAATGAGTACATTACGTGCAATTGAGTACAATGAGTACATTTACGTGCAATTGAGTACAATGAGTACATTACGTGCAATTGAGTACAATGAGTACATTTACGTGCAATTGAGTACAATGAGTACATTTACGTGCAATTGAGTACAATGAGTACATTACGTGCAATTGAGTACAATGAGTACATTTACGTGCAATTGAGTACAATGAGTACATTACGTGCAATTGAGTACAATGAGTACATTTACGTGCAATTGAGTACAATGAGTACATTTACGTGCAATTGAGTACAATGAGTACATTACGTGCAATTGAGTACAATGAGTACATTACGTGCAATTGAGTACAATGAGTACATTACGTGCAATTGAGTACAATGAGTACATTTACGTGCAATTGAGTACAATGAGTACATTTACGTGCAATTGAGTACAATGAGTACATTTACGTGCAATTGAGTACAATGAGTACATTACGTGCAATTGAGTACAATGAGTACATTTACGTGCAATTGAGTACAATGAGTACATTTACGTGCAATTGAGTACAATGAGTACATTTACGTGCAATTGAGTACAATGAGTACATTTACGTGCAATTGAGTACAATGAGTACATTTACGTGCAATTGAGTACAATGAGTACATTTACGTGCAATTGAGTACAATGAGTACATTTACGTGCAATTGAGTACAATGAGTACATTTACGTGCAATTGAGTACAATGAGTACATTTACGTGCAATTGAGTACAATGAGTACATTACGTGCAATTGAGTACAATGAGTACATTTACGTGCAATTGAGTACAATGAGTACATTTACGTGCAATTGAGTACAATGAGTACATTTACGTGCAATTGAGTACAATGAGTACATTTACGTGCAATTGAGTACAATGAGTACATTTACGTGCAATTGAGTACAATGAGTACATTTACGTGCAATTGAGTACAATGAGTACATTTACGTGCAATTGAGTACAATGAGTACATTTACGTGCAATTGAGTACAATGAGTACATTTACGTGCAATTGAGTACAATGAGTACATTTACGTGCAATTGAGTACAATGAGTACATTTACGTGCAATTGAGTACAATGAGTACATTTACGTGCAATTGAGTACAATGAGTACATTTACGTGCAATTGAGTACAATGAGTACATTTACGTGCAATTGAGTACAATGAGTACATTTACGTGCAATTGAGTACAATGAGTACATTTACGTGCAATTGAGTACAATGAGTACATTTACGTGCAATTGAGTACAATGAGTACATTTACGTGCAATTGAGTACAATGAGTACATTTACGTGCAATTGAGTACAATGAGTACATTTACGTGCAATTGAGTACAATGAGTACATTTACGTGCAATTGAGTACAATGAGTA
Source organism: Erigeron breviscapus (assembly GCA_034093135.1). Lineage (NCBI taxonomy): Eukaryota > Viridiplantae > Streptophyta > Magnoliopsida > Asterales > Asteraceae > Erigeron > Erigeron breviscapus. The sequence goes on from CM067169.1 coordinate 59,430,102, forward strand.
CATTTACGTGCAATTGAGTACAATGAGTACATTTACGTGCAATTGAGTACAATGAGTACATTTACGTGCAATTGAGTACAATGAGTACATTTACGTGCAATTGAGTACAATGAGTACATTTACGTGCAATTGAGTACAATGAGTACATTTACGTGCAATTGAGTACAATGAGTACATTTACGTGCAATTGAGTACAATGAGTACATTTACGTGCAATTGAGTACAATGAGTACATTTACGTGCAATTGAGTACAATGAGTACATTTACGTGCAATTGAGTACAATGAGTACATTTACGTGCAATTGAGTACAATGAGTACATTTACGTGCAATTGAGTACAATGAGTACATTTACGTGCAATTGAGTACAATGAGTACATTTACGTGCAATTGAGTACAATGAGTACATTTACGTGCAATTGAGTACAATGAGTACATTTACGTGCAATTGAGTACAATGAGTACATTTACGTGCAATTGAGTACAATGAGTACATTTACGTGCAATTGAGTACAATGAGTACATTACGTGCAATTGAGTACAATGAGTACATTTACGTGCAATTGAGTACAATGAGTACATTTACGTGCAATTGAGTACAATGAGTACATTTACGTGCAATTGAGTACAATGAGTACATTTACGTGCAATTGAGTACAATGAGTACATTTACGTGCAATTGAGTACAATGAGTACATTACGTGCAATTGAGTACAATGAGTACATTTACGTGCAATTGAGAACAATGAGTACAATACGTGCAAATGAGTCCTATGAGCACATTATGTGCGGTGAAGTGCAATGGAGTACATTATGTGCATTCGAGTATATTGAGTACGAGTGTGCAATTATTAGATCATGCTAATGCTAATTATGTATTGGTTGACATTAGAACGTGTTCTTGTTCATTCTTTCCTACGAACTCACCAACCTAGTGTTGACATTGTTTAGTACACTTTTCAGGTAATCAAGAGAACCCAAGAGCTTGATGTGCTTGCTAGAGGTTGGACTTTGACCATGGATCCGCGATCCATTTGCCCGTTGATGGGATTTGCTTAGGATCATGAGCCATCTTTTGAATTGTTATTTTTTGTAAACTTTTGATGGTTGAATGCTCCTTATGCTTTTGTGACATTGTAATCTAATTGTTGGGTTCCCGGAATCCTCTTATTTTCATATAGACTCGTTCTACGATAATTCCATCTTGTGTCATGCTTTCGGTACATTTCGAGCCTAGCTCGGGGTGTTACAGAATGGTGGCCCATGCAGGTTTGTAGAGAATTAGGCGGATTGACCTAGACTACGGCTTAAGTAAAACTCTTCATATAGCATGCATGATTAGGAATCTTGTATGCAACGTGAACTATATGAGCATTATAAGTGTACGTTTGGGTTCGTAGGAAGGTTCATTATATGTGATAACATGGGTGCAATTGGTTGGTGTGATCAATGTGTTGTCGTATGATGGTCAAGTGCATGAGGTCAATGTGGTTACTTGAGGTCAATGAGGTCATGTGCATATTGTCGGATTGAATTGATATTATTTGATGATGTAGGGCAAGATGAAGTTATGGCATCAACATGATATAATATTGTGGCAACCCTAAAAGAACGTGATCAACTCTTTTTTTTTTTTTTTTTTTTTTTTTTTTTTTTTTTTTTTTTTTTTTTTTTTTTTTTTTTTTTTTTTTTTTTTTTTTTTTTTTTTTTTTTTTTTTTTTTTTTTTTTTTTTTTTTTTTTTTTTTTTTTTTTTTTTTTTTTTTTTTTTTTTTTTTTTTTTTTTTTTTTTTTTTTTTTTTTTTTTTTTTTTTTTTTTTTTTTTTTTTTTTTTTTTTTTTTTTTTTTTTTTTTTTTTTTTTTTTTTTTTTTTTTTTTTTTTTTTTTTTTTTTTTTTTTTTTTTTTTTTTTTTTTTTTTTTTTTTTTTTTTTTTTTTTTTTTTTTTTTTTTTTTTTTTTTTTTTTTTTTTTTTTTTTTTTTTTTTTTTTTTTTTTTTTTTTTTTTTTTTTTTTTTTTTTTTTTTTTTTTTTTTTTTTTTTTTTTTTTTTTTTTTTTTTTTTTTTTTTTTTTTTTTTTTTTTTTTTTTTTTTTTTTTTTTTTTTTTTTTTTTTTTTTTTTTTTTTTTTTTTTTTTTTTTTTTTTTTTTTTTTTTTTTTTTTTTTTTTTTTTTTTTTTTTTTTTTTTTTTTTTTTTTTTTTTTTTTTTTTTTTTTTTTTTTTTTTTTTTTTTTTTTTTTTTTTTTTTTTTTTTTTTTTTTTTTTTTTTTTTTTTTTTTTTTTTTTTTTTTTTTTTTTTTTTTTTTTTTTTTTTTTTTTTTTTTTTTTTTTTTTTTTTTTTTTTTTTTTTTTTTTTTTTTTTTTTTTTTTTTTTTTTTTTTTTTTTTTTTTTTTTTTTTTTTTTTTTTTTTTTTTTTTTTTTTTTTTTTTTTTTTTTTTTTTTTTTTTTTTTTTTTTTTTTTTTTTTTTTTTTTTTTTTTTTTTTTTTTTTTTTTTTTTTTTTTTTTTTTTTTTTTTTTTTTTTTTTTTTTTTTTTTTTTTTTTTTTTTTTTTTTTTTTTTTTTTTTTTTTTTTTTTTTTTTTTTTTTTTTTTTTTTTTTTTTTTTTTTTTTTTTTTTTTTTTTTTTTTTTTTTTTTTTTTTTTTTTTTTTTTTTTTTTTTTTTTTTTTTTTTTTTTTTTTTTTTTTTTTTTTTTTTTTTTTTTTTTTTTTTTTTTTTTTTTTTTTTTTTTTTTTTTTTTTTTTTTTTTTTTTTTTTTTTTTTTTTTTTTTTTTTTTTTTTTTTTTTTTTTTTTTTTTTTTTTTTTTTTTTTTTTTTTTTTTTTTTTTTTTTTTTTTTTTTTTTTTTTTTTTTTTTTTTTTTTTTTTTTTTTTTTTTTTTTTTTTTTTTTTTTTTTTTTTTTTTTTTTTTTTTTTTTTTTTTTTTTTTTTTTTTTTTTTTTTTTTTTTTTTTTTTTTTTTTTTTTTTTTTTTTTTTTTTTTTTTTTTTTTTTTTTTTTTTTTTTTTTTTTTTTTTTTTTTTTTTTTTTTTTTTTTTTTTTTTTTTTTTTTTTTTTTTTTTTTTTTTTTTTTTTTTTTTTTTTTTTTTTTTTTTTTTTTTTTTTTTTTTTTTTTTTTTTTTTTTTTTTTTTTTTTTTTTTTTTTTTTTTTTTTTTTTTTTTTTTTTTTTTTTTTTTTTTTTTTTTTTTTTTTTTTTTTTTTTTTTTTTTTTTTTTTTTTTTTTTTTTTTTTTTTTTTTTTTTTTTTTTTTTTTTTTTTTTTTTTTTTTTTTTTTTTTTTTTTTTTTTTTTTTTTTTTTTTTTTTTTTTTTTTTTTTTTTTTTTTTTTTTTTTTTTTTTTTTTTTTTTTTTTTTTTTTTTTTTTTTTTTTTTTTTTTTTTTTTTTTTTTTTTTTTTTTTTTTTTTTTTTTTTTTTTTTTTTTTTTTTTTTTTTTTTTTTTTTTTTTTTTTTTTTTTTTTTTTTTTTTTTTTTTTTTTTTTTTTTTTTTTTTTTTTTTTTTTTTTTTTTTTTTTTTTTTTTTTTTTTTTTTTTTTTTTTTTTTTTTTTTTTTTTTTTTTTTTTCAATTTTTTTTTTTTTTTTACTTTTTTTTTCTTAGTTAGACGCATGATTATTATTATTATTTGATTTCATTGGTATTATTATTATGGTACTTTGTAAATTGCATGTGGTTGCTTTTATGTGTTCTGTTAAATAAATGTTGGTTCATATGATGATAGCTATACCTTCAGTATGTCCGACTTCTCTAAAGACACTCTGTATAACATCTTTTCAAGAATTCCGATCAAATCTTTGGCTCGTTTCCGGTGTGTATGCAAACAATGGCGCGAATACATCAATGACCCTCACCTTGGAAATAATCATCATGTCAAAGAAGAACCCAAACTCATGCATATTGTTCCAATCAAATATTCTATTCCCTTCCAACCAGTTGTGTCCGTACTCAGTTTTTTACGTGTTACGGAAGATACTAAAGACGAAGTGCAGGTGAAAACGGATTTGTCCTTTAGATTAACACCAGAAACATATTCAATAAAAGGTTATTGTAATGGGCTCATCACTTTAGTAAAAAGTAAACACTATCTTGATCATCCTGGCACTACTTTTGTAGTGATCAATCCGCTAACTAAGGAATGCCACGAGTTGCCACCCATGATGGAGCCCTTTAGAATAGGGCAAGGGATCGGTTTTGATAATTCTACCAACGCGTTCAAGATGGTATGTGTTCTGGGTATATGCACTATGGTGCATGTTTTGGGCACAGACTCGTGGCGAGAGATACCCCGAGTGCCGTGTTACCACATTGGTGGGGAAGCCGTCTATGCTAATGGACGTTTGTATTGGTTTGCGCTCACTAGTTATAGTATTGTATCCCAATTAGTTTGGCTTAACATGAAGAAAGAGGAATTCGGGGTGACTGACCTGTTGGGGAAATTCGTGAATAACGAACAGATAACCGGATATAATCAAACTCTGAAAGGCGTGTAATCACTTTCAGATTGAATCAATTTGGCGGTTCACCCAAACTATTCAATCGGATACAATTCAGAGAATTTAGAATTTTCTGTGTGTTGTTATTTGAGAGAAAGAACCAGAAAAAGAGAAAAGAATATGATCATAATATGAGTTACGAGGATATATCTATATTACTTTGGCCCATAACTGCCTAAACGACAGTTAATTACATGGGTTTCTTCAATTGCCACTTTTGGTCCCTTAAGTTCCGAAAATTAAATTTTCGGAAGGATTTTTACCCAGCCAGGGGCTCTGCCCCTTGGACCCCGCCAGGGGCTGCCGCCCCTTGGACCCCGCTCCCAGGGGCGCTGCCCCCGGACCCCCGTACCTTAGGGGCTTCGCCCCTAAGGTCATAATAAATTCAGATAAGCGTGCACTCCGCACCTCCAAGCCTATATGATGTATTATTATGACGTTATCGATCAAACAAATTAATCCAATTACACTAAAATATACAACAATCCTCCCCTATTTTAGTGTAATCCATGATTAACTATAAACCATCTCAAACATTCAAACTTTTGCATAAATGAAATGTCGTAACGATTGAATTTCACATTAGTACATTACACATTCCGAATATTCGAATTTCAGGGTGTCGTAACGATTGAACCCTGGGAACTCTATTGAATACACGAAGATAATGTACACAAAAGTTTACACACATAGTAGTTCTATCTTGACATATGTTTTACTAGCCTATGTCCCTATCCTTCATAAGCATGTCAAAGCCAAGTCCCAGCTTCTTGAAGCGGCTAAACTTCATGCTCACATAGGTAGCTCCTTTAATCTTGCACCTGCATATGCAATTTGTCAAAAGAGCTATTAAGAATATAAACATTCAACCTCCTTATCTTGCAGGTCCGAACACATACCTTGGGATGAATCTTTAAATGTGTTCCAATCTCTAAACATTAAGCCTTCCACATTGAATTCAGCATCTAGCGTCATACTAGATGGGAATTGGGTATCTCAATGATCAGAGATTTCTGACGGACTTTAATCCCACCCCTATAGCCGACTTATTCACGAGATCTCTATTCAACCCTTTGGTTAAATGGTCGGCTAGATTGTGTTGTGTTTTCACATACACCACAGATATCACACCATCAGTGATTAACTCACGTACCATGCTGTGTCTAACACCTAAGTGTCTAGACTTCCCATTATATACTTGACTATATGCCTTAGCCAACGTGGCTGCACTATCACATCTGATAGATATGGGTGATATCGGTTTAGGCCACAATGGAATTTCATATATCAAATTCCTTAGCCATTCAGCTTCTTTACCAGCTGCTGCTAATGCCACAAACTCAGATTCCATTGTCGAATTAGTGATGCAAGTTTGTTTCTTCGATGCCCAACATATGGCACCACCTCCAAGAAGGAATACCCAGCCACTTGTGGAAGAATGATCTTCCAAATTGGTAATCCAACTTGCATCTGAATAACCCTCAAGAACAGAAGGAAATCCAGTATAAGTCAAACCATAATCCTTGGTTCCTTTCAAGTATCTAAATACTCGATTAATCGCTTGCCAATGAATCAAACCAGGATTGTGAGTGTACCTACTCAGCTTTCCAACAGCAAAGGCTATATCAGGCCTAGTACTAACCATGGCATACATGAGAGATCCAATAGCCTTTGAATATTCAAGTGGATTCACTGCAACTCCCTTGTTAGGCACGAGTTTTAGAGTAGGATCCATAGGAGTACTCATTGGAGAACTATCTTTGTGATTGAATTTATCCAATATCTTCTCAATATAATGAGATTGAGAGATAGTAATTCCATGTTTTCCACGTATGATCTTTATTCCAAGAATCACATCAGCCTCCCCCATGTCTTTCATATCAAACTTTGATGACAAGAATTCCTTAGTTTTATCAACTTGATCTTGGTGAGTACCAAAAATCAACATGTCATCAACATACAAGCAAATGATCACTCCTTTACCAGAAGTGTCAAATTTGCTATAGACACACTTGTCTGCTTGGTTTAATGCAAAACCATGAGACAACACCACCTCATCAAACTTCTGATGCCATTGCTTAGGGGCTTGCTTCAGACCATAAAGAGATTTTACTAATTTACAAACCTTTTGTTCATTACCAGGCATGACAAATCCTTCAGGTTGTTTCATGTAAATCTCTTCATCCAATTCACCATTTAGAAAGGCAGTCTTAACATCCATTTGGTGAATTACAAGATTATGTGTAGCAGCAAGTGCTAGCAATAATCTAATGGTGGTAATCTTAGCAACAGGAGCATAGGTGTCAAAGTAATCAATTCCAGCCTTTTGTCTAAAGCCTTGGATCACCAATCTAGCTTTATACTTGTCTATGCTTCCATCCACCTTCATCTTCCTTTTGAAGATCCATTTACTACCTAAAGGCTTACACCCAGGTGGTAAATCAGCCAATTTCCAAGTATTATTGTGCATGATAGAGTCAATCTCATCTTGGATTGCCTCTTTCCAAAATGCAGCATCCCTTGAAGCCATAGCTTCACTGTAGGTCTTAGGATCATCATCAACATTAAAGCAATATTGATATTGAAAATCAATTCCATCCCTTGATCCTTCCACCAAATACAATTGGAAATCATCCCCATAAGACTTGGGTTTTCTCGCTCTTTCACTCCTCCTAGGCTCAGGAGGTGTCTCAGTCACTTGGTCATTTCCACCAGTGTTACTAGAGCTTGCCACCGTGTCTCCAGGTCTAGGTAAAGATGTGAACCTATCCTCATTCCCAAAATCAACATCCCTTGACTCAACAATAGAGTGCACGGATACATAGTCATTAGGTTCTATGACATAGAACCTATAACAAACAGAATTTTCGGGATAACCAATGAAGATACAATCTATACCTCTTTGACCAATGTTATGAATCTTAGGGTCAGTCAGTCTCACCACTGCTCTACAGCCCCAAACTCTAAGATAACTCAGATTTGGAGTCTTTTTATGCCAAAGTTCATAAGGGGTTACTTTGTTGTTCTTATTAGGAACTCTATTCAATAAATGACAGGCTGTTAACATAGCCTCACCCCAAAAACCTTCACTAAGCCCAGAATAGCACAACATGGAATTAACCATTTCTTTTAGTGTCCTATTCTTCCTTTCAGATACACCATTTTGCTGTGGTGTATAAGGAGCCGTGGTTTGATCTACTATTCCAGTGGACTGAAAATACACTGGATCATAATACTCGCCTCCCCTATCAGTGCGAAGGGTTTTAATCTTCACACCATGATAAAGCTCTACCTCTTCTTTATAGATTTTAAATTTATCAAGAGCTTCATCTTTTGAGTGACACAAATAAACATAGCAATATCTAGTAGCATCATCAATAAAAGTAACCACATACTTTTTATTACCAAGTGATGGAGTAGAATGGAAATCACACAAGTCACTATGCACGAGTTCTAATACCTTTGTATCTCTAGTGACGTTTTTAGTGAAAGGTTGTCTAGTAATCTTAGTCAACATGCAAGTTTTACACCTTTCATTACTAACATCAAAAGAAGGTATTAGACTCATTTTTGACATGTCAACTAATCTCTTGTAATGTACATGTCCTAGTCTAGCATGCCATAATTCTGATTTGCTAAAATTATTGCTAGAAACGGTAGAAGTCATGCAAATAGAATTATCAAAAGAAGAAACATCCAAATTTAATTTAAACATTCCATTCAAATATCCAAATCCAATAAAGGTTCCATGTTTTGACAAGATATACTTGTCACTTTCAATGACCTGCTTGTATCCACAATTATTCAATACAATACCAGATACTAAGTTCTTACGAATTCCAGGTACATATAAAACATTATGTAAGAGTAAAGAGTTTCCAGAAGTAAATATTAATAGAACAGATCCTATTCCTTTAACAGGTTCAGTAGCAACATTGCCCATCTTCAATAAAGATCCATCTTCAATTGGTTTAAAGTCCTTGAACCATCGAAGATCCTTGCAAACATGACATGTTGCTCCTGAATCTGTCCACCACGAAATATCATCATCCTGCACATAAAATGCTTCAGATATTATTGATATATAATAAATCTGAACAGAATGATCACATGGTACCAAAAACGAACCTGCTTGTTTTTCTGGATCCTTGGATCCACTTGAACCAGCCTCGTTTTTGCCTTTTCCTTTACCCTTACCAGACCTGCATTCGCGCTCGTTCAAAGTGGGAAAACGCTGACTACATCTGTCGTGGTCATATTCTTAACGGTATGTCTGATTCCTTGTTTGATGTCTATCAAAACGTAGAGTCTGCAAAAGAATTATGGGATTCCCTTGAAGCCAAATACATGGCAGAAGATGCGTCTAGTAAGAAATTTCTTGTTAGTAATTTCATTAATTACAAAGATGGTAGATACTAGGCCTGTCATGGAACAATATCATGAATTGCAAAGGATGCTAGGACAGTTTGCACAATACGATATGAAAATGGATGAATCTATTTCTGTTTCTAGTGTTATTGACAAACTGCCCCCCTCTTGGAAATATTTTAAGAATAATCTGAAACATAAGAAAGAGGAAATGAGTCTGGTTGAACTTGGAAGTCACTTCCAAATTGAACAATCCATACGTGATATGGAAAAGGTATCTGTTGGTGGTACTAAAACCATGGCTGGTTCTTCTGTGAACATGATGGAGGAGGGTGAATCCTCCAAGGCTGGTAAAGGGAAACGAAAATCTCAAGGCAATAACAATAAAGGTTCTGATAACAATCCAGCGACGAAAATCCTGCCCAGTAAACTTGTCCAATTTCTCAAAGGGTTTCATCATATCCTTCCCAGAATCGTTGTTCGTCATCTTCAGTAAATTGATTCAATCTTTGTTGGGGAAATTCATGAATAACGAACAGATAACCGGATATAATCAAACTCTGAAAGGCGTGTAATCACTTTCAGATTGAATCAATTTGGCGGTTCACCCAAACTATTCAATCGGATACAATTCAGAGAATTTAGAATTTTCTGTGTGTTGTTATTTGAGAGAAAGAACCAGAAAAAGAGAAAAGAATATGATCATAATATGAGTTACGGGATATATCTATATTACTTTGGCCCATAACTGCCTAAACGGCAGTTAATTACATGGGTTTCTTCGATTGCCACTTTTGGTCCCTTAAGCTCGACCCCAGCCAGGGGCTCTGCCCCTTGGACCCCGCTCCCAGGGGCGCTGCCCCCGGACCCCCGTACCTTAGGGGCTTCGCCCCTAAGGTCATAATAAATTCAGATAAGCGTGCACTCCGCACCTCCAAGCCTATATGATGTATTATTATGACGTTATCGATCAAACAAATTAATGCAATTACACTAAAATATACAACATGACCTTCCCAAACATCCAGAGAGGTTGGGTACCGCAATAAGTTGGTTGATCTTAATGGAGAAGTCGGATTCGTGTATCATATTTCAGGGTCTAATGAAAAAGTAGTGTGGATATTGAAGCATGAAGAATGGATGCTACACTGTGTTATCGATCAAAGTGTTTGTCATTTTTATTCTAGCTGGGTTGTTTTAGGTTGTTGGAACAAAGACGGAGACATATTAATCGAAGAATGGAAAACCTGTGCTCCAAAAAGTCGGTTGGTTGTTTACAGAATCAAAAGTGACAGTTTCCATAGCCTGATCAGCCCTGAAGATGAAGAAGATAAAAACAGAGCAGAGGTCAGAATGTATCAAAGCAGTTTGCTTTCAATACGTAAATGGCATTAACCCAATTATCATTATTTGTCTCGAAAACTGATCAAGTTTAAGTGTTCGGATTCTATGTCAATTGATTAGATAAAGTAATTTATGTTTGTAAGTTGATCGATCTAAAATAATAAGTGTATCTTTATCAATATATAATCTGTTTCTACAGTAAATGGTGGAGGTGATCATGTTACTTTGTGTGGGGAGGGGTTTTCCTCTTTTAAGAGGTCTTGGGTTCAGGTCTCTTCAAAGGGTTTCATCTTCATAGTGGTATTTCTAACGGTTTATATACTTCCTAATTGGATGTCAATGTGGATCTTAACTCTTAAAAAAGTAGTCATTCATTACTATCTAAACACCCACCATATGGGGAGTATACATTGATACATCGAGTATGGTACTTTTTACTTTTCTGGTCAATGTGAGTATACGCACGTATAAGAGCATACTCGCCGTATAGTGGGTGTTTATGCCGAATTGGGGTGTTCCTATAGCAGGACCCTCGTCTCAAGTGTCAATTATATACTACATACGTAGTTTGATTTACAGATTAGATTAGATAGAGTAGTTTATGTTTTGTAATTTGATCGACCTAATTAGTTAAGTGGCGTATGGATCGTCAAATGAGAAGAGTATCTTTGGTAATTATATAATCTGTTTCTTTGGTAATTAAACAGCGGAAGTTATCATGTTTTGATATTATTCCAGGCTCAAAAGTAAGCAGTTCCGTGTTATCATTTCATAACCCGGCTTATGTATGCACATCCACATAATTGTTACCTTGTCTCTGTAGTATCAACATTCTCTTGTCATGATTGATATTCGTTTTCAGATATATAGTTAGATGGCGTTCCTATAACTTTATTAAGAACTCTTCTGCAAATAACAGTATTTTAACTTGGTTTAGATGATGAGAAAAATCATTTCTTTTCGGGCAGAACAGTTTATATTCCAAGCTTCTCCATATATAATCTTACAAAGGAAAGAAAAAAAAACGTGGATTAAGGAAAATGAATTGCGGCTTTCTTTGATCCACATATATATGATGCTTTACTTTGAGCGACATTGAATTCTGAATTTAGACTTCGTTAATCATCTGTTTACTCTATCATAATATCAATCTATATGTTTCTGCCTCAATCATCAAAGTACCCATATCCGAATATTTATAACAATTCATATTTTCTACTCGTATTATACTTCTATTTTTTAAGAGCCAGAAATTATTAACTACAGTATTATTACTAGTAGTACTAGGATCTGGTCATTTAAATATGTGTCTGAGTCTTTTCGGGGAGCATAGGATCAATGTGTGGAGTTTATTAGCTTGCAAGCAGGGTAATTTCAGGTCAGAGGTTAATTTATGAATTTGTTAGAATGGAATGGCTTATAATCATGTCAGAGTGTTTTTCTTGCTTGTTTATGGAAGCGGGATTGGTGGTTAAAAGTTAGAACAGAATGGTGAGGTTTGCAGGTAATGGCAGTGGTTCAATCTGTTTAGTTGTTAATGTCCGCTGATCTATTCGGGTTTTGTTGTTCACAATGCTGTTTAGCTTTTCTTTTTTTGCTGCTATTGTTGTTTTTAGAGTTATTAGAATAGGTCTTATTGAAAAAGATGGATGACTCAATTTGAGAGATAACTGGTTACTAATTGAGCCATCTGTCAGAATTTAGGTTTTTTTTGTTACAAGTGTTAAAGTGATCAGCAGCTAGTGTGCCCAAACTTAACCGATACAAACATCTGCCAAACGGCAGCATAAACGGCTTTCCACAAATGGGATAAAATTGAACTTTGGGGTATCTTTTACCAGTCTGTGCCCAAAACGTGCACCACAGCGCCTATGTTTACTCCTTTGAACACTTTCTTTTTAAAAAAAAAAAAAAAGAAACATTGACCTTGAAGGTGTTGGTGGAATTATCAAAACCGAGCCCTTTGATGGTGGAATTATCAAAAGCGAGCCCTTGTTGGTGGAATTATCAAAAGACGGCCCAACTATTTGGGTATAGTATGACAACTGAATATCCAGCCACTGGGCGTGCCTCTGAGTTTTCTAAAAAATAGGTTAGTATGACAACTTGATGAAACAGAGTTGATCATGGAACTTATAGCTAGGGAATTTGGATACCATCAAGTAGTTGGGTTGGTTTTCTTTAGCCCGCAAAAGTGCTGCACTTTTCTGGCCAACAACACATTTGTATTCTAATACATGGATATTGAACCATCATACAGGCCTACTATGTGCTGCAAATCGATGTCTCGTGTCTGGACGATTGGACCCCATGATCTCCATGGATATTACTATTGGTGCTCACATGGAATGCAGAGTCAACGGGACTCGAAGGAGGCTGCATTTAAGTGAAATAATTACCAGGCAAA
>CM067169.1:59443703-59518961 GCA_034093135.1 Erigeron breviscapus
TAGTCTGGGTTTGAGGGACATACCAAGCATTTCCTGGCAGGGGTTTTTTCATAGAAGCAGACGAGGCTTTCGAGGCTCTGTAAGCGTCGTCTCCCCATTGTTCGTCGAAGTCTAGCACCCTGGTGGATCTCTGGATTGCCTTTCGTTTATTGAGGTATCTGAGGGATTCATCTAGCAGCTCTCGGTCTTCTAAAAGTTGGATTTTGGGGGTGTTTTGTAGGCGATTCCCTACTGGTAATAGGGCTGTGGCCGCTTTACGCCTATAGATTATCTCCGGAGCTTAGGGGCCGGCGTAGTATTATGTGTAAATTGTGTGTAAAAAAGAAAGATGATTTGTAGCGTATGATATCTCATCTTTATATAGAGGGCAGAAACTTGGAGAGGAGGGTAAGAGAATTAGGGTAAATCTCTTTCTCTTTTAAGAATATCTTCTATCTTTTAGGGAGATTCGTGGTGATCTCTTCTTAAGCCGTATTCGGAACCTTCGGGGTTAAGTATATTGTTTGAATTTTTTTTTTCTCGGTAAAAAAAAAATAAAAAAATAAATTATGAGAGCTCCGGAAAGATTATGTTAGCTGGAGGTCGAGCTCCGTAAATAGATAATTTTTACCTGTACAAAGGTGTCTTCGTATTCTGCTTCGGGTACGGAGGTAAAGCTCCGTATAGGGTATATCATCAAGCCCCCAGTCTAACTGGAGAGGCTGTCTTCAGGGTGTCCGGTTAGACTTCAAAAATGTGCTCTGTTGCTCCGTGTCGCAACTTGCCCATCTTATCAGCTAATTTATTCGGAATTTACTTATTTCAGAGGTCTTAATTACGGCTTATCCCTTTATAACAACTTGTTGGCACGAAACTCGGGGTAACTTTTCATTGGTTGGTACCCGTGATTATTACCCCATATAAATACCAACTCTTTGTCAAAAAAGGGCTTATTGCCTATTTTTATTTCAAAAAATCCTCTTCCGCTGCTTCCTCGTCAATCGTCACCAGGTAAACTCATTGTCCTCCTTTGCTTTCTTCTTTTACCTCGTAATAGTTTAGATGACGAAGAGAGGATTAAAAACCATCACCAATGCACTGGATCGTTCTGCTTATCAGAACTTTGTGTCCGCCTATTTCGCCCGAAACCCTAACTTAGTTTGACTTTCGGAAAGAGGGCAATCTATCTGTGATGCGCCTGCCGGTTTTGTTGGCCTGTATGTGAAAGCTTTTACTCTTGGTAACCTTAGGATCCCCTTTTCGTCCTTTGTTTTGGCTGTTTTAGATTACTATCAATGCCATATTTCCACTATTCATCCAACTGGCATAGCAAAGATCGTAGCTTTCCAGGTTCTTTGTAGTGCCAATCGTATAGAGCCTTCCGTTGTTCTATTTAACTGTTTTTACAAGCTGAAAGAATCTGGTGACTGGGTTATTGTGTCAAAAAATTGTGATCATGAGTTGTTTGTTGCTGGGGGTACAGAGGTTAGGGATTGGAAGGATTTGTTTGTTTTTGTTGATCGCTCATTGATTCCTCCTGATCGTAGTGATTTGTTAAATGCTGGTAGGTTGAAATATAAGTCTATAGGTGTCCTTAGTGTTCGTGGTGTGAGGCAGTCTGATGTCGGTCGCCTTTCTTCTTATGGCATTAAGCTGTGTATATATCCGGAGGTTGTGTTGTTTAAGTCCCGTGTTGCTTCATTTTGGGAACATGGTGTTAAGGATTTCACCATTGAATGTTGTGGTCAGGGTAGGTTACTTTTTCCCTTGCCTGTTTTCTTCTTCGTTTGTCGAGTATTTCAGCTATTGATTCAAGGTATCTTCATTTGCAGAGATGTCTTTCAAGCAGTTGATCGATAGGCAACCTGTGTTGTCCAGCCTCATTTTCAAGCCAGTGGCTCTTGCTCCTCCTTCGACCCCATCCTCTGTCATCCACGGGGGTCCCTCTTTAGAGGTGTTGGCGGAGACACCCATTCCTTTGGCTCAGGAACGGGTTGTTGGAGAGCAGGTTGTGGTAGATGTTTCCGATGGTATTGGTGAAGATGTGGAGGATGTTGCTCAAGAGAACACTGTTGCTAGTCGTTTGAAGAAGAGGAATGTTAGAATTATAAATTATGTTGTTGAATTGTAATTATCTAAGTGTGGAAGGGGTATTAGTGAAAATATGATAAATGTATAAATATCCCCTTCCACCTCATTTGTAACTTAACACTTTCATATAATAAAATCATTTTCTATACAAATGCATGGTTTCTCTCAAAACACAAACAAACACACACTAGATCTAAATACACCTAATATCCATAGTTAAGCTTAAATTTATCATTTACATTTGGTATCAGAGCAAAATCGGTTAATCCGAACGATCTACAATCATATTTCCAAACTGATTTTGCAATTAATTTCCAAATTTGAGTTTAATTTGAAGACATCTAAGTAGATCTTGAGTTTTGGAGTTTCTGTGATCAATTTCTGGTTGAATCTGAAGTGGATTTGTTGTGATTATCTCATTTCGGTGATGGATTATAGTCACATTTGATGTATTATTGATCAATTTGACAAATATTGATTATATCATCACGTTATCGATTCGTGTGTGTTTACATTTACCAAAAAGTCAACAATTTGTGTTTCTCCTTTTCTGCTACAGTAAAAGTCTCTTTTCTATTACTTTTTCGTGAACAAGTGTGTTGTCAACATCTAATTTCATTTTATTAAAAATAAATAAAAAAAAAAATTTGTTCCATAACTTTTCTCTTCGATCCTGTCATCGTTTTGCATCAAATCGTTCTGAAATTCATAAGGTTTTGTTCGCGAGATCATTCTGAACACGGTGATACTTTCAATTTTCAGATCGGTCGAGTTTTGGTGACGGTTGATTTTCCGGCGAGATCTTGAATTTTCCGGCGAACTTCGGATCTGAATAATTTGGTTAGGGTTTGTGCGGGATGATTTTCTGAACATTTTGGTACCAATTTCGTGTTCTAATTCGAAGAATCGGTGAATAGATCTGAATTTTAAGATTTCCGGCGAGTTTTCCGGCCGTCGTTTTCTGCTAACCAACCTTCCACTGCTGCTGCTCAAATTTCGGTTTTCCTTCAACTTTCGTTTGAATATCTGTTCAAATACCGGTATTCAAACTTTCCTTGTCAAGCTATAAAAAAAATAAAAATAATAATAATAATAATAAAAAAATAATAATAAAAATAAAAATAATAATAATAAAAATAAATACAATACAACTACCGGCTTTCATTTTCACCATACAAATACCGGCTTTCACCCAATTTTCGACTTTCCGCTGTGTGGTTGTGGTTATGTGAGATCTATGCCTGGTTTACACCAAAACCGGTATTAGTACTGTTTTCTTTGATTTCACAAAAAGAAACTCTGCCCAAATTTTTCCTTGAAAACCGATATTAGTACTTATTTTCCCAAAACCGGTATTTGTTCTTCTTTTTAAATTTCTTTAATCTTCACTAATACCGGTTTTCCTCCACATTTCTTCACTAATACCGGCTTTTGTTCGAAAACCGATATTAGTTCATCGAAACCCAAATCAAACCCATTCTTCTGCAAATAGCACTTGCGGTCTTCAAGTCTTGAAACTTGATCGGTTGTTGTGCTTGCTTGAGTCGTTTGAGTGTTTAATCTGTTGGAAATCATTTTGTGAGACAAAGTAAGGTTTAAAGAGAAACAGAAAGAGTGTGTTCAATTTTTTCGTTTGTGGGCAATTTTCGAGAGAGAGATAAAGTGTTTTTGGGATTAAGAAATAATACTTTGTTTTTGTGAATAAAAAGGAAAAGAGTGAATCTCGTGTAAGAGAAAGGAACTCTTGTGACAGAAAGCGTGTTGTTATCTCGTTCAAAGAAAAAGTGTGTCACGCGTGAAGAAAACGTGTTGTCAGGATAAAATAGTACGCGTACTTTGTGGCTTCAGTGTTTCAAATGAGCTGTCACATTGTGATTGATTAAATTTTTGAATGCTCATTTTGAATTTGGACTTAATCTTTAACTTTTTTTTTGTTAGGTCCAGATTTACTGGACTCGCTCCAGACTCGACTACTGGAGCCTTACTGAAGATCTGTCCAGAAACGTGTTCTACTGGACCTACTCCAGACTTGGAATCTGGAGTCCCTCTGAAGATTTGTCCAGAAATAATGGAAGACCAGTGAGCAAATACTTGTATAGGAAATCTGGAGTATTCTCCAGATTAGCTCACTGGACTTCACCCCAGTCCAGATCAACTCTACTAAAGACATTCTCACTGAAGTCAAAGACTGAAGTCAGAATAAAGAAGACTTACAAATGGCGGAGTCCACTAGAAGTCTTACCAGATCTGTACACTGGAGGATTGTCAGTGTTCTAGACCCTACAAATCTGAACACTGATATCGAGGATTGACTTTAGCCCTTACACACTTTCCAAAGAACAATCCACTTGTTCTTTACCAAAGTATACGTGTATAAAGGTGGTTGGATAAAAGGATACAAAGTCATTTGATGTGACTTTATCCTTATTCCTTATCCAATACATTTAATGTTCTTGTCGGATCATTAAATGCATGCAACCAGATTTGTACGACACAAAATTCACTGGTGAATTTTGTTGCCTATAAATACAAAGTCATTTCCTTGAGAAAAATACTTTTAAGCATACATTTTGCATTTAAGTGAATTTGTCCAAATACTCTCGATCTTAAACAGGGATACTTCACAACTTTAAGTATCTCGATCCAAAAGAGTTATTTGACAAATATAGATCATTTGTAATTCATAGGTTGTTAGGATACATACTTTTTGTATTATCTTGATTCCGCACAACCTTGTATTTTATTTAACATCATAAATAAAATACACAATTGAAAAATACATAATGTTCCACTTTACTTGTTTATTGCTTTAAGTCTTGTATTACTTTGTTTATATATTCTTGCATTTATTTACAAGTAATACTAGTCCATTCTAGTGATTATTAGACTTGTTGTATTTTACACTTTCCTGGTTAACCATCGAACTTAAGGGACTCACATTTGGTATCAGAGCAGAAGGCTAAACATTGCCTAGATCTGTTTCTTTGATGGCTAACCAAGAAAATACACAAGGAAGTTTTAATCTTGGTCCCGATCCTAATGCTAATATTAATGATCAAAATGAACCACCTATTGTTAATAACACTAATCCACCTCCTCCTACTCCTGCTTCTCCACACGTACATGTGCACTACTCAAATAATCCTGTTCCTAAATTCAGTGGGAACAGTGATGAATTTGGTACGTGGAAGGCTAGGATGGTTTTGCATGTCACTGGTATTGAGAGGAACATGATGAAAATTTTAAATGAAGGTCCTTATGTACCAACATCACCTCTCAATCCCCTTCTTGTTCCTTCTGGATCTAGAAGAGGAAGGGAAAAGAGGGAGGAACATTGGTCTGAAGAGGAGAGGAGATTGGTGAATCTAGACACCCTTCTCAAAAACATGATCCTCGGGGCCGTTCTTGAAACCCTAATTCCCACACTAGTTCTTTTTCCTAGTGCTAAAACCATGTGGGATGAACTTTTAAACCAACATGAAGGAGGAGATGACACCATTGTCACCAGAAAGGTCTCCTTAAACAAGAGGTATGAGTCATTTTTTGCTCAGCCTAACGAGTCTCTCACTGGTACTTACACCAGATTTATGAGTATCATAAACCAATTGAGAGGTCTTGGGGTTGAGAAGGACAAGGATATACTTCTGGAGAAATTTTGTGATATTCTACCCACCAAATGGTCTCACATGATCCTGGTCTTACGACAAGGTAAAACTCTGCACATACACACTCTCTCAACTCTATATGGAGCTTTCAGGTACACTGAAGAAAATCAAGCTCAGAGAGTGGTGGCAGAACAAGATGCTTTTAACCATGCCTCCAGTAGTCCTAATGTGGTTAGTCATACTGAACCACATAGTACAGCACTGATATCTTCTGAGAATGTATTTTCTATGAAGAAGATGGTGTCTGAACTCATGGATTCTGAAGAGACCAGTCAAATCTCTCCAAACTGTTGTGATGAAACTGATGATGATGACCTCATTGCAATGATTGCTAAAACGTTTAACCGTTTCAAAGCAAGAGCAACTAGGCCATCTGGACAATTTGCATCCAGTTCTTCAACTGATAAGACCAATTTGACATGCTTTAAGTGTGGCAAAAAGGGTCATTTCATGAAAGATTGCAGGTCCAACCAGTTTGTATCCAAGCCTGGTCCATTCTCTTCAAATAATAAGCCTGATGATAGCTATAAACTGAAATATAAAAAGCTTAAGGCCCAGATTGCTCTCATGGCACAACAAATTGAAAACAATAATAAGTGCATGATTGCAACAACTGAAGAGAAGTGGGTTCCTTCTGATGAATCATCTGTTGATGAAGAAGAAGAAAGAGATTGTTGTTACATGGCTCTGGCAGACGATGAGCACCTGGTGAAGGAAGATGTCACATCTGGACGATGGGTAGACATTGTTATTAAGAAGGTTAGTGATTATGATTGTGCAACTGACCAAGAACTAAAACTGGACATAGCTGAAGCTCTTAATTCTGATTTGATATTTGTAGAAACTGTTAGATCTGATTGTGTAAATGGTTTAGAAACAGATTTTTCTGAAATAACCGTCTTAAAATCAAAATTGAAAGAACTTCAAGACATTGAACTGGCATTTCAAGCCCAGGTTCTGGTAACTGAACAATTGATTCAAGAAAAACAAGATCTTGAAGTCATTTTAGAGAAAGAAAAACTGGTAATTAAATCATGGCTAGAAACCAAAAAGCCATATGATGCTGGAGTAAATCAATTTCCTGCTCAAAAACGTGCATACTTAGATGGAAATACTCATGTAGCATCATTAATACCAGTAATCGATCGATTACCAGAGGGGTTCAGGCCCACCACTGTTTATGATGAGCCTGTAACTCCCAAGACCAATATTTACCCAGTTCAATCCCCAGAGGTCAAGACTGGAGCATTCCAGATGACTGCTCCAGTTAAAGAGGTTTATCGGAATAAACCTTTGCCTCAGACCAATCCCCTACCTAAGCCTAGGACTGGAAAGACTAAGGTGTCATCTGAAGAAAATATTTTGTCCAGGTTAGAGAGCCAGATTCAAATTCTGACTCGTCAATCTCAAAGTTTTAATGCAAGATTAAACTTTATTGAGGGTACTTCATCTGGCCCTAGACAAAATACAAAACCTTTTGCTAAGAAAGTTAAATCTATTTCTCCAGTTGAGAAAAAGAAAAAGGTTTCAAAACTATCAACCCCAGTGGTCTTTTCAACTAAGACCACTGTTGAAGAAAGTGAACTAAACCAGATTGCCCCAGGGACCTATAAGGGAGGGTCCAGTGAACCCATCAGTCGATGGGTTCCCAAATCTAACTGATAAGTATCTGGTGTATGTGCAGGGCGATCGAAAGAAATATATCTGGTATCTTGACAGTGCTGCTGGCAGGACGATGACTGGATGTAAGACCCTGCTGGAGGAGTTCACCATTTCTGATGGACCCTCCATTACTTTTGGAAATGATGGTTGTGGAAAGACTGAGGGATACGGTGTTCTGAACAATGGACAAGTCAAGTTCAGACGTGTTGCATTTGTGAATGGTTTGAAATACAACCTGATCAGTGTAAGTCAATTGTGTGATGATGGCTATCAAGTTCTATTCAATATTGCTCAGGGTATCGTATTCAACAAGGACTGGAAGGTAGTGTTGATTGCTCCCAGAAAAGGGAATGTGTACGTGATGGATATGGAAAGCTCTCCTTCAGAGCAGTGTTTCTATACTCAAGCTGATGAAGACACAAACTGGTTATGGCATAAAAGGTTATCCCATTTAAATTTCAAGAATATTAATAAGTTGTCCAGAAAACAACTTGCAGATGGGATACCTTCAGTTTCCTTCAAAAAGGAAAGGCCATGTCCAGGATGTGAGATGGGTAAGCAAAAACGTACCAGTTTCAAGACCAGACAGAATTTCAGCATATCTGAACCCCTTCATATGCTTCATATGGACCTCTTTGGTCCAGTGAATGTTCAGACTCGTGCTGATAAAAGATACACCCTGGTGATCGTAGATGAATTCTCCAGATATTGTTGGGTGATCTTTCTGAGGTCTAAAAGTGAAGCTGCTGCTGAAATCATCAGTCTTATCAAGCAAATTGAGCTCAAGTACAGTCGAAAAGTGTGTCATTTAAGAAGTGACAATGGAACAGAATTCCAGAATGCAACTCTGGAGTCATTCTGTACTGACACTGGCATCTCCCAAAATTTTTCATCAGCCCGCTCTCCAGAACAAAATGGAGTGATGGAAAGGAAGAATCGAACGCTGATAGAAGCTGCCAGGAGTATGCTTGCTGAATCTGGTCTGTCTACCAGTTTCTGGGCGGAAGCAATTGCAACTGCTTGCCACACCCAGAATCGATCAGTGTACATCAAAAGACACAAAAAGACAGCCTATGAAGTCTTAAGAAATAGAAAACCAAATATTGGTTATTTTCACGTTTTTGGATGTCCAGTTTACATCCTGAACGACTCCAGTCAGTTAGGCAAATTTGATGCCAAAGCTGATGAAGGGTATTTCTTAGGCTATTCAGCCATTCGCAAGGCCTTCAGAGTCTACAACAAGAGACTGGAGAAGGTCCATGAGTCAATTCATGTAACATTTGATGAATCAAATGCTGCAATCAACAAGAAGCCAGCCCTTGACACTCCCCCAGTATCTCCAATTGTCTTTTGTGAATCTGATCCTATAAACGACAAAAATGAAGATTCAAAAGACACAGTTTCCAGTCATCCTGATCTGGAACCTGTTCAGAAAAAGAAACTCTCCAGTAGTACTCCATTCTATCCTTCTATTATTTTCAAACTACCCTCTAAAATTAATATTGGATCAGATGTTCGTACTACTCCCCCAGTATCAGTGTCAGTTGAGAATAGACCAGAAATGTCTTCTTATGAAGAATTCCAAACTGAACCAGTACTTCAGGAAATGCCTTCAAATGAAGAATTTCATGATGCAAATCGTGATTTAAATGACTCAGATGAAGATACTAAAGTAGTCTGGCAAGATCTTCCTCCAGAAGCAACTCCAGAGGAGACTCAACTGAATTCTTGCGCTGATATTGTTGTCAGTAAGAATCCTGGTCAGTACTCCAGATGGACAAAAGCTCATCCTATTGATCAGATCATAGGTGACTCCAGTAGAGGAGTTCAGACCAGAAGAGCCTCCAGTAATCAATGCTTATACGTTAGTTTTCTATCTTTAATGGAACCAAAGAAGATTGACGAGGCTATGGAAGATCCAAGTTGGGTGACTGCTATGCAAGAAGAGCTTCACCAGTTTGAAAGGAACAAGGTCTGGTATTGGTTCCTTTCCCAGTTGGAAAGAAAGAACCAATTGGAACAAGATGGGTCTTCGGAAACAAAGTAGATGAAGATGGCCACGTAATCAGAAACAAGGCCAGACTGGTAGCACAAGGCTACTGCCAGTCAGATGTCGACTTTGATGAATCATTTGCTCCAGTGGCTAGACTTGAAGCGATCAGAATATTCTTAGCATTCGCTGCTTATCATCAGTTCAAGGTCTACCATATGGATGTAAAGAGTGCTTTCTTGAATGGAAAGCTTGAAGAAGAAGTTTATGTCAGACAACCACCAGGTTTCGTTGATGAAAAGCATCCACATTGGGTATATCGTCTGGACAAAGCGCTTTATGGCCTCAGACAAGCCCCACGTGCCTGATCATGCAGGTTGTAAGATAGATAGGAAATCCACAACTGGTGGATGTCATTTCCTAGGTGGCAAACTGGTCAGCTGGACCAGTAAGAAGCAAACTTCAGTTTCATTGTCCACTGATGAAGCTGAATACGTGTCTACAGCCAGTTGTTGTGCTCAGATACTCTGGATGAAGAACCAGTTGCTTGATTATGGTATTAAATATTCAAAGACCCCAATCTTTTGTGATAATACCAGTGCCATTGCTATCTCAAACAATCCTGTCATGCACTCCAGAACGAAGCACATTGATCTCAGGTATCACTTCATTCGTGATCATATCATGAAAAACAACATTGAACTCCATTTTATTCCCACTGACAAACAACTCGCTGACATTTTTACCAAACCTCTGGATGTCAAAACTTTTGAATATCTTGTTGGTGAGTTGGGAATGTTAAACCCTTAAATCTGGTAACTGCTCAGATATTGAACGCCTTTGTGTACTATCTTTGCATTATTAGATTTCTGGAACATTCCAGGGAAAGACTTGAAAGATATTTTTTCTTAAAAAAATGTTTTAAGTTCAGGGGGAATTTATTAATTTATTTTCTCATTGGACAAACTCTTCAGAAAATATTACTGGTGCTTTGTAAATATGTCCCTCTCACTGGTAACTGGACAGGTTGAAGTGCATGTTTGAGGTGACTTATGTCTCCTTGTAAATGTGTCCCTCTCATTTGTCTGAATTAGTTGACGTGCAAGTTTGAGGTTACCAGTCTTTCAAAAATGGTTTTCACTGGTACTTTACTGGAGTGTCCCTCCAGTGTACCATCAGTACATGTTCACTGGACTAATCCACCAGTGATACTGGAGTGTCCAGTCAACCTCCAGATGCACTGAAATATGTCATAATATTTTCTAAATACTTGGTCATTGTGTGTGCCACGTAAGCAAATCTTTTTGGAGATATTTTAATCCTACGTGGCATGTAAATTTTTCAACGTAATGATGGTATTTTTACCTTGGGAAATCAAAAAGAGCAACTTGTTAATGTTTGTGGGCTGTAAACTATCACACATTTATGTGTGATGTGATGTAATTAATGCGGATCTCAGAACCTCGATCAAAACTATATTTGATAATTTCAAATAAACCGTTTGAGTTCCACATTCTTTCTCCTATATATACCCACTTTCAATTTCATTTGCATTTACTTCGAACATATTTACTCCCAAATCTTTCAAATTCCTTCATTTACTTCTTCATTCATTTTCCAATCATCATCATCTCTCTTATTTACTCCATTTATATTCAATTCCTTCATCAATTCTTCATCATAACCTATATATATTCAATTTCATTTCTTCATTTATTTTCCAATCATCGTCATCTCTCATATTTACTCCCAAATCTTTCAAATTCCTTCATTTACTTCTTCATTCATTTTCCAATCATCATCATCTCTCTTATTTACTCCATTTATATTCAATTCCTTCATCAACTTCTTCATTCATTTTCCAATCATCGTCATCTCTCATATTTACTCCCAAATCTTTCAAATTCCTTCATTTACTTCTTCATTCATTTTCCAATCATCATCATCTCTCTTATTTACTCCATTTATATTCAATTCCTTCATTTACTTCTTCATTCATTTTCCAATCATCATCATCTCTCTTATTTACTCCATTTATATTCAATTCCTTCATTTACTTCTTCATTCATTTTCCAATCATCATCATCTCTCTTATTTACTCCATTTATATTCAATTCCTTCATTAACTTCTTCATTCATTTTCCAATCATCGTCATCTCTCATATTTACTCCCAAATCTTTCAAATTCCTTCATTTACTTCTTCATTCATTTTCCAATCATCATCATCTCTCTTATTTACTCCATTTATATTCAATTCCTTCATCAATTCTTCATCATAACCTATATATATTCAATTTCATCTTCATTAATTCTGTATAAAATGGCACCTAGACAGTCAAAATCGCTCAAAAATCTCCTTGCCGCTGAATATGCTCCTTCCGAAAATGTTGGCAGGGCACCTCATATCAATCTTGAGGCAAATGCCATTAGAATCAACATGAATAACTGGATGGCAAGACTCTCTCTTTCCAGTGTTCATGATGCCCAATCGATTATTGGGAGATTAAACTCATTCTTTCTCTCTTGCCCATTATATGGTGCGTTAACATTAAATCCAGGAAGGATGTACCACGAGTACCTGTGTGAATTCTGGTACACTGCAACATTTGATGATGAAACTTCATCTATCAATTATACTCTCAAGGGAGGTACCAGATCCCTTGGTTTCACTGCAAGTCTGCTCAGGTCTGTTCTACAGTTAAACTATCATGAACAGAATGAGTTGCCTATTGAGCTTCCCACTGGTATCAATACAAGGGAAGTATGCAGGCTGATGGGGCACACGGATATCTTGGATGAGCATGGCCAGCTATCCAGGAAAGGGACTATCTACATGAGCAAGCTGTCAGACTCATGGAGATATTTCTTCACTCATATTGTTGAATGTCTGGGAGGCAGTTCTGGAGGGTTAGACCAGATCAATCAAACCCATCTCCAGATTGCCTACTGTTTATGGTTTGGGCTTAGAGTGGACTTCGCCCAAATTCTTTTTGATGACCTGGTAGAGCGTCTCAGAGTGAAGGGAAGAAAACCTTTTGTTCCATATATTCGTTTCCTTTCACTGCTGTTTAAAAATGGTCTTGGAGACCAGTATGATTTTGATACTACTCACTTTTCTGTGAGTGAGTATATGAGAGATTTGGTCAATCTCAGATCTCCACTGGACGAGGTAGATATTCCTCAGTCCATGCTTACCTTCCAAAGGGAAGAAGCTGAAATGGCTCCAGAATGGGATGATGTAGATTCCCCAATGTCTGAAGGTTTTGATGCAAACTTAAATTTTCTGGGTGAAGATGTCCAAGAAGAAGAAAGTCTACCAGAAATGCCACCACCTCCACCAGAAATGCCACCACCACAAACATGCCACCACCACCACCACCTTCAATTCCAGAACACACTCAATACTTCACTCCAACAACCACTCAACCTTCACAATCTCAACCTCCACCTCGTGCGCCGGAGTCACCAGTTGCAACATCTGAAGCTGCAACTGAAGAGGACTGGGCACAAGTTCCTCTAATGACCAGATTACCTTCAACTCTTGAACCTCACAGTGGTCTCTCCACTTCATCTTCTGCCGAGGTCCAAGGCCTTTTAAGTAAAGTGGCGGACCTGGAGAGATCACTCCAGACTTCATCTCAGGTTATTTCAGACTTCAAATCTTTATTATCAAATAACCTTGCTTCTGAGATGAATGTCTTTGCTGGGAATGAGAAGCTGGTTTATGAGAAGCTTGATGAACTGGTACTGGCCACAAACAACAACACTGAAAGTTTCAAAGTGGCAGTCCAGGGTCTAGAGACAAGGCTGGTTAATTCTGTTCAGACTGCAGTCACTGGTGAACTGGCAGGTCTGAAAGAAGATGTTCAGAACTTGGTTTTCAGGGTCAGTTCTCTGGAGACTAGACCCACACTAGACCAGGATGCAGTTGTCAGCACAATAAGTGATGCATGTACAAGAAAGTTCAGAAACAATATGCTGAAAGAAATATGTGAAGAAGTTTCTGAGACTGTTCTTCGTAGCATTCATGATGGGGTGTTACCCCAAGTAGACAAGTTACTGGATGAGAAGTTGCCAAAACACTTGCCTAAAGCTGTTGCAAATGTTCAGAAGGAAGTGCATGCACTTAAGAAAGTTGTGACTGAAACAACTCCAGTAGCAGGTACAACATTTGGTGCACTGGACAGACTTATGCTTGAAGAATTATAGAATGATCTCAAGTCAAGGACTGGTGATCATTCCAAGGGGGAAAAGTCATCTGGTGACCAAACACTGAAGCAATTGTCACAAAGAGCATATGGCACTGAAGCCGGGCTAACTGAAGGAGCTACTGGTACTGAAGCCAGTGAGCCCCAGTTTGAGTCCTTCCCAGATATTCCATCAACTCTGAAGTCAGTTAAGGGAAAACAACAAATGGAATCTGGAGAGGAAGAGCAAACTGTTGAAGATGCTGATGATGAAACATCCAAGAAGCTTGAACAAGAATGCATCATGATAGAGATTTTCAAAAGAAATAAAAAAGATGAACTGCTGGCCCATCAAAGGGAGATGGCAACTATGGGTACTCTGGATTCTTACAATGCTGGCAGGTTAGGCATTAATATTGAAGTGTATAAAAAGATGAAGGATGACCCCAGAGTTCATCAATGTTTGAGTTTATTGGATGATGTTCATGTACGCTCTTTCTACGCCGAAGAGGAACAAATCTATGATTCTATAATTTATGGCGTGAGTGTACCAGAACTCATCAGACAAAGAAAGGATGAACTGGTAAGCCTCCATAAAAAGATCAGAAAGAACGCTGGTGCTCTGGAGATAGAGTACAGGAAGCGACTTACTGGCTTACCAAAATTGACTGCCAGACAAATCAAAGCAATCAAAGATGCTGATGTAAGCAATTTTATTCCCCTGGACACTTCTCGAAAAATCAATCGTCAAGAACTCCAATCTGCTGTAGAGCAAAGGAGAGTGTCCAAGGAAACTGAATCATTGATCCAGCAAGCCAAGCTGAAAGAAAAATACAATGAGATGTTGAATTTCAGGGCTGATGCCAGAAGGATCACTGGTGCTGAAATCAAATTGGCTGAAGATCATGAAGGCATGTCTAAGTTTGAAGTAAAGTTGACCAGGGAGGGTAACTTTACTGATGAGAGGAAAAGTACTTCAGTCCAAGCATTTGGATGGAGTGAACTGAAAGAAATTGCTTTAACGTTCAGGGGGAAGACAAATGTGTCGACTGATGTTAAAGCATTTCTGAAAAGAATTGAAAAGGTATGGAGAAGAAAGCAACAGATGGAAGTTGCAATGGGCATAAGATCACCAGAATCAATACCATCTTCTCCATCACCAAAGAGAAAGGCTACTGAAGATGCTCCAGGACAGACATCAAAAAGAAGGGCCTGACTCTTATCATTTACTTGTTGTAAATTTATTGTTTTATGAAACTTGTATACTATTTATCAGTTGATGTATGTAATAATAGTTGCAATTTTTGATTCATATAAGTAAATGATCAGATTTAGTCTAAGTTAGAACTTAAATGATGAAACTGAAAAACACTCATGATCTATAAAGTGTTTTCCAGTAACTTAGATTTTTAGACTAAGTCAAAACTTGTGTTTTTCAAGCATACAAAATGTATAGATTCAGCTTGAAAACACTTTCATTATTTCTAAACAAATAGGGGGAATTTGTTAGGTCTAGATTTAGTCCAGATTTACTGGACTCGCTCCAGACTCGACTACTGGAGCCTTACTAAAGATCTGTCCAGAAACATGTTCTACTGGACCTACTCCAGACTTGGAATCTGGAGTCCCTCTGAAGATTTGTTCAGAAATAATGGAAGACCAGTGAGCAAATACTTGTATAGGAAATCTGGAGTATTCTCCAGATTAGCTCACTGGACTTCACCCCAGTCCAGATCAACTCTACTGAAGACATTCTCACTGAAGTCAAAGACTGAAGTCAGAATAAAGAAGACCTACAAATGGCGGAGTCCACTGGAAGTCTTACCAGATCTGTACACTGGAGGATTGTCAGTGTTCTAGACCCTACAAATCTGAACACTGATATCGAGGATTAACTTTAGCCCTTACACACTTTCCAAAGAACAATCCACTTGTTCTTTACCAAAGTATACGTGTGTAAAGGTGGTTGGATAAAAGGATACAAAGTCATTTGATGTGACTTTATCCTTATTCCTTATCCAATACATTTAATGTTCTTGTCGGATCATTAAATGCATGCAACCAGATTTGTACGACACAAAATTCACTGGTGAATTTGTTGCCTATAAATACAAAGTCATTTCCTTGAGAAAAATACTTTTAAGCATACATTTTGCATTTAAGTGAATTTGTCTAAATACTCTCGATCTTAAACAGGGATACTTCACAACTTTAAGTATCTCGATCTAAAAGAGTTATTTGACAAATATAGATCATTTGTAATTCATAGGTTGTTAGGATACATACTTTTTGTATTATCTTGATTCCGCACAACCTTGTATTTTATTTAACATCATAAATAAAATACACAATTGAAAAATACATAATGTTCCACTTTACTTGTTTATTGCTTTAAGTCTTGTATTACTTTGTTTATATATTCTTGCATTTATTTACAAGTAATACTAGTCCATTCTAGTGATTATTAGACTTGTTGTATTTTACACTTTCCTGGTTAACCATCGAACTTAAGGGACTCACATTTTTCGACTAAAATTTTAATTGGGCTCTCATCAAGTTTAATTTCAAAATGTCAATTAAAATTCCGAACAATTTTGTTGCGACAGTGTTAGATCTTTTAATGGGTGAAGAGCCAAGTTGGGAAGAAATACGTCGTCATGATAATCACATTTGTATGTGTTGTACCAGTTCGTTTCCATGTGGAGTGGTTATTTTTGAGGAAAAACAAGTCGATGTGAATACATTTAAAACGCTTGTGACAGAACACAATAGTTTTCAACTTGAACTTAAGCAACTCAAATCTGAAAACAAAGAGCTCAAATCTGCTAATAATCTTCGTTTGTCTGCCATGGAAAGTCTTCAATCTGAACTTGACCGAGTCAAATCTGAGAACAAAGAGCTCAATTCTGCAAATGATCTCATTTTGTCAAACATGGAAAGTCTTCAAAAAGAAAATGATCATTTGCAATCAAAGATTTCCAAATTAACAAATGAGTTGGACAATTCTTCAAAAGAGCTAAACAAAATTGTTTTGGACAGTAAATCAAACGCACTTGTTTGGCAACAAAAGATTTCTGAGCTAAACCATGAGTTTCAAAATAAGTCCACCATTTTTTAGAGCAAAGTTGAAGAAGAAAGAACGAATTTTGTGCTCAAATCAAGTGTCTTGAAGACAAGTGCTTGCAACTTCGATCAAATGAAACATTTTTGACAAACAGAATCTCCGACCTTGAGATTGAATTGCAAACAAAAACAAAAACTTTTCAAACTCAAAATCATTATTCTAATGATTCTTCTGTCTTTCCTGACCCACCCAATGAAGTTGTTAAAGTTTGCACTCAACATGATTGTCCTATATGTGAAGTTGTGAATTCCCCTGTGCAAACTAAATTTGATGTTGTTAAGACCATTGAGACCTCAACTCAGACTGATCCTGATTTTGTATGTGACAAGATTGAGATGTCCAAAAGTTTTCCAAAATCTGAGTCATCCAAACCTAAAGTTGATGTTCCAAAGAGGGTTTACACGGGTAAATCTTCAAAACCTTTTGAAAGAAAGGTCTCTCAGTTTACTAATTACTCCTTACAAAAGGGTAAGAAGTACACTAAGAAACCAAATTTTGATGGAACAACTACTTTTGTGTCTTTTCTATCCTTCGAGAATAACTCAACACACATTTCTCAAGCAAAATCTCAGTTGACTAAATCTATATGGAAACCGATTTCTAAAGATAAGTCAGTTGAGTCGAAATCATTCAAATATTCATTTTCTGAGCTTTTTGATCTTGCACCAAAACCTGTGAAAGTAGTTGTGCAAAAAGTGAATGATTTTGGTTCGAAAAATCATTTTTCAAATCAATCTCCCAAGATTGCAAGTTTTTCAAATAATTCAAATGATTTTTCACCGTTGCTTCCACGAAAAATCTTTTCAACTAAAACACCGGGTTTTAGTTCTCCGTGGAATGCAACGTCGATTCATCAAATCGATGAGACTTACATTTGGTCTTTTAACAAGTCAAAAACCGTTGGGCCTATTCTCAAATGGGTTCCAAAGGTAATTTCTAACTGATTTGGTGAAAGATGGCTTATACACACTTCAGTGTATAACCCGTTCTAAAGCCGTTTTTATAAATTTATCATTTTTAGAAAAATCCAAAAAGATTTTCAATTTGCTTATTTTTGAAAAATCCAAAAAGATTTTCCATTTTCATCATTTTGTTTATATATCTTTTCTTTTAGTTTCTCACAAAGTATTAGGATGAGATGCAAGGTATCGAACGCCTTTGTGTACTACCTTCGTAATGTCATTTGCAATATTTGTGAGCAACTTTCAAACTTTTCTCTCACCCTTTATATGCAAAAACTTTGTTCAAATTATGCATATATTTAGGGGGAGTTTGTTTATAAAACCAAAACTTTCAAGTGTTCAAACTCATTTGTCATTTAAAAAAAACAAAAACACTTTGGATGTTTTTCAAACCATTTTCGATCATCTTTAAAGAAGTTCGGTGTTAGATTTGCACATGAGAGTTTAGGCCACTCATACAAACTCCATGATCTTGTCATCGCCGATGAGATCTAACCCCGGAGTTAAAATCTCAAATTTAGATTGTGAGGGTATTTGAGTGAGATGTTGTTTGTGCAAATAGGACATGAGAGAGTAGTCGAAAAGTGAGAGGTTAAGGTGAAATGTGAGAAAGGGTTAAAAGAAATAAAAGCCCTTCCTAAAATTCTCAAAAAGCCGGGTGATATGTCGTATTTTATACCCATTTCCCACAACGAATTTAGTTGCTTTCGTATAGTTTTTGAGTCGTTTTCGTATACATTTGGTGCGTTTATGGTATTTGTTAGTGTTTCAGGGAAATAACAGGTACTTGAGCGTATTTATGGAAGAAACGACATTTTTGAGGCACGTGGATGAAGATTGAAGCTGAAAAGATGTAGAATGTGATACATATTATTTATGTGTCACGTAAATATTGTATACAAGACTCAAGAAACTAAAATGGCTGGACTTGTGATGCTTACTTGAACAAGAACCAAAATATCCATTATTTAGTTTTGCAATTAAAGAAGCAAGGTAATGTGAATGCTAGCTCATGTGGACCATGAACCTGAAGAATAAAAGTCCATCACTTCTAGATGACTCGGCTGGACTAAATAAGAAAGAAAGAAGAAAGGCCCAAAACAATTGAAGCCCATAAAGAAAGTGGTGGTGTCGAGATGGCCATGAGAATAGGCCCAATATTGGGGGAAATTAATTGATACGTGAGAATGGAGGAAGTCAATTTACGGGAGGTAGGTTTTGAGAATTAGAAGGTGAGCCGCAAAAACTTGATGTGTAAAATCTAGTTTAAAATTTATAAACAAGAAATACCCTAAAACTGACTACTACACACTCGTGGGCAGTGGACCCGTTCGTATATAGTATAGCTAAAAGGTAAGTCCAGGATTGAACACAGGGACTAAAACTAAGTAATTGTCGACATAAAGTAATTCAAGTAAAAAGGGGGGTTTTGTGACCGAATTGTCACATTGCAAAAGTCAGTAAATAATTAGTAATCCCAAAGGATTAATCGAAAGAGAATTTTGTTTAAAACAATAATTTAAAAGGTCATCCATCTTGACTTCGCTCAACACATGCCCAGATTGCACGTAAATGTAGTTCAAACCAAAATTAGTTGATTAAATAACCGAGACTCAAACAAAGCACCAATCTCGTACCCATCAAGTTGAAGACATCATTTGACTCTCTTGCTTAAACTAGTTTCGTTACAAAGATCGGTACCCCAAGACATCTTTTATAACTTCCCTAATCAAACAATTGGTTTGGCTATTAAAATAACAATTATACCTATCGATTGTACCCAACCGTTAACACATTTCCTCCTATTATCATCGAATGATTATCTACCGTACCCGTCATAGATCCAATGATCTGTACCCAAACAATCAAAATGAAGTATATGTAATCAATAACTACCATTAAAGACATACATAAATCACCAATCTATTCAAGATAATAAATGGATGGAATTCATAATGATAATTGTATTATAAGATAGTCTCACAATTACGCAACTAATAATAATTAAAATAAAAGAAAGAGTAAAGAATTCGAACTATGAGGCAACTTGATGTGTAAAATCGAGTTTAAAATTTATAAACAAGAAATACCCTAAAACTGACTACTACACACTCGTGGGCAGTGGACCCGTTCGTATATAGTATAGCTAAAAGGTAAGTCCAGGATTGAACACAGGGACTAAAACTAAGTAATTGTCGACATAAAGTAATTCAAGTAAAAAGGGGGGTTTTGTGACCGAATTGTCACATTGCAAAAGTCAGTAAATAATTAGTAATCCCAAAGGATTAATCGAAAGAGAATTTTGTTTAAAACAATAATTTAAAAGGTCATCCATCTTGACTTCGCTCAACACATGCCCAGATTGCACGTAAATGTAGTTCAAACCAAAATTAGTTGATTAAATAACCGAGACTCAAACAAAGCACCAATCTCGTACCCATCAAGTTGAAGACATCATTTGACTCTCTTGCTTAAACTAGTTTCGTTACAAAGATCGGTACCCCAAGACATCTTTTATAACTTCCCTAATCAAACAATTGGTTTGGCTATTAAAATAACAATTATACCTATCGATTGTACCCAACCGTTAACACATTTCCTCCTATTATCATCGAATGATTATCTACCGTACCCGTCATAGATCCAATGATCTGTACCCAAACAATCAAAATGAAGTATATGTAATCAATAACTACCATTAAAGACATACATAAATCACCAATCTATTCAAGATAAATTAAAAGGAAGAAATACCTAAAACTGACTACTACACACTCGCGGGCAGTGGACCCGTTCGTATATAGTATAGCTAAAAGGTAAGTCCAGGATTGAACACAGGGACTAAAACTAAGTAATTGTCGACATAAAGTAATTCAAGTAAAAAGGGGGGTTTTGTGACCGAATTGTCACATTGCAAAAGTCAGTAAATAATTAGTAATCCCAAAGGATTAATCGAAAGAGAATTTTGTTTAAAACAATAATTTAAAAGGTCATCCATCTTGACTTCGCTCAACACATGCCCAGATTGCACGTAAATGTAGTTCAAACCAAAATTAGTTGATTAAATAACCGAGACTCAAACAAAGCACCAATCTCGTACCCATCAAGTTGAAGACATCATTTGACTCTCTTGCTTAAACTAGTTTCGTTACAAAGATCGGTACCCCAAGACATCTTTTATAACTTCCCTAATCAAACAATTGGTTTGGCTATTAAAATAACAATTATACCTATCGATTGTACCCAACCGTTAACACATTTCCTCCTATTATCATCGAATGATTATCTACCGTACCCGTCATAGATCCAATGATCTGTACCCAAACAATCAAAATGAAGTATATGTAATCAATAACTACCATTAAAGACATACATAAATCACCAATCTATTCAAGATAAATTAAAAGGAAGAAATACGCTAAGATCACGATATAACGTTAAATGAAATCAACATTGAATTATAAAAATTGTGCAATCCTTACATATTGTCTCACTCCATCAAGATGGATGATAAAGTGATTAGCTATTCATGGGAAGACAAATAAAATTAACAATAATTAAATGGATGGAATTCATAATGATAATTGTATTATAAGATAGTCTCACAATTACGCAACTAATAATAATTAAAATAAAAGAAAGAGTAAAGAATTCGAACTATGAGGCAACTTGATGTGTAAAATCGAGTTTAAAATTTATAAACAAGAAATACCTAAAACTGACTACTACACACTCGCGGGCAGTGGACCCGTTCGTATATAGTATAGCTAAAAGGTAAGTCCAGGATTGAACACAGGGACTAAAACTAAGTAATTGTCGACATAAAGTAATTCAAGTAAAAAGGGGGGTTTTGTGACCGAATTGTCACATTGCAAAAGTCAGTAAATAATTAGTAATCCCAAAGGATTAATCGAAAGAGAATTTTGTTTAAAACAATAATTTAAAAGGTCATCCATCTTGACTTCGCTCAACACATGCCCAGATTGCACGTAAATGTAGTTCAAACCAAAATTAGTTGATTAAATAACCGAGACTCAAACAAAGCACCAATCTCGTACCCATCAAGTTGAAGACATCATTTGACTCTCTTGCTTAAACTAGTTTCGTTACAAAGATCGGTACCCCAAGACATCTTTTATAACTTCCCTAATCAAACAATTGGTTTGGCTATTAAAATAACAATTATACCTATCGATTGTACCCAACCGTTAACACATTTCCTCCTATTATCATCGAATGATTATCTACCGTACCCGTCATAGATCCAATGATCTGTACCCAAACAATCAAAATGAAGTATATGTAATCAATAACTACCATTAAAGACATACATAAATCACCAATCTATTCAAGATAAATTAAAAGGAAGAAATACGCTAAGATCACGATATAACGTTAAATGAAATCAACATTGAATTATAAAAATTGTGCAATCCTTACATATTGTCTCACTCCATCAAGATGGATGATAAAGTGATTAGCTACTCATGGGAAGACAAATAAAATTAACAATAATCAAATGGATGGAATTCATAATGATAATTGTATTATAAGATAGTCTCACAATTACGCAACTAATAATAATTAAAATAAAAGAAAGAGTAAAGAATTCGAACTATGAGGCAACTTGATGTGTAAAATCGAGTTTAAAATTTATAAACAAGAAATACCTAAAACTGACTACTACACACTCGCGGGCAGTGGACCCGTTCGTATATAGTATAGCTAAAAGGTAAGTCCAGGATTGAACACAGGGACTAAAACTAAGTAATTGTCGACATAAAGTAATTCAAGTAAAAAGGGGGGTTTTGTGACCGAATTGTCACATTGCAAAAGTCAGTAAATAATTAGTAATCCCAAAGGATAAATCGAAAGAGAATTTTGTTTAAAACAATAATTTAAAAGGTCATCCATCTTGACTTCGCTCAACACATGCCCAGATTGCACGTAAATGTAGTTCAAACCAAAATTAGTTGATTAAATAACCGAGACTCAAACAAAGCACCAATCTCGTACCCATCAAGTTGAAGACATCATTTGACTCTCTTGCTTAAACTAGTTTCGTTACAAAGATCGGTACCCCAAGACATCTTTTATAACTTCCCTAATCAAACAATTGGTTTGGCTATTAAAATAACAATTATACCTATCGATTGTACCCAACCGTTAACACATTTCCTCCTATTATCATCGAATGATTATCTACCGTACCCGTCATAGATCCAATGATCTGTACCCAAACAATCAAAATGAAGTATATGTAATCAATAACTACCATTAAAGACATACATAAATCACCAATCTATTCAAGATAAATTAAAAGGAAGAAATACGCTAAGATCACGATATAACGTTAAATGAAATCAACATTGAATTATAAAAATTGTGCAATCCTTACATATTGTCTCACTCCATCAAGATGGATGATAAAGTGATTAGCTACTCATGGGAAGACAAATAAAATTAACAATAATCAAATGGATGGAATTCATAATGATAATTGTATTATAAGATAGTCTCACAATTACGCAACTAATAATAATTAAAATAAAAGAAAGAGTAAAGAATTCGAACTATGAGGCAACTTGATGTGTAAAATCGAGTTTAAAATTTATAAACAAGAAATACCTAAAACTGACTACTACACACTCGCGGGCAGTGGACCCGTTCGTATATAGTATAGCTAAAAGGTAAGTCCAGGATTGAACACAGGGACTAAAACTAAGTAATTGTCGACATAAAGTAATTCAAGTAAAAAGGGGGGTTTTGTGACCGAATTGTCACATTGCAAAAGTCAGTAAATAATTAGTAATCCCAAAGGATAAATCGAAAGAGAATTTTGTTTAAAACAATAATTTAAAAGGTCATCCATCTTGACTTCGCTCAACACATGCCCAGATTGCACGTAAATGTAGTTCAAACCAAAATTAGTTGATTAAATAACCGAGACTCAAACAAAGCACCAATCTCGTACCCATCAAGTTGAAGACATCATTTGACTCTCTTGCTTAAACTAGTTTCGTTACAAAGATCGGTACCCCAAGACATCTTTTATAACTTCCCTAATCAAACAATTGGTTTGGCTATTAAAATAACAATTATACCTATCGATTGTACCCAACCGTTAACACATTTCCTCCTATTATCATCGAATGATTATCTACCGTACCCGTCATAGATCCAATGATCTGTACCCAAACAATCAAAATGAAGTATATGTAATCAATAACTACCATTAAAGACATACATAAATCACCAATCTATTCAAGATAAATTAAAAGGAATAAATACGCTAAGATCACGATATAACGTTAAATGAAATCAACATTGAATTATAAAAATTGTGCAATCCTTACATATTGTCTCACTCCATCAAGATGGATGATAAAGTGATTAGCTACTCATGGGAAGACAAATAAAATTAACAATAATCAAATGGATGGAATTCATAATGATAATTGTATTATAAGATAGTCTCACAATTACGCAACTAATAATAATTAAAATAAAAGAAAGAGTAAAGAATTCGAACTATGAGGCAACTTGATGTGTAAAATCGAGTTTAAAATTTATAAACAAGAAATACCTAAAACTGACTACTACACACTCGCGGGCAGTGGACCCGTTCGTATATAGTATAGCTAAAAGGTAAGTCCAGGATTGAACACAGGGACTAAAACTAAGTAATTGTCGACATAAAGTAATTCAAGTAAAAAGGGGGGTTTTGTGACCGAATTGTCACATTGCAAAAGTCAGTAAATAATTAGTAATCCCAAAGGATTAATCGAAAGAGAATTTTGTTTAAAACAATAATTTAAAAGGTCATCCATCTTGACTTCGCTCAACACATGCCCAGATTGCACGTAAATGTAGTTCAAACCAAAATTAGTTGATTAAATAACCGAGACTCAAACAAAGCACCAATCTCGTACCCATCAAGTTGAAGACATCATTTGACTCTCTTGCTTAAACTAGTTTCGTTACAAAGATCGGTACCCCAAGACATCTTTTATAACTTCCCTAATCAAACAATTGGTTTGGCTATTAAAATAACAATTATACCTATCGATTGTACCCAACCGTTAACACATTTCCTCCTATTATCATCGAATGATTATCTACCGTACCCGTCATAGATCCAATGATCTGTACCCAAACAATCAAAATGAAGTATATGTAATCAATAACTACCATTAAAGACATACATAAATCACCAATCTATTCAAGATAAATTAAAAGGAAGAAATACGCTAAGATCACGATATAACGTTAAATGAAATCAACATTGAATTATAAAAATTGTGCAATCCTTACATATTGTCTCACTCCATCAAGATGGATGATAAAGTGATTAGCTACTCATGGGAAGACAAATAAAATTAACAATAATCAAATGGATGGAATTCATAATGATAATTGTATTATAAGATAGTCTCACAATTACGCAACTAATAATAATTAAAATAAAAGAAAGAGTAAAGAATTCGAACTATGAGGCAACTTGATGTGTAAAATCGAGTTTAAAATTTATAAACAAGAAATACCTAAAACTGACTACTACACACTCGCGGGCAGTGGACCCGTTCGTATATAGTATAGCTAAAAGGTAAGTCCAGGATTGAACACAGGGACTAAAACTAAGTAATTGTCGACATAAAGTAATTCAAGTAAAAAGGGGGGTTTTGTGACCGAATTGTCACGTTGCAAAAGTCAGTAAATAATTAGTAATCCCAAAGGATTAATCGAAAGAGAATTTTGTTTAAAACAATAATTTAAAAGGTCATCCATCTTGACTTCGCTCAACACATGCCCAGATTGCACGTAAATGTAGTTCAAACCAAAATTAGTTGATTAAATAACCGAGACTCAAACAAAGCACCAATCTCGTACCCATCAAGTTGAAGACATCATTTGACTCTCTTGCTTAAACTAGTTTCGTTACAAAGATCGGTACCCCAAGACATCTTTTATAACTTCCCTAATCAAACAATTGGTTTGGCTATTAAAATAACAATTATACCTATCGATTGTACCCAACCGTTAACACATTTCCTCCTATTATCATCGAATGATTATCTACCGTACCCGTCATAGATCCAATGATCTGTACCCAAACAATCAAAATGAAGTATATGTAATCAATAACTACCATTAAAGACATACATAAATCACCAATCTATTCAAGATAAATTAAAAGGAAGAAATACGCTAAGATCACGATATAACGTTAAATGAAATCAACATTGAATTATAAAAATTGTGCAATCCTTACATATTGTCTCACTCCATCAAGATGGATGATAAAGTGATTAGCTACTCATGGGAAGACAAATAAAATTAACAATAATCAAATGGATGGAATTCATAATGATAATTGTATTATAAGATAGTCTCACAATTACGCAACTAATAATAATTAAAATAAAAGAAAAGTAAAGAATTCGAACTATGAGGCAACTTGATGTGTAAAATCGAGTTTAAAATTTATAAACAAGAAATACCTAAAACTGACTACTACACACTCGCGGGCAGTGGACCCGTTCGTATATAGTATAGCTAAAAGGTAAGTCCAGGATTGAACACAGGGACTAAAACTAAGTAATTGTCGACATAAAGTAATTCAAGTAAAAAGGGGGGTTTTGTGACCGAATTGTCACATTGCAAAAGTAAGTAAATAATTAGTAATCCCAAAGGATAAATCGAAAGACAATTTTGTTTAAAACAATAATTTAAAAGGTCATCCATCTTGACTTCGCTCAACACATGCCCAGATTGCACGTAAATGTAGTTCAAACCAAAATTAGTTGATTAAATAACCGAGACTTAAACAAAGCACCAATCTCGTACCCATCAAGTTGAAGACATCATTTGACTCTCTTGCTTAAACTAGTTTCGTTACAAAGATCGGTACCCCAAGACATCTTTTATAACTTCCCTAATCAAACAATTGGTTTGGCTATTAAAATAACAATTATACCTATCGATTGTACCCAACCGTTAACACATTTCCTCCTATTATCATCGAATGATTATCTACCGTACCCGTCATAGATCCAATGATCTGTACCCAAACAATCAAAATGAAGTATATGTAATCAATAACTACCATTAAAGACATACATAAATCACCAATCTATTCAAGATAAATTAAAAGGAAGAAATACGCTAAGATCACGATATAACGTTAAATGAAATCAACATTGAATTATAAAAATTATGCAATCCTTACATATTGTCTCACTCCATCAAGATGGATGATAAAGTGATTAGCTACTCATGGGAAGACAAATAAAATTAACAATAATCAAATGGATGGAATTCATAATGATAATTGTATTATAAGATAGTCTCACAATTACGCAACTAATAATAATTAAAATAAAAGAAAGAGTAAAGAATTCGAACTATGAGGCAACTTGATGTGTAAAATCGAGTTTAAAATTTATAAACAAGAAATACCTAAAACTGACTACTACACACTCGCGGGCAGTGGACCCGTTCGTATATAGTATAGCTAAAAGGTAAGTCCAGGATCGAACACAGGGACTAAAACTAAGTAATTGTCGACATAAAGTAATTCAAGTAAAAAGGGGGGTTTTGTGACCGAATTGTCACGTTGCAAAAGTCAGTAAATAATTAGTAATCCCAAAGGATAAATCGAAAGAGAATTTTGTTTAAAACAATAATTTAAAAGGTCATCCATCTTGACTTCGCTCAACACATGTCCAGATTGCACGTAAATGTAGTTCAAACCCAAATTAGTTGATTAAATAACCGAGACTCAAACAAAGCACCAACCCCGTACCCGTCAAGTTGAAGACATCATTTGACTCTCTTGCTTAAACTAGTTTCGTTACAAAGACCGGTACCCCAAGACATCTTTTATAACTTCCCTAATCAAACAATTGGTTTGGCTATTAAAATAACAATTATACCTATCGATTGTACCCAACCGTTAACACATTTCCTCCTATTATCATCGAATGATTATCTACCGTACCCGTCATAGATCCAATCATTTGTACCCAAACAATCAAAATGAAGTATATGTAATCAATAATTACCATTAAAGACAAACATAAATCACCAATCAATTCAAGATAAATTAAAAGGAAGAAATACGCTAAGATCACGATATAACGTTAAATGAAATCAACATTGAATTATAAAAATTGTGCAATCCTTACATATTGTCTCACTCCATCAAGATGGATGATAAAGTGATTAGCTACTCATGGGAAGACAAATAAAATTAACAATAATCAAATAGATGGAATTCATAATGATAATTGTATTATAAGATAGTCTCACAATTACGCAACTAATAATAATTAAAATAAATGAAAGAGTAAAGAATTCGAACTATGAGGCGGCTCAAGTTATGAACGAAATTCAAAGTATGAGAAAACCAAAAGTAATTCTCCTTCTGCTGCAGCTTACGAAGACCAAAAACAATTAGTTTTTGGGTTTTTGGGTTTTTGTCTTTAGCGGCACCACTCCTAGTTTTCGTCCAATTCGTTTCTGCCGAAGTCAATACCCCAATTAATACCAAACACCTCACCTTTAATTTTCCAGATCACTTTTTGCGGTCACCTTCTAATTCTCAAAACCGACCTCCCGTAAATTGACTTCCTCCATTCTCACGTATCAATTAATTTCCCCCAATATTGGGCCTATTCTCACGGCCATCTCGACACCACCACTTTCTTTGTGGGCTTCAATTGTTTTGGGCCTTTCTTCTTTCTTTCTTATTTAGTCCAGCCGAGTCATCTAGAAGTGATGGACTTTTATTCTTCAGGTTCATGGTCCACATGAGCTAGCATTCACATTACCTTGCTTCTTTAATTGCAAAACTAAATAATGGATATTTTGGTTCTTGTTCAAGTAAGCATCACAAGTCCAGCCATTTTAGTTTCTTGAGTCTTGTATACAATATTTACGTGACACATAAATAATATGTATCACATTCTACATCTTTTCAGCTTCAATCTTCATCCACGTGCCTCAAAAATGTCGTTTCTTCCATAAATACGCTCAAGTACCTGTTATTTCCCTGAAACACTAACAAATACCATAAACGCACCAAATGTATACGAAAACGACTCAAAAACTATACGAAAGCAACTAAATTCGTTGTGGGAAATGGGTATAAAATACGACATATCAAATCCTCCCACACTTAAGCTTTGCGTGTCCTCAAGCAATTCCAAGGTGAAAAACACAAATTACCTTGGTACATAATGGAAACCACATTTCAGTAATCAAAAAGAAACTCAACCATAATTGAGAATGAAAAGAGATGGTTAGGCAGTTTTAATCTTAAATGAAAACTGGAATGTTTGACAATACTTGACTGATATACAAGCCTTAATAACACGACTAAGCACAAAAGAATCGAATCAGTGATATATCGTCTATTCTACTCCAACTAACTTACTCTTGGGGTTGAATATTTGAATAATCACTCAATGCCTAGTCGTGATGCATAATCTTTTAACCATAGGCTTGTACTAGGTTCGTTCCTTCACCGCCATGATGCAAGCACCACAACGTCTATCAAAAAAGGTCTTACAAGGGTTGTAATGAACATCTGGGCTAAACAAGGTATTTAAAAGGGAATGGAAATTTGGGATAACAAAGGGTGTTAAAAAAGAAAATAGCACAACATTTAACAAATTGTTTACAAAATAGTCTAATCCATTAAATCCCATGTCATTAGTTGCCAACGGTCCAAAACCAGAGAAGCTGTCCAGACAATACCCCCAATAGACGATTAAAAACCGACACCATTGTGGTGTATGACATTAAACAACTCAATCAACCAAATCTAACCATGTTGGCTTGAACAAGCGTGCCAACCCAAGAATAACAACTTCAGATATATTTAGCATTCCAAAATCCTTTTGTTGGTTATAATTGACGAACCAACTAATAAAAATGATTTGACCAAAAGTGAGAAATACCAACTGACAGCCCAAGCTCTTTTTCTTTTCTTTTTTTATATTTTTTTTTCTTTTTCTGTTTTTCAATTCTTTTATTCTCTTTTTTTTTTGTGAGCTACTTTTACTCTGACTAATTGGTATTCTCTTAAATAACATTTGAAACAGTGACAAACCATATACTCATATGCTGAAATGAACGATTCAGACTTTATCCAAACAAACATGACGAAATCAATCTATTCTCAGTAACCGAGAATATCCCAACCCGACATAAAGGACAACTCCAAACCATCTACTAGCATAGGCAACCAATGACCCACCAGGACTTTGACTATCGGTATGGCTAGGAAAAGGTGTATATATAAAGGTGGAGTTAATAACAAAGAACAGGCTAGTGACAACAAGTTTTCTATTGTTTCTTGCACTAAAAATGAGTGCAACACAAGGGTTTAACAGGAGATTCACTAACCAGTGTAGTTAGCTACTAAGCATATTAACAAAACATGCACATAACAAATTTTTACGAAACAAGGGTGAATCAAACAAAGAACAATGGTTTTATCCTAAATTTGCCTCTTCTGATAAATAACACGAAACGATCAACCAGGACAAGTTCTAGAATCAACGCAATCACCGGCACACTCATAGCAAATGAAATAAACCGGAAATGGAAAATCAACCTCAAACTTGCACATCATAGTTCAGAGTTCTAAATAAAACCCTTACTCCTGGATAAATCCAAAAGCCTACGAGAGGGACAAATTAACAAGGCTAATCATTCCAACACTGTAACACCTATCATAACTAGCAATGAATCAATAATCTCACAATTTGGGTGTTTTGGTGCTTTGAGCGTGCTAGTCATATTATTAATCCAGAAGGGATTGACAAATTAATCAGTCAAAACACATTCCACATATTAAAATTTGTACCAAAGGTGTAGTTACATTGCTTATTAATATCTATAATTAAGTGACAAAAGCAATTAACTACAAGGAC
The DNA here is from genome assembly GCA_034093135.1 of Erigeron breviscapus. Classification (NCBI taxonomy): domain Eukaryota; kingdom Viridiplantae; phylum Streptophyta; class Magnoliopsida; order Asterales; family Asteraceae; genus Erigeron; species Erigeron breviscapus. The sequence goes on from CM067169.1 coordinate 59,474,306, forward strand.
AAGCATGCAAAAGTTCAAAATTCCTCTAATGTACCCGACTTTTTCCTATTTACCATCCCCCCACACTTGAGTTGGACAATGCCCTCAATGTCCAATGAACTAAGGAAAACAATGGGAAATAGGGAAAAGTAAACAAAAAGCAAAATAAAGAACAAGAAAAACTTGCCGGGTATGACGGTGTGTTCCATGCTTGAATGATGCCAACAAGAATATATTACTGAACTTACTGCGAGCATATGCATATGACAACCAACTTGCTATCAACATGAACACACAAATCAACGCAAAACAGGAATACCAAACAAATAGCATAACCATCACCATCATCAAAGAGTTTATTCAAAAACACAAACAAAAAGAAAAATGCAAAATTTAAATTTAAATAACAAAATAAAAGACACGGGTTGCCTCCCGAGAAGCGCTTAATTTATTAACGAGTCGTTAGCTAGACTCCTACCCCAAAGAATTACCATGGTGGGGCCTCTGACGCCCCCACACTTAAAGTGCTGGGCGGTCTACCCTTGAAAGGAGAGAAATAGTTACCTTTTACCTTTTCAGAAATCCAATCATTCACTCGCCCGGAAGTATCAACAACCATCATCAACTCCTCTTTCTCCTTTGTTGATAAATTCGAGCACAACTCTTCAGACAACTTAACATTACCATGAGAAACAGCAGACTTCAAACGACTGTAAAGTTTACGGATCTTAGCACACGGGCTATCCGTTTGTTTAGAAACAGGCACTACTGTTGACTTCACCTCAACTTCCTTTTCCCCCAGCTTCTTGTCTAACCATGCATCAATCTGCAAATCTATAGAGCTAACACATGCAATCTCAACAGAGTTAGCGGCATTAGGTAAAGAAATAGAACAAGTATTCAAGAATGTCACTGACTCATTTCCTGCTCTCAATGTAAGCTTACCACGACCAACTTCAATGTTAGCATCGGCAGTAGCAAGGAACGGTCTTCCTAGAATAAGGGGCACATCTAATGCTTCATCTACATCAATAATGACAAAATCTACAGGAAAAACCAAACCACCCAGCTTGACTAACACATCTTCCAAAATCCCCATTGGTTTAATTTCAGATTTATCGGCCAAATGGATTTTCATTTTAATCGGTTTCGGTTCTCCTAAATTCAACTTAGAATAAATCGATGAAGGCATCAGATTAATACTTGCTCCTGAATCACTTAAGGCACGTTTTACCAATAAATTACCAATCTTACAAGGGATAGTAAAACTACCTGGATCCCCGCGTTTCTCGGGCAACCTACCTGTTACTGCTGCTGAACAAACATCCTCAAGCACTGTAGTAGCCACCCCCGCCAGATTTTTCTTATTCATCAAAATTTGTCTCAAACACTTTGCATAACCTGGCATCTGCACAATTGCATCTAAAAATGGTATATTAATGTGCAACTTACTTAGATGACTTACAAATTTGTCCATTTGCTCCTTCAACTTATCTTTCGCCAATCTATGAGGAAATGGGATCTTGGGTTGATATGGCTTCACCGTCGGTTTCTCAACGGGCTTGGATGGAACGGCCGGTGTCTTCACGGCTGGGTTCGGCTCCATCTCAATCTCATCATCGACAGTCTCATCAGCTTCATTAACCTGCACAAGTGGGGTAGAATCATCAGGTAAAGGATTTTCAGAATTATAAGTCTTACCTGCCCTCGTAGTGATTGCATTCACTTGCTCGTTTCTAACATTAGGAGGGGTATACTTCTGCCCTTGCCCTTGGTTATTTGATTGAGGTTTCGGGTTTTGTTGAGTGTTACTCGGTAAAGTACCGAGTGGTCTATTAGAGTTCCCGAGCCTCTCAATCCTTTTTTCCAAATCTTTGATTGAAGCTTGATGGTTTTTCGCATTTTGATCCAACTTGTGCCCCAATCCGTCCAAACGAGTAGTTAAAGCGTCCAACACATAAATCACCTTCTTGGACTCTTCTGCAACATGTTCATTAGTTGCCTTCTGGGCACTAATGAAATCCTTCACTATCTCTCTTAGTTCTGAATCCACGCCTTGTTGATTGTTGAACCTACTAAACCTGTTGCCACCATAACCAGAACTGTTAGAATTAAAAAAAGAAGAAGTAGGGTAAGAACTACCTGATTGCCGGTTTTGATAACCGGTGTTTTGGTTGAAATTCCCCTGCTATTGAACGTAACTAACATCTTGAACTGGTTTATCCGGGCAATCCTCCGTATAATGCAAGTCCCCACAATGCTCACAACCGTCAGCCATAACCTTAACATCTCTTTCAAGGCTCTTGAATCTGCTATCTTGATTATCAAACCTCTCATTCATTTGCTTCGAGCGCGCCTTGACTTCAGTAACAAGTTTTGAATCCTCATTACTCTCAACCTTAGCCACGGTACTTCTACTGGATCTCCTATCTCGGTCCTCATCTCTGGTTGAATACTCCTTCGCCATATCTTCAAGGATCTTGTATCCTTCATTCGGGGAAATGTTGTTTAAACTTCCCCCAAATGCATAACCGAGCTCCCTTTTAGTCTTTCTATCCAATCCATCATAGAAAATCTCAAAACTTTCTTCATTACTCATACTATGTCTGGGGCAATTTCTTAGCATTTCCTTGAACCGTTTCCATGCATCAACAACATCCTCACCACTGTCTTGAGTAAATCCTCTGATTTTATTTTCCAATTGCCTTTGAGTTCTTAATGAATAGAACTCATCAATAAATCCTTCACGAAGTTCGGCCCAAGTGGTGAATGAGTTATCGGGTAACTCCTTAAACCAAGCAGTTGCATCTGCAATGAGAGTTAATGGAAATAGCTCAAGTTTAACAGCTTCAGCTTGCCCTGTTCCATACTGATATAACCTGCAAATCTTCTCAAACCTCTCAAGATGTGCATAAGGGTCGGTTCTTAGAATCCCATCAAACTTGTCCTCTTCAACACTCTTGAGGTGATTTCCTTTCAAGGAGAAGTCTACCAAAATTGCAGGAGGGCGAATAGCTGTGCCCCGGTTAGCCGGTATGTTTCTTACTCGTTCCCCGTAAGGACGGTTGTTCGGGTCTCTCGGTTGTTCATCACCCATTTGTGATGCTAATACTGCAAAACAAACACTAGCACAACCCGTGAAAAGCACAGATAGAAACAAAAACTAAATAATGAAATGGACTAAACTAAATAATGAAATGGACTAAAACTAAATAAATAATAATAAAAAAATTAACACTAAATTACGCTAACCTAAGAAAGCAATTAACTTCCTCACAAGTTAATGCGAGAAATGATCGAACTACAAAATTAAACAACTACTTAAACAAAAGTCCCCGGCAGCGGCGCCAAAAACTTGATGTGTAAAATCGAGTTTAAAATTTATAAACAAGAAATACCCTAAAACTTACTACTACACACTCGCGGGCAGTGGACCCGTTCGTATATAGTATAGCTAAAAGGTAAGTCCAGGATCGAACACAGGGACTAAAACTAAGTAATTGTCGACATAAAGTAATTCAAGTAAAAAGGGGGGTTTTGTGACCGAATTGTCACGTTGCAAAAGTCAGTAAATAATTAGTAATCCCAAAGGATTAATCGAAAGAGAATTTTGTTTAAAACAATAATTTAAAAGGTCATCCATCTTGACTTCGCTCAACACATGTCCAGATTGCACGTAAATGTAGTTCAAACCCAAATTAGTTGATTAAATAACCGAGACTCAAACAAAGCACCAACCCCATACCCGTCAAGTTGAAGACATCATTTGACTCTCTTGCTTAAACTAGTTTCGTTACAAAGACCGGTACCCCAAGACATCTTTTATAACTTCCATAATCAAACAATTGGTTTGGTTATTAAAATAACAATTATACCTATCGATTGTACCCAACTGTTAACACATTTCCTCCTATTATCATCGAATGATTATCTACCGTACCCGTCATAGATCCAATCATTTGTACCCAAACAATCAAAATGAAGTATATGTAATCAATAATTACCATTAAAGACACACATAAATCACCAATCAATTCAAGATAAATTAAAAGGAAGAAATACGCTAAGATCACGATATAACGTTAAATGAAATCAACATTGAATTATAAAAATTGTGCAATCCTTACATATTGTCTCACTCCATCAAGATGGATGATAAAGTGATTAGCTACTCATGGGAAGACAAATAAAATTAACAATAATCAAATAGATGGAATCCATAATGATAATTGTATTATAAGATAGTCTCACAATTACGCAACTAATAATAATTAAAATAAATGAAAGAGTAAAGAATTCGAACTATGAGGCGGCTCAAGTTATGAACGAAATTCAAAGTATGAGAAAACCAAACGTAATTCTCCTTCTGCTACAGCTTACGAAGACCAAAAACAATTAGTTTTTGGGTTTTTGTCTTTAGCGGCACCACTCCTAGTTTTCGTCCAATTCGTTTCTGCCGAAGTCAATACCCCAATTAATACCAAGCACCTCACCTTTAATTTTCCAGATCACTTTTTGCGGCTCACCTTCTAATTCTCAAAACCGACCTCCCGTAAATTGACTTCCTCCATTCTCACGTATCAATTAATTTCCCCCAATATTGGGCCTATTCTCACGGCCATCTCGACACCACCACTTTCTTTGTGGGCTTCAATTGTTTTGGGCCTTTCTTCTTTCTTTCTTATTTAGTCCAGCCAAGTCATCTAGAAGTGATGGACTTTTATTCTTCAGGTTCATGGTCCACATGAGCTAGCATTCACATTACCTTGCTTCTTTAATTGCAAAACTAAATAATGGATATTTTGGTTCTTGTTCAAGTAAGCATCACAAGTCCAGCCATTTTAGTTTCTTGAGTCTTGTATACAATATTTACGTGACACATAAATAATATGTATCACATTCTACATCTTTTCAGCTTCAATCTTCATCCACGTGCCTCAAAAATGTCGTTTCTTCCATAAATACGCTCAAGTACCTGTTATTTTCCTGAAACACTAACAAATACCATAAACGCACCAAATGTATACGAAAACGACTCAAAAACTATACGAAAGCAACTAAATTCATTGTGGGAAATGGGTTTAAAATACGCAATATCACCGGGTCAACACGTTTCTATCGGATTTCATTTATTGATTTTTCAATATTGAAAAAGACTTCATGGACCCAGTGAACCAATGACATCTTTTCCTAGCCACTCAAGTATTTCTTAACAAATGCTTGTTTTATTCTCACGGAGATTTTCACATTTTTATCGACTCTTCATTTGGAAGATGTTGATATTGAAAAAGGGAGACACTCTGCTCTGGTCCCCGACTTCGAACATGCACTTATTGAGTCTAGAGCTTATTGATATATCATTCTTTGATACTTACTTTTCTTAGGACACATCGAGTAATTATATGTCTCTGTGACATTGCATATCTTTGTGATATTGCCGGAACATTCGTAGTGATATCATATTTTTGATTTTCCACAATGATCGAATGGAAAGCCTACCAATGCTAACATCTTTTCCAACGTTGAACGTAGGTCTCACATTTTCATTTTATGAATTTGTTGAGTTAATGAGAAGTCTATGTGACCTCGGATTTATTTTCCCAAAAGTCTTTGAGGAAAGTTAAACATGGTTATCGATACGCCTTTGTGACACTGACCATGTTCTACATTCTTTAAAGCAATCTATTGGTTGTAAAGCCATAGACCGAACCATTTAGAGATAAGCTTTGTGCATTTCTCGATGATAATGGGAAGTCCTAAAAATAGTAATCATATTTTTAGGCCACACCATTAATCCTTTCGATTTTTGGTTGTGTTAACGGATCATTTTTATCCGGTTTTCATTTCTCTTCACACAAACACAAAGAACACAAACACCATATTAAAATCTTTTTCCAACAACGCAACCTCATATTCTAGATCACCAATAGGTTCATTGGGAATTGGGAATTGGGAATTGGGTTGGGTTGATTTGCTTACATGTTGTTTGTTTTCATCTACCGTTTATGCTATCAATCATTATTGTATGATGAACACGTTTCACATATTCATCATAAGGGGGAGAAATGAGTAATTGATTGATAGATAGAATTCAAGGTTATAGGTAGATTTTGATTGATTGAGGATAATCATTTTGTTTGGTTGTTCGAAAGCTCATTAGTTTAGGTGAAGGGAGTGAATAATTATCGTGATATGTTGAAAATTTATATATTGTTTCGAGATCGAGAATATTCAAGATGATTTTAGTTTTGGAAAGTACATGGTCGATAATTTAAAGATTTGTTGGTAAAAAGACCATTGTTCGATGATAAGAAGAGTTTGAGATTGAATAGAGATTGTCCTTTTGTTGATACTTAAAGAAGAATATTAAGTTGGATAGTTAAGTTCGTTCAAAGTTTGAATAGATTGTTCATTTGAGGGGGAGCAAGAGTAAACTCATGAATTGTTAAATATGCTCCGAAATGATTGATTGTTTGAGGGGGAGCAAGAAATTTGAAGATTATTCGTTTAGTTAATAAGTTGCTCCAAGAAAGAAATGTTTGTTTGAGGGGGAGCAAGAATAAGTTGATCAAAGAATCAAATGCTCCAAGATGATTGTTTATCCGAAGCCAAGTTAGAATTGAAGTTTTAAAGTCAAATCAATTTTCCACATTCCAAAACTAAGCTTCTGCATTGCCAAGAGAATTTAATGATAACTAAGCTTCCGCATCTCATAAGATTTCAAGGAATTCAAAGTCCAAACCAAGCTTCCGCACACTACTCAAAGATTCAAGTTACTTCTCCAAGCAACATCAAGTTGAAATCAACATTCAAAAGTTCAAGTTGTCAAAGCTCAAAAGCTACAAAGATTTCAAAGATGCTTCCAAAGTATTCAAAGTTGCAAGGGAAGATCAAGATTTAGAGAGTCATCGTCAAATATATATGATTGTTGAGAAGATTCAAAGTCAAGGTTGATACAAGACATTGAAGACAATGAGAAAGCTTCAAAGTCCACTCAACATTGAATATTTTCAACAAATGGGCTCATCATGTTTATTTAAAGACTGAAGACGATGCTACATTTACAATTCAACACCAAGGGGGAGATTGTTAGAATTATAAATTATGTTGTTGAATTGTAATTATCTAAGTATGGAAGGGGTATTAGTGAAAATATGATAAATGTATAAATATCCCTTTCCACCTCATTTGTAACTTAACACTTTCATATAATAAAATCTAATCCTTTAGAAATACCATTATTCTCTCAATACACACACAAACACACATTACACACACTAGATCTAGATCCACAATTATCCATCAATAAAGCTCAAATCTATCGATTACAGGGAAGAAGTCATCCAAGAGTGTTGGTAGTTCCCGGCCAAAGAAGTTAAAGACCAGGAGTGTTGAGATGTCCGAGCAGTCTACTTGTAAGTTCCTCTTAGCTTTCCCCTATTTGTACCTTCATTGTTATTGACTACCTATTTTCTTTGCAGCCTTCGACCCTCTTGGGGAGACTCTTGATGCTGCTTCATGCCATCGTTCTCTTCAGAGTATTGCTCCTTCTGGATGGATCAATGGATTGATGAATATGGAGATTCCAGAGCTTTCTGCCTTTTTTAACCGCTCAATCTTCTGTAGTGCTGTTATTGGGAGTGCTCTGGACACAAGATTGCGAGAAGTTTCTGAGGAGTCCGGGCCATCGAAGGAGCAGTATGAGAAGCTGATGACAGAAAAGCATGCTCTGGAGGTGAAGGCAATTGAACTGGAGGTAGACTGTGGAGCTCTTCAATCTGAACTGGATACTGTGCGTGCAGCTGTGCAGAGGGTCGTTGCTGAGAAGGAGAAAGAGGTTGAGGCTCTTACAGATCAGATTCATGAAAAAGATGAGCTACTAAAAGGAGCGCAGGACGCACTTGCAGAACAGTCTGGGAAGTATGGGAGGCTGATTGTTGAAGTTATTCTCCACGTCTGCAAGTCATTCCTGAACGATCCTGAAGTTGGGTTGCTGGTGTCGAAGGTCTGTAATCAGAATAGGGTTGACGCAGAGGCAAGTTTGATGTGTGCCTTGGCTGATGAAGGTGTTGTTGATTTAACAGGACGCAATATTCCTGAAGATACAGCTGAGCGCCTGGACTCTGCATTGGACGAACTGGCTAATGTCGACTCTGCATATCTTTGTAGGTTAGCATCCAACCCTGAGGCTTCCCCTTCTGATCTGCTGCAGATTGCTCCGTGACTCCTCTGGTATCTTGTGAATTTGAAACTTTGTTGGTGGACTGATGTGGTCCTTTGAACAATCTTTTAACGGCCTGAGTGCCTTGAACAATTTGTACCTTTGCTAACCTCCCTTTGTGTTGGGGGAGGTTTTTATATATATGCTTTTTTGGTACTTGAAATTTCTTAAGCATACCCTTGACTTCTTCGTTATAACGAGTCCGTCTCTGAGTGGTTTTATATTTGGCCGTTCCCTTTTTAATATGGGGAGGCTCTTTGGTGCTCCATGAATGTCTTAATGGGCGTCCCCTTGAACATTTACATGAAGTCTTTTTTATTTTTACTTTTTACGCGCGTTTATAGTATATTGATCGATCTTAAAAATATGTTGAAAGCTTTATTTATTTAAAAATAATTGGCAGGAGGACATTACATAGTAAAGTTCCTAGCTGCTAGCTTTCTTTCTTGGGACTTATCCGGTAGCTAATCGGACTTATCCCTTTGTCTTTCAGGAAATTAACTTTTTGACGGAGGTCTTTCTGAGCCTCCATCTTTTCCCCGAAGCTCCTTGTTGTGTTATTCTTCCTGGCCCCTCTATTCCGTCTACGCGTCCTTCTTTTGAATTTTGCTGTTTCTGGGGCTTGTGTTTTCTTTTCTGACAGCGTGGAAGTCTGTCTACTTTGCTCATCTGCTGAGCTTCGGTTTCTCCCATGTGTCTTTCGTTCGGTGATTGAGTTAGACATCAATGTTGCTATCCCTGACTCACTTTGGAATTTTATTTGTGAGTGGATTGTTGATGCTATAATCCCGAACTTTCGCATTGCTTCCCTTCCAAGTATTACGTTGTTGTCAGAGTTTGCTGGTACGACCATGAAGGTAATTCTTTCTGTCCTCCACTTTGGGTATTTCCCTATTGTTACTTCTTTCGTAGTTCCCCAATTGGCCATATTTGTTCTCCTGCGAACCCTGTTAGTGGTTTTTCCACTTTCTTCAGCTTCTCTCTGATACTTCTTGGTAATTTGGAAAAGTATTTTTCATAGAGGATATCGCATTCACTTCCTCCATCTATCTGAACATTCCTCATTCTGGTTCCTGCGATGTCGGCTTCGATGACAATCGGTCCACTGGAGGGTACCATATCCCTCAGTGGCGGGAACTGATAATTCTGCTCCTTACGAGGGATCTCTGTGCACCTCAGAGCGTATCATGAGGATCTGTGATGATGGTATTTTTTCTATTTTTTCCGCTTTGTTTTCTATTCTTGTTGCTTGGCGGATCCCTTTGACAAGGTGGTCCAACTTCCCTGATTCCACAGCTTCTTCTATGGCTCTTCTCAAATTCCTGCAATTATTTGTGTCATGGCCATGATCCCTGTGATATTCGCAGTATTTATCCATGTTCTTCTTTTTGGTCACGAGTTTGGTTGGAATCGGGAAAGTGGACGCAACTCGCTCCGTAGCCAGAATCTGCTTTGGGGTTTTTGTGAGACTAGACAGGATGTCAATCCCGCTGTCTCTATCTCTGCCTCCCCACTGGTTGTCATCTCGTGCATACCGGGGGAACCTTCCGTTGCCTCCATACTCCTTCCTTTTCCTTCATGAGGAGTAATCGACGTTCGTCGTTTCTCTTGCGTCTAACCAGATATGGGCTTTATCTGTTAAGCCATCGTAGGTTTCATGAAAATCAGTACTTAAGTGCTCAATAAGGTCTATTGTGCGGAGCCCATGAATGAGTCCTTAAATTCTCTGGCTTTCTGGTAATCCCCGCACTTGTTGGGTTTCATTGGTGTATCTAACGATAAAGTCCCTTGTCTTTTCGCCTTCTTTTTGCTTGATGTTGTGCACGGAGATGTGAGTTTTCCTGTGCTTCTTCTGCATGCTGAACTGGGATCTAAATTTGTTTTTAAGTACTTCGAAGCTATCGATGCTGTTCTTGGGTAGGCCATCGATCCATTCCCGAGCATCGTCTGTTAGTGAGTAGGAAAATGTGTGGCACATGGTTGGCATATCCCATCTTTGGATTAGAGCTGCTCCGACAAACTTCTTTAAGAAGTCGTCTGGGTCACTTTTTCCATCATAATACCCCAAGTGTTGGGGGTATTTCATCTTTGCTGGCAATGGGTGGCTTTGTATGGCCACAGAGAATGGGCTGTCAGCATTTACCAATTGGGATAAGTCAACCGGCTCCGGGTCCTCCCATTCGTATGAATCATAGTCTGGGTGAATGGTATCCCTCCGGGGGCGCGTAGCTCCTTGGTGGTGTCTCCTTGGTGTAATCCGGTTTTGCTGAGGTAGCGGGGTGTTCTCCAGACCTCCACCGAAGCCAGGTAAGCGCCCTGCCCGAGGTCTCCGAACGGTTTCCCCATCGATATTGATTGGTGCGTCCCTTTCTCATATCCGTATCTCAGTTGTTCTTGTTGCGGGGGTCGTGACGGCCTGGGGCGCCTCCTTTGTTGTGACTGGATCCTATCGTTTGGCCTTCTAGCAGGGGTCTCCATCTCAATGTATTCATCTATCGAGTCTGAGTCATAATCGTTTTCTAGATTTCTAGTACCTCGCCACGCCGTCGGGCACATCTCCCATGGCCAATGCATACAATCGATACTACCAATCATACCGGGAAAAAAACCAAAAAGTTGTTCATGGACATCGTATATACGCTGCAGATCAGTCGGAGTTGGTCTCCGTAGGTATGTTGGTCCGTAAGTTTCCCGTATAGCTATTTATGATAAAATGTTAAGTATATATACGTACTATAAATAATTAACTATATATAAGTATATATACGTACTATAAATATATAAATACATATAAGTATTGTAAAAATATCATTACCAACACAAAATCGTAGGCATGCTTCCCTTGATGTTCGCTCAGACATCTGCAAATACTCGTCAAGAAAATCACTATTCACGCCGTATGCCAATTGATGAATTGCAGATGTACACTTTTGTACCCCGGCGAAACCTCTTCTCCCAGCACGGTCATATCTGGTCTGAAAATATGTGTACCTAGCCTCCAAATCACCGACTATCCGCTGGAATAAAGACTTTGTCATACGAAACCGTCTTCTGAAATGTCTCGCGTTGTATCGCGGTTCATCAGCAAAGTAGTCATGAATCAAACGCGCGTGTGCTTCAATACGGATCACGATCAACTGGTACCCTTCGGCGAATGATTGGGGCAGGTTGCTCAGCAATCTGCCGTCTAACTAGTTCGGCGGTTCGAAGAATCACATTCTCGACACGGTCTTCGTAATCGGCAGACCCATTAGAAGATTCAGATGATTCATCGGAATCCATATGGTGATTTTAAAGGAGAAGATGTATATGTATGTAGTGTTGTTGAAAGAAAAAGATGAAGAAAAGTAGTAAAAGAAGAAGATAGATAGATAAATATGTATAATGTGTAATGTATATATATATATATAAATGGTTTTGGTAAATAAAAGTTGAAAAAAATAATAATTAACTTTTCTGTTTTCTAGGCAACAACGGCCGGATGGCCACAAAAATACAAAGCTTCGGACGCGTTCGAAATGAGACTTGGCACGCGTTTAATGAGGTGAAACGCCCCCCGAGACCGAAGAGGGGCGTTCCGGGGCATTCCGGCCAAAAAAACAAAAAGGAATGGGCTACTCCGAATGGTCTAACATTCCTAACATGTGTAATGTATATATATATATATATATATAAATGGTTTTGGTAAATAAACCTTATATATATATATATATATATATATATATATATATATATATATATATATAGAGATATATATATATATATATATATATATATATATATATATATATATATATATATATATATATATATATATATATATATATATATATATATATATATATATATATATATATATATATATATATATATATATATATATATATATATATATATATATATATATATATATATATATATATATATATATATATATATATATATATATATATATATATATATATATATATATATATATATATATATATATATATATATATATATATATATATATATATATATATATATATATATATATATATATATATATATATAGAAGAAGAAGATAGATAGATAGATATGTATAATGTGTAGATATATATATATATATATATAAATGGTTTTGGTAAATAAAATTGAAAAATTTTAATAATTAAATTACACTATTAATCTTTTATCATTTAAAAGATCTTCATTAACCTTTTACATTAATTAGGCTATCTCCAATGGGGGTGCCTTTAGGCGCCCTTGGATATCCTTTGCCGTTGAAGCTTGTCCAAAACTAAGGATTTTTTGAAGGATGCCCTTACCTAAGGGCATGCCCTTACTTGTCCTTACCTAATATATTTTTGTTTTTAGTTGGAGGTAAAAGGATATGTAAGGATGTTTGTATGGTTGGAGATAAAATTATAGGATTTGAAGGATTTATAAGGATGTATAAGGATTTGTAAAGATATGATGTGACAGCTCAAGGACGCCTAAAGGCGTCCTTAGCATTGGAGATAGCCTTACTTTACATCAATGTAAAGCGAATTACCAATGACATCAAATAACGGACCCAACGAGCAATATAAGTCGATCCCACAATCTAGTTTTCTTTTTTAAGAAAATTTGAAGAATATATATTAAAACAAATATAAACAAAGTTCATCTTCTTTTACACTAACCATGAACCTTAATAAAATTTAATAACAAATGCTTTCCCTATACTGATATTATCACAGTTGAAGCCACTGAAATTATCTAAGTCAGTCGCTAGCCACTTCGAATTTTGTTATCATTAAAAGAAGGCTCCAACTGGATCTATCAGTAATAAACCTCAAATTCCAGATATCATCGTTAAACAACAACGTTGTACGGATCTTACATATGTAAGCTAGGGTTTTTTTTAGATGACGATGGTTTTCGTTTTTCAGAAAATATGAAGTATATATACTCAAAAAACTTATTAGTAGTGTTGTTTAATTGATTGAATTGAAGGAGGTGGTGATTTGGGTTGGTCGTTTGATGTATTTGGGGGAGGGGAAGACTGGAGACAGAGAAAAAGGGAGAAGAAGATAGGGTAGGTGGGGAGTTGCCAAGTCATCAAGGGAGTAACCCGATGTCTCTTTTTAACTGGCTATTGATTCATCCGTGGGATTTATACCTTTTAGACACGGGTATTTTGTTTAGTTTGGGAGTTTTTGAAAACCTTGTCTAATTCGTAAAATGGTCCCTTCTTTTTGTTTACTAAACTAATTTTCTCTCGTCTATATATAGATCGTTTATATATAGTTAAGATGTATCTTCTTTTTTTTGTTATAAATGAAGTGATACACAAGCACATCACAAAATATGATCATGTGTAGCTTAAATATGTTACACATTATCTTTTTTTTTTTAAAATGAAGTGATACACAAGCACATCACAAAATATGATCATGTGTAGCTTAAATATGTTACACTTAAGAATAAAGGTTCATACAAGATCCAAACAATAAAAAAATAGCCACATAAGAAAATATATAAAATACTCTTAATAATTAAATTACACTATTAATCTTTTATCATTTAAAAGATCTTCATTAACCTTTTACATTAATTAGGCTATCTCCAATGGGGGTGCCTTTAGGCGCCCTTGGATATCCTTTGCCGTTGAAGCTTGTCCAAAACTAAGGATTTTTTGAAGGATGCCCTTACCTAAGGGCATGCCCTTACTTGTCCTTACCTAATATATTTTTGTTTTTAGTTGGAGGTAAAAGGATATGTAAGGATGTTTGTATGGTTGGAGATAAAATTATAGGATTTGAAGGATTTATAAGGATGTATAAGGATTTGTAAAGATATGATGTGACAGCTCAAGGACGCCTAAAGGCGTCCTTAGCATTGGAGATAGCCTTACTTTTACATCAATTATCAACCCCACTCGACGGCGTCTCCACCACTAACAGTCGTCCCCCACCATCACACCGTCGCCGTCACAAACACCAGCGCAATGCGCGGATACCTTACTTTTAAATATAAATAAATATAAATATACACATATATTTAACTAGATATCATTAGCTCGTGTTAGCTTAAATAACTATTAAACAACAATCCTGCAAAGCATATACAAACATATGATATCATCACCATAATTGAATAAGAATAATAAATTAGATAATAGTAACTTGATTAAGTTGCAAAAGACTAGTTTTCAAACCAAATTATTACAATCGGTTCCGAGAAAAGATATAATCGGAAATTTTCTTAATGTGCTTTCTTTTTTATGTTATTAATGTCACATTATTTTGTGAAAATTTGTTTATAAATATAGCACTCTTTTGCTTTATTTATGGAAAATAATATATTCTTTTAACAAACCAGCTTAACAATCTTCAAAACAATTCTCTTTAACAACTCATCATAACATTTGTTAAAAAAAAACACTAATGAAGTGCACAGCTTTTAAATTTACTTTCATGGTTCTTCTTAATGACAACATTATAAGTTGTTAAAATGTATAAATAATTTTATTTTTATCATGAAATTAGCTTTTAATATCAAAAATATAATATATTAATTCATGCTCATTAAGCCGTAATTAACATTTTTCTTTTTAATATATATCCTTTTCTATCTTTTATTTATCACTTCCCATCTTTTATTTATAGTAAAAGTTTTCCCCGAATCCCATTAATATAAAAAATTCCAAATCGCAATCTATGAGGTAACATCAAATAGAAAGTGCAACATACATACATACATAGCACATACGAATTGACTTGCCTTACCGCCAACCCACCTCCTTTAATTTTTTTCATGCCAGCCAGCCAGCCTTCCTTCATCATATTAATATTGATATCTCACATCATCATAATCCAAACCCACTCCTCCAAATCCTCTGTCTCTATTCTATAATTGCCGTTTAAAAAAAAACCATTCCTATAAATCCTCCTAAAATAAAAACACAATTTAGTAAAAATCTTATGGATTATTCATCATCGGACGATGAAGGAGAAGAATACTTATTCAAAGTAGTGATTATCGGGGATTCGGCCGTTGGGAAATCGAATTTGTTAACTAGATATGCTAGGAATGAATTCAACCCACATTCTAAGGCTACTATTGGAGTTGAATTCCAAACTCAAACCATGGAAATTGATGGCAAAGAAGTTAAGGCTCAAATATGGGATACTGCTGGCCAGGAACGATTTCGGGCTGTTACTTCTGCTTATTATCGTGGTGCTGTTGGTGCTCTTGTTGTTTATGATATATCGCGTAGCACTACTTTCGATAGCGTTACACGATGGCTTGAAGAACTTAAAAGTAAGTGATCAGTGTACAAAATTTTTGATTTGGTTATATTGCAATATGTATATGTGATTTCTTTTTTATTTTGGAAAAATCCAGTCTAGAAACTACTCCGTATTTACCTAAGCGGCGATCAAATGTTAGTTGTTAGTAGTTAATTTAGGCCCAGTTAATATTTAAACATCAAGATAGGCGAAGCCTCCCATCTCCCTAACTCCCTTTGAACCACCAAACCAAGAGTTCATTGACATGATCTATCTATTATTATTAGTATTTATAAAGTAAGTAGTTAGCCAAAATCCTAATAGAATTAGTCTCAAAAATTGACTGTCAATTTGATTTTGAAGTTTTAATTTTTGGTTTAATACATATGAATCTGTTTTTGGTAACATTTATTGTAGATCTAGAATAATCTGTTTCTCAAGTTGTGTTAGGATGGATTGTTATATCTCATTGGGAATAGTTGATATTGTTTAGATTTAAGAGGTCATGTAAAGACATAAATCGGTGGAACTTATGATTAATTAAAGCCATGTTGGCCAAGACCTTAGCAACACAACACAAAACAAGTTGTCAACGTGGAAGGTGGACCATGTGTGACCAAGTAATAATGTTATATATTTGCCAAAGGTCTTCTAGTCTAGAGGTATTACTGTTTACATCTCACTTTCCCGCACCACCTTTGACCGGATTGGGAATTGCTGTTTTTGATTGTAATGTAATGTAATGGTAATACTGGAATTACATATTTGACGGGATAATTGACATATGTAGAAGTAATATGAGTAAAAAAAGAAGTTTGTATGAAGATATGGGCATTGCTCTTATAAACAATATCTTTGAAGCACTTGACAAAATTTCAATCAGTTGTATTCCACTTCTGTAACTATTGTTAATTTGCATGTTGTGGATTGATGGGTGTTAAAATTTATGCAGCTCATTCGGATACAACAGTGGCAAGGATGTTGGTCGGGAACAAATGCGATTTGGAGAATATAAGAGCTGTAAGCGTCGATGATGGCAAGAACCTAGCAGAGAAGGAAGGATTGTTCTTTATGGAAACATCTGCACTAGATTCTACCAACGTTAAAACGGCTTTCGAGATGGTCATTCGTGAGATCTACAATAATGTCAGTCGTAAAGTTTTGAATTCTGATTCATATAAAGCGGAGTTGTCATTGAACAGGGTAACCCTTCCAAATGATGGTTCTAATGAATCAAATCAAAATCAAAGCAGAAGCTCTTGCTGTTAATCTCGAGTAGTCAAGAGTCCAAGACCAGGCTACCAAGATGAGTTCTATCACAGTTTGTATCTCTATAGACCAATTATGATTCCACATTTTTTTCCATAATTATTTTTCCAGATAGTGTTTTTGTTTTCGTGTGATATAACACTAGTAAAATCTTTAAGATATACAGTAAACAATACCTTTCGAGCAAAATTCTTCATGTTTTCAGGAATGCCAAAAGTACAAAACTCTACCAAGCTTTTATTGTCCGTCATCAACAATAGAAGCATTGCTCCTAAACTCCTTCGATCACTATCAGCAGCGGTCCGCAAGTACATCAAAATACTCATGATATCTGAATCATCATACAAACCTTTTAACACCTCTTATTTACTGTTCGAATTAGAGCCGACATTTTCAAGTTTTTTTTTCTTTAAATCTTGTATCAGCCATACATCTGTTTGGCAAGTGCACACATGTTACTAAAAAGAAGAAAAGAAACTAACCATACAAACACACATTGTTTTCAAAAATCTCTAAAACTCATTTTGGGATCTTGTTTCCTACCACCACGTCCCCGCCCTCTACCTCTTCCCCTGCCTCTTCCTCTCCCTCCACCACGTCTAAAAAACGACTTTCCATGTTTCATTTCAACAAGCGAATGCAGCAACTCATCACAAAGAATACACCCAACATGTAAAGTAGCTCCATCTTTCAATGGCGTCGTTTTCTTATTAAAGTCCACTTCTATAATAGTGGAGTCACACTCAGGACATCTTTCCTTGGTTGTGCTTATTCGATGAGCACCTTCCGGAAGCAAAACAAGACAATTGCACATGTTGCAATAAAGTCTCCATTTGGGAGCACTGACAGGATCGAGGACGAGGGTCCCATCACACTCTGGGCAGGCACACACACCTTGAGATATTAATGAATGAGGGCATGTAGGGTGCGGGCAAAGGAAACAAGGCATGCCAACTCCCTTTCCTAACTTGCCCGAACCGCCGGTTTTGAAGGCACCAAATAACGTGTCTATACCTTCAAATGGAGGATTGTTGTAGCAATAAGGACAAAGAGGGAATGACTTCCCATCTGGTCCAGCCATAGAAAAGAGCAATAGCTCAAAATTGTCCAGAGGGCAGGTGAGTTCTTTGTACAGCTGCCAAATCGGAAAAACGGAACTAATTAGAAAATATCATGTTATGAGTTTAATGTATGCCATAAACAGTAGAGTAGAGGAGGCAATTTCGACCTAATTACATATGAATGAGTCAATTCTGGTCGTGTTTGATCTCTAACGGAACAAATGTCTAGGATGAAAAGAAAGAGAAATGCTAAACTTACAAACAAATGTTTACAAACTGATATGAGAAACGTCAAACAGGTTGAAAGTCTCCCCGAGTTTACTTAATGAATATCACTACCTAGAACATTTTATTCAGTAATTAACTTGTGTCCAAGTGTTTTGGGTCAACCCAAACCATTCAAAACTTACTCATTACCCAAACTGCATGATCTGCTCAATTTGCAACATCTACAGTAGAACATGGTTACGGTTTTGAGGATTCACGAATAACATGATCAACGACAAAACTAACTCATGAGAATGTTGCAAGAAAAACATATATGAGAAAAGTATAGTATGTAATGTAACACACATATTTCTTTCATTTCATTAAAACTGCAATATTGGACTTTCACTTGTTTAAGCGGAATGTTACGACTACTATTTAGTATGTGAAGTAGAGAAAGATGATACAAATGAAACTCGAGGACCTAACTCAGTTGTACCATTTACACTTTACTGTGAAAAGAATGATGCTTATCAACCAATAGGGTAATGGTCCATTAGCTACTTGTGCCTCTCAATGTAGAGGTCACAAGTTCTATCATTGACATGAGCCCCTAGTGGCTACGCTATGACTCCAGGCTTGCAAAGCGAGTCGCATTGGTATTAGTTTGCTCGCAAAGCGGGCGGGATCACCCAAAAACGTAAGACGCCAAAAATTAAAACTGTATTCCTAACAAAAACCCACATTGGCACTGCATACTTGGAAATATAAGAGGTACCTTGATTGTGCCCTTTTGAGGAACATAATAGACTTCCTCACATGTATTACAGTAGAGCCGTGATGGAAGCATTGATATGTACTTCATATAGCGTAAGCATTTTCCACATTTACTAAGTGCACGCCCAGTATCTGAAAGTGGAGAAAACTGCGCTTCAAACAGTGCATCCATATTTTCAATCTGTAGGAGGATAACATCAGTCAGAAATACCAAACTTAATAGAACTTATAATTTAGTAACATCGCGAGGCATGATACTAAGATAACAATTTAGTTCTATGATTCGACCACAGAATATATTTTTACAAAAGATTCCAATTTTCAAACAGAAAAATGTAGTGAGTTTCAGAGGAAGGGGGAAGGGAGGGCGGTGTTGTAAAACGAGTACCTGCTTAGTAAAATAATTAAACTTCTGTTCGAACTGTTCAAGTACATGCTGCACAACAAGCGCATGATCTGCTTGACCTTTAGAAACTAGTGTGATTTGATGCTCAATAAAACCACGTATGTCAGGCAAACAAAGATCTGGGTCTATACACTGATACCCTCTTATAAGACTAACACCCAATGTTGTTGGCACCAACCTCCTTCCAGCTTCTACCTGTAGATTTTAAATGTGAAGTAAAAAGCACATAATAACTATCAACAAAAGATGACATAAATTAATTCAAGTACGCCAAAACAGGTCAAACATTTGAATAAAAATGGATATTTTCTTTGGTAGGGGTAAGGTCAGGTAGGTTGACCCAAACATCTGTTCAAAACATTTTAACTATAAAAAATGTGTCAAATAGTGAAATAGATTTGAAAAGACACACTATCTAAAATAATCTATTTTTTTCTAATAAATTGATTTATACAGTTTCTACACTAGATATGCACCTCGGCGACTTTCGGCCCAAGTCTTTGTTGGTCAACATTTATGTTTTCCCGTTAGACATCAATCAAAACCTAAATTAAACCAATTATAAGTGAATGGGTTGAAACTGCCTCCTCTAATCAATACCATCTACAACTAGAGCAAATAAGAGCATGCGTAGAGAGTTAGCATACCTTCACGTAATTGCGTTCACTTATGTTGTTGATGTGCACTGGAATGGATGCATCCGTTCCTATCCCATGCTTCTCCATTAGCGAAATCAGCTCACTTTCAGACAGGTAATCTGGAGGAGCAGTTTTACCCTGGAAAGTTACCAGAGAGTTATATATACGCATTAACTGGTAACTGAAATGGAGGTGACAACTGGGTTGAGTAATGGATCGAAACAGGCAACTTTTGATAGGGCCAAAACAGATATGGTTAGGTTAACCTTTAGCAATTTTGTTCGTTTTTCATTGGACTTTATATATTAATATATTGAATATGATTACTAACGGCATTATAAAGACCTGAAACTAGTTTTTCCGAATAGAGATATTTAAATACACTTCAGGAAACTTTTGATCCAATCAACCCATTCGATTCACTTCAGTTTTGACCAAATTTTTAACTTTGCCTGTTTTGGCCCCTCAGATGTAAAATATAGCCCATCAACCATGTATGGGGTAAATGGTTGCCACCTCATTAGCTGCATGTAGGCTACATACTTAGAATCTCATTGTGTTAAAAATGCTAGAGCTGATAACACAAAGGCGAGCATGGGGATGGATAATATTAAAACCTCAGATACTCGATGAAAGTAGAAAGTGAAAGTGTAATACAGAGGCATAAGCAAAGGGATCGAAAACTGACATTGCTTGATGATGAAAAAAGGATACAAAAAGAAACATGGTCATTAATATACAAGTGAAATGTAGAAACTTCACATATATTTGCTACTCGGAACAATACCTCATATAGCTCAACTTTCAAAATCCCAATTTTCTCCCCTTCAGTAAACTGGGGCAGATTTTTCTCAGTCACTGCCAACCATGGCATTATTGCAGTAAATCCCTTCACAATGACATGCTGCCCAACACAATGGAAGACTTCTCCTCCCACGGAAAATTCAACTTTTGTCCTATCAAAAATTAGCATCCATAATGAAACAATAAACTAATCACAGTCCATACATTATCACAGAATAAAATCCAGAACATGATCTTGGCACTGCTTGACGCCACAACTCTCCCTTGACTAAATGCAACTCCTTTTTTATACAAGCAAATGTCTTATGGCTAGATATTTAGAAATTGATAACAGTAGATGATCATTTAAAAGGATAATCGCGTGTGTTTAGTTCTGATACATGGTTAGTGAAGCGATCGTAGGGGCGGGAATTCCTAGGGTCTAACAACGTGTTCATTTTCAGAACCAAAGAACAACATAACGGATTGAGAAGGGTTATGCATACTGGGGTTGTTCCATTTGAAGTGATTCAGGCTGGTTTCGGCAAAACTAATCGAATACTCCAGCAACCGCTATTCAAATCTTGTTATATAGACTTTGTATTCTATATTAATTTGATATCTTTATCTTTCTGAACTTGGGATGTCTGGATGGACACTCGTAAGAAAAAATTTATAATACATGTATATGTCATTCAAGATGACGCGAGACTAGAGAAAAACAAAAAGTCTCCGATTTTAATGATAGAGAAATATGATATTCTAGATAGAAAGTTTCCTTATGTTTAAAAGAAATATACTGGATCTACAGAAAAAAAACTATTCGCTTAAAAAACTAGAAAGCAATATCAGAACTTATTTCAAAGAGAGACACAGTATACATATATATGCACTATGATGGATCTCTTACCTTACATATTTGCAGTCAGGGGAAAGGGTACCAATAAAATGCTGACAGATATACTGATAGAGTCTCCAAGCATCTCCACCAAGCATATCTTCATTAGCTGAGCGCATAGGGGTAATTGGTGGGTGGTCACCAACATCGGTTCCTGATTTGGGCTTATGATAGCCATTGTTAAGGAGTGTCTGCACATAACTACCCCATACTGCATTACTGGCTAATGTGGCAAGAGTTCCTTTAAAATCAAAAGATAAAGGGTATGCTGTACTCTCCGTCCGTGGATAGCTGGACCAATAGTATTATACATAAATACGTTATAAGTAAACGATAAGCTATATTTAAACATGATTGGATGAAATAAAAGTGAAAAGATGATCTACAAAGTAATGGAAGGAGTACCTGATAAAACCTTGGGTATACAAGCGCTCAGCCAATTGCATTGCCAAGTGAGGTCCAAACCCTAGTGCACTTGATGCAACCTGGTTAAATATATCAAACAATTGTCAGATACCATCTTTCACATTATGCTATTGTCAATCTACAAATATCATGAAAACAAGAATGATGATATCCTCATGCCCCATTTACTAGAAACTACATTATAAAGCCTAAAAAGAGAAAAAGATACTGAAGCCAAAAAGGACATGGCCGGTGATTCGCAGGGGGTGGAGAGGTAAACAGTGAGATTTATCATACCATAGGCATCACAAAAAGAAATTGAAATAGACACTTGTTCCTAATAACTACAAATTTGGACCCAAAAACAAATTTAAGACAAAAGTAAGTATGAGATAAGAATTTAAAAAAATAATATGTATGCAAATGATAATATGAACCAACGATCCCAGGGTACAAGAATAAGATGGTGTTCTATATCGGACCTTCAAAAGGTTGACTGTATTAAGACCAGAAGGGCGACCTTTGCTGTCTTGTTTTTCTGAAATACCGGTGACTTTCACAACTGCATCTTCAATTATTAACTTCTGAAACATCTCCGCTACCTGTTGACAAGTGTAAGCGTCAACGGCAGATAAACATGAATATACCTTAAATCAAATAAGATAAAAGCAGAAGGGAACTCACATCATGATCAAACAACCTATTACGATCCCATTCCAGCTTTAACTCAAAACCATTTTTAATTACGTACGGAAACACGACCCAAAACTTTTCTGGCTTGAATGTACTAATTTGAAGGTAGCGCTGCACACAAAATCCAAGGGTAGGAGTTTGACATGGGCCATATCTGAGAAAGCAAAATATCAAAGATGTATTAAAGATTTATATGTAGGAGTTTCTTTCAAAAAGAAGTTTCATGACATGTGATCGGTGTTCCAGGAAAATAATGTATACGCGCTAGGCTTTAGTAAAGCATCTACAATCCAACAGGTCAGCGAAGTGGTGTAACACGTCAAAATGGATTTGAATCAAAAGATGTTGGGCCAACTTACCAGCTCTTCTTTGTTCATATTATTTTATTTTGTAGTTAATCTATAAAAAATAATAATATTTTTTTTTAAATGATACGATTCAGAAAGTTACAAGTATTTAAATACACACTTGATGATGTTTGACCTGTTTGATCCATTTGACCCGTTTGACTTTTATTTACTTAATACACACTTCATTTGTTTGACCCAGTACCAAACCCATAGAGCCTGAATCGACCCATTTTCACAAATGGGATGAAACCACCACCTCTACCGTAGACTATAAATTCTTGAATAAAGCTACAAGGATGAGATTGAAGAGGGACCTACGAGATAACTCTAGAATCCAGATTTCCATATTTCCCTTGGAAATAAGTAGTCTGAAATCGTGTGAATGCAACTCCAACTTTGAGATCGATTTCCTGCCGAGCATCTACAGCCAATGACTCATCTTTGTTGGGCTGAACAAGATTTTTCATAGCATGCGTAATGTCTTTCTCAGTCACAGAAGAAAACCGTGCACGATGAACTCTTCTGCCATCACCAACATTAAATCCCGTGCACTCGATAACTGGATGGATGAAATAAGAAACTGATGAAAGTAGAGCTAACACGGTACTCAAGGTAAGTTTCCAGCATACAAACATGGAACAAAAGTAAGCAATTAAAATAGTAGAGTGGCTAAATAGGTAGAATTTGTTTCAGGTCATTATGAAATAGTAGATTTAAGATGCTTCCTAAAAAGAGCTTTCAGCATGGGCAATGTCTTTCTCAGTCAGAAACGGTGAGTTGACTTGAACCAGTTTTGTCCACAATTTTTAGTTTTTCTATAATATTTCGATACTAATAATCTGATTTACTCAGATATAGGAGGTTTAATGCTTTAAAAACACCTTGGGGGGCAGTGAAACCATATGCCTTGTTTTCATTTAAGTATAATGTTTCGATTTTACCTGTAAGACTCATTAGAGATACAACATAACCTAGACTGATCCATTTATAAATAAAGGGACCAAACTTGCCACCTCTATGAGTTAGGAACATATTATAGCCAAAGAGCTCAAGCTATAGCTATGGAGGTGTTATTGTGCAGGTTTGTACACAACTAACATTATTAAAAAAAAAAAAACGAATTTGAACCTTAGAGCATTAAACTACCATGAATATCTTATTAGAAAGTACGCTGCAAGTCACATAAGCAGTGATACATAATCAGCACATGCAATATATGGAAAAAGGATATCCAGAAGAGAATGGAGCAAAAGAAAACATAACATTGCCACTTTTCACCAAAAGATCAAATTAATATTACAGCTTATTGTTGCTACTGTCAAAAATTGAGCGGCACATGAGCTATACCGTCAGCATTTAATCAAAAAAGATTACCTTCAAAGCATATATTTTCCCCTTCACGGTCACAGTCCAACCACAGTACTAGATCTCCACAACCACGAGCTTCCCGGTTCAGATGTTGACGAATATGAGCCTATTACGAAAGGTTTAACAAGAAAGCGAGTTTAGGTGAGTGAATTTGTCAAATAGAAAACAGAGTGAAGTAGTAATATTAGCTGTTTAGAAAGGACCCCCGTTTATAAATAATTCACAGAAAGCAAACAACGACAGATAAGAGGTGACATGCATGTAACTTTTAATAGACTGTAATATATAAAGTGTTGGTTTGAATATAAGCAACAATGAAAAACATTCTCGTTACCAATCTGGAGGAATATTTCCAAACTAGAACCACAGCCGAATGAACCAATTAGAAAAACTGACAAGCTATGAGGCAGCAATACCTTTGGGTTAGATTCTGACTTAACAACCGGAGCTTGAAAAAGACTCAGAGGATCTGTAGTAGCCCAGTCTTGATACTTCGGTGGAAAATCTACACTATTATTTGCACAAAAAAGCATAGATATTCAGATATGTTAAAGATCAACCTCACACAAAAAAAAAAAAAAGTTTCCACAGAAACCGTCAAATTCTATAACTCTAGACTCTTTGACCACCTTATGCAGTTGAGTTTAGAATAATAATATAAATGAAATACTCTATGATGTTTTGTTGGAAAGGAGACCTGAAAACGTGACCAATCACTGATGTCACTTTATATTGTACCCGATATCCTAAGAATGTCCCATCAAACTCATGAACTTCGGTACTACCTCTTCGTGATGACATCTGCAAAATCAATGAATTGCCTTTTAAAAATAATACATTCCGGTAATTAAAAAGAAATTAATTTCCGCTGGATGGTCCAATCTTACAACGGATGATGCCTGTTACTTTTAGCACAATTAGACCAAATGCTATTTACCAAAGGAAAATGTTCTTATCTATAATACAATGAAGAGGATAAAAATGGCAGTGATACATTAAATTCAGCCAGAAAAAAGGTACCACGATAGTAAACACAAAATCATAGAAAACCGAGATTACACACTGAAGCCAAGATTTTCCGTTTATACGAATTATTAAATAAATGAACTTCAATGAAAATTTTCGCTTCTCATAAGCTTTCAATTTATAGGTAACATTCACCTGAGGAATCAATTTGAACCATTTAAGAGTAACTGTGTTTTCACATGTGCTTAAGGCCTTACGTTTGAATAGTTACCAAGTGTTTGCACTGTTTTACATCTGAAATCCCCTTTATATTAGATAATTAAAGAAACACCAAAAACAATGGAAAATATGAAAATACGAAGCGTAAAGATGTGTAAGACTAAAAAATAACTTGATGTACCAAATTACACATCGCAGTAATACAACTCAAATCCTTAATCACTAACTCATTCTGCGACAACTAAAAGAACCCGCTACTATCTTAGATGAAAATATGAAATGACTTAAATCTCATACCAATGTACCTAATATTGATTCCTAATAACTATGCTTAGATGAAATTAACCAAACCGACATCTAACGTTATAGTCTAATAGTATCTTGAAGCAGAAGTACTTAAACCTTTGTCAACTTAGAACATTTTTAAAGCTACTTCTGCTAACGTGACAACTTATACGGATGCCATGTTTGTTATACATCAAATACTCTACTCGTGTGTATATACCGGACTAAAATCTAGTATCTAGTATAATTTATATACACACACTGACACACACACACACACACACACACACACACATATATATATATATATATATATATATGTATATCAACTAAGAAAGAACTGGGAAAAGGATATCGAAATTACTCAAATTAGTGCAGTAGCAATACAGCGTGATACTTGGCTTCTCTGCAACCTATTTCATTTTATATTATATTTATAATTTACAATAATTATATACATATATATACATACATATATATATATATACTGTATACACACACTCACCATGAGAACTTTGGTCGCCATTGTTACAACTTGTGCTGTTACAGTGAAGCCAATACAGTTTAAAATGATTTGTTTTTCCTTAAGAAGTTATACCCGAATCGGATCCGGCCCATTTCATTTTGGACTCGATTATTGGATTGATTTCGAATATGCGGTGCAAGGCCATTAAAGTTTTTTTTGCATAAAACTATAAATGTAAAATAAATTGTACAACTTTTTTTTTCTTTTTTCATAAAAGTACAACACTTTTATTAATTTTTATTTTACCATTATCTCTTAACTTTTACCCCAATATAATTGTACAAGTTATTTTGCATAAAGTACAACACTTTTTTACTTTGTAAATTTTCATTATACCCTTTAAAGTTTTAATCTTTTAACTTTTATCTCATCACAGTATAACTTTATATACATTGTGCAACATCTTTTGACTTTAGTGTCTTTTTTACCCTTTAAAGTTTTTATCTCTTAACTTTACCCCTCATTAAAGTTTTCACTTTCAGTTTTTTGATACTAAACTTTTTTTTTGCTTTCATCTTTCTCTCAAACTACTTTGATATTAACCTTTAAACATTTGGTTTTGATTATTATCCTTTGTTTCATAATATATAACGTTCTTTAATATATAACAATTTTTATTATCGTTAAGTATTACGTTCATGTAACATTTAAAGCAAGATATTATATCGCATCATTGTCGTCAGGGGTTATCATTTGCATTAATATAATTATTGTTTTAGTCTTTTATTTATAAATCTTGTTTTTCTAATACATTATTTTTATTATTGATACATGTTTTTTTTGTTTTTTCAAATTTGGGTTCCAAGATTTGACATAAATATATTTGTATTAAACCAATACTACTATATATTTTTTTATCGGAAACGTTGTTGTGTAAAAAACGTGTTCCGCGGCAACGCGTGGGTACAATGACTAGTTAGTATTGTAGATTGGTAGATGATGAGCTTGTACAAAAGAAATTGAAAATTTTACTTATTGGACAAATTGAATATTGTAGTTCTTGCTTTGAAACATTTTGAAAATTTTCCAATTTAGTCAAAAATCCTGTGAGACACAGTACATAGTACATAATAACACGAGTTCCAATACATCACTCATGAGAAGACATGTACCTCACTTATTCTCTCTCCTCTCATTCTTCTTCTCGTTCCTTCCACACACACACACACCCTCCCCCCCAACCCTTTTTTCTTTTTCTTTTTTCTTTCTCATTCTGCTCTTTTTTCCAGTTTCTCACAACGCTTGCCAAAAATCCCTAAAAGTCTAACTAAAAATAGAGGGAAAAAAATCCTAAAAACCTTAACATTTCATCCATAATAATAACAATTATTATAATAATAAACATAGATATAATAAGTAACTCAAAGTACTTACTTGCACATCAATGAATTTATGTTTTCTCCAACCTGTCTAGATATGGTGAAGTCTTGAAACCTATCGATGTATGGCTTTCTTGAATAGTTCTTGGATTGTAAACGGTTAATGGCAATTTGTTGTTGAGAAGACTTTAGTGGCTAAAGACAGCAATATGATTCACAAGGTAAGTGACTTTGTTGCCTTTTGTGATTACTAATCTATCTACGCAAGTTTTTTATTCCTTTTTTTGGTCTCAGGTTAGTGACTATGGAGATCCCTGATGAGTGATTTATTTTAGTTTTTTTCCCTATGTCTTTTGGTCGTTTTTAATATAAAAATGAGTTTAAATGAGTGAACTATCGGTACTTAATGAGACAAAATATTGTTGCAGGTTCATGGAAGATGAGAACGAAGGTAAATTGTGACATTTGCAAAAAGTATCCTTTAATCCTAGTGATTAAATTAAGATTAGTTATAGCTAATCTTCCCTTTTTAGAATGAGATAGTTAAGTTAAGGCATGATTAAGTGATTAAGGATATTTCTAGGGCTGTAAACGAACTGAACAGTTCATGAACCGTTCGGCGGGAAGTTCGTTCGTGTTCGTTTGTTTAGTTAAATGAATGAACACGAACACAAAAATCTGTTTGTTTAGTTAAATGAACGAACATGAACAAAGCTCTCGTTCGTTCATTAAGTTCATGAACGTTCGTTCATTTATGTTCGTGAATCGTCGTTCGTGAACAATAGTTCGTTTATGTCCGTGAACATTTGTTCGTTTATGTTCGTTTACATATATTAGTACCTAATCAACTATACTTTTAAAAAAGAGTAAATTACATTTTTCGTCCCTGAAGTTTGCACGTTTTTCACTTTTGATTCCTGAAGTTAAAAAACATCAATTTTGACCTTAAACTTGGCAAAAAATTGCAATCAAGGTCCTTCCTCTCGACGGCGTTTATTTTTTGCCGTTAACGTACGAACGTGCTAAACACGTGAGGGCACTAATGTCATTTCATGTTACACCCGAGGGACGAAAAGTGAAAAACGTGCCAACTTTAGGGACGGAAAATGTAATTCATTCTTCCATTCATCTTCTCCAACAAGATTCCGGCCTCCGGTCATCTTCTCCGATGGACTCATTGTTGAGTCCCAATGTTCATTGAAAAAGGTTTGTAAATTTGGTGACGAAAAATATGACTTATAAACACTTAGAAATCTTTTGGTTCTTGTAATCTGATCTGGGTCAGACTAAGCTGACACAGCTTACGATCTGTCTCTGACCCAGATCATGCTTCATGCTTTGTAATTGTAAAATCTTATGGAAGCAAGTGTTATTCAAGCTGCATCAACAATGTGATAGCATTCAATCCAAGTCGAAGAGGAGGATTGAAGATAGAAGACCAAGCTGTTAGTGGAAGGCAGCTTGGGATTAGCAGTCAGCTTGGAAACACTTAGGCAGATTGGTGCTTTGACAAACGGCCCAATCTGTATCTGACAATCAAGTGAAGATAACAACCTGGATTGAAGATAAGGACAAATGATGTGACTAGGAAGAATCCTAGGATCCAGGTTGGTGGTTGGTTTTACATATGCGTGTCCATACTCTTATTGGATGAGGAAGAATGTGCGCCAGTACGTGGGGGACCACAAGTACCAGGTAAAGGCACGATCTAATATTCCTTTACCATCCAGTGAAAGAAGAATACGTGGCTTCAACGGATACCAAGTGAAGGAGAGCTTTCGCCTATAAAAGCCTCATTCATTGATTGCATATGTGTGGCATTCCTGAGAATCATTCTTCACACAAGTTTCTCTGCTCTTATACACAGCTTAGTCTGTACGAGATCAGCTTGGGCTGATTCTCTTGAGCTAGAACTTATTGATTGTAGTTTGTCATTTCAGGGGTTGTTTAGATATCTATAGGCTATCTTTATTCCGCAACAACCCTGTAATTCTTTGTATAGATTATTTCTTAATAAAGGATTACATTGAAAACCACAATCTGTGTTCAAGAATGTTTTGTTTCTTTATTGCTTTGCTGTTTTAATGATTCCTGTTCTTTACTTACTTAATATATAAACTGAATCTTAAAACGTTTTATTTAAAAGTTTGTAAAGTTTGAGGAAAGTTGTATTCACCCCCCCCTCTACAACTGTTCTGTGTACAATATACTTTGGTATATTGATACACCTTGGGATGTATCAATTGGTATCAGAGCAGGGGTTAAGAATTAACTTGACTTGATCCTTGCATATTTTCTTTAATAGTAAAGCATTATGTCATCCTATATTGATAATGGTTCTTCAACCAGACCACCCATGTTTGATAAAGATGATTTCAGTGGGTGGAAAGGTCGAATGTCTTTGTTCCTTGAATCCATCGATAACAATATGCCTGACATCCTTACGGATGGTCCTTATATTCCTACACAAACCATTGTGGTGGAAGCTGTGGAAAGGGAAGGTCAACCAACCATTCCTGCCACAGTCAAATCCATTGTTAAGGACAAGGCAGATTGGGGGGATGAGGATAGGAGGTTGGCAAACTTGGATGTGAAGGCTAGAAATTTCATTGTCCAAGCTGTGCCAAAGACCTTTACCATTCTATTAAAATGTGTTCTACAGCTAAGAAAATGTGGGGTACATTGACTGTCATATTTGAGGGTTGCTCTACTTCCATGGAATCCACAATTACTACATTGACCAGGAGGTATGAGAGATTTTTCTCTTTGAGAAATGAATCCTTGACTGACACTCATACCCGCTTTAATGCTTTGGTAAATGATTTAGCTGTTGTTGGAATTGTTAAGAAAAATGAGGTTTTAAAGAGTAAATTTCTTGATTCATTACCACCTAAATGGAACAACTATATTTCTTCTATTAAATTAAGTTCTGTTTATCATGATCTTGATCTCCCTGGACTTTTTGGTTTGCTTCATAACCAAGAATGTTCAGAGGCTGAAAAGTTAATTGCTATGGGTGATTCTTATAGTCAGTCTGCTGCTGCACTTGTTGCTTCTATGACTGAACACCCTAGTTCAATTAGTAATGAGATCATTCCTTGTGTTAATGATGATATTCCTGTGATATCTAATCCTAACTCTGTTTGTGCTGAATCTGAATGTGATGAATCTGATGGTGATGAACTAGCTAATGAAGTAGCTATGTTGGCTGAAAGGATCAGAAGGAGATCCTTTAATAAGTTTAAAGGAAAAGGAAAAGTGGCCAAGCTGATAAGACCAAGAAGCCATTTGACATGTCCAAAGTCACTTGTTACAAGTGTGGCAAGACTGGGCATATGGCTGGAGATTACAGATCTAAAGAGTCTACTCAAGCTGTGCCAGCCAAAGGTGGAAGAGGTGAAAAATACTCAAAGCTCAAGACTAAGTACAAAGCCTTGAAAGCACAAGTAGCTGAGCTGACTGAGAAGGTGAACAAAAGTGAAAAGAGTCTGGTAGCCAAAGACTGGGCTGAAAGTGCCACATCATCTGATGATGAGCTATATAAATATGCCAAGTGTTTCATGGCTAAAGAAGCTACTCAAAGATTTGCTGAAGATCTGGTGAAAATACAACAACAATCTGAGTCAGCTCACCAGGCATCTACTAGTCAGACTGCTCCACCTGAGGTAATTTCTTTTTCCAATCTGTCTGATAATGAGAAACTGTCTAGACTGAATAGACTTGGTGATGAGGTTCTGTTACAAAAACACTTTAATCAAGAACTCAAAAAGGAAATACATGTTTTGAAACTTGATAACAGCTCTAAAAGTCACACCATTGAAAAACTAGAATCTGAAGTTAAAGCTCACAAACAATTAAACTCCATTTTGGTTAAAGAAGCTAAAACTGCAGAAGAAAAGTTTTTGAAAGTTAAGCAAATTACTGAATCATGGTGTATATGTTCCAAAAGAGTTGCTAAGTGTGTAAATGACCAAATACCTCATCAGATCCAAGCTATTTTTGATGGTGATTATGATAGGGCCATAGCCATTGCTGAGGTATGTGCTATGGAGCCTTGTTATCAGCCTCCTTCACCACCCAAAGGTGGAAGAGGTGAAAAATACTCAAAGCTCAAGACTAAGTACAAAGCCTTGAAAGCACAAGTAGCTGAGCTGACTGAGAAGGTGAACAAAAGTGAAAAGAGTCTGTAGCCAAAGACTGGGCTGAAAGTGCCACATCATCTGATGATGAGCTGTATAAAGATGCCAAGTGTTTCATGGCTAAAGAAGCTACTCAAAGATTTGCTGAAGATCTGGTGAAAATACAACAACAATCTGAGTCAGCTCACCAGGCATCTACTAGTCAGACTGCTCCACCTGAGGTAATTTCTTTTTCCAATCTGTCTGATAATGAGAAACTGTCTAGACTGAATAGACTTGGTGATGAGGTTCTGTTACAAAAACACTTTAATCAAGAACTCAAAAAGGAAATACATGTTTTGAAACTTGATAACAGCTCTAAAAGTCACACCATTGAAAAACTAGAATCTGAAGTTAAAGCTCAAAACAATTAAACTCCATTTTGGTTAAAGAAGCTAAAACTGCAGAAGAAAAGTTTTTGAAAGTTAAGCAAATTACTGAATCATGGTGTATATGTTCCAAAAGAGTTGCTAAGTGTGTAAATGACCAAATACCTCATCAGATCCAAGCTATTTTTGATGGTGATTATGATAGGGCCATAGCCATTGCTGAGGTATGTGCTATGGAGCCTTGTTATCAGCCTCCTTCACCACCCAAAGTCCAAACCAAAGGAATGAAATCTAAACCAATTAAGTTGGTTCAGAAATCTGGTATTGGGTTTAAAGATCCTGAAACCATTGGTCAGACCATTGTTGAAGCTGTGTCTGAAGCTGATAAGGTTGTTGAGTTAAAACCTGAAGAAAGTCTTGACTTATCCAAGCTGACCATTACCCAATCTGAATCAGATTCAAAGACTAAAACAAACAAGGGTAGTTTAAAGAAAAACAAAAGAAAGGTTAGAGATCATAGTGTTCCTAAAGAGAAAATAAAGCTTTTAAATAGTAAGAAGTCTGGTTCTCAAGGAAATGAGTCACAAACAAAATCTGAGTCTGTTTCAAGTAACACCAAGTCTGACTCTGACAAAATAATTTCAAAATATGTTGAGTCCAGAACTGATAAGGTTTCAATGGAAACAAATTTTCTTAAAAATGTGTCTGATCCAAAAATTGTTGATCAAAGAAAATTGAGAACTGAATGTAAGAAATCTGGAATAGGCAAAGGTTTTGTTCAAAAAGAAACTCTAAATGTTGCTAGAAAGAATTTTGAATCTGGTAAAAGTCAGACCAAGCAACAATGGGTTTCAAAATGTGATAAGAATCTAAGTTCTGTTACCCAATCTGAGTCAGACCAGAAGGTCAGCTCTGGTGAACCCATCTTTGGATGGGTTCCCAAAAAGAACTAATCTCTTATCATAAATGCAGGGCAGTCATGACGATAATACCTGGCACTTGGACAGTGGGTGTTCCAAGCATATGACCGGATGTAAGTCCCTGCTATGTAGCTTTAGGATTCGCGCTGGTCCTAATGTTACTTTTGGAGATGACTCTCAAGGAAAGACTGAAGGATTTGGTATACTTTCAAATGGTCCTCTTACTTCAGAAGGGTCTCATATGTAAATGGTTTGAAACACAATTTGATCAGTGTAAGTCAGTTGTGTGATGCTGGTTATGAAGTGAGATTCAGGTCTGATAAGGGTATTGTTCTTGATTTAGAAGGCAATGTGGTTCTTATTGCAAAGAGGGATGAGTCTTTG
Source organism: Erigeron breviscapus (assembly GCA_034093135.1). Lineage (NCBI taxonomy): Eukaryota > Viridiplantae > Streptophyta > Magnoliopsida > Asterales > Asteraceae > Erigeron > Erigeron breviscapus. Next base: position 59,507,746 of record CM067169.1, read on the forward strand.
TATTCTTTTGACATGAGAAATCCAACAGTCACAAGAGAAGTTTGTTTCATGTCAAAGACTCAAGATGAGCTGAACTGGTTGTGGCATAAAAGGTTGTCTCATATGAATTTCAAAGACATCAACAAGCTGTGTAAGAAAGAGTTGGTGTCTGGTCTTCCAGTGATAAATTATGAGAAGGACAAGTTGTGTGGTGCTTGTGAGAAAGGCAAACAACACAAAGCTACTTTCAAATCTAAAACATGCTCAACCATTGACAATTGTTTGGATCTGCTTCATATGGACTTATTTGGACCAATTAGTACTCCATCATTCACTGGAATGAGGTACTCCTTGGTAATTGTTGATGAATATTCAAGATACACCTGGGTTTTCTTTCTCAAACACAAGAGTGAAGCTGCTGACAGCATTATTCATTTCATCAAGCAAGCTGAAATTCTCTACAAAAGGCCTGTTAGGCAATTAAGAAGTGATAATGGAACTGAATTTAAGAATGTCACTCTTAATTCTTTTTGCAGTGAAAAAGGAATTTCACAAGTCTACTCAGCTGCCAGAACTCCTCAATAAAATGGTGTTGCAGAAAGAAGAAACAGAACTCTTATTGAAGCTGCCAGATCCATGATGGCTCAAAACAATGTCAAGTCCTCATTTCTGGGCTGAAGCAGTACACACAGCTTGCTTTACCCAGAACAGATCCCTCATTGTGAAAAGACACCAGAAGACTGCATATGAACTTCTTAGGGGGAAAAACCTGAAATTGGTTTCCTAAGAATGTTTGGAAGTCCTTGCTACATTCTGAATCAGAAAGACCATCTTGGAAAGTTTGATGAGAAAGCAGATGAAGGTATCCTACTTGGGTATGCAACAATGATGAAAGCCTACAGAGTGTACAACAAAAGAACTAAAACAATTGAGAACTCTGTTAATGTAAGCATAGATGAAGGTTGTTCTAAGCCAGATTGCTCTCCTCCTGAAGATGAAGATTTCAATTTTGAAGAACTGGCTGTACCTGAGAATGAGCCTCCAACTAATCCTCCAGTTGGAGCTGATAATGCTCAAACTCAGGGGGAGCAACTCATTGAAGAAGAAGAAGGTGTTCCAATCTTTGAAAATGAGCAAGCTGATCCAACTCCTACTGAAGAAACTTTTGTTAATCCATCAAATGATGCTCCAGCTGACTCAGATTCCTCTATTCCAATCCAAGCTGATCAGCCTATTCCTCAAGCTGATCATGCTGGACCTTCAAATCTGAATCAGCCCATTGTCCCAGTTGCAAATAATTCAACTCATGTAACCAAATGGACAAGGAGTCATCCAATTAACCAAATCATTGGTGATCCTCTCTCTGGTGTTAAAACAAGAAGAAAGGCAACAGGCAATTTCTGCATGTTTGTCAATTTTGTAAGTAAGGTGGAACCAACTGAGGTTAATGAAGCACTGGCAGATCCTTCTTGGGTAAATGCAATGCAAGATGAGTTAACACAGTTTGAAAGAAACAAGGTTTGGGAACTTGTTCCAAGACCTCATCACAAGACTGTGATTGGAACCAAGTGGGTCTACAGAAACAAATTGGATGAAAGGGGAGTTGTGACCAGAAACAAAGCAAGATTGGTAGCTCTTGGTTACAGACAAGAGGATGGAATTGATTATGATGAGACTTTTACACCAGTGGCAAGATTAGAGGCAATCAGAATGTTCTTGGCCTTCTCTGCTCACAAAGGTTTCAAAGTCTATCAAATGGATGTGAAGAGTGCATTTCTTAATGGAAAATTGGAAGAAGAAGTCTATGTTGAACAACCTCCAGGTTTTGAAAATTCAAAGTTTCCTGACCATGTGTTCAAGCTTGACAAAGCTCTCTATGGGTTGAAGCAAGCTCCAAGGGCATGGTATGACACTTTGTCTAAATTTTTATTGGCTAACAACTTCAAAAGAGGTAATGTTGACAAGACTTTGTTTGTGAGAAAGTATAATGGTGATATCCTGCTTGTACAAATTTATGTGTAGATGATATAATATTTGGGTCTAGCAGTGAAAGACTTTGCAAAAAGTTTTCTGAATTAATGTCTAAAAAGTATGAAATGAAGCATGATGGGAGAACTAAACTATTTTCTGGGTTTACAAGTTAAACAGACTAAAAATGGATTTTTTATAAACCAAGGAAAGTATGTTCAGATCTCTTAAAACAAATTTGGTTTTAGTGATTGCTCACCTATGAAAACTCCTATGTGAACTGGTGATAAGCTGGGTGAACATAAAAATGACAAATCTGTTGACACCACAACTTATAGGGGTATGATAGGATCATTACTTTACTTGACTGCTAGTAGACCAGATATTATGTTTGCTACATGTCTTTGTGCAAGATATCAAGCTAGTCCTAAGGAATCTCATCTTAAGGCTGTGAAAAGAATCTTTAGATACCTTAAAGGTAGTCCCAATCTGGGTCTTTGGTATCCCAAAGACTCAGAGTTTGATCTAATTGGCTATTCAGATTCTGACTTTGCAGGCTGTAAGATTGACAGAAAAAGTACTTCAGGAGCTTGTCAATTACTTGGCAATAGACTTGTAAGCTGGTCCAGCAAGAAACAGCAATCAGTTTCCATCTCTACTGCAGAAGCTGAGTATGTTGCTGCAGGAAGTTGTTGTTCTCAAATTCTCTGGATGCAATATCAGCTTCAAGACTATGGTGTTACTGCATCAAAAACTCCAATCTTTTGTGACAGTACCAGTGCCATAGCAATTTCAAACAATCCTGTTCTTCATTCAAGGACCAAGCACATTGATATAAGATATCATTTCATCAGGGATCATGTGATGAAAGAAGATGTTGAACTCCATTCATTCCAACAGACAATCAGCTTGCTGACTTGTTCACAAAGCCATTGGATTGAATCAAGGTTCAACTACCTCATAAGTAAGCTAGGTATGCTTAATTTGTAAAATGTAGTGAGCTAAGTAATAGCAAATCTGACCCCTTAGAGTTATACTTAAATTTTGAGGGTAAGCTGTGTCTGTAACAACCCTACTTTTAAATATTATATATGTTCTAGTTATGTTGTCTATGATCCCACAAGCCATAGTTATACTTGAAGCTAGTAGATAATGCCCCTAAATTAGCAATCTAAAGCTATTGTTCAATTCTAAATTTGAATTATAAAATACCATTGAACAAAATTTTATTATGATCTAATCAAGTTTAAATAATAACGTAAGTCTCACAAGTTGAGATAACCATCAAAAATTCTTATAAATGTCCAACAAATCAATCATCAAACCAATTTAAGTAAATATGACATGAGAATAAAGATTTCCATCTCAAAGTATAATTATAAACTAATATGTGCATAAAAGTGGTTAAAAAACAACAAGTATATATTTATATGCTTAAAATAAATACAAGCTTATAAATTAAGGGTTATGTAACAAATCAAAAATACAAGAATATGTACATACACACACCTATACATGACATATATACATATATGCACATGCTAGAATAAACATCAACTTATACTACAAACTAATACAATTTACCTTATAATACATACACAAATACATATACATACACCTAACAAATATATATACACCTTATATACATAATTTTTATAAAAAAAAAATACCAAAACCCTTCCCATGCCCTTATGAGGCCGCCCCCCCCCCCTTCACACCTCACATGCCATTTCAAACTACATACACTTCATTTCAAGTCTTGGAACTCACACTCTTCACTCCTTTCTCACACACTCTTCTTTTCTCTCAAAAACTCTCCATCTCTTCTTTTCTCCCTCTCATTTTCGGCCACCATCAAGAACAAAGAAAAACACCATCAAAAATCAAGTAAACACTTACTAATAATAAGGGTTTTAAGTTAGATTAATAAAGGGTTAATACAAGCAAGGTTCAAGGGTTGTTCTAGGCTTAGATTCAAGGTATTATTGGGGTTTGAAGGCCACGAAAATCTGCCCTCTTTCATCATCCAAAACCAAGTTCAAGAGGGTATAATCTTCATCCTTTTTACTAGATCTAATCTCGTTTTTGTTTATATTCAAAGGTTTTATCAAAAACTCATACTTTCTTCTTGTTTTTTTGTAATATACACTTAATGAGGGCAAAGTTGATAGGATCTTTCTTTCCATGCTCATGCATGTCGAATCTAAGAAGAAAGATCCAAGGATTCAACAAGTTTAAGACCCAAAAGTGTGGTTATAGATTAGTAGCTTTTAAAGTGACTTTCTTGTTGATAGATCTATATGTTTTTGTATATTTTTGAAGAGTATATTCTGAGATTTTCCATATAAAAGATGTTTTTGTATTGTTGAAAGTTAGATCTATAAAAGTTGATAGTAAAAAGTGTTGATTCGAATGCATATATGCTAGATTTAAGAAAGTTGGATCCTTTGTTGGATTATGAGATGGATATGGACTTGTTATAAGTGAAAAATATGTTAATATTAGTGTTAATATTCTGGAAAAATTGATAAAATCAAGGATATAAAGCTTGAATCAAAACATGTTAAAATAAGCTAGAAATCACAAACCGAAAACACGCAAAAATGCATTTTGAGCACACACATGCACCATAATCTTATGACCAAGAAAATATGATAAACCTACTGGAAAAATGTTGAAATAAAAGCACAAAACTCAGATCTATTGTTTCATGACAACAACAAGCTCAAAAACCACCTTTTCGGGTCAAATAATCACTAACCGAAAGCACTAAATTGCACATATCACACCACCACCACTCTCACGATTTTGAACACCAAAATATGATGAACTTTCTGGAAATAATGAAACAAGAATGAAAATCCATTTTGAAGCACTTTAATTGCTTAAGAAATGAGGCTAAAATCACTATTTCGGTAAACGATTTTTAATCATAAAACCCTCAAAATGAGCAAGACACAAGAGAGGTTGAATTGATATTATTTTGTATGGATAAAAGTTGCCTAAAAGGCCTGAGATTTTTGACCAAAATGTTTAGTGATGATTTCTAAGAATTTCCATGAATTATTGAATTTAAATAGTAATTAAAAGACATAAAAATCAATAAATAAATTATGTAAATCAAGAATGAAGTTAAATCATCTTAACCATTGATAAAAATAACTAAAACCTACTGGAGAAAAATAGTTAAAAGGCAAGAGACATGTGTTACATAATTTAAAGATAAATAATTAAGTAAAAATTAATTAAATATTATTATTAAAATAAATGGAAAATACACAAATAAAAGTATAAATCATGAAATTATAAATTAAGGAGCATATATATCAGAAGATAATTCAAATGAAATTATCCATAATTTACAAAGGCAATTATGACACTTAAAAGTATTTTTAAGGAATTATTTAATTAATAAATCAATAAAATGAAATAATTAATTAAATATTATTAAATTAAATATATAATTACAAATCAGAAAATATACATAAAATATTATATTATAAGACCACTAATGTCAAATATTATTACTAAGCAAAGTGTGCAATGGAAATCATATAAATCAAAGCCAAACTACCGAAATTCCAATAAACGTACAAAAACGTATAATGAGAAAACGACTCTTACCACCAAATCTCTTATACCCAAACAATGAGAACATCATAATGCACTTAAAATTCCATAATCTAATAACAACCAAATATGGGCAAGTCTACTAGTATACATCTCATGATCTAGCTCACTAGTTCATGTCACGCGAACTTACGCCGTGAATATATACGTTATGGTTTAGGCTTGCTTGAGGCGCAACAAATCTAAGCGAAGGAATCACGTTTGATCAGCCCCTATTCACTCTCTAATCAAGTGAGTCATAGCCCCCTTTCAAACTCTTTTATGTGTTTACTTTCGGGGTGAAAAGCATGATTAATTAAAATGACTTTCTCTTATGAAATGATTCTTTGAAATAATGATATGATATGGGAATTATATGGTATGTTCAACGTGTTATATGTTATATGATGAGCTTGAGTACTGTCAAACGGTGGTCCCCTGTACACTACTATTAACTCATTGAGCCTGTAGTTAGAGGGTTGCGCAACTAGGACTTGTCCCCTCATCCACTATTATAGGTAACGGTGGGATGTTTGGTCTGCCTTTGTGGTCACCTTCATCAGCCAGTCTGGCCTCGCGGTGCTCTAACTACTATATATTTATGGGCGTCTCCATGGCACGACCCTTGGTTATCTTTATGCACGTGATTGACAGCATGTGCTTATCATTACCTTATCATTTGGGACATTATATCTGATTATTGGGACATAACCGGTCTTAGTAGTGGCTCAAGAACAATCTCATCAAATTATGTCATGGTAGTCTTACCATTGACCCAGAGGTATTGATATTATATTATGGATGAAAATTATTGATTGAACATACGGTTTGGGTATGGACAGTATGGAATTCTTGGAAATTTTGACATATTCTTTCTTGAATTGGATTAAATATATGTGTGTTGTTGGCATAATCCTATGAACTCACTCAACTCTCGTAGTTGACACTTTTTCGTCATGCTTTTCAGGTCTAGGGCAGTAAGTTAGAATTTGGACCGCCTCATGGACGATGTGTTTAATTGTTGCTTGTTGGACTAGTAACGCAAACATTTGATCTTTTGATTATGAATTTGGTTATGTAATGTTTATTAAACGTCCACTTGAACTTGTTACCTTTGAATTCGAATGGCTTTTGAAACTTTATGTTGATGTTTGTTACTTAAATCTTTTGTACCATGTCGTTCTGTGGCATCTCGTGTTTCCGCTATAGTCGGGGTGTTACAGAAAAATGGTATCAGAGATGAAGGTTATAGAGAATTTTTGCTATAACCTACGTATTTTCAAAACGAGTCGAATATTTCTTAAACAATTGAGTCGATCATAAAGTATTCTTGTTTTACTTATGCATAGCCTGATCAACTATGCCTAACTAAAAATTTAATATGGAATGATCGAAATGATTGTCTAAGGGATATTCAAAATGAGTCTTTTGAAAATAAGCTTAAAATGATTCTTGGTGCAAAAGATACATAACCAAATCCAATGTTTGCATTACCTATTAGAACCCTTAGTTGATACCCCCACTTGGCTAGCATTACTTTGTCCATTTAGGTGTAATACATGAGAGCTATGCACAAGTTGAATTCTAGTCATTACTTTAATTATAAATGGTTATGTCGGTCGTGCGAGTTGAGTTGGTCGTCGGTTGTGAATGGTCATGTCGTTGTTCGGTTGTTAAGCTTGTGAGTCGTTGGTCGAGTTGATTGGTTGCTTGTCAAATGGTTAAGGTCGTCTCATGGTCCGTCGAGTCGTCTTGCTGTCCGTAAGTTGCCATATGGGTCGTCAATGGTCAAGTCGGTCGTCCATGGTCGTCTAAGCGTCGAGTCAAGTCGTCATCTCACGCCTTTGTGAAACTTGTGTAGGAACATCATGTCACGAGCAAGTGGAGCTTCCGGATCAGCCCCTAGACCAAGGAACTTGTACGGATTCGTGGACTACTTGGAAGAGGAAGAAAGGAGACGCCTAGAGCAAGAGCAACCTCCCCAACCACTCCAAGAAGAAGAGGAAGAAGAAACCGATCCAATGGAAGACCCATCGGAAGACGATAATGCTAGAAGTGTTGCCCCTAGCCAACCTGAACGTCGCTCACCCTCGCCACCACCATCACCACCTGCCCCTAGAGCACCTACTCCGCCGAGGCAAGATGCACCCATGAACCTAAGCGATGGGAGATTTCCAGCCCGATCCATACTTTCAGCCGCGTCTTCCTCGTGATCATCCCTGGTACCATCTCGGACATAGGCGTCAAGGAGAAGAACCACATCGCCCAGTCTATGGGGTACCCCCTCCACCTCCCATTGGTATGACTCGTGAAGAAAGGGAGAGGGTGTGGGGAATAGCTAACGGGTTAAGGGATGCTAGAGTAAGGGTAAGGACTCAAGAGGTGATGATGGAAAGGGCTTTAGGAGTTATGGATAGAACGGGAGACTATGCGAGTTTGGCGATATCAGAAGTTCGACGAGTTAACGAGGTGATATTCATTATGGGATGTGTGCTTACGGCTTTTTGCACTCTCGTAATAGCTCTCATGCTTAGGAAGTAAACCTAAGAGCTACTTTATTTATGAACTTATTCGATGTATAAACGTTTGTACTTTGTTTCACTTTCTTGAACTTTCTAGCTTTTGTGTGACGATGATCACATAGTATTTGGCATGTAGCAATTTTGTGAACTCATATTGAATGATATGTATGTAAGCTTGATGCCTTCCTATGGTTACATGATGTTCTATCCTTGTTGTGATAAAGTTATCTCTATTATAAAAAGTTATAGTTACAGCAGGAAATCAGTTCTGACCACTTTTAGTAGAACGGCCATATCTGGAGTTCTATTTCGTCTTTTGACCTGATTCCAATTGTAGGTGAAACTTAACTCATAGGGCTACGTTTCATATTTTATGAGTTTTGCCCAGATCGTCCATCTTAAGCCACTTTTACGTGCTCCAAGTTCGTACACAGATTCTGTATTTCTCTTAATTAACCTAGAAAGCATGGTTGATTAATTTTAGAAATTACCTAACCATTTATTTACTCATAATGACAAGTGAGCCGTAATTATAAAAAGGAATAGGAGTCGGGATATACGTATACATATGTGTGCAAACGAACCCTCTATGCACTAAATAACTTTAGATATACTCGTGTGAGATCAAGAAGTCGTGAGTCGAGTTATGTAGTATGATTCAATAAACGAATAACTAAACTATATTATCCTTTGTAGAGACATGGCACCACGAAGGACCGGCGGAGAAACAAGTGAAGAGGCCCAGCGAAGAGCCGAGTTAGCTGAGCTTATCTCCCAACAATCAATGCCGCCATGCCAAACATTGCCACCCAAATTGCGGAGAATGTGACCGCTACACTCAACACGGCTAGAAGACAAGATGGAGGGGAAAATGCTATTGACAGGAATGCCTACAAGGCTTTCACGTCTTGCAATCCCAAGGAGTTTCATGGGACAGAAGGTCCTGTTGGATTGCTTACTTGGTTCCAAAGCATGGAAGCCAACTTGAACATCATTGATTGTGCGCCGGCTGACCGTGTTAAGTTTGCTGCTAGTAAGCTTCAAGGAAGAGCTCTTACTTGGTGGAATCTCCAAGCGACTACTAGAGGTCCTGCAGCATTCAATGCTTTGACTTGGGAGCAGTTTAAAGATGAGTTGAAGCGTGAGTATTGTCCACGAGAAGAGGTACAAAAACTAGAGATGGAATTCTGGAACCACGCCATGAGAGGACTGGAATTGGAGGCCTATGTGATCCGCTTTCACGAGTTGAATGTGTTGGTGCCAGAGATGGTAACCCCGGTGGCTAAGAAGGTTGAGAGATTTATCTATGGATTGGCACCTGAAGTTAGGTTGATGGTCACTGCAGCAAGTCCTACCACTCTGGAGCAGGCTATAAGCTTGGCAACCAGGCTAGTGAACGATTTGGTTAGGCGTGGGAAGTACAGAGGTGAATCAAGTTCGAGACAAGGTGGAGGAAATCGGTTTGGCGATCGAAAAGGGAATGGACCGGATAAGAGGCAAAAGATTGTGAGAAACTATGGGGTTGTGGATGCTAACCCCAATCCATATCGTGGCATGCCCCCAAGGTGCAACCGATGTGGTTATAGTCACTTGGGTGAATGCAAGCGTTGCACAACTTGCAACCGCATGGGTCACCTTGCTACTCACTGCCGAGCGGGCCAAGGAATGAAGGACCACGAGGGGGATGTCACGAATGTGGAAGTACGGATCATTGGAGAAATGCTTGTCCTAGGTTGAGAAGAGCACAAGGCAACCGTGGAAATGGAACAACCGAGGAAACAATGGAAATCAAGTCAACCGAGGAAATGTTGGGAATCAAGCTAATATTGGGAATCAAGGCAACAACGTTAACCAAGGAAATCGTGGAAATCAAGGAGGTCAAGCCCGAGGAAGGGTGTATGCCATGGGAGCTAATGAGGCACGTGATGACCCTAATGTCATCGTAGGTACGTTTCCAATAAATAATGTTTATGCATCTATGTTGTTTGATTCTTGAGCCGAAAGAAGTTTTATTTCCTTTGAATTTAAAGAACTGATTGATAAGAAACCTAGTGAACTGGAGGAAACTTATTATGTTGAATATGCTAATGGAAACGAGTATAAGGCTAAGGAAATTATTGCTGATTGTAAGTTAACTTTAGATGAGAATGACTATAGTATAGACTTGATTCCCATAGAAATAGGAAGTTTTGATGTGATAGTAGGAATGGATTGGTTGTCGAAAATGCGTGCTGAAATACTTTGCCATGAAAGGATCATTAAGATTCCTTTAGATAACGGCGAGGTGCTAATAGTTCAAGGCCATAAGGCGGGAGTCCAGCCTAAGTTGGTGTCGTCCATGAAGGTGAGGAAGTACCTACGGAAGGAATACCACACATACTTGGCACAAGTAGTGGATAAGCGAGTGAAAGATAGGGATCCTCTCAAGGTAACAGTGGTTAGAGATTTCCTAGATGTGTTTCCGGACGAACTACTTGGACTTCCCCCAGCGAGACAAGTAGAGTTTACTATCGATTTAGTTCCCGGGGCAGCCCCCGTGGCTAAAGCACCGTAGAGGCTAGCGCCCTCCGAAATGCGAGAACTCTAGAGCAATTGCAAGAATTGCTTGATAAAGGTTTAATCCAACCTAGTTCTTCGCCCTGGGGTGCGCCAATTCTCTTTGTCAAGAAGAAGGATGGATCTTTGAGAATTTGCATCGACTATAGAGAGTTGAATAAATTGACGATCAAGAATAGGTACCCGCTGCCGCGAATGGACGATTTGTTCGACCAACTGCAAGGAGCGTCGCATTTCTCGAAAATTGACCTTAGGTCCGGCTATCATCAGTTGAGGGTACGAGAAGAAGATGTACCTAAAACGGCTTTTAGAACTCGCTATGGGCACTATGAGTTCCTAGTGATGCCATTTGGTCTCACAAATGCGCCAGCCATTTTCATGGATCTAATGAATAGGATCTGCAGGCCGTACTGGATAAGTTCGTCATAGTGTTCATCGATGACATTTTGATATACTCTAGAAGCAAGGAGGAGCACGAGAAGCACCTGAGGATAATCTTGCAGCTACTTAGAGACGAGAAGCTATATGCTAAGTTTTCTAAGTGTGAATTTTGGCTCCGTCAAGTCCAATTTCTGGGAACAG